>CM053793.1:782599323-783799323 GCA_028749045.1 Cupressus sempervirens | reverse complement strand
TTGAACAGCTTGGTATTTACATGTCACAAGAAGGGCCTAAGTCCCCATGTTGTGGCAAGACAAAAGGTAAAAGAGGAAGGAAGTCGCTAAAGGAACTTAGAGAATCAGAGGGCCTCAGTAAGGATCAGCAGAAGATAGATCATTTTTTTTACAATGGGAAGGGGAAGTGCCTTCCTGCTCAGGTATGAAACTCACCACTTGGAATGCTAGGGGCCTCAATGCCCCCAGCAAAAAGAGATTATTAAAACATAACCTCAAATATTTTAATTCTAATGTCATTCTTATTCAAGAAACTAAATTAAATTTAGTAGGATGTTTAGGGTATGGTGCTCTGCTTTTCAGGAATCCCTAGGGGCTTCTGGGGATTTGGGTATCCTCTAGGACCCAAGGAAGGTCAATATTAAAATCTTAATTGTTCAAAAAATTGGATTAGTGGTAAGGTTCAAAGTTTAAAATCATATCTTAATTTTACTATTGCAAATATGTACGGTCCAGTTAACAACACTGATAAACAATTAGTCTGGTATGAAATTGGTCAATTTTTGGATAGCCTAGAAAATGAACTCTTTATAATAGGGGGTGACTTTAACACGATCTTAGATATTAATGAGAAGATAGGAGGCTCTCAAGTGCTTACACAAGCATCCAGAGACTTTAAAGAATGGTGCACTTTGCATAATATAATTGATATTCCTACCAATTATGGTACCTTTACGTGGAACAATAGGAGAAAGGACTTTGCCTACATCGTAGAAAAACTGGATAGATTCATGATAAAAGGTGAATTAGACACTATCAATTTAAATGTCCAATCTTCAATAATACCCATTGCTAGATCTGATCATTTCCCTGTAAGATTCGAATTCATTGAACCCCTCAAACCAGCTAGAAACCCTTTCAATTGTGAGAAGATTTGGTTTCTTGACCCAAACTTTCTCAACAATGTTAAACTTTGGTGGGCCCAAGATAGCTGCGTAGGTTTGAAAATGTTTGTCTTCGTTAATAAATTAAAGATGCTAAAGGAACGTATTCTTACATGGAATAGGGAGCAATTTAACAACATATTCAAAGAAAAGCTGGATATAGAAAATCAACTTAAAGATTTAAACTCTGAAGTTATCAGCAAGGGTATGGATAATAGAAGCTATTACCTCGAAAAGGAACTGTTAGCAAAGCAAGAATTTATTCTCTCCAAAGAAGAAATTTTCTGGAGGCAGAAATTGAGAGAAAGATGGTTGGCTAAAGGAGATCGCAACACAAAAAAAATTCATAACTCTACCCTATATAATAGAGCTAAGAACAAAATCACGCGCATTAAAAATCAACAAGGTAACTTTACTAAAAAATCATGAGAAATAGTAGACACCTTTGTTAATTTTTTCCAGGATATCTTGAATAATCAGCATAGTTTTAATTATACTATACAATCCAGTTTGTTGAAAGTTATTCCTAAAGTAGTTACTCAAGAAGATAACAAAAACCTAAATAGACCTATCACTTTAGATAAAGTTAAGAAAGTGGTTTTCGACATGAACCCGGATAAATCTCCAAAACAAACAGATTTGAGGCTTTCTTCTTCCAAAAGTGCTAGGATATTATAGGTTTTGACCTTTGGAAAGACATCGAAGCCTCCAAAATGGAGGTTCTATCCTTGCCGAAATCAATTACTCCTTCTCACTTTGATTCCAAAGAAGTATGATCCTGAATCACCAGGTGATTATAGATCGATAGCCTTATGTAATACAATCTATAAAATATTCTCCAAAGTTATAGCAAATAGGTTGAAGGCTTCATGCCAGGTAGATCCATCCTTGAAGGCATCATCACCATTCAAGAGACTATCCACTCTACATGTTGCAATAAGGAAGCTTGTATGCTCATGAAATTGGATATTCAAAAAGCATATGATATGGTGGATTGGAGGTTTTTGTGCACCTTTCTCACTTTGATTCCAAAGAAGTATGATCCTGCATCACCAAGTGATTATAGACCGATAGCCTTATGTAATACAGTCTATAAAATATTCTCCAAAGTTATAGAAAATAGGCTGAAGGCTTCATGCTAGGTAGATCCAGCCTTGATGGCATCATCACCATTCAAGAGACTATCCACTCTACATGTTGCAATAAGGAAGCCTATATGCTCATGAAATTGGATATTCAAAAAGCGTATGATATTGGTGGAGTGGAGGTTTTTGTGCAAGACATTAGAAGCGTTTGGATTCTCTCACCAATGGATTAATCTAATTTACAAATTTATATCGACACCTAAAATCTTAGTTCTCGTCAACGGCATGCCAGAAGGATTTTTTGAGATTTCGAGAGGCATCCAGCAGGGGGACCCTCTTTCCCCTTCTCTTTTCATCATCATGGTAGAAGCATTTGGGAGAGCTGTGACAGATGCATACAACAATCAAAGAATATTGGGCATTACGGTTACCAAAAACTTGCCTAATATAACCCATCAACAGTTTGTTGATGACACTATTCTTCTAGGGAAGAGTACGATCTCTAAAGCTCGTTCCCTGAAAAGCATTATTAATACATATATGGAAGCCTTAGGACAGAAGGTTAACGCTCTGAAGTTTGAAATCTTTTTCATTAACACCATGTCAGACATGGAACAACAAATCTGTAGGATTATGGGCTTCAAGAAAGGAACCTTTCCATGTAAATATTTGGCCATAACCTCAGAGAAAGGTTCAAGATCAGGGAAGGTGTGGGATAACACCCTAGAAAAATTGGATTCTAAGCTATGCTCTTGGAAGGATAGTTGGCTCACCAAGGCTGGGAAATGTGCTAAGATTCATGCAATCCTTTCAGCCATCCCAATCTACCCTCTCTCGTGCCTTCCCCTTTCCAAGCAGAATTAAAAAAAAATTGATTCCAAAATGAGGAATTTTCTCTGGAACGATCAAGACAATGACAATAAATTGGCTCTCATCAAGTGGGAAAACATTTGTAAACCCAAGGCATTAGGAGGTTTAGGGATTAAAAACTTACAATGGCAAAATGAAGCCTTAGGAGCAAAACTCATATGGCATCTATACCATGAAAGTAACCGTAAATGGGCTAAGCTCCTCTATAATAAATACCTTATTGCAAAGGACCCACTTTCAATCTTCAAAATTACCTCTCCTCCCAAAGGTTCTGAATGTTGGAACTTTATGATTAAGTGTCGCAATTTGATCAATAAATTCCTAACTTGGGATGTTGGGTTAGGGGAAGAGGCCCTATTCTGGGAAGATTCCTGGGATGGTAAACCTCCACTTTCCTCCTACAAAGTTCCTCTGACTATTAAAAATAGACTAGCTAAACTTCGGGGCAAAAAAGTTAGGGATTATAAAATTATGTCGGGTTCAGAAGGCTCTCCTATTTGGAAATGGAAATCTCTTAGAGGCTTGGATTTTGATGAAGAGTCAATTAACTATTTTGAGAAGATTTTGGAAGATAGAGAACCTAAGCAGTCTACCAAAAGAGACATTTTAATATGGGTTGCATCCAATGATGGGAAATACAGTGTCAAAAATAGATACAAGGCCATTTTAGAAGCTAATAGAATGCTATCTGTGGATATCCCTCTTAAACTCTGTTGGGATCCCTCCTGCCTCCCGAAGGCGGGTTTCTTTCTATGGCTTGCTATACAAAATAGGATTCTGTCTATGGACAGATTAAACAGTCTTGGCATTCAAGGACCCTATAGATGTGTTCTTTGTCAACAAAGTACAGAAAACGTGGATCATTTGTTGTATCTTTGTCCTTAGTCCCAAAGATGTTGGGAGTGGCTCGGGCAAAAGTTGGATTGGTCCTCCCCCTTCCCAAAATCCTTTACTAATTTGCTTTTGGGTTGGCCCTCTAATATGGTCAATGGTGTCTATAGTAAATTATGGAACATTTCTCCTTCTATCCTAATCTAGGAAATCTGGAAGGAAAGAAATCGTTGTATTTTTCACAACCTAGAACTCAAACCTGCTAACCTTATATCCAAAATTGAATCTTGTATTGTAGAAACTATCAATTCTTTTTTAAGGAAGTCTAGCTTAGAGGAAGGCTCATTCACCAATTGGGATGGCCTCATGAAAAAACTTTGGCCCAACTTGATTAACCCTCCTCTTTTCTACTCTAAGGACAATAGAGAGGCTAGGAAAAATTGTCAATGGGAGCCACCCCCTCCTAGTTGGGTCAAACTGAATTTTGATGGAGCACTCGGGGTAACTCGAGTATAGCTAGTATCGGATGCATTATTCACATTGAGGATGGACTTTGGATTGCTAAAAAAGTAATGTCGATTCAGCCTACCTCTAACAATTTAGCAGAACTTGAGGCCCTCCCTCAAGGGATTAAGCTATGTCATAAGCTCAACCTTTCTAAAGTCTTTATCGAAGGCGATTCTCAAATTATTGTAAATGCAATTAGGAAAAGATCAACTCCTAATTGGGTCCTCAATTCCCAATTAGAAGTGGTATTATTCCTGATAGACATGCTAGATGAATATAGGATTGGTCATATCTATAGGGAAGGTAATCAATTAGCAAATTCAGGAGCAGATGGTATTAACTCCTTGGTTTTAAATAGTGGTTACTCCCTTACACCTTAAAATTCCAAATTTTCATTTATTTATACCTTTTCTAATTAATTAATAATTTTAGAGTGGTGATTTATTTTGGGGCTTTTCACGCACGTCCTTCTTAGCCCTTTATTTCATCTTTTTATATTAGCCTATCTTCAGCTTATCAAATAAGGATTGCTTATTCAAGTGGCTTGGCTTTGGTATCTCTCTCATCATTTTTGCGTCAGCTCCATATGTGCAATCACCCAGAGTTTTGAGTAATTATACCCCCATCATGGTAAATCATGAGTGCTGGTACTCCGCATTTAATTATCACTTCTTTACCTACTTTTACGAACTAGAGTTTGTAGTTTATCTGCTTATCTCCAGAAGTGTCCTTGTGTTATTTCTAAGAGTTATTAGCTGGTTCTTGTGTCTTTCTATCATCGCTGAGTATGGAGTCCAATATTGTACTCTTTCATGCTTTAGAGAGTCGAACTATGGCCTTCTGTGGGGCAATGAAGCTAGAAAGATGGAACTAGATTCTTCACCCGATAGATGATATGACTCGGTTTGCAATCAACAAAGCTCTGGGTGAGGGGGTATTTGACTATCAATACACATGGAGAACAAATAGTGATATCATTGGGTCATTTATTGGCTGCTTGATTAGAGCCAAAGTGCAAGTGGACAACATAGTAAGGCTTTGTTGTGATTTGTTTGTCCCCACTTGGAGAAAGGGGTTAGAACAAGCATTATATAGTATAGACAACAAATTCTGGATTCCCTTTCCTGAAAAACACATGAATCTTCCTCTAGGTCACCCGAACTTATTCACAACCCCCTGTCACCAATCTCTGGTCATTCAAGAGAACTTAGCATTCTATCGTGAACGGCCTAAAATGGAGGCCAGTCTATATTTTCTTCTTCACTGGAGGGGTATCATAGCTGAAGATAATGTAATTTGGCTCAACAATTATCTTAGTCTCTTCAATGCTTACATCTAGCCAAGGGTGACATTTAAAAACTTGGATGATTTGGACTTCTACACTCCAAATGTAGAAAAAACTAGCAAAAGGAAATTTGAGTTTGAGTTCCCTCCAAATTACTAGGTGGAGCAGTTCAACAACATCACAGATGTGATCATGGTCCTGTGGAAGGAAAGCAGAGGTCTAGCTGGAATATGATAGTCGCTTAGGTTTAACTCTATTGTCTTCGAGCTCTATAGTTTATACCAATAAAGCAGTTTTGTTAGTACACTCTCAACACTCTATTTCTAGCACCCAGTGTGATATATAAGTATAGTCTTCGTATAACTCTATTTTAAGCTCCAAGACTCACCTATTTTTGAATATGTGAACATTTCAACTCTATATATAATATATGGCAATTATCATGGATCTATTCTATTTATGGCTTCTGAGGGTTAATGTTTTAGTTTAGGATTTGGTACCTTGATGTTCCTAAATTTGGTTGCTCTTGATAATAGTTCCTTTCGAGTTGTGAATAGACTGGCTTTTAATACTCTAGGTCTGGATTTATTCTTAATATGGGTGTTATTTAACTTGTTCCATTGAATCCATCTTGGTAAGGCCAGTACACATGATTTCTATTTGTGATTACTCTTACATGTCTGAAACCCTTAGCTTATAAGATTCATGTCAATAAATTTTATTGTTTTGGTTCATATATTGATTAGGTCAATATCCTTTGGTTAAAGACCTGGATACTAACTTGGAGTAGGCTTAGGAGATATCATAACATTGTGAAGGATTCATTATCTTCTAGAGTTCAATTTAATGTTTAGTTCTCGAGTATTGACTTATATTTATCAATTTCTTAAGGGTTGCCCTTTAGAATGCTTTCTGGTTTTCGATTATGTCCTAGAAGGTATCTCTTTGGTTTATCTAGCTAGTATGGTTTATCTTAGCCTATCTAGCTACCCTTAAGCATGAAGGTTGTTAATTATATTTTCTTCCTGTCGAAAAGAGATCCCTACTCATTCAGTAATATTCAAATGTCTGCTCTATCTTTTCAATGGGCTCCTTTCAATACAATTGAATGTTGCCTAGTACCATGTTAGTTGAAAGTTATTTGCATCTGCAAGTTAATGATGCATTATGTGTCACTCAAACCAAGAATGGCTATTATCGGCATGGCTCTGTTAATTATCAGGTATCGGGGGCTTGGTTTGGTTTCATGACGTAAACCCTTATCCTAGCCCATCTGTGAGGATCTCCTCTATTCCTTTTTTTGCTTCTGTCCTTTAATCCTTTCCTTGCTTATTTTTCTTTAGTATTGATTGTATTATTCACTAAGATGTTTAGTCAACTCTGTTTTAGTTTTTCATTGATTCTCTAAAGTAGATTTTCTCTTGTTTCTCCCTTTTTTAAAATATCTAGTTCAGTTTTACATGGTTTTTATCTTGCTCAGTTATGATTATTTGGTATTATCTGTCATGTCCCCTATTCAAATAATTAAAAAAAAATAAACTTTGTTAAGGCAGGCAGGCTCCAAAAAGGTGAAATTTCGGAAAAAGGGGTTAATCTTTGGAAACCAATGGACTAATAAATAAAAATTATTATTAAATTATATTTTATTAACCCCTCTTGGACGTGAGTTAGGGTTATGCCCTCTTTAAAAGGGGTTTGGAGGCATTTTGGGCTCATTCTACATCTTGATTCTTGCTAATTTTCTTGTTGTTCTTCAGAGGCTGCCAAACCTGTGGAGAAGGAGACCCAAGAACGGGAGTTTGCAGGTTTCCAGGAAGGCTAAGGATGGGAGTTTGAAGCCATTCCATGTGCATGCTCATACAGAGTTTGCCCTTGTGCTGAATAGTGCCGATTTGGGTGTTTTCGGGGATTGTTTTTGGTTTGAATTTGGGTTTTCAGTTGAGTGTTTCATATCAGTTTGGTTTGCTGTTGTATTTCAGACTTTATGATGTTAAAATAGAGCCGAATATATGTATTGGGTCGTGATCAAACTTCTGAGATAATTTATGAGTGTTTTTTGGTGTTTTCGGGCATTTTGGTGTTAATTTCGGGAGCCCGATTGAGCATAGTTTTGCTCTACATTTGTGATCTGTTGTGTAAGGGTTGTACAAATCTGGAAATGTCATTTTGTAGGCTGTTATGCTGCTGAAAGTTCTGTAAAAATGTCCATTTTCAGATTTATTAACAATTTGTGAAGTTGTGAAGTTTTTTTTTGGCACTAATTTGGACATACCCGATTTGGGTTTTATTGGAGAATTGACAGATCTTTGTAATATTGGTTGTTTGATTTTAAAGTTCTGATTTGAGGCTGGAAATATCATAAAAAATTAGTAAAGGGACATTTCAGTGGTATCAGAGCCGTGATCTTGCCAGCCTGAGGGTTTGTAGAAGTTGCATGTCAGTTTTAACAACTACCCAGATCTTGCATGTCAAGTTTTGATAACTACCCAGATCTTGCATGTCATATTTTATGATTGCATGCAACTAAGTGAAAGAGAAAAAAGATATTTGCAGCGAGAAAAGAATAAAGAAATTTTGATCAAACCCCCAGTTGAAAGCAAAAGTACAAAATCCAAGGAAGAAAAAAGTATGGCTGATCCAGATGAGATGGCAAAGAAATTCTTCCAAGACATCCAAAATACTCAGAAGCAAACAGTGGATGGTTTGGCGGAAACTAGAGAGGCTTTGCGAATATTGACAGAAAAATTACAAGGAATTGCATCTATTAATGAGAAAGGGAGCACTTCAGAGGAGCCGAGAAATGGGAGATCCACACCATCTAAATCATCCAAATCTATTTTCTTGCCTGCAGATGAGCCACCAGTACCAAATCCATCCATTAATCCAGTGGAAGAGGTTACAGGTAATTTGATTACATTAAGAGCTACTTACAATGGCTTAGATGATGACTTTCGTAGTTCAGTTCCTTTTAAAGAATATGTGGATATGATGAACGCTTTGATGCCCAAGAAAGAGAATAGGAGGGAGCATGACACAAGTGGAAGAGAGCTCAAAAATAAAATAAGCAAGTTTACAGCGCCTACTTTTGATGGAACAAATAAAATTTCAGCTAGAGCATGGCTACAAAAATTACAAACTTTCTTCACACTCAACCCCATGAAAGAGAGTGATGCTATTCAATTTGCAAGTCTACACTTGGAAGATGCAGCCTATGATTGGTGGTATCATGGAATGACTACTCAAGGTCACGATCAGGTAACTACATTTGAAGATTTCAGTCAAAGGGTGATAGATAGATTTGACCTCAAGGATGATGAAGAGTACTTTAAAGAATTGTCAAAGTTGAAGCAAACCAAATCAGTTAATGAGTATGTAGAAGAATTTCAAAAAGTGGCTGTTATGGTACCTGATATGAGTGAAAAGAGGATCGTTTATCTTTTTCTTGATGGTTTAGAAGATTCTGTTAAGGGTTTGGTTAAGGCTTTCTCACCCTCAACCTTACAGGAAGCTATCAAAAGAAGCTTGCAACTTGAAACGTGCGTGCCTATGAAATCAATCACTAATCAAAAACCCCCAAATCTTTGGCAACATAAGGGAAATTTTCAGAAAAAGACTTTCCCAACACTACCACCAAAAGATGTGACAAATGTGGCAAAAAAGAAGGTAGATGAAGAGACTAGGAGTGAATTACGAAGGAAAAAACTTTGTTTTACTTGTAGAGAACCATGGGTTCCAGGACACAGATGTTTGGGGAAAGGTCAAGTGCACTATATTGAAGTTGCTTCAGAATCTGATTCAGATGAGCATGAGGAATTTCATGATACTAAGGAGGAGGTAGAAGAAGAGAAAGTAAAAGAAATCAGCAAGGATGGCACTTTAGCAGCATTATCAGGAGTCCCAAGATACCATCCCTTCCGAATTCGAGGGGTACTAGCAGGGCAAAGGTTGACTGTTCTTCTTGATAGTGGGGCAACTCACAATTTTATTGATGAGGGATTTGTCATGAAAAGAGGGCTTAAAGCAGAAGATTTTGAGGGATTCAATGTTACTGTAGCTGATGGATTCACTATGCCTTGCACACGGGTGGTGAAACAACTCAAGATGACCTTAGGAGATTATGAGTTATGTGATGACTTCTATGTGGTTGGTATTGGGGAGACAGATCTTGTATTGGGTGTTCAATGGTTGCACTCTATCGAAGGCTATTACATGAACCATCAAACTATGGAGTTTAAATTTCATTCCAATGGGAAAGAAGTCATATTGAGAGGGTTATCAAATGGAGCACCTAAGGCGGTCTCTGCAAAGAGGATGGAGAGGACTTTTCGAAGAGGACAAGTAACATGGGCAGCAGGAGTCATAATCCAACCAACAAGCTCTCCCAAGAATCAAGGTAATTTCCATTTTGAAATTCAAAATATTCTTGATAAGCATAGTATAGTTTTCAATGACTTGCCTCCAGGATTACCACCAGATAGAGGTTTTGAGCATGTTATAGAGTTAGAACAGGGTGCCAAACCAGTTATAACAACCCCATACCGCCATCCAAGAGGTTATAAGGAAGAAATTGAAAAAACTATTAAAGAACTCCTGGACATGGGATTCATAAGGCCTAGCTCTAGTCCATTTGCATCATCTGTGGTACTTGTCAAGAAAAAGGATGGTACAATGAGAATGTGTATAGACTACAGGGCTCTAAACAAGAAGACCATAAAAAATAGGTATCCCATACCACGCATAGATGAACTCATTGATGAGTTACATGGTGCTGTATACTTCTCAAAAATTGACTTAAGATCAGGCTACCATCAAATCCGAATGAGGAGTGAAGATGTGGAAAAGACTGCTTTCAGATGTCACTATGGGCACTTTGAATTTCTTGTTATGCCATTTGGACTCACTAATGCACCAGCAACATTCCAATCTTGTATGAATAAGGTATTCAGTCAGCATCTTCGAAAATTTGTTTTGGTATTTTTTGATGATATCTTGATATACAGTAAAACATGGGAAGAGCATCTAAAGCACATAGACACTATTTTGGGAATCTTGGAGCAGCAATCCTTCTATGCTAAGCTATCTAAATGTGAGTTTGGTTTGACAGAGATCCTATATTTGGGACATATTATAAGCTCTAAAGGAGTACAGGTTGATCAACAAAAAATCCAGGCAATTTTGGATTGGCCTCCACCCACTAATCTTACACAGTTGAGAGGTTTCTTCGGGTTGTGTAGCTACTATAGGAGATTTGCCAAGGGATTTTCTCAGCTTGCTGCCCCCTTGACTGATTTGACAAAGAAAGGAGCTTTTGTTTGGACAGAAGAGGCACAAAAAACATTTGATAAGCTTAAGGAGGTAATGAGTTCATGCCCTGTGCTTGCAATTCCAGATTTCTCTTTACCTTTTGTTGTTGAATGTGATGCTTCAGGAGAAGGTATAGGGGCTGTCCTAACTCAAAGGGGACATCCAATAGCATTTGAGAGTCAAAAATTAAATCAATCAGAGAAAGGGTACTCCATCTATGATAAGGAAATGTTGGCAATCATGCATGCACTTCATAAGTTTAGACAATATTTGGTATGTGGGAGATTCATTGTAAAGACAGACCATAATAGCCTCAGGTTCTTCTTGAACCAAAGGGATTTGAATGATCGTCAACAAAAATGGGTAAGCAAATTGCAAGCTTATGATTTTGATATTGAATACATGAAATGAAAGAATAATGTGGTTGCTGATGCTCTCTCAAGAAAGCCCACTTTGTGTTCCTTATCATCTATCTCTGCTGATTGGAAAGTCTCCATAATTTTAGAGTATGCTAAAGATTCATTTGCCACCAAGATTTTGGATAAGTTAGTGGATGATAACAGGTACAAGGTTGTTGATGAATTGATTTATTACAAGAACAGGATCTTCTTAGTACCAGGGTCAAAAACTAAGGAGAGGATATTGAGGGCTTTTCATGACACACCTTTGGCTGGTCACCAGGGATACTTCAAGACATACAGGCAAATTCGAGAGCGGTTTTCATGGAAGGGTATGAAGGAGGATGTCCTTAAACACATTAAGGAATGTATGGTATGCCAACAAAGCAAGAGTGAGCAAAATTTTCCTGCAGGGTTGTTGCAGCCACTTCCTATTCCTGAACAAAAATGGGAAAGTATTTCCATGGATTTCATCACTGGGTTGCCCAAGGTTCAAGGTAAGGATTGCATATATGTGGTGGTAGATAGACTAACTAAGTATGCACATTTCTTTCCTATCACATCTGATTTCAAGGCATCACAAGTGGCTGAATTGTTCTTCAAGGAAATTTTTAGATTACATGGTTTGCCTAGAAACATTGTTAGTGACCGGGACAGTAGATTCCTTAGCTCTTTTTGGAAGGAGCTCTTTCATTTGGCAGGAACTGAACTCACTCCCAGTACTAGCTATCACCCTCAAACAGATGGACAAACAGAGATAGTTAATAAATGGATAGAAGGATATTTGAGGAACTATGTTTCAAATCAACAACATGCTTGGGTGAAATGGTTACACCTAGGGGAGTATTGTTACAATACATCTCATCACATGTCTATTGGTATGCCTCCTTTTCGTGCTCTTTATGGTTACGATGCCCTTTCCTTTGTTGATCTAATACTTTCCGATAGCAGAGTACCCGCAGCAAGTGATTTCATCAAGCAAAGCCAAGACATAATAAGGTCCCTCAAGGATAATCTACAACATGCACAAAACCAACAAAAGATATATGCTGACAGGAAAAGGATTGAAAGATCTTTTGAGGTGGGAGATTTGGTATTTGTTAGGTTGCAGCCATATAAGCAAAGCACCTTGAAGAGAAGTGGGGCAGAGAAACTCAAGCCAAGGTTCTATGGGCCTTATAAAATCATCAAGAAGGTAGGAGAGGTAGCTTATGAATTGGAGCTCCCACCAAACAGCAAAATACATAATATTTTTCATGTATCTTGCTTAAAGAAGGTTATAGGCCAGCAAACCATAGTATCTACAGAATTACCACCTCTTGATGATGAAGGGAAATTAGTTTTGATACCAGAAGAAATTTTGGATACAAGAGAGAAAAGGTTGAGAAATAGGAGCATCATAGAGCATTTGGTCAAATGGAAAGGATTACCACTAGAGGATGCAACTTGGGAAGGAGAACATATTCTTGAGAATTCCAACCTTCATTGCTTGAGGACAAGCAATATTTGGGAGGGGAGGACTTGTCATGTCCCCTATTCAAATAATTAAAAAAAAATAAACTTTGTTAAGGCAGGCAGGCTCCAAAAAGGTGAAATTTCGGAAAAAGGGGTTAATCTTTGGAAACCAATGGACTAATAAATAAAAAATATTATTAAATTATATTTTATTAACCCCTCTTGGACGTGAGTTAGGGTTATGCCCTCTTTAAAAGGGGTTTGGAGGCATTTTGGGCTCATTCTACATCTTGATTCTTGCTAATTTTCTTGTTGTTCTTCAGAGGCTGCCAAACCTGTGGAGAAGGAGACCCAAGAACGGGAGTTTGCAGGTTTCCAGGAAGGCTAAGGACGGGAGTTTGAAGCCATTCCATGTGCATGCTCATACAGAGTTTGCCCTTGTGCTGAATAGTGCCGATTTGGGTGTTTTCGGGGATTGTTTTTGGTTTGAATTTGGGTTTTCAGTTGAGTGTTTCATATCAGTTTGGTTTGCTGTTGTATTTCAGACTTTATGATGTTAAAATAGAGCTGAATATATGTATTGGGTCATGATCAAACTTCTGAGATAATTTATGAGTGTTTTTTGGTGTTTTCGGGCATTTTGGTGTTAATTTCGGGAGCCCGATTGAGCATAGTTTTGCTCTACATTTGTGATCTGTTGTGTAAGGGCTGTACAAATCTGGAAATGTCATTTTGTAGGCTGTTATGCTGCTGGAAGTTCTGTAAAAATGTCCATTTTCAGATTTATTAACAATTTGTGAAGTTGTGAAGTTTTTTTTTGGCACTAATTTGGACATACCCGATTTGGGTTTTATTGGAGAATTGACAGATCTTTGTAATATTGGTTGTTTGATTTTAAAGTTCTGATTTGAGGCTGGAAATATCATAAAAAATTAGTAAAGGGACATTTCATTATCTTGATTGATTACTACTGATTGAAGGTGTTTTAGTTAAAAATTAGCTTGCTGGGTCACTTCCTATCATTTTACTCCCATTTAGTCGAGTAAGGAGCATCTAACAGCATGTCTATTCTTATCTAGCTTCTCTTAACTTTTACAACTTATAGCTGATTTTAGATTAATTTGCAAGTTGAATCAAGTTAAGAATAGCATTAACCATTCCAATTCCTCAAATGGATGAGCTTCAATGTGTTCCTTTATTTCTTACCATTTAACATGATTAGCTGGTTGGCAGGCAACTGCAAGTATCAGATTCTCCTCTTCAATTGAACTTTGGTCTTACATCATTAGATAGCAGCTTTGGTATCCAAATGAAGATGTTTTCTCCAGGGATATGCCCCTATATCGATTGTACTTATCTATAGAAAATATAGGTCATTAGTTCACTAGGGTATGCCCCTTTTAACTTGTAATAATATAGGACATTTGACTCAGGCAAGACTAAAGGTTTTCTTCTCCATTCTTTCCTACCAATGCCCATTTGAACGGAGCAAGCTATTGTTATTTACCTTTTTAATTAATAAAATTACCATGGTCTTGGTCATTTATCGATCATAATAATAATAATAATAATAATGCACTTGAGCTCATCTTATTTTCTATCCTTTTAGAGGTCATCTTATTCTCGACTGACGAGAATTCTAAAAGTTTCTACCCTGTCAGCTATGAAAATTCTTATTTCTGGAACTTTATACCCTATCAACTGCGACAATTTTGAATTTTGGAACTTTCTACCCTACCACAAGTTTGCATTTTATAAAAATCATTTTTTTTTCTTTGAGGATATGATCATATTGTTGGTCTCTCTAAGTTTAGTTGTCTATTCAAACACTTAATCATATATAAGGTAGAGTCAGTTGGTCATCATTGCGACCAAATTAATCTATATAGGTCAAGTCATGTAAAGACTTGTAAATAATCATGTATAAGTCGAGCTATATAGGAGTCGAGCAAGTCTTTGGTTGTCAAGTACTTTCATACAAGTTGAGTTCAATGAATGTCGAGCAAATAGTGCATATAGATGTCGAGTTATATGAAAGGAGTCAAGTAAGTTAAGGTCGAGCAATGGTAGGAAGGACAGTTACAACCGAGCATCAGAGACAGCGTGTGTCAAGTAACACAGAGTGAACAAAAATGTTTAAGATGGTACAAACTTTGAGGTAAACTGTTTCGAGCTAACATGTACACGACATTTAATGATCATAGAGTTTGCTACAATGGTTGTTATGTGTTTTGACATGGATCATCGATCCCTATGAAGGAAGGACAACCAATCAAATGAAGAAACAAAAAGGGAAATGTCTAGAAGACTCTACAAATGTCAATAAATAGACAAATCCAAACCTTATTTCGATATAGTGGATGATAATCTGAAGTGTGTGAAGGAAGCAAAGTATTGTGCGAAGGAATTAGGTTTTGTAGGCTACATGTGAATGTTGTAAAGCAATAGAGTTAGCAACATAATGAAGTAGTGAAGGACAAGGTAAAGACATATCAGATCAAATCAGATCAGAGATTAGAAGGAGGAGATCTATAATCAACAATTGTAAGTGCAGACCAAAGGATCAGGTATTGAATCAGTTTTGACAGATTGAATGAAGGTAAATCTCTTAATATAGTGAATTAACAGACCTTTGTAGATCTCCTAATGGAGTTGTTACTTCATTTTAAGTGTCAAATCCTTTAATCAAGGTAAACCTAACAATCTTATATAGCTCTTAACAGGGCAGACCCTTCATAGGATAGATCATCAAAAGTGATCAAATTTATAGTCCTAACAGGCTAATTTTGTTATTGCAGTAGTGAAGATTTGTGGGTGTCATCCCTACCCCAGTTTTACCTTCACCTTGGAGGGTTTTTGGGTTACTAGAATCTTTTTTGTTATGTGTTTACATTTCATGGATGTGGTTGATAGTTAGACTTATTTCAACATTTGATATTTCAAGTTATGTTACGCATAAGCTAGATATGAGATGGTTAACATGGTGAATATAGTAAAGTTGTTTTGAAGGATTAATAGATCCTGATTCATCCCCACCGCCCCTCGCAAACCTCCCCCCCCCCCCCCCACACACACACACTTGTTCTCAATATCTCAGTTTCCCAGCAGGTATCAGAGCATAGTTCTCTTGAAATAATTTTAATAGCTTAAGAGTTCAAATCTTGAAGATGGAGGCTTACAAATTGGGAAATATAATTGACAACCAAATGATTGACATCTAGCTCATACTACAACAATTTGAAGCAAATGTAGCCATTGCAGATCTATTTGTAGGGCCCATTTGTCATTGCACCAAAAGCCATGACTGTTAGTGAACATGGAACACCACATAATTAACCACCTGTGGGTAGGGGAGCGCGTCACATCACCCAAAAATCTCCCCCTCGATGCACATACTAGGTGCTTACGCGGGTCGGGAAGGCACCGGGGAGATTTGAACCCATGACCAAGCCAAAACCAGGCTTTGATACCACTTGTAGGGCCCATTTGCCGTTGCACCAAAAGCCATGACTGTTAGTGAACATGGAACACCACATAATTAACCACCTGTGGGTAGGGGAGCGCGTCGCATCACCCAACAATCTCCCCCTCGACGCACATACTAGGTGCTTACGCGGGTCGGGAAGGCACCGGGGAGATTTGAACCCATGAGCAAGCCAAAACCAGGCTCTGATACCACTTGTAGGGCCCATTTGCCATTGCACCAAAAGCCATGACTGTTAGTGAACATGGAACACCACATAATTAACCACCTGTGGGTAGGGGAGCGCGTCGCATCACCCAACACTATTGAAGAAGAACAATATTTTGAATGAGTCAGAGGATTGAAAACAGAATAGGAAATCCAGTCAGTAAGGCTATGTGAAGTGAATAAAAAAAAGAAGAAAGATGAAGAAGACAAAGTTGTGATCGAAGAAGACAAAAGACAATTGACTATCAGACTTGAAGCTAGGTCATCTGATGTACAAAAGTGTAGAAACACTCAGTTGGACATGATGAATCAACCGATAGTTGCAAATCAGGAATTGAATAAGAAAGACATGGAGATAGAAAATATGAGATCACAGAGTGACCTACTTAGAAATGAGTTAATATTTGAGAAAGAACTTGTGGAAAGGATGAACAAGCCTAGTGAAGCAATAATATATTTTGAAGAACTGATGAAATCACCTAGGTCATTTAGCAACACCTTTGGACAAGGACATATAAAGCAACATTCATCTACTGAAAAAAAAGAGAATCATCCAAGAATGGAGAGCTAAGGAATGCAAAATCAAAAGGAAAACCTACATGTTATCATTGTGGTAAACTTGGACATATTGCAAACATTTGCAGAGGCAAGAATGGTATACAAAACCCTAAACCTAAGTTTATTGGTAACTATTTTTATTGCAAGAAGCAAGGACATCAAATACATGAGTGTAGGTCAAATATGAACAATGCACCTACTTCACCTAGATTTGAGGGATATTGTTACGATTGTCAAAATTTTGGACATAAAGCATATGAATGTAGATCACAAGCAAAACCTAACTGGACAACTAGAAGGTAGGTCAATGCACCTAAGAAATTTTGTTCTAATTGTCACAAGGTTGGACATGTGAGCAAGAACTGTAGGACCCAAGCATCGGTGCCTAACAATGAACACATAAGGGTAAGGGAAAAGTGGATGTTGAACAAACAAAGAAGGAGATGAATCAAACCTCAAAGTAAAAGGTGGAAGCTAAAAGTAGTGGAACAAAGGAAGACAGGATCAGTCAATCCAATGGAGAAGGTGATCACACCACCTCAAACTAATCAAGAAAGGTATATAAATCAGTTCCTAACATAAATACAAAAAAGTTCATATATGCATGAAATAAGATGCATTAGAACATATTTATGAAAAATATAGTGCAACAAAATCATTTATATTTTGGGTGTCGAGCATCAATAATATTATCTATATTTACCTAGTATTGCAATATAGACCAAGTACCCCCAATGACCAAAATAATGTATAGGCTGAGTTAGATGGAATTCACTGAACTATATAATGAAGATCAAGTTCAAAAGGTTAATAATGGCAACTGAGACAGTCTGATTCCACCTAATAGAAGACACGACATTTATGAGAACCGTAATCTAAATGAATGAAGGTATATATCAAAATTTTGAAGGCATATTACAAACCTTGCATTCATATTACAAGAGCACAAAGCGGTTTGAGAAAATTGTGAAGAAATTTTAAGGTGATTTAAAGAAGATTTGTTGTTGAAGTGCGATCAAGTATTAATCGTAAGTTGTGTCAAGTTGTTCAACAAGAAAAGTTTCAAAACCCTAAATGTGAAAATGCCATCATTATCATCAGCAAAAAAGAATAAAGAAGGGGCAAGAAATTTTCAATTGGTGAAAAGTGACACTTTTCCTCCACCAAAATATTGTGTTATGCCTTAAATCGCTATGAAAGGAGATTTGATGGTTGTGTTATCATTGATATCACCTAAGGTTATAATGATTCATGATGTACAAAGTTGTTATATTTGTAAAATCGGTGAAGTAGGAGACTATGAAATAAGATTAGCGTATAAGAAACTATGTGATGAGGGAGTATTGACACATGGGTTCAAGATTGTTGAGAGAAAAGGGTTAACTTGTGCCCTAGATTTTCCAAGAAATTTCAAGATTGAATGGATCAAGGTTGTACTGAGTAGGATTGGATTTATGGCTAGAGAATGGGTTGATCAAGATTACAAAGAAAATGATACATGCTATTATTGGTTACCCAACACTTGACAAGACAAAGGTAGTGCATTGCCAAAGCAAAGAAGCTATCGAGGAAAATACCAAGGGAAAGTAGAATGGACATGGCATGTCTATTTCAACCATCACTGATCCATTGATCGAGTTTGCAGTGAGAGTAATCTCTCATAAATTTTATCAATCAATTCGATAGAGTAATGTGTTATATATGGCTCTTGATCAGGCGTGGAAAATTGTGATGAAAGATCATGAGTATGATCTTGCTGAGCTACAATGCTTGCAACTGACAGAGAAATTTGTATCAATAAGGAAAGCAAAGAACTCAATGCGTAAGTTTGGATCATTGATCATGTGTATTTTCTTTTATACTCAGAGTTAGTTTCCTACTATTGGAAATATTGTATGGGAACAAGGAAAACTTGCTACAAGGCAGATCAGTGAGTACATCACAAATTTGGGAGAAATTTTTGAATATGTTCTAGATGGATATTTTGAAGAATTAAAACTGAAAATGAGGAAGTGATTAAGGATTCCTACATCCTTAGTTGAGAAGCATTATAATGATGTGTGTTTTCTAGTTGATGCGGATTACACATATGTATAACAATTTAAGCTGAGGGAAGCATGGCTTAAACCTTTTGGTTGTGAATTAGAGATTGATGATGTGAGTGCAGCAATTGTTGCACTACTAGATGAAGAAATTGATGCAAAGGTCAAGCCCTTTAGCAAATATGAAGAAGAAAAATCAAGAATAATTGTAGACATCAAAATAACTTCTACTAATAAGAAAAGGAAGAAAATGATTGAAGACCTAAAAGGAAAGATAGACATGCAAACCAAAGGCAAAGGACCTTTGACGCTTACACAAGGTCTTGGAGAAGATCAAGCTAATGATAGTGATGCATAGGAAGAGGAAGAGTGCAAAGAAATAGGGTCAAGCCCTGGCACTTGTCACCCCACCAACAAAGAAGAGGCCAAAATAGTGAAAATCATTGGGCCTAAGGTGAGTAAAGAAGAAAAGAAGGTAACATCTAATCCCTCTCCCCTCCTGCACCACTAAGACCAAGAACTAGGGAAACAACAATAGCCAATGTTGAGACACCATTAAAGAAACGTGTAGTAAAGATTACAAAATCTAATAAACATTTAAGTGGCACAAATGCAGATAAGAGAAAATCCCCAACCACTAAGGGTCATCCAAAGAGAAGAATATTGATAGAGCAAAAAAATATTGAAGAGGAAGATGCAGAGAGAACCGAATCTGATGAACTTGGTCACCGCCAAGTCACTATCCATACAAAGCCCAAAAATATTGATGAGGTATGTGCCAACATCAGAAACTCTATAGGCCTATCAAGTTTTAGATATGTCAAGTATGAGACATTGAGTGATGATGACAAGTCTACGGTAGAAGAAGTAATGTTATAAATGATGGCTAAGAATAAGCTAGCACCTATAGAATTGGAAAATAAGATTCATAGTGATTTGTATAGTAGACTTGATGGCAAGTGGCATCAAGAAACATAAATTGAAAGGCAAATAAGAGAAGACACATTAACCAAAATCATGCATGAGTTGAAAAATAAGAAAAATACAACATTTTTGGTGAAGTATAGAACTAATTTGTTCCTAAATTTAGAGCATTTGTGATTTTACAAAATAAAATTGAGGCTATTGTACAAAAAAATGAATTATTGTGGAAAAGTTTTGGACTAAGAACACGAGGAGTAGAATAGGAGAAAGAAGTGTATATTGTAACTATTGAAGATGATCAAAGTGATGAAGAAGATTTAGGTGTGCCGAGTCCACAAGTAAATATATCCCCTATTTACACCACCACACCTAACACTCGTGTAATACAATAAATAAAGGACTATCCTTAGGCAAGAGAAACACAAGTCCAAATTGTTGATTTTAATGAAAAAATAAAATAGATGGAGCAACAACAACAAGTTTCTCAAACCAAAACATTGATAATAGACATCGAGGAGTCAGAAAAGGAGAGGCCAGAACAAAGGAACTAGAAAAGGAATCAACTATAGAAAAGTGTACTACATGTCAAGAAGGACCACATGTCTCAGGATCTCTAACAAAGGGGATAAAGGAGACTAAACATAAAGAGAAGGAAAAGGAAAAAGAAGAATAAATGCACAAAGATTCACAGATAGTGTTGAGTGCAACAATTGTTGTCTCTAGCATTGAAATACAAGTTAGACCAAGTGGTGAAACCCCCTCACCTACTCTAACTCTAGATGTGCCAAGAAGAAACACTCCGAAGAAGAGAAAATGAATGAATAAAAAAGACAATTCTCTAGGTATTATTGTTACTCTAGATGAAGTTATTAAGATACCCAATTGGGATTTAAGGAATCTCACATTTGAATAGACTATCATCTTGTAAGGTATTTTAGCAAGAAAGAAAAGAGAAGAAGAGTTAAGGAGAGAACAACAATAGAAACAAGGGTTGCATAATATCAAAGATATATTTTTTGATGCCTTTGATATACAAACCATTGATGAACATGCCCCCATTATCTCTCAATTAGTGCAAATAGTTGAAAAAGTCAAAACTGGGGATATTGAAGAAAATGAAAAACTAATGTCTTGGTCTAAAAAGAAGTTTGAAAAGAAAGTAACAGAGAAATTTTCTACTGTAATTGCAACCATAAAGGTTAAATTGGTAGCACTTGTACATAATATTGAAGAACTTGTTCAGAAAATATATAATTCGTATAATATTCTTAGTGACGTGACAAGATTTAGAAATGAATTTTAGGCAAACATTCAAAGGATTCTGGCTAATAATAAATAATTAGGAAACTCTATCTCTCAATCAGTTGAATTGAGCTCAATGCATTACAATAGATTGTTGTTTTCATGAGGGAGGGAGGCTGAGTTACAAACAACATATAGAAAAATGAGGGTCGAGCTAATCTCCATCTAGTCAATGTTGATACCTCACTTGGAGGTTATGCAATGAGAGTTGGCTTTGGCAAAGGATCTAGTTTAAAGAGATCATAATATTTCTATTGTTGATAGCTTAATTGATTTAGAAGCCAATATGGAGATAAAGATTCAACTTTTGGAATAAGCGAGAACCACATGGGATCATGCTCTTGCCATGATCATTCAAACACATAAACCATTCATTTACACATGTGGTTTGATTCCATCTACACAACCCCAACAACAGACATAAGTGACAAAAACAAGGGGGATAGATGATATATATAAGGGGGATAGATGATATGAAGAAAAGTGATAGGGGATAGAATGGACAAAGATGATTAATCAGAGAATTAGAGCTCAGAATGGAAAAAGTCAGACAAGGTATGACAAAGCTACAATCAGACTATTTGAGTCATTTAAAATATATATTGTATATTATGAATGTAAAAGCAAGTTCTGAAGTTCTATAAGAACCGAGTAATAGGCATAAGGGGAGTACTATTACTTTTGTAATGTAAAGATGTAATCATGACAAAAAAAATTTGCTACTAATGCCAAAGGGGGATAGTGTTGGTCTCTCTAAGTTTTTTTGTCTATTAGTGTCAAACACTTACTCATATTTAAGGTAGAGTCAGTCGGTCATCACTGTGACCTAGTTACTCCATATAGGCCAAGTCATGTAAAGATTTGTAAATAATCATGTATAAGTCGAGCTCTATAGGAGCTGAGCAAGTCTTTGGTTGTTAAGTACTTCCACACAATCTAAGTTCAGTAAATGTTGAGTAGATAGCATAAATAGATGTCGAGTTATACAAAAAGAGTCAAGTAAGTTAAGGCTAAGCAACAACAAGAAGAATAGTTACAACCGAGCATCAGAGACAATGTGTAGTGAGTAACATAGAGTAAACAAAAATATCTAGGATGGTACAAACTTTCAGGTAAACCATTTTGAGTCAACATGTACACGACATTTAATGATCATATAGTTTTCTACAGTGGTTGTTACACGTTTTGATGTGGATCACCGATCCCTATGAAGGGAGGACAACCAATCAAATGAAGAGGCAAAAAGGAAAATGTTATAAGAATCTACAAATGTCTTTAAATAGGTAGATTCAAACCCTATTTTGATATAGTGAATGATAATGTGAAGTCTGCGAAGGAAGCAAAGTATTGTGTGAAGGAATTAGGTTTTTGAGGATGCATGTGAAATTTGTAAAGCAATAGAGTTAGTGACCTAATGAAGTAGTGAAGGACAAAGTAAAGACATATTAGATTCAAAGATTGGAAGGAGGAGATTTGTAATCAATAATTGTAAGTCTAGACCAAAGGATAAGGTACTGAATCAGTTTTGACAGATTGAATCAGGGTAAATCTCTTAACATTGTGGTTTTAATAGACCTTTGTAAATCTCCTAACATAGTCCTTACTTCATTGTAAGTATTAAATACTTTAATCAAGTTAAATCTAATAGTCTTATATAGCTCTTAATAGACTAGACCCCTCATAGGGTAGATCATTAGAAGTGATCAAATTTTTAGTCGTAACAAACTAATTTTGTTACTGTAGTAGTGAAGATTTGTGGGTGTCATCCCCACCCTAATTTTACCTTCACGTTGGATAGTTTATGGGTTACCAAAATCTTTTGTGTTATGTGTCTACATTCATGGATGTGATTGATAGTTATGCATAAGCTAGATATGAGATGGTTAACATGGTGAATATAGTAAAATTGTTTTGAAGGATAAAAGTTTAATAGATCCTAATTCACACCTTGTGAGGCCTCACCCTAGCCCATCATAGCATATATAGTAGTTTATTTACATTTCAGATACTTCATATTTTGAGACATTTTTAAATGTTGGACTATTTTGGACTATTACTCAAACTATTTGATACTATGAGACACTTTATTTTATGGTAATTATTTATGATGTTAAAACTTATTGATGATGCTTGATGATTATTTACATTCGTGTACTTGGTTGGTTATTTTATTGATGAGTAGGAAATTATGTTTGAATGTAAAAGTTAGATGGATTATATATTTTGAAATCATGATATGTTGCAAATGGTCATATCATGTTTAGTTTGATAACGCTAGTATTATATATGCACAATGGTTTAGAAATGAAAAAATGTTATTCGATTGATAAATGCTTTATGTTTTGATTCAATTATGGATATAGAATTGATTAAGGATTTATATATGCATATGATTTATTTATCTTGGACTACTGATATGTGATTTGAGTGTGTAGGAAATAACCATGGTAAAATGTTGAACCAAGACTATACCTTTGTTTTAACTGAAAATACCAAGGTTGGATCCAATGAAGAGATTTTAACCTCATTGTTAAGTATTTTACTTTGTGAATGTAACGTGAATGAGTGTGTTTGATTAGATTCATTTTGTGAAAAAATATTTTCCACTCGTAATGTTAAAGTGTATATTTTATAGTGTCACTTGACACTTGTGTTGTAATGTGTTTAAGTGGCAAGTTAGATTTAGATATTGGAAAAAGACATCTAATCTTATTCCTAACAAATTAGAAACATTTAAGTTATATGCCCTTGCATAAAAAAATCTTACAGAGGCTTTAATTAAATTAAATTTTGGATTTCAAATTTTGGGTGACTCTATAGGGCTTTATTTGAGTCTTAGGGTGTTCTTTTAGTGAAATTAAGTTGCCTACATGTTAGTACTATATGTTAGGGCTTTAATTTTGACTTTACTTTAGTTAAAATCACTTTTCTAACACTTCTAAAATCCTATTTTTCAAGTATTGCGAAAATAGAAGAAGTCTTACCCAACTTCCCTCCTTATCTTTAGTGAGTTGAAAATTCCAACCAAATAAGAAAACTTAGGTTGAGTTAAAGTGTTTTCTCTCTTTCATGATGGAGAAAAAATATAGGAGTTTAGTTTTCTTTTAGAGGGGAACTGGAAAATAGAGTTGTCACGCACTCGCTCTCTAGTTTTAGATATTTTTTGTTTTGGAGATTGGATCAAGGAAGGATAGAGGACTATTCTTAAATCGGTTCTTTTTCCATAGCTTGGAGAAACGTTTGAGCTTTTTCCATGTTTTAGAAACTATGTGTTCTATTGTTTTTATGAATAAAAGATGTGTACATTTTGCTACATATGCATATGTGTGTTGTTCATTGTCCCTATTATATTGTTGGGTGTGGATGAATTTCTATTGCGTTATTTTTACTTTGATTTGGGAGTATGATGTTATGGGTGTGGAAGGACATCACTCACCCTTGGGAGAGAAGAAGTGGCCTTTGGGTGAAGGGGTTATTTGGACCTATCCCCTGAGTGCAGAGTCTCTTGCCTAGAAGGAAGAGGGATAAGTATGTAGTATGGGTTGCATATGCTAGTACATTGTTATGCATTTTGGGAGTGATAAAGGGAGAAATTTTGTGAGAGTTTGTATTTATTTTGCATGCCTTGTAAAGGAAAATTTGGTTTTCTATATTTGGCTTCTTCTTAGGGTTTTTAGGCACACCTTTTCCCATTCTATTGGTTGCTATGGTAACCTACTGTGTAAGCTCAAAATGGGTGTTAAATGTTGTATCCTATAATTGTTGATTTATGTGTTTATGCTTGATTGTTACCTAGATGGTCTTGGTTCTCCAAGCTCGATGGTTGGTCTCATAGTGACCTACGCTAGGAGCTAAGCTTTCCATGGTTTTTAGTGTTGCTTTCTATAGGTTTCTAAATATATATGTGTTGAAGAAAAGCTTGGAAGATTTTCATTTTGTTGGAGATTTGAAGATGATTTATTATGAACATTTGTAAAAGTTATGTATTGTAAGAGATCATAAGTAAATCTTCATTTATGTAATTTTTGAATTTTTGTAAGGATCCAATAAGATTGGAGGTACTCAACAGACTAGGTCACATGGTGTTCAAATTTAGGCTAGAGGACCATGCTACATTTCTGTGGTATGGGTCACATTGCTAGAGATTGCCCACAAGGTCCAACATCAGGTTTTTAGAAAGGGGCTTCTTCGGAGCCCATAGTAGGTGACATGGGTAGATCTCATAAGATTTTTGAGTGATTGATAAGCACCATGTAGAACACGAGGTCAAGGTCTTTGAGGCCGCTAGTGGAGTTGGACAGGCAACTAGCACTAGAGACCATTCTCTTTTTGGGCTGACAGACCATAGCACTTTGAGGTAGAGAGTTGAACTAGGTTAGAGTCTAGTGGGACTTTTATGATGTAGTCATGACTTCATGGGAAGATGAAATACATATGAAAGAACAATACACTTACCTCTTTGATGAACTCTAGGAGGAGGTTCATGCCTAGGGGGGAGGATGTGACGCCTCACCTTGGCCCATCATAGCATATCATAGCATTTTATTTTCATTTCAAATACTTTATATTTTGAGAGCTTGTTATATTTTGGACTATTACTCAAACCATTTGATTCTATGGGACACTTTATTTTATGGTAATTATTTATAATGTTAAAACTTATTGATGATGCTTGATGATTATTTACATTCATGTACTTGGTTGGTTATTTTATTGAGTAGGAAATTATGTTTGAATGAAAAAGTTGGATTATATATTTGGAAATCATAAAATGTTGAAAATAGTTATATCATGTTTAGTTCAATAATGTTAGTATTATATATGCACAATGGTTTAGAAATGGAAAGATGCTATTTGAAATTCAGTTGAGAAATGCTTTATGTTTTGATTCAATTATGAATGTATAATTGATTGAGGATTTATATACATGCATATGATTTATTTATCTTGGACTACTGATATGCAGTATGAGTGTGCAGGAAGTAACCATGGTAAAACGGAGAACTATACCTCTATATTAACCGAGAATGCCAAGGTTAGGTCCAATGAAGAGATCTTAACCTCGTTGTTAAGTATTTTATTTTGTGAACGTAATGTGAACGAGTGTGTTCAATTAGATTCAATTTGTGAAAATTTATTTGCCACTCATAATGTTAGTGTATATTTTATAGTGTCACTTGACACTTGTGTGTTCTTATGTGTTTAAGTGGCAAGTCAGATTTAAATATTGGCAAAAGACATCCAACCTTATTCCTAACCAATTAGAAATGTTTAAGTTATATAATATTGCATAAAAATATCTTATGAAGGCTTTAATTAAATTAAATTTTGAATTTCAAGTTTAGGGTGACTTTAGAGGGCTTTAGTTGAGTCATAGGGTGTTCTTTTAGTGAAATTAAGTTGCCTACATGTTAGTATTATATGTCAGGGATTTAATTTTGACTTTGCTTTAGTCAAAATCTCATTTTAAAGTATTGCCAAAATGAAAGAATTCTTACCCAACTCCCCACCTTATCTTCATTGAGTTGAAAGTTCCAACCAAATAGGAAAACTAAGGTTGAGTTAAAGTGTTTGTTCTCTTTCATGATGGAGAAAAATTACGAGTTCAATTTTCTTGTAGAGGGGAATTGAAAAATGGAGTTGTCATGCACCCACTCTCTAGTTTTAGAGATTTTTTTGTTTTGGAGGTTGGATCAAGGAAGGATAGAGGGCTCTTCTCAAATTGGTTCTTTTGCCATAGGTTGGAGAAAGGTTGGAGGTTTTTCCATGTTTTAGAAATTATGTGTTGTATTATTTTTCTAAATAAAAGATGTGTAAATTTTTCTATAGATGCATATGTGTGTTGTTCATTGTCCCAGTTATATTGTTGGTTGTGGATGAATTTCTATCACCTTATTTGTACTTTGATTTTGGGAGTATGATGTTATGAGTGTGGAAGGACATCACTCACCCTTGGGAGGGAAGAAGTGGCCTTTGAGTAAAGGGGTTAGTTGGGCCTATCCCTAGAGTATAGAGTTTCTTCCCTGGAAGGAAGAGGGATAAGCATGTAGTATGAGTTGCATGTGCCAATACATTGTCATGCACTTTAGGGGTGATAAGGGGAGAAATTTTGTGAGAGTTGGTATTTATTTTATATGCCTTGTAAAGAAAAAATTGGTTTTCTATATTTGGCTTCTCCTCATGGTTTTTAGGCACACCTTCACCCATTATATTGGTTGCTCTGGCAACCTATTGTGTAAGCTCAAAATGGGTGTTAAATGTTGTATCCTATAATTGTTGATTTATGTGTTTTTTCTTGATTGTTACCCAGTTGGTCTTGGTGCTCTAAGCTTGGTGGGTCATCTCATAGAGACCTAGGCTAGGAGGTGAGCTCTCCATGATTTTCAGTGTTTTTTTCTATAGGTTTCTAAATGGATATGTGTTGAAGAAAAGGTTGGAAGATTTTCATTTTGTTGGAGATTTGAAGATGATTTATTATGAACATTTGTAAAAGTTATGTATTGTAAGAGATCAAAAGTATATCTTCATTTATGTAATTTATGTATTGTTGTAAGGATCCAATTATGATTGTAATATTTGAAAGAAATTTTCAATACTGTGAATATATTTTAGTTTAAATATTTCTTGAAAATGAGTAAAAGTATTTGAAAAATTGTAGCAAAATAATCTATTAATAATTTGATATGATTTCTTAAATTCTTTTCGAAAATTAAAATTGAATATTATGTATGTGTGTATGTGTGTGTGTCTTGTTCAAGTTTTGGGCATGACACCCCCCTCTCAACATCTCAATTTCCCAATAAAATTCCAACACATATTCCTTGATAAATTTAATTTAAGGTATTGAAAAACATTTTGAGCTATTTGGATCTAAAGAATTATGTCATTATTTCCTTTTACCATGTTGCTCTCTATAAATATTTTAATGGGTTATGTCGAATAGTCATACAACATTTATCCAAAAATTAAGGGTTTAATGATGGTTTTAAGGGGTTGATCAGTAAACATTGGTCAACTTCCTCAAACGAATAATAAATGGATTTATAGAAGCTTCCAACTCATTATGCATCATATTTATACTTTTCTCC
Organism: Cupressus sempervirens; assembly: GCA_028749045.1. Taxonomy (NCBI): domain Eukaryota; kingdom Viridiplantae; phylum Streptophyta; class Pinopsida; order Cupressales; family Cupressaceae; genus Cupressus; species Cupressus sempervirens. The sequence continues at coordinate 783,771,060 of CM053793.1, read as the reverse complement.
AACTATGTGACTTATTTGTTTGAGCCAATTATTCAACTCTTGTAAGTACAATTTTTTTTAACGTGATCCCTAGCTGGGTAACAAGATGACTTGCCTAGGGCATCACTTTAAAAATAGTAAACTACATTTTATAAACTCCATTCAAAGACATTTTATATTAAACCTTCCATACTGTCAGCCTTCCAAGAGTCATATAGATTCAACAATGGAGAATCAAATGAGAAGCATTTTTCTTCCAAGCTCTTGGTTCACTCCAAAAACTAGCAAAGAGCTTTGAAATTTCATTTAACACACCAAAACTATTTAACTATCCACACCACTGTACACAAATAAATAAATGAAATCTAAACTAACTAATTACACATGAAATTGGAGCATTTTGATCCATTATTTACAAGATGCTTTAGTTGCAATAGAATTATGTAGTAACAATCTAGTTTCTTTGCATTACAATTTCTCAACTAAGGTACCCAAACTTAATGCTAGCATGGAAAGGCCTTAAATACATCATTAAAAATTGTTTCAACTAATTCTAGGATTCCCAAAATTGATTTTCACAAAGTTTCTCATTTGTTGAAAAGTTGTCAATGTTGCACTTGACAACTTTTGCAACTTTTTACTTTCTAACTTACCTCTTGCTTCCTTGTAACAAAGAGGTCCAAATGGATTTTTTATGGTATAATCAATATTTTTAGTACTCAAGTGGGCCCTTGTAACACCTAGAACCAAATTTCACATACCTAGCCCAATTTGGCCTACCTGGCAACAATTTTCTGACATTGTGCATTGCTTGGCCAAACTTGGCATTAATACGAACTTGACTTATTAACCACAATATAAACCCACTCATACACACTCTAGGTTTTTCAACTATCATTTATTACAATTTTTACCTATCATACTCTACAAGACAAAAATTTACTAGGGTCTTGTATTTCACCCTAATGTGCTCCTGCACCATTCTCCCTAGGAAGAAATAACTCAAATTGTTGTTGGGGTGATCAGACTTGGATCTATTCCCATCTTGTTGAACTCTATCTCAAGTATCCATGTAGCTTTTGATTTATCCATGCCTTTCCATTTGGTCAAGTGTTCCATGTAAACTATGTGTCTAGTTTTTTTGGATACCCTTGAGCTTAGTATCTTTTCAACGCATGACTTTGGTTTAACTGTCAAGGGAAAACTCTCTACAACCTTTGCAACCTTTGGTCCTTCTTTACTGTCCACTGGGATTGAACCCTTGTAGGGTGTCATATCTACTATGTTAAACATTTGAGAAAGCCCTATATCAGTTTGTTGATCCACCTTATAAGCATTCTTCCCAAATTTTACTAAAATCTTACTAGGTCCTAGTCTTCTCATCTGTAGCTTATTAGGCACTCCTTTTTACAACCTCTCTTTGTTAAAATGGACCATAAAAAGATCCCCTATTTGGTATTAGAGGTCTTCTTCCTCTCATCAAGTTTTTAAAAAATCTTAGCTATATTAACCACTAGTGTTTTCTTAACTTTTTCATGGATCTCCTTTATGGTTTGGGAAAAGTCCTCTACATATCCACTTCTTGTTTCCACTACTTCTAAGTCTCTAAGTTCACAAATTCCTCTTGGATATAACCCATAAACCACTTCTAAGGGGATTTTACCAATGGTCATATTTATAGTATCATTGTAGGCAAACCCAACTTGAGGAATGACCTTTTCCCATGTTTGACCATATTCTCTAGTAAGACATCTTAGGAGATTGCCCAAACTCCTATTTACATCCTTGGTCCACCCATCCATTTCGGGATGGTAAATAGACCCGAAAGAGAGGTTAGTTCCAAGCTTCTACCACAAATTCTTACAAAAATGACCAATGAATTTAAAGTCTCTATCTAAAACAATAATTATAGGCAACCCATGGATCCCTATGACTTCCTTGAAAAATAGATTAGCATCTTGGCATGCATCATGAGTAGTCTTGTAAGGTACAAAGTGTATCATTTTACTAAACCTATCAACAATGACAGAAGCACTATGATATCCCTATTTTGTTTTTGGGAAAGCCTATTATAAAACTCATACCGATGTGTTCCCAAGGTCTATTTTTAATGGGAAGAGGTTGATACAAACCTGCATTTGATGATGTTCCCTTAGCTTTCTAACAAATAGTGTACATTTCTACATATCTCCTAGTATATGCATTCATTTTGGGCTAGTAGTAATACCTTTGAATAAGTTCTAGGGTCTCATTCACTCTAGAGTGACCACTAAGAATCCCATTAATTTTTTCTTGGATAAGTTTCTCCCTCATCAAACCTCTAGGCACCCAAAAATTTTCTTCCTTTAAACATAAAACCCTCTTGAAGAGTGTAACCAAAAAATTCACTATGAAAATAGTCTTGAAATTCTTTACATACCTTATATGGAGTAGAGAAGTCCTCATCATTAGGGTAAATATCTTTGAAATTGTCTATGCCAATGTTCCTGAACTATATTTCTTGTACTATTAGTAACCTCTAGCATAGTGCATTTGTAACTTTATTTTTATGCCCCTTCTTGTACTTGATTGTAAATGTGTAAGCTTGGTACTCCACCCACTTCATGTGTTTGTGATTGAACTTATCTTGTGAATTTAGGAATCTTAAGGCTTGACTATTAGTATGGACCACAAATTTCTTGGGAAGGAGGTAATGTCTCAATTTTCTTATGGCATGAACTAAAACATGATTGAAGACCCCTCTGGTATTTAAGGTATGGACATCTTGGCTATGCTGGTATGAATTTATTATCCAAGAAAAGAATGGTGGATGGTTTGACAAGTATTGTAAAGTCTAGTAGCAAGTGTGAGGCTTGCATTTTGGGTAAGCAACATAGGATACCCTTTAATTTTGGTAATTAAGAAAGGGCTAGAGCACCATTAGAATTGGTGCATACTGATTTGCTTGGCCCTATGAAAGTTAATTCCATAGGAGGGAGTACTTATTTTGATGATTTCAATCATAGAACATGACTTTATTTTTTGAAAAATAAATTTGAAGATTTTAATTAGTCTTTAGAGTTTAAAGCCCAAGTTGAAAAAGAAAGTGGGTATTTCATTAGAGTCCTAAGGTCATATAGAGGAGGAGAGTGTACCTCCAATATTTTTGTGAATTTTTACATGAAAAATTGTATAAGTAAGGAGCATACAACCAATTATACTCCACACAAAAATGGAGTGGCTAAAAGAAAGAACAGAACTATTGTTGAGACAATGAGAAGTATGATGAAAGAAAAAGGTCTCCCAACTGAATATTAGGGAGAGACTATAACCACATAAGTTAACTTGATTAATAGAAGTCCTATGGAGGCAGTCAGTGACAAGATACCTCTTGAGGCATGGACAAGTCATAGGTGGATGATTGAACATTTGAGAGTGTTTGGGTGTGCAACATATGCACACATACTAAAGGAGAAAAGTCAAAAGTTTGATGATAAGGGTGAGAAGTGTATCTTCACAGGTTATAATTCAGAATCTAAGGCATAAAGTGTTGGTATCTCTAAGTTTTGTTGTCTATTAGTGTCAAACACTTAGTCACATATAAGGTAGATTCAATAAGAGGGAGGCATTGACTATGGAGAAACATTTGTCCTAGTTGCAAGATTGGAAGGAGTTAGAACTCTACTTGCATATTCTACGTACAAAGGATTTAAAGTACATCAAATGTATGTCAAATCTCCATTTCTGAAAGGAATACTAGAAGAAGAGGTTTAAATTGAACAACCAAAAGGATTTTTTGATCTTAGCAAAAAGAACATGGTATGCAAATTGCACAAAGCACTATATGGATTGAAACAAGCCCCTAGAGCATGATATGAAAGTTTGCACAACTATTTAGTTAAAATTGATTTTGCAAGAACTAATACAACAATAATTTGTACTTAAAAATTGAAGGTGGTAAATGGATACTGTTAGCTAAAATATTTGTGGATGATATCATATTTGGAGGACAAGATGCATTATGCAAATTATTTTCTAATGAGATGTAGAAGGAATTTTAAGTGTCTATGTTTGGGGAAATCAAATTCTTTGTTGTTTTACAAGTATATATCAGATGAAAGAAGGTATCTACATTACATAATAAAAATATATCGAGGAGATACTATTTTTTTTTGGAATGGAAGATTCAAGACCAGTCAGCATGCCTATGACTACTGGATATAAGCTCTCTAAGAATGATGATTCTACTAATGTGAGCCAGACATTGTATAGATCAACGATTGTGAAGCTACAATAGGTTATTCATTGCAGACTAGATACTGCATCGATAGTTGGGATTTTTGCAATATTTTCTACAAATCTTAAGGAGAATTTTATGATGGTAGTGAAAAGAATACTAATATATCTCAAAGGAATAGAGGACTATAGACTATATTACAAAATGAATGACAAGTCTAAACTGAAAGTGCACACATATGCTAATTAGGTAGGAAATATTGATGATAGAAAGAGTGCAAGTGGTGGAGATTTATTTCTAGGATAGAGATTGGTTTCACATACAAGCAAGAAGCAAAATTGTATTTTACAATCACTAGCAGAAGTTGAATATGTAGCATCAACACTTAATTATTCTAATATTGTGTGGATCAAGCAATTGTTAAAAGGAATGAAGGAAAAAATCATCGATCCAAGTGTTATCTATTGTGATAACACAAGTGATATAAATATATCCAAGAATCCTGTGATGCACACAAAGACCAAGCATATTGCTATCAAGTATCATTATTTGAGGGAGCTAGTTCAAGATAAAGAAGTGAGATTTGAATATGTGAACACTAAGGAGAAAATAGATGATATTTTCACTAAGGTTTTAACTAAGAATGCATATGAGTATCTAAGAGATAAATTAGGGGTGATTCCCCTAGCTAAGACTACTTAAGCTAAGATGGAGCTCTACATCAAATGTGTTGATTAGAATATCTCACAAGTTGATGCAGAAAATAATACTTTAGGAGCTACCTAAAGTAGTGAAGAGAGAAGCATAAGATGTTGTATCAGTCATAAGAAAACATGAAAGATGGAGAATAAAATTTAGAAGTACTGACAAGATGGTATCTACATGGTGAAGATGTATAAGAAAGATGAAATGTCTTTGGCATTGTTGTCAATGAGGGAGATATTATGAAGGTATCAGGGAGATATCCAGAAGGAGAGTATGTTAAGACGTAAAGAGGCAGATGTCATAGAGAGAAGTAAAGTGAAGTTGTAAATCAGTGCAAGGTGTTGCTAGCAATCAAAGAGGGAGCCGATTGATTTCATGATCAAATATGATAGAGGGAGTCTGTGTCTTGCATATCAGAGTTGCATGAATTATAATCATAATGAAAATACAAGGAGAGATTGTTCGACACTAAGATGTGAATCAAAATGAAACTAAGGATATTAATGAAGATTTGATACCAAATGTAGAGGGAGCTTCTCAAAGTAGTTGAATGTTTTGGACCTCATGGTAACTAGAGGTGTTGCCATCAATGCCAAAGATGGAGATTGTTGGAAACTAAAATTGGAATAATTATGATGTTGTCAAACCTTATTGTAAGATAATTTCTATCTAAGTAGAGTGCCATATCAAGATGATTAATGAAGAGGATTTGAGAAGAAGAGATAACAAAAGAACCTAGAGGAAAGGTTGAGTTATGTAAAACTACAATGGGGACTTGATTAGTTAGACCTTGACAAGACAATATGATTATTTAATCATAACCCAAGTGGACAAGATAGTTGTATTGAAGCCTAGAAGAAATTATCAATAGAAGACCAAATGCATAGGCTTGACCAAGAAAAAGAGTAGAATATTAAGGAAATAGAAGTATATGTTGAGTGATGCTAGTATTAACCAAAAAAAAAGTGAACAAGTAGATGCTTTGTTGATGCTATTGACTAGAAAAATTAAGGAGGAGGTTGAGAAGCATTATGAAGAGATGAAGTGCGATCACTTGGAGTGCCAAGTAGATCTGAGACAAAGATGATAATGGAGGTCAACATATGAGCTACATTATGATTTGTATTTGCAAAGTGAGTTGTATTTATCAGATCAACATGTTGTTACTTTCTAACCATTGTATCAATTTGAAATCCTTTAATCAAGGTTGACCTAATAGTCATTTGTAATTCCTTTAATAAAGGTGACATTCTAATGGAATATTCTAAAGCCCTCTAACAAGGCCACTCGTAACAAGGTGATTAAATCTTTTAACAAGGTCATATTTAATATTGTGTTTTGTAACCTTTAACAGGGTTGGCTCCTCACATAGCTCATTTTAGAAGAGTGAAAATAAGTAGCATGTTACTAGTGGTTTCCCCAAATTGGGTTTCCACATTAAATCCCGATGTCATACTTGTGTGGATATTATCTAAGATGTTTTAGTGTTGATGTTTTAAATTCTACAAGTTTGTTACTATAGGGAAAATGGACTGGAAGTTTTACATTTTTTTTTAATTTTCTATAGAGGTCAAGCTTCTAAATGTTTAGATCTAAAGTATTTGAAGTGATTAAAAGTTGAATTAGTACATTTGGACCTGAGGATAACTGATTCACCCCCTTTCTTTAGTTATTCTAAATTATTTTAACACCTGCATCATAAAATCCTTCAAAAATAAATAAAATTTTTGTAAAACAAAGTAAAATCCACTCCTAGTGTAACTTCAAAAACTCCTATATTCCCTCTCAATGCCTCCATAGTAGTTATAAAATAAGTTAAACCCTCTACACACTTGGCACATGCTCATTATTACTTCAAATTGAGCAAAAAACGTTTGACCCCATTAAGAACACTTGGCAAAATAAAACTTCCACCTATCCTATTTGGATTTACAAATCATAAAAGAAAAAATACTACCTTTTGAGTAAATCTTATGGTACATGTTTTTATTTTCCACTCAAACTAATATTTGTGTATGTATTTTATAAAATAACACTTAGCAAATATTATTACAACTTAAGAGTGTGCAAAACAAAACAAGGTAGTAAGAGCTTGTTGTTTTCTCCTATTTTGTATTATTTAATTCAAATTAATAATAAATCACTTATTCATATAACCTAAAACCTTAACACTCAATCCAAAATCTATGACACTACCCTACTTAATTGAAGTTTCTAGGGCTAGGGAAAAATCCTAAAACAAACAAAAAAACTCATTTCATTTCACTATTTTAATTTTCTTGAAAGTTCTTTGGCGACCCCTTTTGGGATGAACATAGGGTTCCAAAACATGGAGTTTTTATGAGTTTTTATTTGATAGAAATCATGCTTAATACACATGTATGACTTTCATTTGATTCACCAAGACCATCTTTGTTTCAAAAGTCAATTGAAAACCCTTCTTATTAAGTTCCTATATTTTGTGTAAAAATTACAATGCTCAAATTTTAAAGAAAATATAAAAGTATGAATTCCTAACATGTTTTATTTTCAACATTCAAAGGTTTTTGTCTATTAGGTAGTGGTCGTGGGATTTTATTATGGCATTCGGGATTTATTGTAGGATATTTCCAACTCTTTTATTATAACAATATCATGAAAAAACTGTCTTTGCTAACTCATTCATTTTCTCTCTTTTATACAACTATCATTTAAATTTTTTATTAGCTAAGAGTTCTTTACTTAACTAAGGCTATACGATAGAGACTTCTTAAAATTCCCTCATATTTCTCTATTATACTCTATGACTACATTCCAAATTGACAAAATGATATAACTTAAAGGGATAAAAGAAATCTAGAAATATAATCCTTAAACCTCCTTTGATTTACATGATCTAAGTTTGAGGGTTTTGACATTTCTTGTCTTACCTAATGTTAGGATTAAACCACAGACAGAAATAACAATTACATGCAAATATAACCAATAACAGAAAATAATAGATCACACAGAAAAGAACACCAAGCACCAAGATTTAATATGGTTCACCCAATCCCTGGGCTACATCCACCAAACAACAAGTCTAATATTATTACGATCTAGTGATTACAACTTGATTATAATCTATAATCCCTTACAACTCAATACCACTGCAAGAACTAATTTTGCATCACAACTTAATAAAAATACCTAACCCTAAGCCCTTTTATACAAGTAATTTTATTCTACTTTAGGGTTACAACATGTCGACCATATGTTAGGCACAACGTCGGCCACAACCCAATTTTTTTTTGGACTTATGAAGTATGTATAGTACTTTCCTGATCAGTCACCACAAACTAACAATCTCCCACTTGGGGACTGATCACACTCTACACTAGACAACAATCTCCCACTTGGAGATTGATCCTATAGCAATGTCGCTACTCAATGAGGCTCCCACTAGATCAAACTATTGAAATATTCAAAATGGGAAGAGTACTTCTTAGAAGGGGGGTGAATCAAAAGTACCACACTTTTGACCTTTTTAACTCCTTTAAAAAAATAATTGAAAGTAAACTGCATGCATGTAAACATATTAAATAAACATAAAGTAAACACATGCATCAACACATATAACACCAAATTTGGTAACCCAAAAACCCTCCAAGAATAAGAAGGTAAAACTGGGGTGGGTATGATACCCACAAAAATCATTGCAGCAATAATTGTTTGACCACTTCTGAAGGTTTGCCCTATGAAAGGCCTGCCCTGTTAAAGGCTTTACATCGTGTCAATATTGACCTAGTTAAAGGATTTACAAACACTTTACATGAAGTGTCACCCTGTTAAAGGATTTAGTCACTGTTTCAAACGATCTACAAAATAGTTGTTAGGCTAATCTATCATCATAGCGTTTTCACTACCTAATACAACGACTAAAGAGTATTAGAAACCTTTTGACCTGGTTTCTTACAATCTTTAATTGTTGATTTTAGGCACTTGATTACTCATTATGATGTGATTCTTACTTGATCTGATATCTATTTGTAGTCCTTGTTTTGTTCTGATCAATTGGATTTGTAATTGCTGCTCAATTCATTAAGTTTGTGATGCCCCTGTTGTTTGCCCTGTTTTGCAATTTTGCTTATCTACTTAGCAACTTCCTTTTTCTTCTCTTTAGCAATATAAAATTGTGGGGTCTTAGCCTTCTTATAAAGACTTTGTAGACTTAGGGTTAGGTATGGATCTACGGTCCATATTAAATCTTGAATTCTTGCTCATTCCTTGCATTTTTCTCATTGGTTGCATGCCTTCTCCATTTTTCTGATTGGTTGCATGCTGATTGCATAGGAAAGATAAAAGATTCATTCTTATCCTTATCATCCTTTGAAATCCTTCTATGTTAGCTCCAAAAATGGTTTACATCTGAGTTTGTGAGGGCACAAACTCATATGTTGATTCTGTGTTACTCGGCACATACTGGACTACTAGTGCTCGCCACATATACTATCCTACTTTGCTCGGAACCTATTGCATTTTGTCTTGCTTGGCACATGTATGACTTTGATTCACTCGGCATATGAAGCATTTTGACTTGCTCGACATCAACAATGACACGACAACTATATATCACTCAGCACCTGTATAATGCTTGACACCTAAAGTCGCTTAGCACCTATTGGAATACTGACTAAGCACATATTGTAGCTCAGCATACATAGTATACTCGACTTCAATATAAAAAGTGGTTAAGTGTATTGACACTCAAATGTCAAAACCATTCTAAGACCAACAATCTCCCCCTTTGACATGAGTGTCAAAAATACTTAACTAAACATTATTCATCTGTCCTTATGAGTACCTTGTCTACAAAATTTCAAAATTTGTTTAAAATACCTTATAACTCCCCCTGAGCTGATTGTGCCTTGACATTTTTGCAACCAAAATTCTTGTGCTGATTGTGCCTAAAGTTCTTTGACTTTACCCTTTACCTGTGTGCTGAGTAGTTTTGTCTACTATGTCTATATTGGCTGATTTTGTTCATATCTCCACGAAAACATTATATCTCCCCCTTGTGGCCATCTGCAATTAATTATTTTATTCTCCAAGAGAATGAATAAAATGTAAAAAAAATGTAATCAAAACTTAGTATTCTCCCCCTTAGATATATCTTCCTTATTATTATTTCTCCCCTTATCTTCCTTATTATTTCTCCCCCTTTTTGACACTTATGTCAAAGGGTTCAAAGGAGTAATACCATATTTTACCAAAAATGTGTTGTTTACCTCCATTATCATTTTCAGAGCTACATCCCAATTCTCCAAAGCAATGTCTAGTGACTTGTGTTGGATGGCAGTCTCTGCAGCAAGATGTACAAGTCCATCTAATGTAGAAAGATTTGGATCTTTCTTTAAGATAGTTTTAGCATAGACTTGCTCTTTGTAGAGGACCTCCAAATGTGGAGTTATGGAGGATTGTATCTACATTAGTTTGGCCTTTATATTTGGCCTCTTCACTAGCTAATGCAACTAACTCTCTTTGAGTGTGAAGCAACTGGGAAAAATGCTTCTCACTTTGAGCTGGATCTCTTGGCAATTATATGCTAGAAATCTTTAAATTTCTCTCCAAGCTCAATATCCTTTGACCTGTTTCCTATGTGAAGTTGGAAAAATCACACAACTTTTTATACAATGAGAAAATGTTCTCAGGTACAGCTTTGACCTTGTCAATTTTCTTGGCCAACTCTACCTATTCAAGTGCTATACCACTTGATATTTTCTCATTCACCTTCCCCTTAAATTTCCTTTCAGACCATTCCATAAGTTTGACATTTATTTCCTGGTCTTCACTAGTTACTTGGTCAACTATATCAGATAGTTGTTCTATTATGGACTTTGCTTCATCTAGTGACTGCAAGTTGAAGGCATCCATAAAGATGTCCTTAATTTCATGTAGTGCTTGCTTGTATTTATACTCTTTTCTAAGTATTTCCTGCCTCTTCCTTCTATTTAAAGAATCTTGCATTTTAGTGATTTGCTCCATTTTGATAGTTTTGGAGTCATAAGCAGGTATTACAATGTCTTTATCTAGCTTAGGGTCTCCATAGTGAAGTACCCTGGCCACTCTAGTTGAGCTTGAACCTAGTGTGGAGATCTGCAAAGGAATGGCTTCAGTGCTCGGCTTCTGAAGGGTTTTTATAGAAGTGCCTATCTTTGGTATTTCTACCAATGTTTGAATAGTGACTTGCTCCTTTTCTTTTGATGGATCCTCCTTCTCATCAGATTTCCCTTCTTCTGTGCTTGGCTTCTGTAATGTATCACCTACTATTGTATGTGTTGGAAGCATCAAAACTTTAGAGCTAGTAGTTGTATAGGTGAAAGGTGGTTTCTTTGGTTTCACCTTGTCTTGTTTTGGTTCTACTACTACCTTTTTTAGCTCATCTACACTCACCAATATAGGGTTTGTGCATAATTTTGCTCATAGAGTGGATTGGTGAAGGATCTTGGAGAGATCCTCTGCAATTAGGGGATTGATGTTCTGAGCTGAATTGTCATGAACATCCTTGATAGTTATTGTTTCTATAGGTGTAATGGTTATATCAGGAGGGCTAGGAGGTGGCATTTGTCTGTCTTGCACACTCTGTTCCTCTTCTTGCTGCTGTTTAGTTGTTGCCATATCTTGTTCCTTTTTTGTTTCTTCCTCTTCACCTTTTTCTTTATCCTCCTTAACTTTCTTATCTTCCTCCTCTTTCTTCTTTTCTTCATATACTTTTGTTGTTGCTTTCTCTTGCTTCTCTTCCTCTCCTTTCTTCTCTTCTATTTTCTTTTCTCTACCTTTTCCTTGGCACTGGTCTCTGCCTTATTTGTTTCCTCTTCCTTCTCATCAATTATCTTATAAATTGTTTTCCACAATTGTGTGGATTTATTCACTACATCCTCAATCTTATTTGGTAGGATGCTAAAGGCTCTATACTTAGGTTCAAATTTTCCACCATGTTTCTTGTTTGCCTTTGTTATTTGACCTCTCGTCAAGTCACGCTTTACTTGAGCTAAGGTAGATTCTTTGATCTCCTTTTCCATTTTCAGACAATAATGCCATTTATTCTCAATTATCTCATATAGCTCTCTAGGCATGGTATTGTCTAGCTCTAGAGGTGTATTCTTAAACTTAGTCATTATGGCATATACTGATTCCTCTATTCTATTTTGTTCTTCTCTACTTAGCTTATTGAAATCAAGACTTTTTAGATCATTTAAATTTGCATTCCTAATATTTTCAAAAAAATTGTCTAAGGCAGATTTAGGAGGATGACTTACCACTCTGAATTGGCTGATATCCTCTGACTCTATTTTTTCCTCATCATCAATATCTAGCTGTGTCACATACTTTCTTCTCTTTTTTGGTACTTCATCAAGTTATTCAGTGGCTTTCTTTTTCTCTTTTTTTTCCTTTGGCCTTTTCTGTGGATGCCCTCATGCTAGCTCTTGTTGTTGGTGTTGGCTTGTCTTGTTTAGGCTTAGTGACCTTCTTGGGTTTGGGCTGAGAAATTTTAGCCTTTCTTTTCTTTTGCTCACCTAGTGTAGGTACTTCCTTGGCTTCTTCTTCCTTGACACCTTCCTCCTTGTCTTCTCCTAAGCTTTGGGTCAACTCTATTGGGCCTTGCCCTTGCTCTTCTTCTTCTTCACTTCCTCCTTCTATTTCTACTTCTTCTTCCTCTTCACCCGCTTCTCCCTCAATATTTGCACCAAATTTCTTCTTTATCTTCTTCACTAATTTATCTTTCCTCTTAATAAAAGAGGTTGTCTTCAATTTAGTTTCAACTTTTGATTTGACAGCATCATATGTGCCAAAGTGAGGAGTTACCTTATCTATTTCTTCTACAAGCAATGTTGTGATTGTTGTTGAGGCTTCATCTATATCAAGCTCATGTCCTAATGGCCTTAGCCATCTTACTCTTGGAATAGCTACCTGGATGTAGGTATAATCAATGTCAACCAAACAACATATGCCATTATGTGTTTTTCCACTAGGGAAACTGGTATTCTCACCCTTTGTTTCATGGATTTCTTAAAGTCTTCAAAATAGCTTGTCATTTGGGCCTCAAAATTGTCACCCATCTGATCAATGAACTCATTGATTTGTGTAATTGCAATTTTGTTGGGGTTCCAATTCACCTTTCCAATAGAAGGAAATTCTTCTATAACATAAAAGAATATACACATAAGAACTGAACCAAACTTGCATTGAGCACCTTTTGTTCTCCTTATTGCTCCTAGGTTTTCATTTATTTATTGCAACATAAGTTCTGACAGATCATATGTATGATCTTTCTTTACCAGTTTATAAGCTACGTCAACTGCTATACATGGCACACTGTTCAATATGTTGGATTGATAGAATTTATGAGAAATCACTCTCACTACAAAATCTAGAAGAGGATCAGTCACAGTATCAATAGTCATACCCCTCTTATTACATTTGGCTCCTATATTCCTCTCAATGATCTCTTTGGAATCACTGCGCAGGGTCTTAGGCTAATCTAGGGTTGGGAAACCCGTAACCCTATGAACTATTCTTTTAGTAATCTTTACTAGTCTTGCTTAAAACAATCCATATTCATTCAATTTTGAAACTTGTAGGGTAAACTAGGGCATTGGTCAAACCCTTTTTCTCGACTATTTGGTATTCATCCTTCATAATCTTATTTTCACACAGTTTTTCATAGGCTTGGAATATTTCAAGATCACCTACTGCACCTATCTTGCAATTATAACACTTCCTCACACCTTGTACCGTGACAACTTTTGGTGGGATAATGGATAATGTGGTAGTTGGATCATTTTTGTAGGCAACTTCAGGGATTGGCCTAAATTTGGGCTAGCTTACCTCATTACTAACTAACTAAACCTCGTGACCTTCCTTTCCATTGGGGTTTATTGAACTAGAAGCCATTATACCGAACTAGGGTTTTAATGTATTAAAAACTTTAATACTGCGTAGCTCAGCACTTGTTAAATACCTTAGATCATTGAAATGTATGTTGAATCATTTTTAAGATCGATGCAAACGGCTTCAAAGTTGATGTATGATCACTCCTGCTCTTTTCTCATCTTTGCTTTGTGTTTGAATGTTGTGAAAATTATTAAAATTTGACCTTATACCTATCAAAACCTAGCATTAAATGCTTAGTGCATATAGTTGTAAACTCAGCACTTGAAGGTTTCACTATGACTCGGCTCCCATTGTATTTTTTTTACTCAGCTTCCACTAGTTTTCTACTTCACTTGGCTTCAACTATCAACTCGGTCACTATTAGAAACTTGGCATCCATTGGAGCTTTACTCGACATTTGAGGATAGTTCGACAAAAGCTTCAATTTTGACTTGGCATCTTTGCTCATGCTGATTTCTTTTTTGTAGTACTTATTTCTCTTAAAATTGATGTATGATATAGCTTTGCATATCAATCTCATACACCTATTCTTGCTTAGTTGGATGAGATGTGATCACTTGAATTTTTGGGTGAAGTGATCCCTCCATTTGATGTGCTACACTCATCTTTCTTCTTCCAAGTTTTATTCATTCTCCCTTTGATATGTTCAACATCAACCTTCTCTTTTCCTTTGTTGACTTCAATCTTGGGTGCTTTTGACTTTGTTAGGCAATTCCTGCTATTATGACCATTCTTCAGGCAACTGAAACATGTAGTTTGACTTAACCATCTACTATAATTCCCTCTAAAATGTGTCCTTATGCAATTTTCAGGAATGTGTCCATACTTCTGACAATAGTGATAGCTATACCTAGTGTTGTAATCCCAATTGTAGTGATGACCATGGTTGTTTCCCTTTGCAGGCTGATTGGGTGTCCACATAGGCTTTGATATGCATTCAAATTCTCTATGTCCATAATTTTTGTAGTTGTAGCAGTGACCTTCAAATCTTGGTGTCCTTATGGTCTTGGTTCTACATTCATGTGCTTGATCTCCTTGTTTTTTGCATTTGTGACAAAAGCTTGCCTTTTTAGGCTTATCATATTGTTGACTTTTCTTGCTTTTGCATACATTAGAGGTATGTCCCTTTTTACCACAAAAATGACAAGTATGTTTAGTGTTCTTACCTTTTTTACTCCTTCCTTTTGTAGTCTTGGATGATTCTCCTTGCTCAATGCTGGTGTAACCAAGTCTTGAAGTATCATGGCTAGCCCTTGGTGATTTTAGTAGTTGCTCAAAGTATTTGATAGCTTCATTGGGTTTGTTGAAGCTTTCTGCTATCTCCTTCTCTCTTTTCAATTCATTTTACAATTTCTCATTTTGCATTCTCAAGGTGGAAATCTCAATGTCTTTCATATTCAACTCATGATGTGCATTCATCATTTGACTTAAGGTATCCAACTGCATGTTTGAGATTCTTTCAAACTCAATTGTCTTCTCCTCCAGTCTATTGGTAAGATTTCTCTTGTCATCTTCTATCATGGTCTTGTCTTCAATGGCTTTCTTGTTTTGTTCAGTCACTTCACAAAGCATTATGGCTTGTGACTCTTGATCAAGCTTAAGTAATCTGATTTTTTCAGCTTGTGCTCTTTTTTACTCCATCAATTCAGCTATTGTTGCATCAAATTCCTTTAAATCTCCATTGGAAAACACTTGTGTGGTATCAATCTCTTTGTAGTGTATGTCATTTTCAACTATGGCTATATCCTTCCTTCTTTTTAAGGACTTTCTCGATTCTTCTTTGGCTTCCTCCAATTTGCATAGAGCGAGGTGCACATCAATCACCTGATTGTCTATGATCTTCCCAAGTTTGAAAACTTCCATCTTCAGATCTTTTCTCTAAGTTGTTAGGCTTCTCCTTGTGAGAACTAGTGCTTTGATACCAATTGTTGAAATATTCAAAATGGGAAAAGTACTTTTGAGGGGTGGGAGGGCGGGGTGGTGAATCATAAGTACCACACTTTTGACCTTTTTTAACTCCTTTAAAAATAAATAACTGAAAGTAAATTGCATGCATGTAAACTAAACATAAAGTAAACACATGCATCAACACATATAACACCAGATTTGGTAACCCATAAACCCTCCAAGAACAAGAAGGTAAAACTGGGGTGGGGAGGATACCCACAAAAATCACTGCAGGAATAATTGTTTGACCACTTCTGATGGTCTGTCCTGTGAAAGGCTTTACATTGTGTCAATAGTGACCTGGTTAAAGGATTTCCAAACACTTTACATAAAGTGTCACCCTGTTAAAAGATTTAGTCACCTCTTCAAAGGATCTACAAAATAGTTGTTAGGCTAACCTATCATCATAGGGTTTTCACTATCTAATACAATGACTAAAGAGTATTAGAAACCTTTTGACCTAATTGCTTACAATCTTCAATTGTTGATTTCAGGCACTTAACTTCTCATTCTGATGTGATTTTTACTTGATTTGATATATGTTTGTAGGCCTTGTTCTATTTTGATCAACTGGATGTGTAAGTGTTGCTCAATTCACTAAGTCTATGATGCCCCTATTGTTTGCCATGTTTTGCAATTTTTCTTATCTGCTTAGCAACTTCCTTTTTCTTCTCTTCAGCAACATAAAATTGTGGGGTTTGAGCCTTCTTATAAAGACTTTTTAGACCTAGGGTTAGGTATGGATCTATGATCCATATTAAATCTTGAATTCCCGCTCATTCCTTGCATTTTTCTCATTGGTTGCATGCCTTCTCCATTATTTTGATTGGTTGCATGCTAATTGCATAGGAAAGATAAAAGATTCATTATTATCCTTATCATCCTTCAAAATCCTTCTATGTCAGCTCAAAAAATAGTTTACATCTAAGTTTGTGAGGGCACAAACTCATATGTTGATTCTATGTTACTCGGCACATATTGGACTACTGGTGTTCGACACATATACTATCATGCTTTGCTCGATACCTATTGCATTATGTCTTGCTCAACACATGTATGACTCTAGTTCACTCGACATATGAAGCATTCTGACTTGTTCAACATCAACTGTGACTCGACACCTATATATCACTTGGCATGTGTATAATGCTCAACACCTAAAGTCACTCGACACCTATTGGAATCCTAACTCAACACATACTGTAGTTCGGCATACATAGTGTACTCAGCTTCAATATAAAAAGTGGTTAAGTGTATTGACACTCAAATGTTAAAACCATTTTAAGACCAACACAAACCACTCTAGGCTCTATTGTTCTTTTCTTCATATTCAGTCTAGAAGACTAATCGAAGCTGAAGAGGAGTTTAGCTTCTCCCTTGTTAGTACCTTTATAAACATATCTGTTGGATTGTCATCTGTATCTATCTTGTCCATTTTTAACTGTCCATCCTCCAAAATTGATCGAATGAAATGGTATCGCAACTATATGTGTTTGGTCTTTGAATGTAGAGTTGAATTCTTGGCCAGATGAATGGAACTCTAACTATCTATAAACAAATAATTATCCCTCTAAGGGTGTCCCGATTCTTCCAAGAAGAACTGAAGCCATATCATCTCCTTGGTTGCCTCTGTAGTAGCAACATACTCTGCCTCTGTAGTGGATAAAACATTAACCTTCTGTAGAAACCTAGCTCACAATTGCCCCACCAACAGTAAAGACATAACTTGTGGTACTCCACCTCGTATCAATATCTCCTACCAAATCTGAGTCAACATAGCCCTGTAAATTAGTAGTAGAGCCCCCAAAGTGTAAACACTTATTGGATGTTCCTCTCAAATATCTGAGAATCCATTTAACTACATTCCAATGCTCAAATCTTGGATGACTCATATACCTGCTAACAACTCCCACTACATGTGCAATATCTAGCTTTGTACATACCATAGCATACATCAAGCTTCCTACAGCTAAAGCATAGGGTACCTTGGACATCTTATCCTCCTCTTCTTGTATCTTGGGACCCATCTCCTTAGTCAACTTCAAATGACTAGGTAAAGGTATGTTGATAGATATAGCATTCTCCATAGAGAAACATTGCAACACCTTCTCAACATAATCAGCCTGAGATAGCATCAATTTCCTATTCTTCGTATCTTTGCAAATCTTCATACCAAGAT
Source organism: Cupressus sempervirens (assembly GCA_028749045.1). Lineage (NCBI taxonomy): Eukaryota > Viridiplantae > Streptophyta > Pinopsida > Cupressales > Cupressaceae > Cupressus > Cupressus sempervirens. The sequence continues at coordinate 783,753,121 of CM053793.1, read as the reverse complement.
TTTATTTTATTTTTGCCCCCAAATCCTTCATAGAAAATGCATGTGCTAATTGGCATTTCAACCCCTCAATGTGATCCATGTTAGACCTAGCTATAAGCATATCATCGACATATAAACATAAAATAATGTAGCTATCATCATCGAACCTCTTAAAGTAGACACAATGATCTGAATGACACCTACTATAACCATGCTCATGCATAAAACTATCAAATTTCATAGACCATTGCCGAGCTACTTGCTTCAAGCCATATAAAATTTTCTTTAGTTTGCACTCTAAGTTCTCCTTACCCTTGACCTCAAATCCCTGTGGTTGAGCCATATACATCTCTTCATCCAAATCACCATGAAGGAAGGTTGTTTTAACATCAAGCTGCTCTAAATGAAAATCTTCAATAGCCATAAGACTTAAAACAATATGAATAGAAGTCATTTTAACAACAAGAGAAAATATCTCATCAAAATCAATGCCCTTTTTCTATGCAAATCCTTTCACAACTAACCTGGCTTTAAATCTTTTCTTACCTCCATCCTCTTCTTTTAAGCTATAAACCCACTTATTCCGTGAAGCTCTTTTACCTGTAGGAAACTTGCATAAATCCCATGTCTTATTCATCTTTCATTGCAAACTCCCATTGAATCTTAGTATCCACCTACATAGCTTCATCGTAACATTTAGGTTCACCAGCATTAGTAAGTAAAATAGAATACAAAGAGGGAGAAAATCTTTCTGGAGATCCAGTTTTCCTTATTGATCATCTAACATTCACTGGTGTGTGTGTTATTTGTTGTTACAGTTGTTGCACATCATGAGGAATGGTTGGACCATCATCTTTTGGAGTATCATCCAACACTACATAATCATCTTCTTTCTTCTCATGTTGCTACAATAGATCTTTGTACAACACTTTCTCATTGAATATGACATCCTTGCTTCTTACAATTTTATGATTTTCAAAATCCCAAAGCTTATAACCAAATTCATTAATGGCATATCCAACAAATACACATTTCTTTGACTTAGCTTCCATCTTGGTTCTATTTTAAGAATCTATATGAGCAAAAGCTTCACAACTGAAGGTCTTGAGAAAAGAATAACTCACCTTCTTACCAATCCATGCTTCCTCTGAAATACCACATCCCAAAGGAGTAGAGGGACCTCTATTAATCAAATATACAGTAGTATTGACAACCTCTACCCACATTTGTAAGGCCAACTCAACATGCAACCTCATGCTCCTTGCACGCTCCATTATAGTCCTGTTCATGCGTTTAGCCACTCCATTTTCCTATGGAGTTCTTGGAACAGTTTTCTATCTACAAATACCATTAGTGGAGCAATAATCTTCAAATTCATGACTGCAATACTCACTGCCATTATCAGATCTAAGACATTTTTATTTTTTACCAGTCTCATTTTCAACCAAGCATTTCCATTTCTTAAAAGTTTGAAATACATCAAATTTTTGTCTAAGGAAATAAATCCATACTTTTTCTAGTTGCATCATTAATAAATATAACATAATAATGAGAGCCACCAATGGGAAGATACCTGAGCTGATCCCCATACATTTGTATGCACAAGCTTTAATTTCTCCTTTTTGTTTTCCTTCCCAGTCTTAACAAAACACACTCTCTTTTATTTTGCATACACACAACTTTCATAGAAATCTATATTAACACATTCTAGACCTGGTAAAACTTTTTTTGAATGAAATACTTTCATACCTTTCTCAATCATGTGTCCAAGTCTGTTGTGCCACAATGTTGTATCAGAATCTACAGTAGCTGTTTGTTCTCCCTACTCAACTACAATAATTGTTCCTGAAAATTCATTTTTCTTTGAAACAATTAAAGTAGAAGGAACAATATGACCTGTACAAAGATATAAGGTGCCTACTTTCACACCTTTTGCTACTATAAGGGAACTTTTTGAAACCTTCCAATTTTTATCATTAAAAGTAACTACACAACCCTCATCACCGAGTTGCCCTGCTAAAATTAAATTCCTACTCAGTCTTGGAACATGTCTTACCTCATGTAGTAGCCAATGATTCTCATTCTGCGACTTAATCTTAATTTTTCCCTTTCCACCAATTTGATAGGGTTCATTATTCCCCAAATAAACAAGTCCAAAATCTCCTTGGACATAATCAATGAAATAACCTCTATGATGTGTAGCATGAAATGAAGCACTAGAATCTAAAACCCATGAATCATCAACACTTTCTAAAGATAGAAGCAAAGCATCCTCTTCAAATTTGTTACTTACCCCATTTGCCTCCTTGTCTCCATCTAGTTTATCTCCTTCATTTTTCTTTTGATTCCAACAATCTTTCTTTTTATGACCTAGTTTCCCACAGTACCAGTAGTTGTTCAGTCCTCTCGATTGAGACCTCCTCCCCTTTGACTTTCCTCTTGATTTCTTAGGATTTCTAAAATTACTTCCTCTCTTAGTCGTTCTGCCTCTACTTTGTGCATTCAAAGCACTTCCTGATGTAGATCCATGTGAGCTTTTCCTATTCTCCTCACTCAAAATAACACTGATGACATCATCATATTTTAGGGTACTAGATCTAGGAACATAATTACTCACAACCATTACCAAGTCATTCCAGCTTTCAGGCAAAGAACACAAAATCAAGAGAGCCCTAATTTCTTCATCAAAATTAATTCCCACAGAAGATAACTGACTAGTAATAGTATTAAACTCATTTAAATTATCTACAAAAGATCTACCTTCTACCATTTTCATATTAAATAAATGCTTCATGAGAAATACCTTGTTTGAAGCGGAGGGCTTTTTATACAGTTTCGCTAGAGTTTGCATCAATTCTTCTGTTGTCTTCACTTTTGTAATATTAAATGCCATTGATGGTGCCAAGCATAACTGAATGCTTTCGAGTGCCTTTTTGTCTAAAAGATCTCATTCATCATTTGACATAGATCCCTAATTCTTGGTTTTGCCTTCCAACGGCTTCCATAAATCCTTCTGATATAGATAGTCTTCCATTTGCATCTTCCATAATTGAAAGTTCTGCCCATTAAACCTATCAACCCTCAGCTTACCCTCATCTGCCATCGCTCCCACTCAACCATGAAACTTTCCTGCAGAGTATAACTAAAAAATAGCCTTGCTCTGATACCACTTGTTAGGATTAAACCATAGAAAAAAATAACAATTACATGCAAATATAACCAATAACAGAAAATAATAGATCACATAGAAAGAACACAGGGCACCAAGATTTAACGTGGTTCACCCAATCCTTAGGCTACGTCCACCAAACAACAAGTCCAATATTATTATGATCCAGTGATTACAACCTGATTACAATTTGTAATCTTTTACAACTCAATATCGCTGCAAGAACTAATTTTGCATCACAACTTAATGGAAATACCTAACCCAAAGCCCTTGACAAGTAATTTTTTGTCGCTTTAGGGTTACAAAATGTCGGCCACAACGTCAACCATGACCCAAAAAAAAATCGGGGCCAACACTTTCCTTATCAATCACCACTAACTAACACTTAAGGTAACTTTGTACTGAATATAACTTGTCTCTCACTGGTCACCTCATAATATATGCCATTTTCTGCTTCAAGGGTTTTTTTCCTTTGATAAAGTCCATAACTTTGATGTTTATTAATGAGGGTTTTTATGAAATGATGGTGCTTGTTAACTTATTTTTAGATTCTTTACGGCTCTAATTTACTACTTTACCATTTCTTGTGAGATTATTTTAAGGATTCTTCTAATGACATCTAAACATAAATCTATAAACAATAACATTCTAAAGAATAACTTTTACTAAAACTTTATGTGAATCTTCATTCCTACATGTACAATGAAAACTTTATTTATATGCCCAAGATTGTAGTGATTCACTTTTGTAATTTTATTTATGCTTCAACTAATGTTATGTGTATTTTATTCTCTATCTTTTGATATGGGCACTCACACATGCCCAAATGTTGCTTTTGATAGTTTATGCTCTTTTCATAGCCTTGATTAAAAAGTCTATTAAGAGATTCTCTCACAAAAGTGGGAATTTGAATTCATTTTATACACCTTCCTCAAATAGAATTCTAACTCAAATTGAACTTTTGCTTTGAACGTATATAATTCCTTTTGAAGAACCACTATAATCCTTTAAGGTTTTGTAGAAATTATTTGGGAAAATTTGAGATCATTTGTTCTAATATAGCACCTTAAACATTATATCTTTTTTTTGTTAACACTACATATATCATACATGATGTTATCATTCCTATATATTTTATTGATTCTCTATTTATTTCATAATATTTGGATGTTTTTTGTGATTATGATCTTGGTGAGAACATCATTGAAATTCTTTATAGTGTTTTCACTGGTGTAATTATGTAAAGAACTTATCTAACATCATAATATCACAATAAAACCTTTTATGTATCTTATTTATTTCACTTTTGTATCTTTTTTTCCTTCTAATGATTGTTTATTCATTTTTTTGTCCATCATACTAACTATACCTTATTTTCTTGTAACACCATTCATTAAGATACCTTATGGTTTAGAAATGCACACATTTCTTTATCCTATAGATGTGATAGATGAAGTATTCCACTATGATAGCTAATTTTTATTGGATCTTTGATATTGTTATATGTGTAGGGTGTTGTCTTTGTATTGACATAATTTTCATATAACAAAAAGTATTACCTTGATTTTATGCCAATGAGAATGTTTTCCTATTCTATTTGGCAACCTTATTGTTTGACCGTGTAGCAATATTTTTCTTGTGATTCAAAGATGTCATTGAACTTGAAATGAATCCTTTTGTATTTATATCTTATTATTCATCATATATTTTTCTTAATGAATATTACCACTAATTCACTTTCTAATCCTATTCATACTCATGACTTCTTCATTGATTGAAATGTATTGTCATCCTATGTACAATCATGTTCTCTTTCTTTGAGACTTCAACTATATCATGATGATTGTGCATTACTCTTTCTTGTCCATCTATCCCTATTTTTATATATACATCTTTTGGTTATATGATATTGATATTGAATTAAAAGGTTTCAAGTTGAAATAACATGTCCCTTTGATGGTTCACTATTTTTTTTGTATTGGCATTATCTTTAATCTTCTATGTCCTATAGAAATGTATATTTCACTTTTACTTCTTTATCTTATGGCACACATAGCTTCTTGATTAAAGAATTGTTTTTTTGTGAATCAACATGACTCATCAAGAACAATGCTTGGTGAAATTAGTGTAGGTTCACCTCTCTAATATTGATGTTATGTGCACTTGATGACTTGGCATCCCTTTATATCTTTGTTCCTTGGTATATGTTGGACTGAATCCTTATGGGAGGCACATTTATTCCTACATTATTGAATAAATATAAAGATGATAATACTTGTATTTACACGTGGAGAAAGAATGTTAGAAAACAAAATACCTATTTTAGTTGTAAGTGAGTATTTAAATGGTTTTCTTCTTCAATTTGCATTTAGACCAATTTGCACATTCATAGATGAATGATCATATTGTTAATAAGTAAAGTCTACACCTCACAACTAAGGGAGGGGGGTGAACCAGTTGTGTATAAATATAATTATTTCCAAACTTATAAAAATTATCGTCAATAAAAAAATCATAATAACAAGAAATCACACTCCATAACACTCATTTTTTTTCTCAAGGAAAAACCTAGGTGGGTATGATACCCACTTGATATTGTATTAATATACAAGTTCCTTGTAAAAGGATGTGAGATTTTTAGGAGCCAAATATAATGAATTTAGTATAATTTTTTATAATAATTTAGAATACTTAAGGGGTGAATCAATTATCCTCAAGTCTAGATGTACCAATTATACTTTTAATCACTTCAGACATATTACTCAATCTCAAATACCCACGCAGTCTCTACAACATATCATCAATATTTCAACATTTCACATATTTACTTAACTCTCTGTCTCTATATATGTTGACTGTCAGTAAATAAACTACTATAAAATATAGCATGTAAAACAATAACATCCACACATGAAAATAACACTCTAATAGTAGAATTTAACATGGAAACCTAATTTGGGAAAAACCACCAAGTAACATGCTACCAATTTTTCACTCTTCTAAAGTAAACTTAGTTAAGAGTCAACCCTATTAAAGGTTATACAACACACTCTTAAATGTGACCATGTTAGAGGAATTAATCACCCTATTAGGAGTAACCTTATTAGAGGACTTTAGATCATTCCATTTGAATGTCACCTTGATTAAAGGATTTACAAAATGATCATTAAGTGAACCTTGATTAATGGATCTTGGACTGGTACAATGGTTAGAATGTAACAGTAGGTTTGATCTATAAAGTACAACTCACTTTGCAAATTCAGATCTCCATTTACTCATCTATTGGTTTATTGATTGGCCTCCATTGACATCTCCATTGCTAAGCTTCTTGGCATCTCCTCGAGAAATCACAATTCACAAAATCTTTACACTTCACCTATGTTGTCTCTTTAAGATCACTAATAAACAACAAACCAACCTTGTAATTCATTCCCCATGCCTCCTTAAATAGGAAATTTTGATATTTTGTTGCTTAAACATCATTGTTGATCTTAGGGTTAGGTAAGATTCATTGAATCCTTCCATATTTTTGTTCTCCTTCTTCTTGCAGAAATTTTCGATCAAATAATTATCTTTGATTGCTTAAAAAAATCCCTTCATGCATTAAATATGCTAACTCATCAATCCTTTTCTTCCATGCACTTTGACTAATTCAAAATTCCAACTTTGTTGGCCTCAGATTCAAATCTTTCTCAAACTATAACTTTTTTTGTCACTTGACAATCACTGTGTTCTTCAGCTCAGTCATCACTATGTAGCTTGAAATTCACTATACTTTCTCACTCAGCATCAATAGGCTCACTCAGCCATTACTACACTCAGTCATTACTATATTACTTCATATATTTTCTCATGAATAAATGACACTCCACTTGAACTATTTTTGTTTGGTTTCTGCTTAAGCTCCTTAATCTTCTACTTCAACTCCTTCATTGACCATACAATATTGATACTCGATCAAGCTTATCCTCATGACTTGTTTCAATTCTTAGCTTCATCCAACAATCTTATTTACCTTGTATATATTCAAAAATGTATTATCTTGTCAAGGACTAACTTATCAAGTGCCCATTGTGTTTCCATGATACTTAACATATCTCAACTCAACCTTTCGCTAGGTTATTTCGTGATCTCTTCTTTTCAAATCCTCTTCATCAATTAAATGATATGGTACCCTATACTATTATTAAATGTCTCTCCAATGGGTTTGACACTCTATCTTACCAATAGGTTTGACCTCAATAACAACATAACAATTGCTCCAATTATAGTTTTCAAAAATCTCCCTATTTGGCATTGATGACAACACCAATCATAATTCACTAGTTACCCCATGAAATCCAAAAAGATTCAATATTGTATTGTCTTCTCCCTCTGTGTTTATGTTCTCTCTTTCTTACTTTCATTTTGATTCTCGTCCATTTAATCTCAGGACACTCCCTCTATCAGTTTAGTACATACTACTTTTTCACTGCAACAACCTCAACATATGTCAACCTCGTTGAAAATAATCATTCTTTATCTTTGATATATGAATGGTAACTACCATGCAATAATATTTTCCCTCTTTGTATCCATCCTTGTATAGTAACTAAGTAACACTCTTCCTCTTAATCTTATCAATATTGTATGGTAACTTGATAATACTCATCTCCCTCTTTGACAACAGTGCCAAAGACATTTACCCATACACACATCATCATTCACTAATTTGACTGATATGGAAAAGTTATTTCAACATTAACTCCATGTAGCTTCATCTACTAATAGTTAAGTGTCATGCTTCTCCCATTCTTTAGGTAGCTCCTAAAGTGTGACCTCCTACATCAATGTTCATGATATTCTGAGTCAAACATTTGATGCAATGTAGCATCTCTGCTTAGTTTTCCTTAGATAGGGGAATGACCCCTATCTTGCCTCTTAGATACTCAAAAGCATCCTTAGGTGGTGCCTTTTTAAATATGTCAACTAACTATTCCTTTGCATTTACATATTCCAATCTCACTTCTCTGTCTTGTACTAGGTCTCTGAAGTAATGATACTTGATCTCAATATACTTAGTTTTTGTATGCATCACAGGGTTCTTTGGTGTGTTTATAGCATATGTGTTATCACAATATATCACAATAGGTTCAATTATCTCTTCCTTCATACCTTTCAAGAATTGCTTGATCCATACAATATTTGAACAATTCATTGTTGCATCAACGTATTTATCCTTTGATGTAGATTGTGAAATACAATTTTTCTTCTTGCTTGTCCATGAAATCAATCTTCTACCCAAGAAGAAAGTTCCTATGCTTTTTCTCTTTTTTTCATCAACAGTTCTTGCCCAATCAACATTTGTATAAACTTTTAGTTCAAATTTGTCACTTCTCTTGTACCATAAACCATGGTTTCCTATTCCTTTTAGGTATCTCAATGTTCTCTTTACTTGCATCATATGATTTTCTATGGGATTAGTAGAGAATCTAGCAACAATTGTAACAAATAATACAATTTTAGGCCTTCTATTTACAATATATTGTAGTTTCCCAATCATTGACCTGTACAATGGTTGATTCACCTCAATTGAATCATCATTCTTTGAAAATTTGTGTCCATTCATCTTTGATGTTCCAACTGATCTTGAGTCTTCTATACCAAAAGTCTTCAAGATTTCTTTGATATGGTTTGATTGAGTAATGACAATTCCTTTGTTCATCTGATAAACTTGTAAACCAAAAAATAATTTAATCTATCCAAACATTGACATTTCAAACTCTCTTTTTTTATTTGATCAACAAATGATTTTTTTAGTGAATCCTTTCCTCCATATATTCAACAAAAAATTCAGCTTGCAATATCTTGTTTTTAGCTTCACTTTTTAGATACAGATTACTATTATCATTACTTCTTGCAAAACCAAATTTCACCCAATAATTGTGTAACATTTCATACAATGATCTAGGGGATTTCTTTAAACCATATAAATATTTGTGTAACTTACATACCATATTCATTTTGTTTGGATCAACAAATCCTCCAGGTTGTTCAATGTAGACTTCTTCCTCCATAATTCTATTAATAAATGCATATTTTGTATTCATTTGGTACACTTTGAATCCTTTGTAAGCAACATATGTAAGAAAATCTATCACTCCTTCCAACCTTGCAAATGGGGAAAAAGTTTCACCATACTCAACCCCTTCCTCTTGTGCATATCCTTTACAAACCAATCTTGCCTTGTTCCTTGTGACTTCAATATTCTCATTTAGCTTGTTTATTAACACCCGCTTAGTTCCAATCACATTCTTATCTTTTGGTTTGGGTACCAATGTCCATATTTTCTTCTTCTCAATTTCTTTAATTTCTTCATTCATTTCCTTGATCCAATATTTATTCTCTAAAGTATCTTTAAAATACTTAGGTTCAAATTCATATAATAAGCTTGTGGCATTCTTCAATCTTATTCTTATCATGACTCCTGAATCTTTATCTCCAATAATTTGATCTGGTGCATGATGTCTTCTCACATACTCTGCCAATACAAGTTCAGGTCTTAGTTTCTCTTAATGTTATTAACTGAATTCTTCATGTTCAACATCTTTTATTATCTTTGGCTACAAATTTGTTTCCTCTGTATGTTGATTGTCAGTCATAATTTGTGATTCAACTCTTGCAGTCCGATGCTTGATAAATTGGTGATGCCTGGCAAAGCTTTTCTGTAGAACCTCAGTAGTGCCTAGTTGTTGATGCTTGGCAACCACCTTTTCTAGTTCAAGTAAGGTGATAGGTTCACCTTCATAGGTGTAGACAAACTTTCTATTAGCTCCAAGTTCTTTCTTGCATTCTTCTTCATTTTTTTTTGCAAATTCATTAACTCTAACATTTGCACTTTCCACAATTTTGTTAGTGTTAGAATTCAAACACTTATAAGCTTTTCTCTTAGTGAAATAACCTAGGAATATGCCTTCATCACTTTTTGCATCAATTTTACCTTTTCTTTCATATTCCAATATGTAACATTTTCTTCCAAAGACTTTAAAGTAATTCACATTTGGTGCATATCCATACCAGAGTTCAAAAGTTGTTTTGTTTGTTCCTTTCTTCACTTGAACTTAATTTAGACTGTAGACTACAGTGCTAACTACCTCTCTCTAGTATTTCTGTGAAACATTTTTCTCCATAATTAGTGTTCTTGCACAATCCATAATTGATATATTTCTTCTCTCAACTATACCATTCTATGATGGTGTCCTTGGTGCACTCATTTGCCTCTTGATTCCTTTGGCATTGCAAAATATGTTGAAATTGCCTGAAATGAATTCATGACCTCTATCTAATCTCAAAAATTTCAGACTCTTACATGTTTCTTTCTCAACTCTACCCAAATACCACTTAAACATTTGAAATGCTTCATATTTGTCCTTAAGAAACATCACAACCATCATTCTAGAAAAGTCATCAACAAACAAAATAAAGTATGTATTACCATAATAGCTCTGTATTCTAATAGGACCACATAAGTTAGTATGAACCAACTCCAAATATAATTAGAAGAATATGTATTTCTCTTGAAACTAAACTTTGTCATTTTACCTATTTGACATTGTTTGCACATCACTTTATTAAGTTTTCTCAGTCTTGGTAATCTTCTAACTCTTTTCATTTTACTAATGCTTACCAAGTTATCAAAGTTTACATGACATCACCTCTTATGCCATAACCAAACATCTTCACATTGTACAAGTAGATAAGTATCTTTAGATAGGTCTAGGTAGAACAAGTTACCTCTTGTTTTCTCTCCACTTCCAACTAGTTCACCAGTAGCATCATAGATTTTTGCCTTTTTTTATGGAAATAAACTCTATAACTTGAACTTATCAATTGTTCCACACTCAACAAGTTATATTTCAAACTATCAACCCAATATGCATTGTTACATTTGATCTTTTCATTTAGTTTAATCGATCCTTTACCCTTCACATAACATGGTGCATCATTACTGAACTCAATACCACTTCCATTATAATGTTCACGCTTATCAAACTTACTTGTATCACCAGTCATATGATGTGAATGACCACTATCAATTATCCATCTATCATTCTTACTCACATGTAAGATGAATGTAGTTTTCTCATCTTCATTAGAATCATCTTTCATTGTAACATAAACAACTTCTTCATCATGTTCATAAGAAGTAATGTCAAAACCATCCTCTTCAACAATATAGCAAGATTTCTTAACTTTTTCTTTATAGTCTCTTTTGTCTTTATTGCTTCTATCATCTCTTCTTCCTTTATACTTGAAATCTTTTCTTTCCTCTTTGTCATCTCAGTCAAGGCACCTAGAAACAATATGACCAACTTTGTTACATGTAAAATAGATAATAGGAAGTTTACCTTTGTATTTTCATTTTCCTCTAGGAAGTCTTCTTGCCAACAATGCTCAAGTTCATCAATCTCATCATTAGATCCATTGCCACTTTATGCATACTTGGTTTTCTTCATTTTCTTAGGTCCATCAAGAATTAGTTGGGATTTGAATGTAGATTCAACACTAGCAGGGGAATAATTATCAAAATTTGATAATTCAAATGCAATAAGTCTACCAATCAGACCAACCAAGGTTAGGTCATTACCAAGTGTACACCTCAATTCTTGAATTGTGGATACTCTAATTGCATAGATGGGAAGTAAAGTCCTCAATAAATTACTTATCACAATTTCATCATATATGATGACTCCAACTCCTTTGATAGCATTCACCACTTCTCTGATTCAACCACAATATTGTGCAATATTCTCACCTTCTTGAATTCTCATGTCATTAAATTTTCCTTTTAAGCTTTCTACCTTAACTCTTAACACATTATTGTCTCCACGATGGATTTTTTCCAACTTGTCCCATATTTTTGTAGTAGTAATGCATTCCTTCACATCATCAAATTCTGCATAACTAAAGGTTTCTAAAAGTTCAATCATCATTTGGTTGTGCTCCTACTTCTCTTTCATTTGTTTAATTGTCATAGGTCTTTGCACCTCAATGTATTCATTTTCAAAGTAGTAGGATATGGAATATCCAATATTAGACAAGAAATCTCATTAGCCTTTTCCATGCTAGGAAATTCTCCTTAATTAGCTTAAGTACCTCTCTCTTGTACATCTTGACCTTTGGCTTGAGTCCTTCAAACTTTCTAACAAGCACCAAAGCTTTGATACCAATTGTTATAATGATATAGAATAACTAAGAGGGGGATGAATTAATTATCCTCAGGTCCAAATGTATAAATTCTTCTTTTAACCACTTCAAAATGATTAATCAATCTCAATTACCTATTCGGTCTTCTATAACATATCATCAACATTTTAACATTTCATGCATTTACTTAACTCTCTATCTATATATGTGTTGTCTGCCAGTAAATAAACTATTGTAAAAGATAGCATGTACAACAATAACATCCACACATGAAAATAAAACTTTGACAATGAGATTTAACATGGAAACCTAATTTGGAAAAAAACCATCAAGTAACATGCTACCAATTTTTCACTCTTCTAAAGTGAGCTCTATTAAGAGCCAAACCTTTTAAAGGTTATACAACACACCTTTAAATGTAACCATGTTAAAGGATTTAATTACCCTATTAGGATTGATCTTTTAGAGGACTTTAGATCATTCCATTAGAATGTTACCTTGATTAAAGGATTTACAAAATGGTCATTAGGTCAACTTTTATTAAAGGATCTTGGACTGATACAAAGGTTAGAATGTAATAGTAGGTTTGATCTATAAAGTATAACTCACTTTGCAAATTCAAATCTCTAGTCACTCATCTATTGGTTTATTGACTAGCCTCCATTGACATCTCCATTACTAATTTTCTTGACATCTCTTCAATAAATCACACTTCACCTCTATTGTTCAACTCTTCACAACTATTGATCTCATTTTGGTTTTGACAAGGCAGTGACAAAACACTTAATTCATTACTTAACATATCTTTGTATATGCCAAGTAAGTAGTGTATGTCGAGCAATATACACAGTTAGTGCCAAGCACCAATCTCTGACGAGTAGATGGTATGTGTCGAGTCACTCAAGTGCCGAGCAACACATATATGTCGAGTGATTCATACACCGAGTAAAATAGTGGATGTCGATTCATTCAAGAATCGAGTTACAATGTTAAGGATATAGTGAATATTGAGCATCAAAGCTTTCAAGTGTCGAGTAAAGAATTCTGGGCATAGTTGTTTGTAATGGCACAAACTCCTATTAAACCATTTTTGGTCTAACTTAAGGATTGTTTTACGATTCTAGAGGATATATACGAAGGTATATTGAGAATACCTATGTAGTGCATGCAACCAATTAGATTAAGGGATATTCTAAGTGGAAAAATGGGTGAATCACAATCATTGATTCCTACCTAACCCTAGCTCACCTAAGTCTTCTTAAGGAGGGAAAACCCTAAAGAGTTTGTATGTGCGGATGAGAAGAGAAGGGTGAATTCTAAGTACAAAGAGAGAATTCATGGTGACTAAGGAAGTTGTGAGAGAGACATGAATTGTAGAATCAGTTAGAGAGAATAGAGTAGAGCAGTTGAAGGATATAAGAGATACATCTAACCAGGAGGATCAAGTACACATTAGGAAAAGGGGAGATTTGATATCTAGCAAAGAGATGCTAACTGAAGGATCAAGGTTGAAACATTCTTACAGGTGAATCAATTGAAATCTCTTAACCAAGTAGTCCTAGAAGGTTTTTCTAAATCCTTTAATAGGGTGCTTACTTTATTGTAAGTTGAAGTCCTCTAGCAAGGCACACTTTTAGCAGGGTGTTGAAATCCTTTAACAGGGCAAGATTTAATAGTCCTTGTAAGCCTTTAATAAGCTAGACCTTTCATAGGGTAGATCATAGTTTATGATCAAACAATTGTAACCTTCATTGAATACACTTTACAACTACAGTAGTGAAGATTTTTGGGTGTCATCCCCACTCCATTTTTACATTATCAATGGAGGGTTTCTAGGTAACAAATTTATTGTGTTAATTGTTATTTGTTTCATGCTATGGATGACCATTTGTAGCTAGCTATTTCAATTTACATAATAAATTGTGAGATGGATGTGTGGTGAATGTTTTATAGTCAAAGTTTTGAAGTGTTGATTCATTGCCCCCTACCTCTTAGATTTTACTTTCCCATTTTTATTTCCAGCAATTGGTATCAAAGCCTTATTCTCTGAAAAGGAAAGCTTTGTAGCTCTGAGGAAAGATCTTGAAGATGGAAGTATACAAGTTGGAAAAATTTATTGAGAACCATAAGATTTAAATCTAGCTTGTCTTACACCAACTTAATGAAGCAAGAGATTATTTGAAGTACTCATTGAAGAGAAGGAAATAGATAGCTATTGAGGAAAATGACACACATTATCAAGAGGAAGACACTACTAAATTTTTTGCAGATGGAAACTCAAGTGAGTTTGATGCAACAGTTGCGAATCTGATGGAAAAGAATAGCGTCCTAACTAAAGAGGTCATGAATCTTAAGATAGAACAAGAAGTCCAATTTTTATTGCTATGTGAGGTGATTGAGTAGAAAAAGAAAACCGAGGAAGACAAGGTTGTGATTGAAGATAACTAAAAACACTAACCAATAGACTGGAAGAGAAGACATTAGAGGTACAAAGAATTTCTAACATGTAAATGGACACAATGAATCAATTAATGATTTTTAATCATGAATTGAATGAAAAGGACATTGAGATTACAAACCTTAAGTTACAGAATGAACAACTAAGGAATGAACTAAGAAGAGAAAAGGAATTTGCTGACAGTTTCAAAAAACCAAGTGAACCCATCAAATACTTTGAGAAACTGATGAGATCTCATAGATCTAACAATGATACTATTCGATTGGGATATACCAGCACCGAGGAAGGATAATCATCTAAAAGTGGTGAACAAAGAAATAACAAAGGTAATAACTACAACACCACTTGTCATAATTGTGGAAAGTTGGGTCATACAACAAATGTTTGCAGAAGCAATAATGAAAATCAGAACCTTGAGCATAAATTCAAGGGTTACTATCATAAGTGAAACAAGCAAGGACATCAGGCACATGAATGCAGGACCAAGACCTTAAGCACACAAAGATTTGATGGATATTACTAAAATTGTTAGAAGTATGGACATAAAACATATGAATGCATATCTAATGCCAAGTGGACATCAAATAAGAAGACAAAGGTACAACACAATGGAAAATCCTATGATTGGGATTAGAACACAAGGTATAGTTGTCACTATTATCAACAGTATGGACATGTTCCTAAGAATTGCATTAGAAATCATTTTAGAAGTGATTATAGTAGATGTTTGAATCAAACTACATGCTCTAGTTGTTTGAAGACTAGTCACATTAGTAGAAACTATCCAACAAGGTCAAAGGCACCAAGTAGTGAATTCAATAACGGAAAAGAGAAGTTTTATGTTGAGAAAGTCAAAGTGTAAATGAACAAAACATGGAAGAAGAGGGAAGATTGTAGCACATTAAGTTTAGACAAGGTCACTTCATCCAATGGATTAGGTGATCACATCACCCCCAACTTGGCAATCAAAAGTTGTGTGGGACTAATATCTCAATGACATATTTTACATTAGTTCCAAGAATATATGTTTTTAAAGGATTGTATATGCATGAATTAAGATGAAATGGAATAGTTAGAACTTGGAAGAAATCTTTAGTTTTTTTAGTTTTGTTAGTTTTCATGTTTTTGTCGAGCATGAAAATTTTCATAGTTATCGTTGAGCATGAATGGAATTTTAGTTGATGTCAAGCTATGATATAGTAGTATTGGCCAAGCATGCTATTTGAATTGAGCTAAGTGGAATTCATGTGTAAGTCAAGTGAGTTGGAAACCCTATATTGATCAAGCTTACAACTATGTAAGCATTAAGCATTTATTGCAAAATTTTAAGGGTTAAATAGTCATTTCTTGACTCATTTGCATTCATTTGAGATCGAAGAGTGCATGAAGAGCATGAAGAAAAATTACAATAGGATATTCTTGCATTTGCAAACTGAGTTCAACTACAACTCAACATATTCATCAAATTGGAAAGGTATTTTACTGGTCTCGAGTTTTTCTGTTTGAGTTTTCGTAAACCCTAGATATCAAATATGGTAGAAAGCTCTTCTACAAGTGTTAGGAAAGAGGGAAAGGAAGTGTTGAATGTGAAATTAATTAGTAATGAGGTTAGACAACCACCTTCCCAGGCATCACCTTAAATTGTTTATAAAGGAGACCCATCTAGTGCGCTATCAATGATACCACCGAAAGTCTTAATGATTTAGGATGTTAGGTGTTGTTACACATGAAACTTTGGAAGTATAGGTGACATGGAGATAAGGGGATTATATAGTCAACTTTGTGATGATGGAGTTTTAAGGGAAGAGAATAAAATCGTAGAAAGGAAAGGGTTGACCTGTGCACTAGATTTCCCTAATGTATACATGATAACTTAATTTGGATAGAAAATGGACCCATTAAGATCACTAAAAGGATCATTAGCCAAGTGTTAGGGTATCCTACCCTAGACCAACCCAAGAGCATGCAAAGTAATTCAAAAGAGATAATTGAGAAGAATACAGGTGTAGTATGGAATAATAGGGGAACGCCTATAGATTCTATCTTAGACCCCCTAATTGCTTTTGATGTGAGAGTGATAACTCACAAGTTCTTTCAATCTAGTAGATTGAATAGTGTGTCTAACATAGTTGTGTATTTAGGATACAAAATAGTGAAAGAGAGACCACACCTATGACCTTGCCAAGTTACAACTTCAACAACTATTTGAAAACTTCAAGGCCATAAATAAAACTAAGAGAGAATATTGCAAATTTGGCTCTTTATTAGTTTTTATATTATTTTATGTGCATAACACATTTCCTTCATTTGGTAAAGTCATTTGGAAGACCAACAGGTCTATTGTAGTTCAAAATGGAGAATTCATAGAGCATCTTGGAGATAACTTTGAGTTAGTAATGACAAATTATTTTGAGGACTTTAAGAAGTCTATGAAGAAGAGACTAAGGATTCTAGTGTCACTAGTTGAGAAACATTATGATGATGTTTTCTTTCTAGTTGATGTTGATTATACATATGTGTAGGCAGTCCTACCCAAGGTTAGATGGCTTAAGCCCTTTCTGTATGAGATAAACATTGATGAGGCATCTACAACTATTACAACTCTACTCGTAGAGGAATTAGATAAAAGTGCCACCTCATTTGGGAACTATGAGGAAGCCAAGTCCAGAATTACAATTGATTTGAAGACAAATTTTGTGGTAAGAAAGAAGAATAAAATTGTGAAGAAGCTAAAGGAGAAATTTGGTGAAGGGGGAGATGAAGAAGAAGATGAAGATGGAGAAGAGGAAGAACAAGTCCAAGCCTCTTTATAAATTACTTAAGGTCAAGGAGAATATGAGGGAGCTCATGAAGAAGGTACCGAGGAAGAAGAAGTTAAGAAAAGCTAAGGAGCCTGAAGTAGAGAAACCCAAGAAGAAGTTTGTGAAACTATCACAATAGAAGCCAACAACTCCTATTACCAGGGCTAACACAAGGGCAACTGCTAAGCAATTCAAGGTTGCTGAGAAACCTAAAGGTAAGAGGACTATTGCTTCAACACAGCTTAGCTAAGCACTTAAGAAGACACATGAAAGGAGAAATATGTAGCTTTAGCTGAGTCAAATGAGGAGAAGACAAAATTTGATGACATGAGTCAGTTTAGGGTGGTAAGCCATAGTCCCTCCTTTGATTTAGATAATTTGTGTGACAATATAAAATCAAATGCAAATTTGTTTGGTTTTGCACACATAGATTTTGATAAGATAGGCAAAGTCGAACAAAATACTATAAAGGAAGCCATATATGTGATGATGACTACACTCAAATAAACTCCTATAGAGATTTCCAACTCATTACCTAAGAGTCTTTATGATCGAGGAAATGATAATACAACCTACAAACAGAAAGACAAATTAGGGAATCAAATTTATGCCAAGTAATGCCATAATTGGACAAAAGATAGATCACCAAGGCTATGGAAAAACACAAAACAAAATTTGCCCCCAAATATAGAGCTTTCCATATATTGAATAAGAAAATTGAGGATGTGGTGATCAAGAGTACCCAAATCTAGAAAACAATTTATGGGTAACCCACTGCTGCAATAACAAAGAAAGGTGAGCGAGCATTGCAAGACCCTAAGCAAGTAGAGAAAGAGACAACTAAACAAGCAACAAAGACTACAAAAGATGAGTTAGTCAAGGATGATAGTATGGGAGGAACTAAGAAAGAAGCAGAAAAAGAAGAGGCTATAGCTAAAGAAGAGAAGCAAGATGATCAAAGTGTACCTAAGGTACAAGTGCTGAGCAATAGTCTTCTACATGTAGACCAAGTGAGTCAACAAGTCTCAATACAAATCAAGGATGTTACTGACAATTCTTCTTAGAATATTAGTCCTTTGACTAAGGATGACTTAAAGAAGATATTGAAGAGTTCCACCATGGCAACATAATTATGCACAAATCTTGTATTGGTGAGAACTAAAGAAATTAAAAAGGTAGATATGGTAGCAGTAGGGGAGAAACAAATAGACACATCTAATGTGCCCCTAGAGGTAAAAGTTGTAGAAACATAGAGTGCAAGCACTGAAAAACAAGTTGTTACTACAACACCAGTTGCATTATCTCTAATGCCATTCATTTCTCACAAGAAAGCCTTACTTACAATTGAGAATGATGGAATAGAAATCATATTAGGTCAAAAAGCATGTCCTACACTTACACCACAGACACAAGGTGAAGAGAAGAAAGAGGATACTTAGATGAAAAAGCTCAAAGAATTGAAGACGAATATTGCTCCAGAGGAACAAATTTCTATCCAGACTCTAGTTACCTTACCAATTTTTGTGACTCCTACTAGTAGTCAAGCTCTTTAGAGGTCGAGCACTCAGGCCACGCCATTACAAATATCTAAGCCAAGTGCAGGGACATCAAGAAGCTCAGAAGACATATCATATGGAGATGTGAGTCTTCATGAGGTGATTGAACTTCCAAAGTTTGATCTAACCACAATAACCATTGAGCGGATGAGCATTCTACATGAACCTCTACATAAGAAGAAACAAAAAGAGTTGCTAAGAAGGGAACATAAGCAGAATGTAACGCCCCGCTCGGGAACCCAAGAGAAATAAATATAACATGTTACAATGTTTACTGATTTTATTTTTTTTAAAGTTTAAACATCAAGATAACATTAATGCGGAAGCAACATGAACATACACATCAAATACACATAATCAATTACAGATATAGTTTCAATTCCTCAAGGGTTCCTTTACGTTGAGTCACATTTAAAAATTTAAATCAATTAGTTTAAGTTCCAAGTACAATGTCTCAAGATCATAAAGAAATAACAGATACATAATCACATAAGCAAAGCATAAGTATATCTAATATAATGAAAGTACATCCACTAAATAACATCTACTGCACATGTCGCAGGGTATGTGAAAATAGATACAATAAATCAGAATCCATGATAACATATATACATCATCTGAAAAGAAGTCTCTGAGATAAGAAATAAGAATGATAAAGGTACATCTTCTGAAACAAACATCCAACAGCTAGCAAGGTGAAGGGGAACCCAAATGGTAAGAAGACACTACCTCCCGACCGCGTGGTTACCTAGTCAGGCTTCCACTCCCACCGTGCAGGGAAGATAATGAACGATCCTCATACGGCAAATCAAACATTAAATATTTCTAGGCAAGGTACCCCTAATAGCCAAAACTACCTCAAAGGTAACACATGATACTCAAGAAGATAAAATAATCCAAAAGTAAGACCACTCAATCCAATATCGACACCACATAACCAAACAACATACTCGAACCAAGTATAAACCAATACCAAGATCATAAGATAAAGTCAACAAAAGATATCCTCCTCAAGTAAATAACCACATGTCAAAATTACAACATCCATGAATCATCAATCCTCATCAATGAAAGTAAATATCCACTCTAAACACATCCAACAATAAGTACACCACCAGAGATACACAAAATCTACAGAGGAGACTCAAGCTACATACTAGGGAGTGTCATCACATGGCTGCTTGAGTTACCCTTGACTGATCTCTTAATAGACCTCGGACCCTCAAGCATTGAGTTACCCTGGATTGGTTACTCTAAACCCCAGACCCTCAACAACACACATGTGGAAAGCAGAAATCCCTCTCAAGAAGACGAGGCACTCATCCCATTCCCATCCTTAGTCTATACAAGCACTCAAGGCATGGGTGGATCAAATATCTCTAACTTATCTTTTTAGTGTGTTTTCCCCCCAAAAGTTTTAATTACTAGATTATCACTTATTACATAACTTGCATTAGATTACCCTGGCACTGACCACTTTGGGTCCCGGACCCCTATGCAAGCCACTCCCAAAATCATGTACCTAGACAACCTCTCCTAAGCACATAAATCCACAGTTGTGTCCCATACCACAACACTCATAAAGATCAAACTCAGTTCCTTAATAGGCAACCTGATAATAAGAAGGTTCTCCCACCCAAGTACACATAATTGCTCCACAAGTAAATCTCATAAATATAATCTCAATTTGAATCACAAAACACATCATGACATCCAACCATATAAATAGTATAAAATAAATCTCACAAAAACCTCTGGTGTACTCTCTAGACTGGTCGACATCTAATCAGCACCAAAATCCCAAAGCATAGACCATACAAGCAAAACAACATAGTTTCATAGTCTGGGTTTGGTTTGAGAATACACAATTTGATTACAAGTAAAGTTTCACTTTACGTTTTAATGTATGTTTTAAGTATAGAAGATTCTCAATTTATTCTACAAGTAAACTCATTAATCAATTTGGACAAACTATAAAATTACACCCATCTATATAATATCAATTAATTATTAAAATAATAATGATTGTTCTTCCAATAAAATTAATTTCAATTTCATTAAAGTCAATATCATTAATATTAAAATAATTCTAAATTCCACTAAATATTCTCTTATATTAATTAATTTTAATTAAATCAAATTTTAATTAAACTAATTAATATTTTTCCTTAAAAATCTATATTATAATTATAAACAATTTATCTAATTATAAAATTATTAATATATGGTAATATAAATTCAATATAATTAAAAGTTTAATAATTAAAAATTTAATAATCTAAAATTTTAATATAATCTATTAAAACTAAATTATAATTATAATTTAAAATGATTTTTCAAAAAACATTTATAGCCTGCCGGTTAATTAAACTGGCCGCAACCTTTAAACTACGGTAGCTCTAATGTAGTAGGCTACTGCGGCAGCAACAGTCACTACTGCGGCACATAGTACTGCTGCTATTGCAGCAGTCACTGCTGCGGCAACATCTAAGCCGTCGATGCTTATGGTGGTAAGGGGGTTGGGGTTGGTTTAACCGCCCCTCCCCAATTAATTATAATTTATTTATTTTTTAATTTTTTTAAAATATTATAATATTTTTAAAATGTTTTTCTTTTCTTTCAATAGTAATTTATTTTATATTAATTCCATAATTAATAAAAATAAACAACCCAATGTTTTATAATATTTTTGACAAATAATAATTTTTTTATTATTTTTAAAAATAAACAATTGTCATCTTAATCTGATAGGAGGATTATGGGCAATGATCAAATTTTGCTATATTATAATTTCTTTTCTTTCAAACCCTATGAGATTTAAATTAATTTTCTCTACAATTTTCTTCTATAAATATAAATGATGAGAGACTAATTTCAATCAATCAGATCTAGAAAAACAATCAAGACGACAAATAGAATTTCAACCACCCAAACAAACACAGAGAAAATAGATATTTTCCAATTGAAATGCATTCACGAAATTTCAAATCCTACCTCATATTGATGCTAAACTTTGATAGCTAAATACAAATTCCAATCGTAGGCAAAATCCTTCAAGCCACGAAAAATTCCTTTCTTTTCCAACTCTTCTGAGTTGCTCTCCCAAAACCTATGTGTGCCCTGAAACTTGTGTGTGCAATAATGACCCAAAAACCCTCTAATATAGAATCTAATTACCTTTTAGGGTTTTTATCACCACCACTTCTAAAATTATAATTATTTTATTTAATTAATTCTTTCATGCACAATTAATTTCCTTTTTTAATTAAGACAAATGAATTATTAAATTACTTTATTTAATTTCCACTTGACTTTGCTTTAAATTAATATATTAACTTTTTAAATCTCATGCGCACTTTAAAATATCTTTATTAAGTTCACATATTTAATCCTTTTAATTAATTTCCTATATTTTAAACTCATTCATGCGAACTTAGATCTTTTTCATAATTTAATATCTTTCTCCTTTTAATATATTTTTGAACGTTTAATTTGATAAATATTTATTAACTTAAATAACAATAATATTTAGCATTTATTTAAAAATGAACTCTAAATATATTATTATTAAATTAAATAAATATTATCACATTCTAAATTTAATCTTATAGCTTTTATCTTCAAATTCAGTTCTTTTTATTTAATTAATTTCTTAATTAATTAAATATAATTAAATATTAAAAAGTCATAATAATTTTTCATTAAATTAAATCATTAATTTAATCTTTTAATTAGACTTAATTAACATAAAATCCATCAAAGACTCACAAAACAACATACACACAAAATACTCACGGGTTTCAAAAAAGGTAGACAGTCTGTTACGAGTCCTCCTTGTAGAACAAGTATTATAGGCTATGGCTAGGATTGGACCTGATCATTATCTTCCCATTCTCACCATTTTAGTATTTGTAATAGGGCACACTCATCCTGGCAATTCAAGGAAGTCGATGCCCGGTACCTGCATCCTGCATAAAAGACGAGCATGCACATGTATATAATATATCTAAACTAAACAAACAATGGCGGGGAGTGGTTTATCGTGTAGGTCCCGACTAGCAGGTGACTATGACTCCCTCCCATAACCACACCAAACATGTCAGACAAAAAGATAAAATAAACACGCGCACCATACACATGCAAGTATGGGGTAAGTATCGTAAAAATCACAAGTCTAACATCAAATGCGTACATATAATAATGAATCTCTATCAATACAACATAATCATCATTAAAGACATCATGTTAACATTTTTATGAAAGAAACCACATTTACTAACTAGGATCATCAAAATATCATTAACAACACATGAATGAAATCAACTAAGCAATAATAACTGATACATTTGTAATCAAAGTCATGAAATAATATCATAATATTACAAATCTAGTATCTCTAAAACTAATCAAAGCATAAAATCAGCCTAAAAGAATTTGACAATGATACAGAAATGCGATCTAGGGGTAGGCACTACACAAAAGCAAGTGCTTCATGACATCAAAGATATATTTATTAATGGTTTCAATCTCCCAGCTACAAATGAAGATAAACCAACTATTGAGAAAATAGTCCATATTGTGGATGAGATTAATGATAAAAACCTGGATGCAAACACCAAACTATTGGAATGGTTTGAAAGAAAGCTTCACTCTAAAGTTCTTGAACAAATTTCTAGTGCTATTGTACCAAGACAGGTTGACTTAGCAACCAAGATGGAGGATGTAAAAAAGGTGTTGGATAATATATTTTCTCTATACACAAAGCTTTTTAATGTGAATTCATACACACAAGAAGTACAAAGGTCTATTGGCCAACTGCAAGGAGATCTATAGTCCACAGGTACAACATTGAAACTATCTTTTGGTTAAAGCTAGACTCGTTTTTCAGAGACTACTCTCTACTCAAGGTAAGATAGCCACATTACATTCACAAGATGCAAACATCAGGGCTACTTTGATTAGTATCCAATTCATGTCGACCCCTCACATAGAAGTATTGCATAAGGAACTAGCCTTCGCTGAAACATTGATGAAGAAAGATAATCAATTTTCAACACATGATGGCTTAGTTGACCTTGCTGCCCAGCTAGATGTTCAATACCAGTCTCTAGAGGTAGCATGCAATAATTAGGATGTAGCATTGAAAATAATCATGAAGGTCCACAAAACATTTCTAGATAGACACACTATCAGTGTACCACCCAAATGACATAAGTGTCAAAAAAGGGGGATAGTAGCTATAGTGAATAAAAGGGAGATTATAAGTTTTTACAAGTAAGGGGAACACAATTTTGAGATAGAAATAGAGGACAACAACAATACGACTTATTTACTTAGCATGAGTTATACATAATTCAACAACAAGAAGGAAAACTCAACTCAGGGGAAGTTATAAAATTTTAAAATTTTGATTCTTTTTGAAATTTTGTATGAGATACAAATTATCTGAGTTATGCACATGAGTTAGGTTATATATGCATAACAAAGTGTTTTTGCCACTCATGTCAAAGGGGGATATTGTTGATCTCATTTTGATCTTGACAAGGTAGTGACAAAACACTTAAGTCATTACTTAACAAAACTTTGAATGTGCTGAGTAAGTAGTGTATGCCGATCAATGTATGCAATTAGTGCCAAGCACCAATATGTGTCGAGCGTATGGTATGTGCTGAGTCACTTAAGTGACAAGCAAGAAATATACATCGAGTGATTCATATGACGAGTAAAATAGTGGATATCGAGTCATTTAGGAACCGAGTTACAACGTTAAGGATATATGGAATGTCGAGAATTAGAGCTTTCAAGTGTCGAATAAACAGTTTTGGGCATGGTTGTTTGTAATGACACAAACTCCTATGTAAACCATTTTTTGATGAACTTAAGTATTGTTTTACGATTCTAGAAGATATATACAAAGGCATATTGAGAATCCCTATGTAGTGCATGCAACCAATCAGATTAAGGGATGTTCTGAGTGACCAAATAATTCCTACCTAACTCTAGCTCACCTAAGTCTTCTTAAGGAGGGGAAACCATAAAGAGTTTGTATTTGTGGATGAGAAGAGAAGGGTGAATGCTAAGTATAGAGAGAGCATTCATGGTAACTAAGGAGGTCGTAAGAGATGCATGAATTGTAGAATCAATTAGAGAGAACATTGCAGAGTAGTCGAAGGACATAAGATATATATCTAACCAAGAGGATCAAGTACACATCAGGAAAAGAGGAGACCTGATATCTAGCAGAGAGGTGCTAACTGAAGGATCAAGGTTGAAACATTCTAATAGGTGAATTAGTAAAAATCTCTTAACTAAGTAGTCATAGTAGGCTTTTGTAAATCCTTTAACAAGGTGCTTACTTTATTGTAAGTTGAAGTCCTCTAACAAGGCACACTTTTAGAAAGGTGTTGAAATCCTTTAACAGGGTAAGATTTAATAGTGTTTATAAGCCCTTAATAGGGAAAACCTTTTACATGGTAGATCATAGTTTATGGTCAAACAATTATAACCTTCATTGGATACACTTTACAACTATAGTAGTAAAGATTTGTGGGTGTCATCCCCACTCCTTTTTTATCTTCTCATCAGAGGGTTTCTAGGTCACAAATTTATTGTGTTATGGGTTATTTGTTTCATGCTATGGATGGATATGTGTAGCTAGCTATTTCAATTTACATGATAATCTGTGAGATGGATGTGTGGTGAATGTTTTATGGTCAATGTTTTGAAGTGTTGATTCACCACCCCCCCCCCCTCTCAAAGTTCACTTTCCCATTGTTAATTCCAACAATAAATTCTCCTTAAGATCGTTAATCAACAACAAATCAACCTTGTAATTCATTCCTTATGCCTCCTTAAATAGGTAATTTCAATATTTTATCACTTAAACATCACTGTTGATCTTAGGGTCAGGTTAGATTCATTGAATCCTTCCATCTTTTTGTCCTCCTTATTCTAGAAACTTCTTATCAAATCCTTGCCTTTGATCACTTAATAGATTCTCCTCCTGCATTAAATATGCTAACTCACAAATCCTTTCTTCCACACACTTTTACTAAATCAAAATTCTAATTGTATCGACCTTAGATTCAAATCTTTCTTAAACTATAACATTTGTTGTCACTCAACAATCGTTGTGTACTTTAGCTCGATCACCACTACACAACCTAAAAATCATTATACTTTCTCACTTGGCATCATCAAGCTCACTTGACCATTACTACATTCCTTCATACATTTTCTTGACAATAACTAACACCTGGCTTGAACTATTTTTGTTCTTAAGTTCCTTAATCTTCTACTTCAACTCCTTCATTGACTGTGCATTACTGATACTCAGTCAATCTTATCCTTATAACTTGTTTCAACTCTTAGCTCCATCCAATTGCCTTCTTTATCTTGTGTATTGATTGAACAACACATTATCTTGTTAAGGACTAACTTATTAGGTGCCTATTGTGTTCCCATAATACTTGACACATCTCAACTCAACCTTTCACTAGGTCGTCTCATGATCCCTTCTTTTCAAATCCTCTTCATAAATCAAATGATATTGCACCCAACACTTTTAGTAAATGTGTCTCCAGTAGGCTTGACACCCTGTCTTACCAATAGGTTTGATATCAATGACAACATAACAATTGTTACAATTGTAGTTTCCAACATAAGTATCTCTATTAAGAGACCTTGAACCCTTATTAGAAGGTTCTAACCCTGTTATAAGTTGATAAGAATAAAAGTCCAGCTACCCAAGTAATCAATTAAGAGTGAACGATAAATATTTTTTGATAATGAATCTAATATTGAAGTCTACTAGGAATGATAGATTCCTTTCATACCTCTTCTTAAAGCATATGATAATATTTTAAGATCTATTATGATAATCCAACATCAAGGCTCACATCCAATTCACCATTCTATTCATCACAAGTGAGGAAAATAAAATTTCTTTATACCAATTACAAATAATCATTTAGGTCAGCATGTTAGGGCTTCCCCAATGCATAATTAAATACATATGACCATGCTAAGGCATACATAACTTCTTTGTAAATTACACAATCATCACATGAAGTGCTCCACATTCTATAATACATCATTAACACTTTCTAATAATAATCAACATGCTACAATGATTCAATTAGCTTGAAATAAAATATATCACACGCTATACATCAGTGAACTTTTTAGAATTAACCAAATGATCCAAAAAACCAAACATACATTAACCAAAGTGTCTTCTATCATCTACTATGCTTGTCATCAAGGCATTGCCAAAAATATTGAAACAACCTCTACAATAAATCTCATGTTTACTATTTTTCTTCTAGTCTTCACTAAATTGTCTATAACATACCAACTAATCATATAAAGTACATCAATCATAGACATTATCTCTAAAATTGTTCACCAACACAAATATAAGCTCACATATCCAAAACTTCCAACACTATCCATACTAAACTAATCAATGACCTATAACTTACAAAATTTGAGTCTTTCTATAACCTCAAAACCTATATTGACATTCATTTTTTTAAAAATATCATTAATACAACATGTTTTCCAAAAATCTCTCCAAGTTCCAATAATCTCCCCAATCTCAACAATCTCTCCCTTTCACATTGATGGAAACATAAGGATAAAAACTATCGATTTAAAAGTATTCATCAAAAGTACAATTTTTTTGAATATCCTCAATATATATAGCCTTTTAGCTTCTCATATACATACCTTCCTTGATGAAAGGTTTTTCACATGATTCTCTCCTCATTTATCATTGATGGAAAAAGGGTACGATAATAATGTCAAGTATCAAAGACCTATCCCCCTTTGGAAGATCTCTCCCTATCAAGTAGATTTAATAATTCTTATGATCAACCAAATGCTTTGGATAAATCCAATCTATAGCCAAAAACCATGTCAAGTGTCAATAATTTTATTATTATCAAAATCTAATCTAATAAGAGCTCTCTGATAGTTCTTCTCAATGTGACGACTCCCCTTAAGGAGTAGTACCAAACATCACATTTTATTGTATGAATGTACATTGATTACACTAGACTAATGCATTTCTAAATTAATTAGGGCCCATTTGTTTGTCGGCATAGGAATGGAAAATTAGAATAGGAATCGAAATGGGGAATGAGAATGGAAAATAACAATCCCATTCTTGTTTGGTTGGCCTAGTATTTGATTGGGAATATGTCACTCCCTTGTTTGGTTGTACAAAATTGGAATTTGAATATAGTTAAGTTTATATTTTAATATATTTTATTTTTTTTGATATATTATTATATATTATTATATTTGGTTAATTATTTCAATTTATTGTAAAGATTTTTTTTTTCCATTTTATTTTATTCAATGAAATTAATAAGAAATTAATTTATTTCAACATTTTTGAAATGAATAGATATAAATATAAAAATATTATACACAATAATATACTCGTGAAATTAGTCAAATTTGCTCATTGTTTATATACAAAATCATAAAAGATTTAGTCTCCGTGATCATAATAGTTCTTTACAACAATATGGTCATTTCATTACTAAAATTAGAATCACCATTACCAATAATGCGTTTATAAAAACTAGAACTAAATTAAGTCTACATCGAAATCCAATTTCAATTTTCACCATGGAACCAATCTCCCTAGCAACTATCTCCGACACAATATACAACTTGCAATCCTTCCTTTCTTCTTCTCTAGATTTTGATGTGGTTGATGTAGATGAGCCATCTTTGACCCACTCAAAGAAATTGTGGCCATTGTCCCCCCGCATTCCAAAACTAAATTAGGGCTTGCTACAACAATAAAATAATAAGATAAACATATAAGAGATTACTAGCAACCTTTCTTTTATCTGGACAACATAAAAACCTACGCATTGGATTATTCTTTGTATGTGACATCTTCATTGCTATAGATCCAACACCACATCGACACATTGGAAAAGATGTCAAATCCATCTGATTGAAAAGATCATTGTTGAGAGAGACCATTGAAAGAGGAAGATTGTTAAGAAAGACTACATGTTTCAATCATTGTTTTGTCACTGATGTCAAACTTGCTATTTGTTGGTAAGACAATTGCTTATAAGATTCAAGTACCATCACTTAGTTGAATAATGAAGAGGATTTGATCAATAAGAGGTAACAATAACACCTAGAGGAAAGGTTGAGTTATGATTAAGTAATGAAGTACAAGGATCAGTTAAGACAGTGATGACATGATGTGTTGATAATCTACTTAAGGTTACAATGGTTGGTTACACTTAGAAAGTTTAGAAGAACAAGTTACACAAAGTTTGTCTGCCAAACTTGACCGAGTCGATAGAAGGTGCCAAGCAAAGCTAGTGCAAGTTGAGAAAAAAATTAGTTAGAGCTGAGTAAAAGTTCATTCTAGTGTATGTCGAGCGAAATAGTTGATGCTAAGCATCAATAAACTTTAGTAGGTGCCGAGTAATTTCACAGTGGATGCCAAGCAACGCAATATGCACTGAGCATCAAAAGGTTAATAATGTTAAGCTATTGCATTATTTAAAAGATCAAAGATTTGATGAATCTAAGCTAACAAGTTTGTTTTCTTGGATTTTGTGAACCAGGACAAAGATAAGGTTGATGAGCTGGTGGCACAAAATTTGAGGTAAATCATTTTTAGGCAAATTCAAATGGATTCTAGGAGAAGTTTCTAGAAGAGATATAAGATATGAGGTAGATACATTGTATCCTACCTAATCCATCTGAACCCTAAATTGGACGATGGAAAATGAGCAGAAAAATATCTTAATTTCCTATTTATAGGAATGTCTAGTCATGAAGAAAAGGGGTCATGTTTGAGAACCTAAGGGAGATAAGGAGTCAAGGATTTTGCTTCATCAAGAGACCTAAAAGAAGAATCTACAATGACATGCTAAGAAAGAAAGCTTAAGGAGATGAATGCTTGAAGGGTGAACAAGCTATCAGAGCTACAAAGTATGGAAGCCAAGCAGAATTGAGGACTAAACAAAGATCTATAATCTGCAAGAGAAGTTGTAAGTTGTATTAGATCAAAGCTCTACTGTTATTCTCTGACAATTGTATCAGTCTAGGGTAAATCCTTTGGATTAAGGTTGACCTAACAGTTATTTGTAAATCCTTTGACTAGGTGGAATTCCAAGTGAATGGCCCAATGTCCTCTAACAAGGCTCACACCTAATAGGGTGATTAAAATCCTTTAACCGAGTTACATTTAATAGCGTGTATTGTAACCTTTAACAGGGTTGGCCTTTCACGGGCATCACTTCAGAAGAGTGAAAAAGAGTAGCATGTTACTAGTAGTTTTTCCCAAATTGGGTTTCCACGTAAATCATTGTGTCATGTGTGTTGATGAATCTGTTATGTTTCATGCTTTACATTTCTGCAAGTTGATTTGATAGTAACCTACAAGTTTTAGTGATTGCATAATCTTATGGATGCATGCATGAATATGAATGTCACTAAGCTATGAAAAGTTTTATTTATACATCTGAACCTTGGATAACTGATTCACCCCCCTATCAGTTATTCTAAAAGTATTTAGACAAAAAGTGTAAAATATATTTTGATATATGTATTCAATGGACTATGTTGTGACTTCTTAGTCCAATCTTGCTAGTGATGCAAATACCTTGTGACTTACAAATTTTAACACATGACACGTGACTTTCAACTGTATATTGTCATAAATTCTTGAACACTCTATTATATATATATAGCATACCAATGCATGCATTTTATATATCATAAAGCAAAGATAAGATGTGGAGAGATTGAGAATCACAATTTATTGGGATGGTGTTTTTGGTGTTGAAATCACTGACTTATTCCCATATATATATATATATATATATATATAGCATACCAATGCATGCATTTTATATATCATAAAGCAAAGATAAGATGTGGAGAGATTAAGAATCATAATTTATTGGGATGGTGTTTTTGGTGTTGACATCATATATATATATATATATATATATATATATATATATATATATATATATATATAGCATACCAATGCATGCATTTTATATATCATAAAGCAAAGATAAGATGTGGAGAGATTGAGAATCATAATTTATTGGGATGGTGTTTTTGGTGTTGACATCACTGACTTATTCCCAACCATATCAGTTATACAGCTGTTATTGACGACTATTATAGTGTGAACAAATTGTCAAAGGCATTGAGATTGTGGGAGAAAATGATAGCATTCAACACTAACAATGTCGAGGACATAAGAACTGGTACATATACATATATTAAACCATAAGCCATATATATATTCCTCACACAAATACATACAAAAATCACGGTTAGAGTGTTGATGGAAAAAATTATAATCCCAAATACCATAGTGAAGGGGAAATTTAAATGTGTGATTGTGTGTAAATCCACATCTTCAAATGTGTTTGTGCCATTCTAAATCCTAGAAATCAATTTGACTAGAAGAGTGTGAAAAAGAGGGTTGGTTCTGAATGATGATGCAAGTTATCCCAATACTTTTCCAATATAGGCTCCTATAAATAAAGAGGTCAAAAGGAATGACACTTAAAACACCCACCCAGGCTTTATATTACGTAGTCTACTAGTCTGGAAGCACTGCCTTTGAACATGGAGCAACCATCTAAGATAACATGGAAGCAATTATTTTTAGCCTCTACATAAATACATCAAACACTGGATTGAAGATAAATAGGAAGGGTGAGTAACATCACTAACAAATATTACAATTTCAAATCACACATCTTTAGGTTTCACCCCAACAATCATCTGCTTAATCAAATATGAAGAATTCAAATCCAACTCAAACTAATGCATAGTTAACGTTATCACATTTCTGCAATCCACATAAATGATAGCATTTAGCAGTAAACAACAATGGTGAAGATGCAAGAACTGGTACATAGACATATATTAAACCATAAGAAACATCACTAAAAAATAGTATAATTACAAAACTCATGTCTTTAGGTCTTACCCCAGTAATCATCTGCTCAATTAGATATGAAGAATTCAAATCCAACTCAAACTAATGCATAGTTAACATTATCAGATTTCCACAATCCACATAAATGATAGTATTCAATGCTAAACAACAATGGTAAAGATGCAAGAACTGGTATAAAGATGTATATTAAACCATAAGCAACATTACTAATAAATAATATAATTACAAAGAACACGTCTTCAGGTCTCACCCCAGCAATCATCTGCTCAATCAAATATAAAAATTCAAATCTAGCTCAAACTAATGCATAGTTAACATTATCAGATTTCCACAATCCACATAAATGATAGCATTCAATACTAAACAACAATGGTGAAGATGCAAGAACTGGTACAAAGACATTTTTTTAAAAACAAGAGCCATATATATATATTCCTAACATAAAAATCAAAGTTAGATAAGAGTGTATACCCTAGTTGCTGCCCTCTTTCCTTCATGTAAACAGATAATTCTAGATGTCTTACTCCCATAGATAGATGTGTAAGATGAAAAAAGTTGCAAGGTATGCCTAAAATTGCCATGTTGAAAATATTTGATAGACTCAAGCAATCAAATGCAAATAAAATTGTACTTTATAGATATAATTGGAAGAAATCAATACGTTAAAAATAGTAGCAATAGATGAAAATCTGATCATCCACAAAATAGAAGCAACAAATGAAAATTTGACCATGCACAAAATAGTGGCAACATATGAAAATCTAGTCATGCAAACAAGTTATAATTGGAAACATTTGATAGACTAAAGCAATCCAATCACATTGAAAACATTTGATAGACTAAAGCAATCAAATGCAAATAAAATTATACTTCATAGATATAATTGGAAAAAAATCAATACATTACAAATAGTAGCAGCAGATGAAAATATGATCATGCACAAAATAGTAGCTGCAAGTGAGAATTTGATCGTGTAAATAAGTTATAATTGGAAGAAACTAATACATAAAACATAGTAGTAGCAAATGAAAATCTGATCATGCACAGAATAGTTGAAGCTTCCACAAATGCAAAAGTGTGATAAAGTCAAAATGGAAACACAAACTAAACATAGAATGTCATGTTGGAAAATCACTACAATCCTCCAAATTTATTAGACTTACTCTTCTTTCTCCTCTGGAATCATCTCTAAGAACCCCTAAGGTTTTATAGGTTCTAAAGTAAAAGTGTCATAAACCATAATCATAGTTTGTCGACTAAGTCCAAGTATGGCCTTGAGGGCTGCAAATGCAACTGATATATCTTGCTTCATTTCTCCTTTATCAACTTTTACTAGTTGAGACTCCCTTTTGCCTTCCCATATATCTTGTATGCTTTCACATATCACATCTAAAGAAGAATCCATGCTTGCCTTCCTCTTCTTGGGCCTACTCGATGATGGTGTGGAAGCATTTTGTCTAATAGATGTATTAGAATCATTCATCCCAAGGAACCCTTCATCAAATTTGGGAGTGCCATCCATAAGCATAGTGAAGCCTCCGTCATCATCAAGATCAACTGCCTCATCAAAAAGGTTCCCATCTTCATTCTCTTGGGCTGTTGTAGTTGTAGTTCCATCAAAAATGTCATTCCCAACAATGATTGCTAAGTCATTGTAATAGAGGAATGGTTGCCTCTTGTACACCCTATCATTCTTGAAATCCTTTAGCTACATGAAGGCAAAATTAAGGTATTAGATATTTATCTTTCATTAGTATTAATTAAGAGATATTTAACTTAACTTACAAACATTGTGTAGCATACATTACCTTTAACAACTCTTCCCATACAACATCATCAACGTCCACATACTAAGTAGTCTCGTTCGATGCAAAGCTGCTCATATTTTTCAAGTCCTTCATCATTCAATAAGCTTGCTTCCATGTTTTCAATTTATTCATGAAGTTGTCTCTTACAAGATTCATTTTCATATCCAAATTGAACCTCCTTTCAATGTTGGTCCAAGCTTCTTTCCGAAACCCCCCCTTCTCCTTTTCTTCCTAATGTGACTTGCTCAAGGAGTATATTGAGAAATTTTCACTTTGTATCTTGAGTCCAAACAACTTTCACATTTCTAGGTGAGAAAGCAACAACAGTGACATGGACCCCCTCATCAATGCTCATCAAGAGATTGATGAATGACATTTTCAGCAATTGTTAGTTAGAAAGCAATATTTTAGATGCATAAAATAAGATGAAAATTTATGACAGAATATTGGAGTATTAGACTATGTTATTTGAAGACCAAAATTATCAAAACAATGAAGAGGTAGAGCTGGGATATAAAACCAAAGACTTTTTTTGGGGTGATGGAATTCTCATTGATATATAGAAGAGGATTGTTTATAATAATAATAATAATATAGAAAATTATACAATAATACAACATAATATTGACGTTTGTATGGTTAACATATATCAAAGAATAATATAGAATAATACTGACATCTGTATGAGTAACATTCATAAAAGAATAATACAGACATCCCCTTCAAACAAACATCAAATTTCCATATATAGATGAAAAAATATTGTTCTAGAATTGAAATATAGCAAAATTTATTGAGAAGACAACACAACACACTTACATCCCCTTCAAACATACATCAATTTTCCATAATACAGATAACAAACTACTCATATCAAATCTTCATATAAATATTTCTCAAACATAAGAAATGTCAAGGTAATTAAAGTAGATCCATAGTGTATGTCACAGTAAATTTTCCTACCTCTATTTAAATGCAAATAAATGTTCATATTTTGTGGTACAATTAAGTGTGAGAATTGTAGTCTTCCCACATCCTTTGAGCTATTTCATCTCAAAATTTTGTCTAGTCATCTCTATCTCGTTGATTCTTGGCACATTTATCGAAGTACAACCATCATCATCTTCTAATTCCACTTCGGATGGAACACCGTCCTCCATCATAATAAAATTGTGTAGTATGGTGCATGCTAATACAATCTTTGTTTGGGTCATGATATTATAGGATGTCGCATGCTTCACGATAGAAATTCGTTGCTTCAAAATATAAAATGTACACTCTATTACATTCCTAAGAGAGGAGTGCTAGTGGTTAAATAACTCTTGAGGACTGTTGATTGGGTTCGCTGTACAAAACTCTTTTAGGTGGTAACGAGTACAACAATATTGAGCAAGAAACCCAGGTACATTTGGGTATCCAACATCAACTAAATAAAATTTTCCTTGCGCAAATAGAAAAAATGTCATACTCAAAATATATCATAGAAGTCTAGATATCATACAATCATATAAAATATAAATTAATATACTAGGAGGAACCATGAGTGGATCTGCTCTAGAGAGAGCTGAAGCAAGCACTTGACTATTTGCAATAGACCCTTCCCAACCAAAAAGAATGTATTGAAACTTATAGTCAAATGAACAAACACCTACAACATAATGTGACAAGTTGTCTTTTCTATCATGATATTCTGCTTGGTTTTCCACTTCAATAGTAATTGGCACATGGGTTCCATCAAGTGCACCAATACAATCCTATAAAAATAAATATTATTATCAAATACATATTAATATTATTGATTCTATAGCAAAGAAGTACATGTCATTATGATGTTTACCTTGAAGAAAGGATCAAAACAGTCCTTCCTAGCGATTGCTAGAGGAGTGGTTGGAGTAGCGGGTAAAAGATAATCTTTATGTAATGCTGAGATAGCCTTCAAGACCTTGTAGAAGTATCAACTCACTATCTCTGCCAAATGACCAAAGTTATGGCCAATCTTACAATTCCTTAAATTGTGGTCAAATGTATGCAAGAACATCACAAGTTGTTCTTCTAATGTTATGTTTATCGTATCTTGAATGCTCCCTTTTTCTCTTAGAATTTCGGCCAAGCGAAAGAAGACTACTCTAGTCATGTGTATTTGGTCATGGAAATCTATGTGATTAGAATGGACAATACACTTATAAAAAGGACATCCAACTATTCTTCACTTACGCCCTTGTCTTCTACCTTCTTCGTAAGATGCTACTATGTATACAGCAAGGGTGGCAAGCAAAACAACAAGCAATCACACAACCTTTAACTTCCTAACAATGACTCCTTGAACTTCAACATCATCAACATGATCCATAAAATACCTAGAACCATAGTATGGACTACATATTTCAGAAATATACAACACAAACAAAGAAAGATTATGACAATAAGAAAGCATAACTTCTCCCAACATCCAACATCCACTATAACCTATTTTCCCATGGACACCACAAATAATGATAATATATGAAACAACAATAATATATCAAACAACAATAATATGAACTTTCTACTATAAATGAATCTTTTAATTGGGTTTCCTACAAATTGTAGCTATTGATCAAAGGTGCATGATGAAGTAATGCAAGGTTAGATAGGTTAATATCTATAATGATACCATGGCATGTGGGAGGTACAATACTTGAGAGAATCAAGTTGAAAAGGATAGCCATAATCAAGTTATTGGTGACAACTTTGACTATAGCTTTGCATTTCAAGGTTACAAAGAAAATCTTCAAGGTGAAAGATGATTACATCAAGTTTTGTTCCACTACAACATACAAGATTCAATTAATGAGATTATAGGAATGACATAAGTTGGAGAGACATAGATTGACATGAAGTTGCTCCCTATGGATAAATATATCATACCTATTACCTTCCTATTTGGGCTCCTTTGTTGTTCCTTTGCATGGAGTGCAAACAAAGAGTGCACCGTTAAGCTTGAAAACATAATTCCAATGTTTCACAAACTATTCCATCCTCTAGTAGGCTGCCCATGATTAGCTCTACAAAGTCATTGACTTATACCTCAAGGTAAGGTTTACTACACTTTCTTAAAGTTGATATTATAGTTTTACCTAATGTTCTTTGATGAAGGTAGATAATGATAAACCATTGTAGCAATCATTGTCATGGTCTTCATGTAATTCCTCACTCTAATTAACATCAAATGATAATGTGTGAATGCTAGTGCACCGATGATCAAAGAATTCCATAGGGAACATAGTTGCAATTGTCCTATCCCTTATTATCGCATGGAGACTTATTTCTATATTAATTGGATGTAATATATATATGGTAATCTCATTTAAAACTATATTTTAGCCATTGCCCATTATCCTTGCTGCATATCTATGTTCCATGCTCAAACCCACAGAGTCGAAAATCCAGTGCAAATCTAGTAATTGCCTTGGAATGAGATAAACTAGATCCTATCCCCAGTCTCATCAATTCATTTTTCCAATTCCAAAGCAATCAGGGAACTGCCATTACCTATTTCAAATTTCTATGTCATTTCAATTTAACATGCATTTTTGGGTCACAGAGTTAAGCACCTTTATTCATTCATTTATATTTCCTAAAATTGCTACAACAAATTATTAGATCAAATGTCCCATCTAGGATTATTAACTAGTTTAGGCCAATTTATGCTTATTTGTATGTAGTACATTTGATTAGGCTAGACTTTGTATTAAGGAAATTATAATTTCACTTACAATGCCACTTCTAAATTTTTTCTAGAAAAATAACTGCAAAATGCATTGATGTTAAGGGCTCAAAAACATGTGAGTTGAAATGATAAACCAAAAGAATCAAATTTATGACTAGGTGCCAAACAACATATCCATGTAGTTATGTCAACCATAGCTGTGAAATACTGTCAACCAAATTGAAAAGCATCCAACAAAATTTTATGAGAATTATCATTTCCAAACAGATGATGACCTACGTATCCTTGTTCTGAATCTGATAACAACCCCCTATATGCCTATTAGATGTACCATTTAGGTTTGGACCTAAATGCTATTACAGATGCTACTGATGAATTACAACATCCACATTAAAAAAATGTAATAGTAAATGTTTCCCTTGTAGGTATGCCAGAAACCACATTACTAAAGACACAAATGTCCATAGTTTTATCTTTTGACATGGATAATACACTTATAAAAAGGACATGCAACTCTTCTTTGCTTACGCCCTTGTCTTCTACCTTCTTTGTAAGATGCTACTATGTATACAACAAGGGTGGCAAGCAAAACAACAAGCAAGCGCATAACCTTTAGCTTCCTAACAATGGCTCCTTGAACTTCAACATCATCAACATGATCTATAAAATACCTAGAACCACAATATGGACTACATATTTAAGAAATATACAACACAAACAAAGAAAGATTATGAAAATAAGAAAGCATAACTTCTTCTCCCAACATCCAACATCCACTATAACTTATTCTCCCATGGACACCACAAATAATGATAATATATGAAACAACAATAATATGAACTTTCTAATATAAATGAATCTTTTAATTGGGTTTCTTACAAATTGTAGCTACTGATCAGAGGTGCATGATGAATTAACGCAAGGTTAGATAGGTTAATATCTATAATGATACCATGGCATGTGGGAGGTACAATACTTGAGAGAATCAAGTTGAAAAGGATAGCCATAATCAAGTTATTGGTGACAACTTTGATTGTAGCTTTGTATTTCAAGGTTACGAAGAAAATCTTCAAGGTGAAAGATGATTACATCAAGTTTTGTTCCACTACAACATACAAGATTCAATTAATGAGATTATAGGAATGACATAAGTTGGAGAGATAGAGATCGACATGAACTTGCTCCCTATGGATTAAGATATTGTACCTATTACCTTCCTATTTGGCCTCCTTTGTTGTTCCTTTGCATGGAGTGAGACAAAGAGTGCACCTTTAAGCTTGAAAACATAATTCCAATGTTTCACAAACTATGTCATCCTCTTGTAGGCCTTCCCATGATCAGCTCTACAAAGCCATTGACTTATACCTCAAGGTAAGGTTTACTACACTTTCTTAAAGTTGATATTATAGTTTTACCTAATGTTCTTTGATGAAGCTAGATAATGATAAACCATTGTAGCAATCATAGTCATGGTCTCCATGTAATTCTTCACTCTAATTAACATCAAATGATGCCGTTTGAATGCTAGTGCACCAGTGATCAAAGAATTCCATAGGGAACATAGTTGCAATTTTTCTATCCCTTATTATCATATGGAGACTTATTTCTATATTCAATGGATGTAATATATATATATATATATATATATATATATATATATATATATATATATATATATATATATGGTAATCTTATTTAAAACTATATTTTGGCCATTGCCCATTATCCTTGCTGCATATCTATGTTCCATGCTCAAACCCATAGAGTCAAAAATCTAGTGCAAATCTAGTAATTGCCTTGGAATGAGATAAACTGGACCCAATCCCCAATCTCATCAGTCCATGGGTAATCATTATATTTTCCAATTCCAAAGCGATCAAGGAACTGCCATTACCTATTTCAAATTCCTATGTCATTTCAAATATATATATATGGTAATCTCATTTAAAACTATATTTTGGCCATTGCCCATTATCCTTGCTGCATATCTATGTTCCATGCTCAAACCCATAGAGTCAGAAATCTAGTGCAAATCTAGTAATTGCCTTGGAATGAGATAAACTAGACCCAATCCCCAGTCTCGTCAGTCCACGGGTAATCATTATATTTTCCAATTCCAAAGCGATCAAGGAACTGCCATTACCTATTTCAAATTCTTATGTCATTTCAAATTAACAGTATGATTGACAATTTTAGATCAATCAAATAGATTTTCCATGAGCTGGAGGAGGTCAAAGATCAGGTGAAACATTTTGAGGCAATAAGGAAAGGGATGGATGCTAACAGGAGAACGGATTCGGTTGACAGGCTCAGTTTGGTAGAAAAAAGGATACATAACCTAGAGAACTACAATCACAACCTATTGAATCAGATGTTCTCTTTGTTAAGCTCCATTAACAACAACATCATCTCTCTTATGGGTTGGATCAAAGACAAAGAAATGTAGGATGATGAGGAAGGAAAAGACAGGGATGAAGCCAGAACGGAGGATGACTCTGTAAAGGATAACACCATTCCTGATCAGGACTAGGGGAACCAAAGGGCGCAATAGTTGGAAGCGGAGGAGAATCAACTGGCCTTCGAGGCTGCTCAAGTTATGCAAGAGCTAGAGCGAAAGAACGAGGAATAACTCTCGCTTGTTCTTTTGTTTCTCGTTGTCTTTTGGCTTTTTGTTTTAGCTTTAGGCCGTGGTTTTGCTTTTTCTTTTTCCTGGTCTTTTCTCAGAACTCTACTTTTTGGCTAGACTTTATGCTTATTTTCAGCCTTTGAACTTACACTTTTTTGGCTAGGCTTTCACACTTATGATCAGCCTTTTATGTTCTAACTTTTGGGTTTTAGGATCCCTGTAAAACCTGTTTATCTAATCAAAAACATGCACTTTTGGGTCACAGAGTTAAGCACCTCTATTCATTCATTTATATTTCCTAAAATTGCTACAACAAATTATTAGATCAAATGTCCCATCTAGGATTATTAACTAGTTCAGGCCAATTTATGCTTATTTGTATGTAATACATTTGATTAGGCTAGACGCTGTATTGAGGAAATTATAATTTCACTTACAATGCCACATCTAAAATTTTTCTAGAAAAAAAATTGCAAAATGCATTGATGTTAAAGGCTCAAAAACATGTGAGTTGAAATGATAACCCAAAAGAATCAAATTTATGACAGGGTGCCAAACAACATATTCATGTAGTTATGTCAACCATAGATGTGAAATGTTGTCAACTAAATTGAAAAGCATACAACAAATTTTTATGAGAATTATCATTTTCAAACAGATGATGACCTATGTATCCTTGTTCTAAATCTGATAATAACCCACTACATGCCTATCAAATGTACCATTTAGGTTTGGACCTAAATGATATTACAGATGCTACCGATGAATTACAACATCTACATTAAAAAAATGTAATAGTAAATGTTTCCCTTGTAGGTATGCTAGAAACTGTTAGAATTAAACCACGAACAAAAATAACAATTACATGCAAATATAACCAATAACAAAAAATAATAGATCACAGAAAATAACACAAGGCACCAAGATTTAATGTGGTTCACCCAATCCCTGGGCTACATCCACCAAACAACAAGTCCAAGATTTTTATGATCTAGTGATTACAACCTTATTACAATCCGTAATCCCTTACAACTCAATATCGCTGCAAGAACCAATTTTGCATCACACCTTATGAAACAATCCCTAACCCATTTTATACATATATTTTAACCGCTTTAGGGTTATAATTAATAATTACATGTTAGCCCAAAATCTTGAACCCCAAAGAATTTATGAAGTATGTATAGTACTTTCCTGATCAGTCACCACAATCTAACAGAAACCACATTACCGAAGACACAAATGTCCATAGTTTTACCTTTTGACATGGATAATACACTTATAAAAAGGACATGCAATTCTTCTTCGCTTACACCATTGTATTCTACCTTCTTCCTAAGATGCTACTATGTATACAACAAGCAATTACATAACCTTCAACTTCCTAACAATGGCTCCTTGAACTTCAACATTATCATCAGGATCCATAAAATACCTAGTACCACAATATGGACTGCATATTTCAGAAATATACAACACAAACAAAGAAAGATTATGATAGTAAGAAAGCATAACTTCTTCTCCCAACATCCAACATCCACTATAACCTATTCTCCCATGGACACCACAAATAATGATAATATATGAAACAACAATATTATGAACTTTCTACTACAAATGAATCTTTTAATTGGGTTTCTTACAAATTGTAACTACTAATCAGAGGTGCATGATGAAGTAATGCAAGGTTAGAAAAGTTAATATCTATAATGATAACATGGCATGTGGGAGGTACAATACTTGAGAGAATCAAGTTCAAAAGGATAGCCATAATCAAGTTATTGGTGACAACTTTGACTGTAGCTTTGCATTTCAAGGTTACAAAGAAAATCTTCAAGGTGAAAGATGATTACATCGAGTTTTGTTCCACTACAACATACAAGATTCAATTAATGAGATTCTGTGAATGACATAAGTTAGGGAGACAGAGATCAACATGAAGCTACTCCCTATGGATAAATATATCATACCTATTACCTCCCTGTTTGGGCTCCTTCGCTATTCCTTTGCATGGAGTGCAGACAAAGTGTCATGCCCAAAAATACAGGGCAAAAACACACTAACAAATTTATTTATTTTAAGGTGATAAAAGGATTAAATGTAATACATAAGTATTTTCTTAACATATTTTAAACTTAAAATTTCATAGCTAAGTATATATATCAACATGTTCTCTGATTAATCTAAATTAAATGAATGTGATTACCAATCAAAAAAATGTGCAATAAGGTAACACCATCACATCTGATTTCTAAGTAACATTTGCAAAACTGAAAACAAAACTATAAGACTCATTGCAAGAATATTTACTCAATCACTTTTTCTATAAATCTACCTGGTTCAAAGGCTCCGTCGGGAAAGAACCAGTAAGAAAACTCGGCTTCGATGCCATTACAACAAGGTTTTGAAATACAAAATACATAGGATTCCAATCCCAAAATTTACAACAATGTAATTGAATTTCCTTCATGACCCTCATCAAGGGTTCCATATCAATTTTTGCAACACATTTCTAAGAACCATCGAGGGAACAGAATCTGATCAAGTGACAATCAAGCATAACCAAGAGAAAATCAAACATGCATAATCATACAAGGTTTACACAATAGGATTCACAATGAATCAAAACTAGGGAAAGGTGGATTTTTCCAACAGGAGAAGTCAAGCACAACACCAAAATAGATGCCCAATCGAGGCTACAAACTAAGAACTTTCGTTCTTCCATTTTAACATGCCATACTCATACGAGGTTTGTGCTGACAAGTAGGGGCCCATAACACCCTACCCTTTCTCCCTCTTCTCATCCTAAGAAGAGACTCTACACTGTTGGAGTCCAACTAAAATGCCCTTTCCCGAAATTGGCCACTTCTACCCTCTCCAAGGGTGAGTAATGCCAAAACACCCATGCAATAAATCTCAAAAAAAAATCCAACATAAACATGAAAGGAAAACATTCATAATAACATGGTTTTCAAAGCTTCCCAACATACCCACAAACATACAAACATTCAAACAACAACAAGGTAGCATGAGCATGAAACAAACATGAAAATCTGAAGGAGGGAGATGAGAATTCCTACCTTCACAAAGAGGTAATGGCAAATGAACAAGTTTGAGTAGAGCTTCCCTTTCCTTGCCTCAATCTTCAAGAACTCCTCTCTAAATGTAGAGATTGGGTAACCCCTAAACTACTCCAAGAAGGGCCTCTAAAAAGGCCTCAAACTCAACCACCAAAAAGACGATAACTTCTCCCACCCACCTACAAATCTAGAAGCTCCTAACTCAACCCACACTATGGTTAAACACTAAGTGGAGGTGATGTAAGGCAACTCATGGTAACCACTTGCAATTTTCGCACAAAGGTAAAATGAGACTTTTTGAGTGATCTCAAAAGTCAACAAAAGGGGCTTAGGGGTTGGAAAAGACCCCCAACTCATACCCATACCCCTTGGGCATAATCATTTCATGTTTTAAAGCCTTAGATATAGGTTTGGAACCAAACAAAAGCTAGGAAATAATTAGGACCAACTAACAACTCTAAAAAGTAGATTAAGCACTAATTCGGATTAAGGGTGACTAAACTCGATTAAGAACCTAATTAGCAAAAAGACACTAACTGAATTTGACTTAAGTCCAAAGGTTACACAGCTAACCCTAACTAGCACGCTGAAGAACATAAGAAAATTCACGAGTGTCAAGTGACACTATAAGAACACAGTTACAAACATTAACATTTACCGATCACAGAAAGATACATACACACATCTCACAATTAATTTAATTATGAACAACAAGGTTTCCAAGATTAGCACATAGAGATCAGTTCTATTCCTCCGTCGGGTTTCTCGGCTAAAATATCTACACACTCATTGCACACATCAGTAGTCCCGTAAAATCACATGTACATATGTATATATACATATCAGAAATTCACATAAATTTAAACATACTTCAATCAGGGTTTCTTTCATCCTACTTATATCCTTAATCATAAAGATTCCAAAATCAATTTGTTAATCCTACATTTTACTTAATTCATCAACATACATATACATA
This sequence comes from Cupressus sempervirens, assembly GCA_028749045.1. NCBI lineage: Eukaryota > Viridiplantae > Streptophyta > Pinopsida > Cupressales > Cupressaceae > Cupressus > Cupressus sempervirens. The sequence goes on along the minus strand of CM053793.1, from coordinate 783,708,800 downwards.
AAACCTTAAATGACAAATATCAAATATCTAAAAGTAACATCACACACCATGAAATAATCAAATATGTTCAAGCATTAGATAATGTCTCGACATCTCGATTCGTGAGTATGAAAATAACAGTAATGTATCACTATGCTACGATGGATCGAAGCAACTCAAAACATAATGCTTCAATTACTTAACTATTTAATTCATTTCTACTCAGATTTAATCATTAGTAATTACATAATCAATATGACATAAAACTTATTCATTAATTCAGATTAAATACAAAAATAGTCATTGAGGTCACAAAATCAATAACATCATCATTAAGTGAAACACCTTGTATTATTGTTAGTGCAAATTTATTGTTTAAATAGTCGAGACAATGTAGTTTGTTCTTGAATTACTTAATTATTTAAAACATTAATGTATTAGGATCTCAATTCTTATTAGGACATCTAAACCATAAAACATTATTTCATATCCATTCTAATCGCCTACAACAATTTAACAAGGGAATTCATATTTAAAAAGTACATGTGAGGAGGGACCTTACACAAAGAGTGTACCTTTAAGCTTGGAAACATAATTCCAATGTTTCACAAACTGTGCCATCCTCTTGTAGGCCTGCCCATGATCAACTCTACAAAGCCATTGACTTATACCTCAAGGTAAGGTTTACTACACTTTCTTAAAGTTGATATTATAGTTTTACCTAATGTTCTTTGATGAAGCTAGATAATGATAAACCATTGTAGTAATCATGGTCACGGTCTCCATGTCATTCCTCACTCTAATTAACATCAAATGATGCTGTGTGAATGTTAGTGCACTAATGATCAAAGAATTCCATAGGGAACGTAGTTGCAATTGTTCTATCCCTTATTATCATATGTAGACTTATTTCTATATTCAATGGATGTAATATATATATATATATATATATATATATATATATGGTAATCTCATTTAAAACCATATTTTGGCCATTGCCCATTATCCTTGCTGCATATCTATGTTCCATGCTCAAACCCATAGAGTCAAAAATCCAGTGCAAATCTAGTAATTGCCTTGGAATGAGATAAACTAGACCCAATCCCCAATCTCATCAATCCACAGGTAATCATTATATTTTCCATTTCCAAAGCGATCAAGGAACTGCCATTACCTATTTCAAATTCCTATGTCATTTCAAATTAACATGCACTTTTGGGTCACAGAGTTAAGCACCTCTATTCATTCATTTATATTTCCTAAAGTTGCTACAACAAATTATTAGATTAAATGTCCCATCTAGGATTATTAACTAGTTCAGGCCAATTTATGCTTATTTGTATGCAATACATTTGATTAGGCTAGATGCCATATTGAGGAAATTATAATTTCACTTACAATGCCACATCTAAATTTTTTTCTAGAAAAACAACTGCAAAATGCATTGATGTTAAGGGCTCAAAAACATGTGAGTTGAAATGATAACCCAAAAGAATCAAATTTATGACAGGGTACCAAACAACATATTCATGTAGTTATGTCAACCATAGTTGTGAAATTCTGTCGACTAAATTGAAAAGCATCTAACAAAATTTTATGAGAATTATCATTTTCAAACAGATGATGACCTATGTATCCTTGTCTTGAATCTAATAACAACCCCCTACATGCCTATCGGATGTACCGTTTAGGTTTGGACCTAAATGCTAGTACATATGCTACTAATGAATTACAACATCCACATTAAAAATATGTAATAGTAAATGTTTCCCTTGTAGGTATGCCAAAAACCACATTACTAAAGACACAAATGTCCATAGTTTTACTTTTTGACATGGAAAACCAAATTATATTAATTTTCAAATCTACAGGCCATATACGCTACACAAATGTCCATAGTTTTACCTTTTGACATGGAAAAGCAAATTATATTAATTGTCCCTCACTCAAAGGTGAAAGGGCCTAGAAATGGGCTATGGATCCAAGAAATATTGCGAGACCAAGGAAGAATGGTGACATATGTAAGGCAAATGATCATAAAAGCATTTAAAGATTTATATAGTTAGATGAACAAGTGGGAAGCCATGCATAGATATTGGTGCCAGCATAGAGTTTTGAGAAAACCTATAAGAAGCAAGGACTTTGATTTAAGCAATTAAATACAAATGGAGATCTTAGTGTACCAAACCACACTAAAGAGTGCTAAAAGGTCTTAAAAGAATGTGCTTCCATTGTTAGACGATGCACATTTATTAGCCAAAACAACATACCACTAAAACAATAACATAAATTCATTAAAAAAAAAGGCTAAAGACAAACCATCAACCTAAAGTAAACATATTTACAATAATAACAAGTGCCATGTAGTGGCGTGTACTTGCCATTTTAGTGACTAGCATGGTTAGTGAAAAGTAGAACAGTGTGTAATAAGATAGGGAAAAAATAACATTAAATGTATTCATAAACAATATCTTGATATAAGAGAAAGTAGAGGAAGATATAACATATTGTTTTAGTGTAATTTTAAAATGGTTTTACAGGGACCAAAAACCCAATTAGAGTAAGATTGTAATGTTAGTTGGTTTTACAGGGACCAAAAACCCAATGTAAATAGAGTAGTATAAGTTGTGTTTTAAATAGTAGGAAGTGACAATCATAAGATTGTAATTTTAAATTATTTTTCAGTAATTTGCAATATTTCTTGATTTACCTGTGCAAGAATAAGTATTAGAATAAGTGGCGTTCACTAGAACATCTGATATTTTGGAGCATTTTATGCTACACAAATCAAGTTTGGGAGAGTTATAAATCATTGACAACTTGATTTATAGTAAAAGGTCAGCCTGGACTATTGGCCTAGGGCGCATATCAGGGAGCATTTTCCAATTGTAGATGATAAAATGTGCACAACAAATCGTTTTAGCTAAAAAATGCATCAAATCTAAGTTAGTACTAGACTGTGTCTAAGAAAACACCACCACAATGAACAATAATCTAATCTAAACTGTAACCATTTCACCATTGAAAAGAGATTCTAGGATATTTGATCATTGAGAATCAAGTACCATTTCTTTAAATATGGATGATATTATTAGCTTTATTATAAACTCTACAGTTGAGAATTTAGAGACATGTGATTATTCATATACAAGTGGGTATGTATATGAAGGCAAACATCTTTATGAAGATAAAGTTTCATGGGGCTGCTCAGAGTCTACTGAGTGTCAGATAGACATGGAATGTTGTGGAAGTATAAGCACTTGTAGGGATTTTGTAGTAGAGAATCATCTTTCTAACTCAAGCCCTTACAAGGAAGTGGAAGTGTCATTGCGTAGCAAGAACTTTTCTTCAGGTGAACTAAAATTGGAACAACCCATCAGCTGTAGCACAAGCTCTTCTCAGGATCATCTCAGTATGTTTCTCCCTCCAAAAGAGGAGAATCGTCTAGGAATGAAACATACTGGCTCTTTCAACCATATCCAAAAGAAGAGAAAATCAGAAGATAATCTTTATGATTCTTGTCTATGGAAAGAAGAAAGAGCTTCAATGAGTAGGTCAAACATTTCTCAGCATCAACTATATATGGAAGACACCAGCAAGATTAGGTCTCCTGAATCTAGTACTCTGAAGAAGATAGTGACAGATGATTATGGAAATAAGAGAAAATATCAGAAGTTGGAAGGAGGAGAAAGTTCTGATAAAAGGCTTGATTGGTCCCCCATCAGGACCAATCATAAAATTTACAGGTGAGCATCTCCCTACATCAGCCACCTCTCTCAATTTGCCTACCCTGCCAAACTGGAACAGCTTAAGTTTTAAAAATTATAGAAAACTATTAGGTTTCCTCTATGGAATCTAATCAATAGATCAGTAAAATTGTGAGTCATTTTGAACTCTTCTCTTTTGTATATAAATTCTAATGACAACCTTGCCAATTTCACAAAATTTGAATATTTTTATCAGTTATTTGGGTAAAGGATGGGAAAATCTCCATCCCTTAGATTTTTCCCTTTTCTCTGTAAACACGAATTTATTTATTTATTTTGATAGAATTCTATGATATAACCTCTGTTACTTTTGTAATTTCTTCAAGCTTGTACATCTATATCATGAGCCATTCTTTAAATTAAATATCATAGTTAAAGTAGCTGGAAATTATACAAATGTGTCAATCATTTGCAATCAACTGGAGGACTGATGATTTTAATAATCAAAACTAATTATAGAAATTAAAGAAATTTATAATAATACTTAGTTCTAAAAGTGATTGCAGGTAAATGATGTACTAATATCCTGATTATTGCAAAGTGAAAGAAATGTCTCCAAAGTAAAAACACATAAAACTCCACAAGGTTCAACAAGAAAAACATAAAGAAAATCCAAATCCTTGAGGAGCTTAGTAGCACCCAAGGACTGGTAAATATCGTGGCAAAACAAAACATTGATAAAAGACTAGAACCCTATTTATTAAACTTGAGAGGGAAAATTGGAGGCAAAAGGGTCTAGTCTTTTCTTCTTAGATGATTTCTTCTATGTTATTTTTATACATTAGATAAAAGATCTCATACAGCTAAATACTTACACATTCAATGTGTTTTGCAAAGATATAATCAAAGTTCAAAAAGAAGTCTTTTAATGAAATTTTTGAAGTTTTCAAATCTAGAGAAACACAACTCTTGATAGCAATCTAAGTGCCTATAACCCTGTGATCACCTAGTAATGTGCATGTTCAGAATTAGCTGGAAAGCTTAGAGTTGACAAATATTATTATATGCACAGCTCTGATTCTATTACTGTTATATATGTATTCTTGGGCTTTGTTGTGGATATGGTGGATATCGTGGATCAAATAGTGAAGGAAAAAAATGGGTACCGAGGCTGGTGGAATTTTAATGGCTCTTTTAAGTAAAAGAAGTGACAATCATATTAACCTTAAAACTGAAATCAGAGTAGAAGTTGTAAGTAGTTTGATTTTTTTAATAGTTTCAAACACTAGAAATGGAGAAATGATACAGACATGCAAATAGGGAATGCAAGAGGAGACTTTAAAAATAAGAACCTAGTCCAAATCTGTTGATGCTTGCCTTTCCAAATTGTTTTTGAAGAACTCAATGTCCTCTTCAATTCACTTCTTGAAAACTTTTTTGATCTCAAGCTATCCTTTACTTGCTGAGGCATAACCGTATGTTTTATCCTTCTTCTTGGATGTATAACTAACCCAATCTTTATCCATTGAAACTAATTCTTTCATGAAAATGAAATGAACTTTTTTTAGTGTAAATTTTATTAACTAACTATAAGGTTATCCTTTCTTACATTAGTTATTAAAAAGCGAACTATACCATGAACCCTAAAAATTGTGGAAAACATAAAACTATCTTCTAACCAAAATTTGTTATTGTAATGGTAAAGTTAAGATGATGTGGGCAAATCATAACCATATAGAAATTATTTGTAGTAAAGTTAACATGACGTGGGTATCATGTAGATGCTACTAATATTTAATTGTAGATTTAGAATTGCATTTTTCAATTTGTTATCGCAACTTTTACAAGTATGGAGAAGTTGGCAAAAGATCCAAACTATGCGGGCGCTTCTCCAGACCATCGCTGCCCACCACCAGATCCAAACAATGTTGTCTTCTCAGGACATGAGAACTGATCAGCCACTTAATGTTGTCTTCTATTTCTTCTCTTCCAATCCCTATAACATTCAGCTTATACATGGTCACGCCACACAAATAAAATCTAGTCTTCATGATTTTATATCTTCCCTTTTACGTACTCAAACATTTCATTACATTCATTTTTATTGTAGAGTTGCATCATTAGAAAATAAAACTGCAGCTACCTGTTTGTGTGGGTTATCTTCTGATTCCCGGTGTGCTAGAATTGATTTATGAAGAAGTTTGAAATATATATGAATTACTATTTCATTTGAGTACCTTGAAGAATATAAATTACTGTTGGAAAATAGGTTATTGGAATTAGAATTTATTTTGAAATTTTAATTTTTAGGTGAAATATTAATATTGTGATTTTGAGGTAAATTAGACTTCTTTGAATTTTTAAACAAAAATCTAATTTACTGATTTTAGTATATGCAAATGCCAAATCCAGCAGCCAAAAAGATCCTTATGAGACTTGTTTGTTTTGGAAAATTGTATTTGAATTTTGTAAGTCAATATCTGTTACTAAAAAAATGGAAATGATATAGATTTTTATATATATTAAAATTGAAGCAGGAATTGAAATTGAAGATACCAGTTTATTCAGATGCATTTTTTTAAAATATCATTTTTTTGGAATATTTATCTCTTCTGAATACCCAAAATTCCTAAAATTCTTTCTTACTATCCCATTATTGTTGTGTAATGAATCCATCTTCATTCTCTTTTGGCAATGGAGTAGCTCTTTCTCTGCAATCTCATAGAGGGTTTTACAAGGTTCCCTATTGACTACAAATAAGAGGACATCTTAAACAATAGTCTGTTGTCAAAGGAAACATTATTTCAGCTTTTTGTGCAAATAAAAATGTAAAAAAAATTCAAGGCATTGTAGAATACACTGATGAATATCATACACTACCAAATGATTTTTAGATTAAGAATATTAAATAGTTAATATTTTTTTTTTTTCCAAAAAAATAAAATCTTTGATGAATAGACATTTTTTATTAATTAAATATTAAAGATATATATAGAAAAAAGAAAATCCAACATTATTATGATTTAAATGTAGAAACTATTATTTTTGCTGGTCAAATGTCATAGGTAGAATTAGAGTAAGGGTTTGAAACATTACAACAACTATGGATGAAACATTTAGTAGACTACATTTTTAGGGAAAAAAATGTTCCTCATTTCCTTTGTTTTCATTTGGTAGTGAGTTGCATTTTTAGTGCGACATCATTATTTTTCCATTCTTATGCATTTCTATAATATCTATGGACATCACTTATTTTCTGCAGCGTAAGACACAAATTAAGGGTATTAGAATTTTATGTGTACTGGTGGTCTTTTTTGTACTTGTTTAAACTTATATTTCATAAGATCAAATTAATCTACAAGACTTGGGAATTCAAAATACTGTTTCCCAACTAAAGTGCTACTTACATTGATATAGCTGCTACATTTAGAGATAAGATTCTTCACCAACAACAATTGGCTTTAAATAAAAGTTACTATTTGCATTTGATTCATAAAGTAATGAATCCAGAGGTAGAGTGACGATTTTGGTTGTCACAATTGTAAAATAAAATAATCTTACCTTGGTATGTGATGTGGAATCTATGTTTATAAGGTAGTCATGTTTCAATTTGCATGTATTTTGACCGTTGTCACTAATTGAATGAATTATTGAATTAAATTTAATTAGAGATTATAAAAATTTAGATTCTATTAAATTATCTCTTTAATCAATGTAATCTTATACTTACTTTTTTATTGTAGGTCATTATATTTATTGGGGTGGTTATTATATTTATAATTCTTACCTCTTGTCTGCTTAGAAAAAAGGAACAGAGATGCAATGAAAATCCCAACATTTTGAGTGCAACATATGAAAGAGAGCATAACCATTTGGTCAGTCTAGTTGCAAATGCCACCATGAACACTACAGTTGGCCATCTGTTCCTTTTGTAGAGTAGTGTTCAAGGCTAAGTGACAGGAAAGAGATGTCATTTGTTGATTCTATTGCAACCCATCTATTGAATTGGTTCTTATCTATCCATCGGTATGATCGTATCATTAAACCTAATTCTAACTCACATAAAACTATCTTCTAACAAAATTTTGTTAAATAATAAATACGTATAATGCTAAAATGAAGGATTTATCTGGATCAAATAGTTTGCAAGGTTTAGCTTCATACATATATTGACTATGATGTTTCTATCATAAATGTTAAATAATAAATACGTATAATGCTAAAATGGAGGATTTATCTGGATCAAATAGTTTACAAGGTTTAGCTTCATATATATATTGACTATGATGTTTCTATCGTAAACTTTTTATTAAGATGTCATTTATATTTGTTGTGGTTGTGTGGGCGTAATAAAATTTAACAAATCCTAAAACCATGCCAAAAATTATGAATATGGAACACTGGTTCGAAAAAAGGGGTCTTATAAGAGAGAATTGATTGAGTCAATGGGAAGTGAATTAAATCAATTATATCAAATTTTAAATTAAGGAATATTTAATAAAATTTTAGTAATAATCAAACCCCAAAAAAATACAAGCATCTAGTTGGTTACAGAGTGAACAACTATTCATTAATTGAGGAGAACTGAATGCAATAGTACATTGCCTACGACAAGTACAATAATATAATACTATATAGTTTTAATTACATTTTTTTTGGTGTCTTCTATATTGAATCATCATCAAATTTGAATTAACTAAGGACATAGTAAAAGTGTTATCCCTTACAAATATCATCATTACTAAAATTTCATTATTAGGAATATTTATATTTATTTAATATATGAAATAGAAAATATATCAATTATTTAATCAAATTTTGGATATTGTATTTTAGACTTTATCCTTGGCAGGCTCTTTGTGAACCTTTCAACTTCACCGTAGACTAAAGATCCTTTGACTATTAGAAACAATTTTTGTAGTTTACCATTAACTTTTTAGAGTTTTCCTCTTAGAAAGGGGCTTCTTCAAAATTTCACTCCAAACCTTATAGTCAGTCACAAACTTTTTGTTCGCATTCGCAAGAGTTTTCAAATTAGTCGATAGGCTTTTCCTATGACGTTGCTTGCAACTAGAATTTGACTCACGCTGGTAAATGACTGCCCAAAAATAGTTTTGACTCATGCATAAATGGTTTCAGGCCATGTCATCATGATTGTTATTGTGTTCAATTCAAACTCTAATGCCCCAAAACTTGCTATCATATTCAATTCAAATTCTAAGAGAAGTAGTCATAACAAGTAGTAGTGACAATAGAAGTAGTCATGATCTTGTTATCATATTCTATTCGAATTCTAAGAGAAGTAGTCGTGACAAGTAGTAGTGATAATAGAAGTAGTCATGACGAGTAGTAGTGATAAGTAATAGTGACAACTATATGTGATCTTAATGAATCGATCCATGATTTGACACCTTTGTGTTTAGATAAGCATTATTGCTGCATAGTGAATCTTTATATACTGATCACTTTCTATTCATATTTCACCACTTCTTACCTAGTTTTAGACTTGAAATTGGTTTTGCAACACACCACACATGTTGTAGGCTTCCTAGTAATGATTAGAAGACTAGGGACATAGCTTTTTATTGTCATTTCATTCTTCAACAAAAAATCACATAGCTTTGTAGTGACATCCCATTTTTGTAAATCAATGCCGGTGGATAAATTTGGCAAGAGAGTGTGAGATGTGGCTGAAAGAGAGCCTCTGTGTAGAGAATACCATACTATAAGATGCCACCAAATGTGGGAACACTCAAACAGGCCATGTTTATCGATAATGTCTGTCATGAGAAGTGTGTTATGAATGGGTAGAGGTTCTATCACGTGGCTCTCAGGATAGACATGATGAGGAAAGTGGTAGTGTTTTCTGGCGATGATTTTTCTTTGTTGAAGGAAAGTTCTTTCCCTCCTCATCGTGTTCTTCTTTGAGGTGTGCCAAAGGATGAGCTTGAGATTCTTCTTCAAGGCATTTTGCCCAAGCTAGTCACAACAATTAGGGTTGAGTTGTATTGGTATATTACTAATTTGGATGAGCTGTGGGGGGAGATTGTTTGAGGAGTTTCTGAAGAGTGTAGAGCATCTTTGTAGCTTCCATGTCGCGAAGGTTCCACGTGAGTAGGAAAGATAGACTTCTTGCATATTTGTTCTTCAATTTGCAAGATTAGCTATTTTATTAGTTTCTATGTATCGAGTTATATTCCGTGACTTATATGCTCATTCATCAGGATGGCAACACTGGTGGATGATGAGTTAGAGACTGATGAACAATTTTGGGGTCAGGAGGCCTTTAAAGAGGTATGGATGTTTGTCTTGATTAAATTGCATCTTGTTATTTGCAGTCAATGGCTTGCATTTGAATAAGACTGTTAACTCTCAGTGCAGTCTATGCATACTGAGAATAATGCCTGTAGCTAAATATGAAGCCCTCAATTAACTCCCACGTGGCTGAGAGGGAGGCCAAAATATAATTGCATGTGGGCAGACCAACAATTGGCTGAAGAGATTCTGCATGTCAGCGCAACAGCAGTAGTTGAAGAATTTCTGCATGTGAGCATAACAGCAGTAGTTGAAGAGATTCTGCATTTTCCTTGAGTTTATCTCTTTCTTTGATGAATATTACACGAGATGATACAGAGGTATAGTTTAGAAAGGCTGTGTTGAAGATATTTATTGTTGTAAATGTTCTAAACTTATAAGCAATGATGTATAAGCAGTGTTGGGCATTGAAAAAATAAACACTTTGTTAGGAACATGACTTAGAGTTATAAATTTTAAATGATTTTTTTGTTAAGAATTTCCCAAGTTCTGTTTGGGACTCGAAATTCAGGGGAAAACCTATGTTCGACCAAGCTTATGAAATGGGGATGGGAATAGGGGGCATGGAGATGGACTATTTGGAGGTCATTTTAAGGTATTGCAAAGGAGATAGCTATGTAAAGCAGGGTTTTTTGTTTTTAAAAAATCTACGGAATTTCAAATATTCATATGATAACTTCAATAAAGCATTCATCATATAGTAATGTATAGGAATGTACATTACAGATCCTTTATGCACAGCATTAGAGTAGTCAGAGTTCACATGAGAGTCAGACAACTTAACTAATTTAATTACTTTAATAATTTATTATCAATGTGCATAGGATATATCAATATTATATGATATCAAAAAATACAGCAAAGATTCCAAACAATGCAACATTCAACTAGAAAAACATATAAGCTATGCTGCTGCCCCCTATGAGCATCTACAAGTATTGCATCAAAATTGGAGTTTTGACTCTAATTCATTGCCACTTTGGGAGATTGTTCATCTAGTGGGACCCTAACCAACCCTAGGGTCCCCCGTCATCAATTCGGGTGGCATGTTCAGGATCAACATCCAATTGCAAATCTGGAGTTTGTCAATACTCTGAAGTCTGACTGTGGTCTTCAATGAGACAATCAATAAGCCTGCATTTTATTGTATCGAAACTCTTTCTAATAGAACCAATTGAATGCTTACGCCTTGAATTGGAATACAAAATATATATAATGCTCAGCACTGCTACACTTAGTGCAATAATATCACAGAACTCAACAACTTAGAAAATACAATAATAGACAATACACAGCGGCTCATATAGAGCAGAGAGAATGCAACACTTTAGCTACTGTTAAGGTTGCTAGCAGAACAGAGACCACACACACCTCTGTTGATCTCAATACATACATAAGTCTCTACACAAGTGATGATATTTCACAGTCGTGATGAACAAGCCCCCTCCAAAAAAAGGCGCACACACCATCTCCTTGTTTTCTTTTTAAGCAAGAAAGAGTTCAATCAGAAGCTGAAGGGTTGAACACGAATGCCTAGTGTAAACAATTACGAGTCCAATAGCAATTACATAACTGATGGCAAACTTTAATATAAAACCTGAAGGAGCTTAGTGTAAGAGGAAGACGTCATGCCAGCTAAGAATCATTACGGTGCTTTGTCACATGATGCCATTTCACCGTAATTTCCAGCAAACAATAGAATATAAATACAGATCATTTACGATACCATATCAATCGATTTCCAGTGGTGAGGAGGATACGAAAACCAAGGAAATAGAATACTGAAGAGAATAATCTGATTCGTGATAAGGAAGCCAAAGCAAGACAAGGAAATGGAAGTCAAGTTGGAATGATGTCTATAGAACACCGTCAAGTTAACAAATAATCTCTATCTCAGCTATCAGAACTTCAACACTCCCTCTTAGCAAGAGAGAGATTATTTTGAATATGACAAACATAAGAAGCTGCATCCAAAGATGTCAGCAACACAAATCTCATCACAAATTTTGTCAACATAATATTGTCATCTCAACATGACATTCACCCTAGCTACTCCCATAGGTTGAAAGAGCATAAAACTAAGTCATGGAGTCTGTCACATGACATTCACCATGGGTACTCCCAAAGGGTGGATCTACCATGGCTACAATTAGAGGGTGGAACCAGGGTTTCACCTCAAACATTTCTCACAGAGAAGCATGCATTAACAAGGGGTTTCACCTCAAACTTCTCTCATAGTGAAGAACTTATTAAAAAGGGATTGCACCTGGAGCTTTTCTTTCAGAGAAGAACTCATTAACAAGGGATTGCACATTGAACTTATCTTGCAGAGAATAATTCATTAACAAGGGATTGCACCTCGAATTTCTCTAATAGGGAAGGACTCAATTGCACCTTGAATTTCTCTAACAGGGAAGGACTCATTAAAGTACTAAGTTGCCGGTTCGGATTTTGGTATGGATGTGGGTTCAAAATTTGTCGGCATTTTTTGGGTTGGGTTCGGATTTGTTTTGGGTTCGTCTGTACCAAAACATATGTTTTTTTTTATAATATGTGTGTGTGTGCAACAACAAATAAGTCCATTGGTGCAGGAGCACATTAAATTTCAAGAAGACAAAGATATAAAAGCTAGAGAAGCCATTTGTAATAAGTTGTCAAAGGAGGTCTTAATATGATAAATAATGTAAAAATGTTTATTTAATTGGTGAATGGATCTATTTACATCCATCTAAAGTCATTTGAGTCATAATGTTGGTCTAGGTTGGGTTTGTATGAAAGTTGTAATGTAAAAATGCATAAAGTGCATAAAATGTTGTCAAAAATGCAAAAGGGTTAAAGGAATGTAATGGGTTGGTTTAAAGGGTGGTTTGGAAGTTATAACCAACCAAAAAATCTATAAAACTGTATGTAAGGTCGAACCAAAGCATGGAGGAAAGGAAGTGATACATTTTGAAAGAAATTTGGTAATATCCTAAGTTGTTATTTTGATTGGTTTTCAGTTTTAGTGTTGGTTCCAGGTTTTGTACGACCATGTACAGCCTGAAAACCATGTAAATTTTGTATATTTGGATAGAGAAGTGAATAACCTTTCTTTTGGATTTGGTTTGGATTTGTTTCATTTAGAAATGAAGAAGTTATGCAGGTTTTGGCAAAGCTTGTAAATTGCAGATTTGAGAATGATCAACTACAGTTAGATTGAAACATTTGGTACAGGAATATTTTGGAAAATAAAGACCTCTAAAAATATTCATTGGAAAGATACATGAATTAACTTTCATTTCCTTTTGGTTTGGGTTGTTTTTATATAGATTTGTGAAAGTTATGAAGATTTGAGTGAAAACTGGTTTTTAAATGCCTTCAATGGTGTTGCAGACAAAGATTTGTGTTTATACATTTATTTATGCATTGGATAAATTAATGGCTTACAGATTTGGAAACTAGACTCAGAGATGGATGATGTGGAATTGGTTTGGGGTTATTTGAATCTTTTTTGTGAACGTTATCCGATGCCCTAGGCAGGGTTACCAGTTTTGTTTCTGGTTTATGACAGAAAATATGGGTCTTGTTTCAGAGTACATAATTTATAATCTGATTATTGGATTTGTCTCAACTTTGGATATGTTTTATAATTACTAATTTAGAAAAATTCCTCCAAAGGGTTTTTCAAGAAGATATTTAGAACTGGAGTTATAAACAATGCAATCAGACATAGCAATCTGATTGTGTGAGTGAAGATGTTGTCTTTATCGGTGTATAATGTCAGGGTTCTTTGTTGTAATCTTTGAGATGTTCTTGGTTCCTTGAGGGTGTACCAGCCTATTGTGAATCCCTTGAGTTAAACTAAGATTCCTCGAAGATAAATACTGAGGGCTCTGCATCAGATTGGTATCAGAGCTTGAAGATCTTGAGTGTGTGGGTAGAGCGCCGAGGGAGGCAATCCACACTAGGACCTTGAAGAATTGGTATTTGTTTAGTTGATGAGTTTTGGTTGTAGGTGCTTATCCATCTTGCTGCAGATGAAGGTTGGAATGTATGGGTAGACAAGAGAATGTCTATCATAACCATTCTCCAATGGAGATAAAGCTGGGTAGAAGGTGCATGGCACAAAGAAGGTGAGGCATCTTCCAGGATCTACTGTTGGGTAAGATGAATGGTCAAGGGCCATGGATTGGTCTAGTTGATTGCCAAGAGACTAGGGAGAGAGGCAAAGAGGAGGACTCCTAGGTGAGGCATAGGGGAGAGTTGTTTGTGGTGAGTTTGAAGCAGCAATAGTAAAGATGGATCTCTTACTGATAAGGCACCGTGGAAGTTGCAGCCATTAATGCTCCACTAAAAGGAGTATTTGAGAAGATGATTTTGAGGACAGTCCTGTGTCCTTAAGGGAATGAAGAGGCAAAGGAAAAGATGAGGATTTTGATCTAATATTTTTTCTTGCAGGTTATTGATTCCATGTTTCCAAGGGACTTGGAAACTTTTCAAAGTTGGGAGTATGGTGCAGGAGCACATTAAATTTCAAGAAGACAAAGATATAAAAGCTAGAGAAGCCATTTGTAATAAGTTGTCAAAGGAGGTCTTAATATGATAAATAATGTAAAAATGTTTATTTAATTGGTGAATGGATCTATTTACATCCATCTAAAGTCATTTGAGTCATAATGTTGGTCTAGGTTGGGTTTGTATGAAAGTTGTAATGTAAAAATGCATAAAGTGCATAAAATGTTGTCAAAAATGCAAAAGGGTTAAAGGAATGTAATGGGTTGGTTTAAAGGGTGGTTTGGAAGTTATAACCAACCAAAAAATCTATAAAACTGTATGTAAGGTCGAACCAAAGCATGGAGGAAAGGAAGTGATACATTTTGAAAGAAATTTGGTAATATCCTAAGTTGTTATTTTGATTGGTTTTCAGTTTTAGTGTTGGTTCCAGGTTTTGTACGACCATGTACAGCCTGAAAACCATGTAAATTTTGTATATTTGGATAGAGAAGTGAATAACCTTTCTTTTGGATTTGGTTTGGATTTGTTTCATTTAGAAATGAAGAAGTTATGCAGGTTTTGGCAAAGCTTGTAAATTGCAGATTTGAGAATGATCAACTACAGTCAGATTGAAACGTTTGGTACAGGAATATTTTGGAAAATAAAGACCTCTAAAAATATTCATTGGAAAGATACATGAATTAACTTTCATTTCCTTTTGGTTTGAGTTGTTTTTATATAGATTTGTGAAAGTTATGAAGATTTGAGTGAAAACTGGTTTTTAAATGCCTTCAATGGTGTTGCAGACAAAGATTTGTGCTTATACATTTATTTATGCATTGGATAAATTAATGGCTTACAGATTTGGAAACTAGACTCAGAAATGGATGATGTGGAATTGGTTTGGGGTTATTTGAATCTTTTTTGTGAACGTTATCCGATGCCCTAGGCAGGGTTACCAGTTTTGTTTCTGGTTTATGACAGAAAATATGGGTCTTGTTTCAGAGTACATAATTTATAATCTGATTATTGGATTTGTCTCAGCTTTGGATATGTTTTATAATTACTAATTTAGAAAAATTCCTCCAAAGGGTTTTTCAAGAAGATATTTAGAACTGGAGTTATAAACAATGCAATCAGACATAGCAATCTGATTGTGTGAGTGAAGATGTTGTCTTTATCGGTGTATAATGTCAGGGTTCTTTGTTGTAATCTTTGAGATGTTCTTGGTTCCTTGAGGGTGTACCAGCCTATTGTGAATCCCTTGAGTTAAACTAAGATTCCTTGAAGATAAATACTGAGGGCTCTGCATCATCCATACACCAGTATGCTAATAGTAAAGCAACATAGAAAAATACACCACCATGTCTATGTTTTAATATAATAGGATATTAATTGCATCATTTAGTCATACATACAACATCATACACTTGCTTGGTCACATGCATGGGACATATTTCCATATCAAGGGATAGTTTGAGAATGAAAGGAATCATCGAAAGATAAGTGCAGTTTTTAAATTTTTTTTAATATTGGTTAGAGGATTTCTAACCAAGCTAGATCAAAAGTTGAGATTCAAAATTTAAGCCTTGAATTCAAAGAATATATCATAGTTTTTAAAAAGAAATTCCTGTATAATTGTCAATTTGGATTTCACTAATTGTCAATTTGGATTTCCTCTATAAGAAAGTTTTCATTTTCACTCATAAATGCATAAATGACATATAAACCACATTTTTTTGGCCTTTTTAGCAGTCACTTTTAGGGTTGGGAGGATTGAATAAAACAAATTAGGCAACAAAACTTTTTAAAAAAGTAAAACCAATTTGTTTTGAGACTGAATTCAACTTGTGTTCGGCTACTGGGCAGCAAATTCTTCAAAATTTGCTCTGAATTCTGCCCAGATTCCTCTGACAGAATTTGCAGCGAATTTGTGGCTCTCTAGGAGAATTTAAGGAGAATTTGACAAGGACTAGACTTTGGACAGAATTGAACCAGACTTTGAGGGTTGCTGGAGAGAATCTGGTAACTTAGTTAAAGTACATAAAGATCATCCTCCCTCTCAGCAATAAATTAAATGACTCCAATGCTTGATCAAGCAAGGAGCTTTTTCACTCTGCTTCTGCCACACAAGCTCCCTTTGAATATCATTTCTTCCTCATCGAAGAAACTAATCATAATGACAACCTATATAGGTTCTTCCTCATTATGTATCATCACTTCCGTCCCAAGGCTGCAAGCAACATCATCCATATTCATTTCTATATCATGCATGACTTTGCATGTAATCTCTCATCACCCAGTTGCTTCTCAATCCGTCTTGCAACCAAGAGAGATTAATAATAATTCATAGAATCAACCTATCATGAAGAGATACATATATAGATCTGTGCTAAAAGCATTCACTATTCCCATTGTAATAACATGAATTATATTAACTACATAAAAAAATCATGATCAATATTCAAAGGTATAATCATAAAATACTTATCTCTTTATTGTCTAAATTTCCTCCCAATCCACTAATAGATCTTTTGCCATCACACAGTTATAGTGCAGGCAAAGAATGAAAAATTTGAAGAACACATCTGTTATCCTCATAGACATTAATGCCAAACATTCAAGCAAAGATGAGCATCCTCCCCGCTGATGTAAAAAATGAAGGTTGTGGGGAAAACTTTGGACATTATAACCTCTTAAATGCCCAGCATGCAAATTAGCAACAATTTCTCAGTATTCGATAATTCATCGAACAACATATTCAACACTTTATTGACATAACCATTCTTCTAGAATCCAATGAACCTCTTTTGGTTCAGGATCTTTTCTTTGACCCACTCTGATATCATGTTGAAGTTTTGAACCAGAATAATATAATTACAACATATGAAAAAACCAGAAAAGCATACAAACAGATGACACGATTATTTATTTTGGGAAAACCCTCCTACTCAAGGGAAAAACTCAGCCACACCCAAAAGCTACTCCTTTATTGAGTTCTCAAATCAAGTACAAGACTTCTTGCTAATGAATGTGGTCTTTAATCAGACAATCAATAAGCCTACCTTTTATTTTATCAGAACTCTCACAGTTTCTAATAGAACCAATTTAACACATTCACCTTGAATTGCAATACAAAATATAAATAATACTCAACATTACTACACGTAGTGCAATAGTAACACATAACTCCACAACTTAGAAAACACAATAACAGACAATATGCAACGGCTCACATAGAGCAGAGAGAATGCAATAGTTGTAGTTATTGTTAATGCTGCTAACAACACAGAGACCACACACACCCTTGTTGATCTTGATACAGATAGAATAACTTGCACAGAATAATGATTTTTCAAGTCGTGATGAACAAGCCCCATTCAAAAAATGGCGCACACACCTTGTTTTCATTTTAAGCAGCAAAGAGTTCAATCAGAGGCTGAAGGGTTGCACAGGAATGCCAAGTGTAAACTGTTAGATGCCCGATAGCAATTACATAACTGGAGACAAACTTTAATTCAAAACCTGATGAGGCTTAGCGTAAGAGGAAGACCTGATGCTAGGTAAGAATCATCATGGTGCGTTGTCACATCTTGCCATGTCACCATTATTTCCAACAAATAATAGGAGATAAATACAAATCATTGATGATATGCCATATCAATTATTTCTAGTGTTGACAAGGATATGAAAACCAAGGAAATGTAATACTGAAGAGAAAAATCTTAATCACAATAAGGAAGCCAACAAGACAAAGAACCAGAAGTCTAGTTGGAACGATGAATATAGAACACTATCAAATTAACAAATAATCTTTATCTTAGCTATCGAAACTTCAACACAATCCCTATTCACCGAGTGAGAGAGCCACTGAACTCAACAAATAGGTGTTGACAAGAGCTACCCGAATAGGAAAAAAAATGAAGCTCATATGCAATCCTTGAATGTAATTGCTTAATGTTAGATAGGGGTTTTTGTACAACAGATTTTATCAGGATTTGTGTGTTTTCGGCCTCTAATTTCCAATAACAATAGATTAGGATACCCAATTTGTGTGAAGAATAATATTATAAAATTTGAATGAGCTCATTAATTTAACTTATATTAAGAAAGGTCATTTAGCATGTTGTTTCCCTCCAAAATGCAAATTCAAATATTCTTTTATATCTTCAAGGAGCCATATTCACATCTTTGCCTGATGACAAAGGAATAAAGCTTGATTGCATAATACCCAAAGGGCTTTATAATCTAAGTGCACATACAATAGGTCACACCAAATTTTTAATTATTTCAAGGTCATTCCCCTAATTTATTTTCTAAAGGTTTCCATTTTGAAAAGAGACTTGAAAAGAGCAAATGATGTGGTGGGTGCAAACAAAAATTTAAACATCTCTAGCTTCTAACATCACTTGCTTTATTCAATTTATGCATTATACCATATGGATGAGCACAACATGAGGTCCAAAAAATGTGCTTGTAAGCACCCTCCAACTTCATGCCATCTACTTTGCGCATGTTGAATCGGTGGCAACTTGTACAACATTTGAGAGTCCAACCTCCTCAATGGCCTCTTTCAAAATCAGAAATTATTCCATATCCTTGTGCTTCCTTGAACAACCAATAGTTCTAAGAGAATAATAGCTAGATGTACATTTGATTATGATGCTGATGGGTGGTTGATGTTCCACCATCAATGACAATGGAGCAGCCCAACTTGAACTAAGTTTGCTTCATGTCCTCCATTACCAAAGTCACCTTAGTACATTCTTTAATAAGGAGGGTAGTGTGTAGGTTCTATATTGTAGGGGCATTAAATGAGGGACCAATATAAGACACCTTTTTAAACATTAGTTTGAATTAAAAACATGCCAAATGAAATGGGATTACATGCGCATGAAAAAGTTTGGCAATAAAAGGCTTTGCAATATGTCATGCATGAATATTGGACATATCTAGAATTGTCTCCAACTATTTAAATTAAAAGGGTCCTTTGTATAAGTTTTTAAGATAGTGGAATGATAATGAAATGGCTTTTGTGTATGTTCTCCTTTGCCCACAACATTCTCATACTTTGATGATAGTGGAATGATATTGGGTTTTGTGTATGTTCTCCTTTGGCCACTACATTCTCACACTTTGATGAACCTCCAATACAAGTTGAAAGGTTGTGATCTATTAGAGTATTATTAATTAATTATTAGAAGATTAGGCTTACTTGGATAATAAAGTCACTTTAAAGACTTGATTCAGATAAGTTTATTTAGATTATTAGTTTCTATTTTTGAAGAATTGTCAAGCATTGTTTTTCAGTCCAAACTTAGTATCATACCCACATTTTTTCAGGAAAAAAACGGTAAACCAAAAGTTTAAGATTATTTTTAAAAATGTAGAAAAAATTTAAATTTAAAAACTGTAAAAATCTAAAGTAAAAGAGACAACAGTTACATTCATTTTTTGAAATTTAAGGGTGTGAATGTTCCCAAATATGCTCAACTTTGAATAGACGAGCACTGTAATGCGATGGACAAACAAAATTACCAATTCATTTCAGTGCTAGCAATAGGGGATGACTTCATAGCAGATATTTCCAATTTGTTTGTGGAGTCATATATAGCGGACTTGGGGGACATCATCGATGATATATATCTTCTCTTTGATGATGATGATCCTTCTACAATTGTTGTGAGGGCTCACTTTGACCCTCATGTCCATTCTTTACATGATCAATCTTCACAGGTTGACGTGATTGTGGATCCTTATGAACAACAGTTGTCGGAGGTCTCTTTATCAATTGAGGAGACAGATGGTTCCTTGGGACAGGTTCTACATTCATCCTTGCTAGATTTGCATTTGTTCTTTTCAATAGTGTTGGAAGGGGCGACCATCATCATCGACACAGGGACACTTGAGTAGGTTTCAGGGCCATCATACATCTTTGGGATTCTTTCTACATATAGGGGAAGCATCTCATTAGCACCTTTGCCATTGTTTCTTTCAAAGGGAGGAACATTATTCAACACTCATGGACCAACTTCTACCTAGGAGCAGCTTTCACTAATCAACATTCTTCATTGGGGGGGGGGGGAGGGCTACCTTGTCTCTCTTCTTCTTCTTTCTTATGGGGGGGACTTTTTCTCTTACATATGGGGTTTTGTCCTTTTCATTCTTCAATTTTGTGTATACTGGACATATGTTGTAATTGGGGGGGGGAGGGGGGGCTACCTTGTCTCTCTTCTTCTTCTTTCTTATGGGGGGGACTTTTTCTCTTACATATGGGGTTTTGTCCTTTTCATTCTTCAATTTTGTGTATACTGGACATATGTTGTAATTGGGGGGGGGAGGGGGGGGGGGGGGTCTTGATTACTCTATCCATCCATGCATCTTTTTTTTTCATCTCTCTTTTTGGGGGAGGGTTTTTCCCATGAGGTTTTTCCTCTTTCTCTGCTTTATGAGAGATTGCATTTCATTATGTACATGGGTACCTAACATGGCCTAGTAGCCAAGACCCATTATGCATTTTCATCCTAGTTTTTGTGAACTTAAGGACACTCCCCTAAGTTGCAGGGGGGGTCGTTGGTGTAAATAAGTATTTACTATTTACACGTTACTTAAGTTTGCTTAAGTTAATATATTATTTTATTATGTTGCATTATTTTATTATTTATTTGGTGAGACACTTAGGAGTTTGTGTACTTTTATGAGTTGTCATGTTGGCAACATAGAAGTAAGCAACTCTAATTCAACACATGGTGTCTACAACATTGGAGTTTGCATAATTAACTGAATTGTCATGTAGACAACACATTTATTCACACTCCTAATTTAGCACATGGTGTCTACAACATTAATTTGCGTGCTACGCCTTTGTAGGCTTATTCTCCCATCATCGCACTTACTCCTGTGCATAATGGAGGATAACCCATATCTGGTGGACATGTGCCCAGTTGTATGACTTATCATGATGCTAATTCTTATGCATTCTAGAAGCATTCTAGAGACCTTTATATGCAGGCACTCCTAGTGTACTTTCACATTGAATTGAATACATATCGATATTCTGATCATTCTCTTTCTAGTCTACTGTTGTGCTTGTGCTTGAGTTCTTTGATCTTGGGTGAGTTTTGCCCTAAGAAAAATTCTTACACATGTCATACCTGATAAATAAAAGTGTCCTTCCTTTACATCGAGTCCTCAAAAAAATTCCCTGAGTTGGTTGTTAGACCTTTTCTATTAATCATTATAGGACCACATTAGGAACACATTACACTTAGTGATAACATTAATCTCCTGCCTTGCAACTTGAATAACTTTTTGTACATGCAATGTTATGACGAGTGAACTTAGTGACATTATCATCAACATATCTTCTTCATATCCTCAACCTCAATTCTCAGAATATCAACTCTGCTAGGAGATGTAGCAAGTTTACCAGAACATGCCTCTGTAAATTCTATCTCAAAACATACATCACCAAAACTTACATAACTTCTTCCTGACTTATCATTTCTTCTTCCGACATTAACTACATATACTAGATACTTAGATGTATCTCCCATAACCTCGGATATTTAGAATACCCAACTAGCTATCCATACCAACTTGATTTTTCTGTTGTTCTTCTGTTAGGTACCACACATGACTGCTATGTTGACATTAATGAAAAACTCGATTATGAATGTAACATACCATTCGGTAATATATTTACAATACTCCCCCATAGGAATATCATTAGCATTCATGCTTCCAAAAATCTCACAACAATCCCCTTTGGCATTGATGGCAACATAGATGAAAAACATCTAGTTCCAAGAATACCAACAAAAAGATTGTTCATCTTACTTCTCAAATCTTTTTCATTAATCACTCTCCCCATTGATATACCTCAATGTTCTTTTTGTCAATCTGTCATTCCATGTTGTACTACTTTTGAACATATTGTACTCATGCCAAACTTCTCCAACTGTCATGTTGTACATCTTTTGAACATGCTATTTTTCATGTTGAACTTCTCCCCCATTGACATCAATGTCAAAGGTTTTGGCAACCAACTTTACTACATCAAACTCTGCAACAACTGATTCTTACTTAGCTCAAGTGTCCAAAGACATTGTTCAAAACAACATTCAACAAGAATCCTAGATGACTCTATCCATCATAGATATTCCCCCATATAGGAAGCATTTGCATTCAGTCTAGACAACAATTGTGCTCTGTTACACTGGACTGATGCACTCTTGCATCTTCTACTCTGAAGTAGGAAGGGGCATAACCCCAAGCATACCTCACAAATACTCAAAAGTCTCTTTAGGAAGAGGCTTAATGAATATATTTGCAATCTTCTCTTTAGTGCTCACATACTTCAACCTGATTTCCTTTTCTGCAACTTTCTCTCACAACATTTGCCACTTAATAGAGATGTGCTTAGTCCTTGAATGCAACATTGGATTCTTAGACACATTTATTATGCTTGTGTTGTCACAATGTATGACAATAGGTTCACTAATTTCTATCCTTATATCCTTCAACATCTTCTTCATTCAAACAACTTGATTGCAACTGTTTGTTGCTGCAACATATTCTGCTTCCATTGTACTTTGTGGTGTGCAATCCTACTTTTTGCTTAACCAAGAAGGCTCCACCACTAGTGCTCTTTATATCATCCATACTGCTTGCCCAATCAACATCAGTATAAGCACTTAGAGTAAAATCATTAGATCTATTATACCACAATTCGAACTCAAATGTTTGTTTTAGATATCTAAATATCTTTTTGACTGCTGTATAATGTGCTTCTCTAGTATCAACTTGGAATCTTGCAACAATTCCAACTACATTTTCTATATCCGTCCTTATGTGAGTCAGATATTGCAATCCTCCAATCATAGATGTGTATTTCTTATGATCAATAGTAGATGTCTCATCCTTTGCAGATAACTTGTGTTCAGTTACCATAGGTGTTCCAACGAGTTTGCCTATTTCCAAACCAAACCTTTTCAGTAAATCCTTCAAGTACTTGGTCTGAGAAATAAAGATTCCTTCTTTATTTTGTACAATCTGTAATCCTAAAAAATATTTCATCTCTCCTATCATACTCATCTCAAATCATTTCTTCATCTCTTCTACAAACTTTTCACTTTCCTCATCATTTCCTCCAAATATGGTATCATCAACAAATATTATCAAAATCATCAAACCATCATCAATTTATTTCCAATAGAGATTATTATCTACCATACCTTTGTTATATCCATGCTTTGTCAAATGCTTGTCCAACCTTGCATACCATGTTGTAGGTGCTTACTTCAAGCCATACGATGCTTTCCTTAATTTGCATACTATGTCATTGTCATCTGTCAAAGTATAACCTTCAGACTCCTCAATGTACATTTCTTCTTCAAGTTCTCCATTCAGAAATACTGACTTGATGTCCATCTCATACACTTTGAATTTTTTATATGCTACATAAACTAAGAATAACCTTACTGCTTCTATTATTGCCATAGGAACATAGGTATCGTCATAGTCTATTCCTTCTTGTTGTGAGTATCCTTTACATACCAATCTTGCTTTGTTTCTTACAACTTCACCTTGCTTATTCATCTTGTTCCTGAATACCCATGTAGTTCCTATCACATTCTTGTTTGCTGGTCTAGGGACCAATTCCCATGTCTCATTCTTTACTATATGAGCCAATTCCTCTTTCATAGCTTGTTTCGAATAATCATCTTTACATGCTTCATCTGCATTCTTAAGTTCAACTTGAGATATCAAACATAGTTCTTCATTGACTCTGCTTCTTGTCATCACACCATTGTCTTTGCTTCCAACGATCTGATCGGATGGGTGATTCTTTATCATACTCTTTCCTAAAGTAGGAGTTGCTATCTCAACTCTTGGCTCCACTAAAGGTTCTGAACTTTGTTCCTGCCTCGACTCTCCTTCATTCTGCAAATCATTGTTAGCCTTAAGAAATACCTCATCATTTCTTGGCTTAGTAACAACATCATCATTTGAATTGTAATCAACTATTCTCTCTTGTATCTTGAATTTCTCATCAATTCTTACATTTGCACTTTCCATAATAGTCTCAGTGCTCTAATTATAACATCTATAAGCCTTTCTTTTCAATGAATAACCAAGAAACATACGTTCATCACTTCTAGTATCAAACTTACCAATATCGTCATCTCTTTTGATATAACACTTAACTCTAAAAAATTCTAAATACTTAACTATAGGTGAGTGACCAAACCACAGTTCATAAGGGGTTTTATTTGTGTCTTTCTTGACTTGCACTCTATTCATAGTGTAGACTGTTGTATTCACAACTTCTCTCCAAAATATCTTGGAAACCTCATTCTCAGCTAACATAGCTCTTGCAGCTTCTATAATTGGCTTGTTCCTTCTTTCTACAATGTCATTATGTTTAGGAGTTCTTGGAGCTGATAACTGTCTTTGATTCCATTTTCTTTACAAAGCATGTTAAACTCATTTGAAGTAAATTCTCCTCCTCTATCTAATCTTAAACATTTAATCTTAATACCATATTCATTCTCACCTTTATTCTTGAATATCTTAAACTTATCAAATGCCTCATATTTCTCTTTAAGAAATGCAACCCACATCATTCTAGAATTATAAAATACCTTTCACCATAGAATCTTTTAGTCTTTGTGGGACCCTTGAGATCTGTTTGTATAATCTCCAATTTTTCTATAGTCGTAAAGTTCTTGTAGGGAAAAGAAGTTCTTTTATGCTTTTTCAACACACATTCCTTGCAAATTGTGTTAGTAGGCTTTACAATCTTAGACAAATCTCTAACTGCAAATATACTACTAGTCTCCACAATACTGTCAAAGTTGATATGATAAAATCTCTTGTGCTATAACCAACTATCATCTACCTTTGCAACCAAACATGTCATTTTAGTAGTTTTCAACTAAAATACATAACTTGTAGATCTGGTTCCTATTCTAATTACCTTTCCGTCTTTGTCTTTGATCATGTATGTCTTCTCTGTGAATTGCAATTGATAACCTTTTTCCACTAGTTGTTCAACACTCAAAAGATTGTTCTTTAAACCATCAGCAAAATATACATCCTTAGTGTTAGTTTTACCATCAAGAGTTATAGATCCAATACCTTTAACTTGGCATGCTGCATTGTTTCCGACTTTGACAATGCCTCCATCCTGACTTTTGAAGTCAAAAAACTTGTTCATATCACCAATCATATGATGTGAACAACCACTGTCAATTATCCAATTAGATTTCTTTTCAATCTGTGACACCAAATCTATTTTTAAAAAAAACTTTCTTCTTTAATTGCCATGAATCTAATTTCATCATCACTAGCACTTAATGCTTGTTCATCAAAATCACTTTCTTCACTTGCATACAAACACTCTCTATCTCTTCTAGGTTTGTAATTTCCTTTATACTTTTTCTCTCTTTTAGGACACTTAGATGCATAATGACCATATTTATCATAAATCCAACATTTAAAGATTTTCTTATCTCCTTTTTCTCTTCTTACTAGAAGGGTTACTCCTTTAATCTTTCTACCTTCCTCAAATTTGCTGCTGCTAGAAAATCTTCTCTAGCACTTGTGTTCCTTGACAAACTAGGTCGAATATTCAAGGCACTGAAAGTTGTCTTTGTTCTGGTCAACTCTTCTGACTGTCTTAGCTCATTCTCAACTGCTTCATGTCTTCTAAGCAATGAATCCTTTGTGAAATTTTTGGTACAAGATATCAACAACTATATCATTTGAACTGCTGACTTAAATGGTCGTGTTAGAGTCTACAATATCTTCCATATAACCTTATCATCTTCTTGGGTTCCTTCTTGAGATTTAATACCTGCAGTAATTTTTGGTATCCTACCTACATATGTTCTTATAGATTCATCTTCCATCATTTTAGCATCTTGAAATGCACATATCCAACTTTGTAGCCTTAAGTTCTTAGAATGTGCATCGCCTTCAAAACTAGTTTCCAAAGCTTTCCAAATCAAATGTGAAGTAGCAAGTGATTTTACTTGATTGTATTCAATTTTAGGTAGTGTAGTCAATACTACTTATCTAGCTCTCATATCACACATAAAAAGATCTCTTTCATCCTCAGTACAATTTCCAAATCCTTTTCTGCAATGATTGTCTTTGCTGATTTTGTCAAGATCCAATATCCCAAACTCATACACAACAAATGTGTCTTCATCTTTTGCTTCCAGCTATCATTATTTGTTCCATCGAACTTCAAACTGTCTTTCTTGAATATGCTCACCATGGATCTCCCAAAGTTGTTAAACTTTTTCTTCAAGGACCTAATTCTCTGATACCAATTGTTAGAAACAATAGTCCACTAAGATAACTGAGTGAGGAGGTTGAATAATTTATCCAACAATTAAAACATTTATCTTCTTTAAACAAACTTAATCATTCAACCAAAGTAAACACCAACCATAATAAGATGCACATAGAAAATTAGACTAGATATGTTAACTAGGGAAACCCTTGATCAGAGGAAAAACCCCGGTGGCAATGATGCCCACAAGATGATGTACTGATATAAATATTCCTTGTTGGAGGATGGACCTTGTTAGGAGCCTATTACATTATTTAGTACATAGAGTCCTTGTTAGAAGACTTTGAATCTCTGTTAAGAGTTGTGGTACAATGTATGCAAGATGAGCCCACTACTCACACATACAATTTCAACTACAAGAAGAGCTCACTTCTCAAACACACAATTTACTATTATGTTTTTATTTCCTTTGTTCTTTCAACTAAACCAATTACTGTTAGACCTTGTAAACTAAGTCATGAACCTCCGATCCAAATATCAAACCTTAGATCACTCAGCAAAACCTAGACAATAAAGTTTCCTTCACTTTCGCTATGCTCTACTCAACTTCACATTCTACACTTGTATTGCTTATAAAATTGCTTTTCCATATCATACCTAATAAGGGAAAGTATTTCCTTTATATCGAGTCCTTAAAACAATTCCCTAAGTCAGTTGTTATACCTTCTCCATTAAACATTATAGGACCACATTAAGAACACGTTACACTTAGCGATAACATTAATCTTCTACCTTGCAACTTGAATAAATTTCTATACATGCAATATTATGACGAGCAAACTTAGCCACATCATCACCAACATGTCTTCTTCACATCCTCAATCTCGATTCTTAGAATATCAACTCTGCTAGGAGATATAACAAGTTTACCAGAACATGTCTTTGTAAACTGTATCCTAGAACAAACATCACCAAAACTTGCATAACTTCTTCTAAACTTATCATTTCTTCTTTCGACATTAACTACATATACTAGATACTGAGATGTATCTCCCATAACCTCAGATAGTTAGAATACTCAACTAGCCATTCGTACCAACTTGGTTTTTTCTTTGTTCTTCTATCATATACTATAGAAGATTGTTATGTTGACATCAATGACAAACTTAGTCATGAATGTAACATACCATCGTAGTAACATATCTACAATACTCTCCCATAGGAATATCATCAGCATTCATTCTTCCAATAATCTCACAACATTATTATGTCAAATGCTCGTTCTTTTTTCTCCAAATATTGAACAAGTTGTAGCAGGTTAGGCTCTAATATCATGAAGGATTTGAGCAATACAAATCCACAAAACCCAAAGAACACCTGTATACAAGAACCTATCACAAAGAAGAAAAACCAAAGATGAGGAAATGATTTTTCTCTAAAAATATGAAAATTATATTATCAGATAGAAAAGATGAGAGATAATTACAAAAAGATCAATCTTTATAGAAGGAGATTGAAAAATTTAAAAGGTAAACCCCAAGAGATAAAAGTCATTTAATAATTACTAATTAATTATTAAATAAAAATGTAATGTGCACAAAGGAAAATCTTAAGAAGGGAGTAAATATAATTTAATAAATTAAATTAAATTAACTTTTTAATCTAACAACATCCACATAGGTTCCACAAGGGAGACACATGAGCTAAAGGACAAGCCATGCAAAAGACAAAAAGAGTCTTTATGATTTGAGTGGCTCAAGATTTGTTTACACGTGTGAGCAACCTTGGGGAAAGAAATGGGGGACAAGGATGTAAGAGTTCTTTTGGAGAAATTAATGAAAGAGGGGCTCCTTGGACTTTGAGTTTCTCACGCATGTGTGAGCAACCACTTAGGTGCTAAAAGGTATTTAAAAGGGAGCTTATGATTAATAAAGTGAGTTTAACAAGTGGGTAGGCTTAGAAGGATGAGAGTGATGGGTGATAGGCTAGTGTTTTAGGTAGAATTCAGATTAAATTAGATAAGATTTAATTTAATAATAAGATTAGAGAAATTAATAAATGAAGGAATTTAAATAAATTAGAATTTATTTAAAAGAGATTTATGGAGAACTATACATTAAATAAATTTAACATATTAGAAGGGTTGTATTTAAATTAAATTTAAATACTTTAGGATAGTGACCCTATTTAATTATATAAGTAGAAGAATATGAAAAATATAATTAATTAATAAATAAATAATCAATTATAGTGTCAAGGGAAATATTAAATTAATTAATATAGTGTTTGGGATGATTTTAAGTGTCTATAGTCCCTTCAAACAATTCTGTATGAAATAAAACTTTATAAATAACAAAAACATTCAATTGGTGATCTCATTCAACTTCACAATCAACTCTCATATTTATTTTACTCCAAACTGTTAACTCAATATTCATTACTTTATTGACTATCAGTAATATAAATCAACTAGCAACATAACAACAATCACACATTTGACACAAAAATTATTAATGTGGAAACCATTTAAAGGGAAAAACCACTTGGGATTGGAAACCTATTTTTTTCAGTCTTTTAAAGCGAGCTCTTCTTGGAGCCAACCTTGTTAAAGGTTTACATACACATTTTTAATGTGACCCAGTTAGAGAATTTACACCAAAAGATCATCTAAACCTTATCACTCATTGATCTTGCCTAAAGAGTGGTCTACTCGAAAGGACTTATAAACACCACTAATCGATGTTACCATATAGGATTTCAAAGACTTGTTAGGTTGACTCTATTAAGATATTTTTTTGTTACAGTTATTAGAAAATAACAATACAAATGATCTATAGGTTTAGAACTACCTCGCTTGTTCAGATATATGTTCTTCTGTATCTCTCTCTAATCTTTCATTGGATGATTCACTCTTGTAGACACTTAAAATTGTCCTAAACACTATATCAATTGATTTAATATCTCCCTTGACACTATAATTATTAATTAATTAATTAATTGTATTTGTCATATTCTTCTACTTAATTAATTAAATTTATTTAACTAAATGGGTTCACTTCCCTAATGTATTTAAATTTAATTTAAATGCATCCCCTCTAATGTGCTAAATTTATTTAGTACATAGTACTCCATAAAACCCCTTTTAAATAAATTTCAAATTATTTAATTTCTCTCCACTTTATTAAATTCTATAATCCTTTGATTAAATTAAATCTTATCTAATTTAATCCTAAACCCATCTAAACCCTAGAAAAACACCCATCACTCTCATCCTTCTAAGTCTACCCACTAGTTAATCTCACTTAATTATCTTAAACACCTTCCTAAGCACCTTTTAGTTCCTAAGTGTTTACTCACACATGTGTGAGCAACTCAAAATATAGCAAAGCCTCCATTTTATTATTTCATTGAAAAAGTCTCTTACACTCTTACACATTTTCCCCCTTTCCTTTCTCCAAGGTTGCTCAGACGTGTGAGCAAACCTTGAGCCATCTCTATCACAAAAAGGTTTATATTGACCTTTGCATGACTTGTCCTTTTAGCTCATATGTCTTCCTTGTGGCACCTATGTGGATGCCACATAGATGCCACCTCCTCAAGGCCTCTCTCAAGCCTATAAATAGAGCCCTTGTCTCAAACATTTCTCATCTCCCTCATTTGCATTGTTATCATGCTAGTATAGTTCTAGAGCTCTTAGTGATTTCATGAATTATTGTTAACTCTTTGGTAGTTGTTATATTTTGTTTCTTGCATTGATAACGTAGTTTATTTTCTTGCATCCACATTCACCATCCTTGAGTTCTTTGAGCATGGTTGTCTCCATAACCATTGTTTAAAGAATTCTCTTCACATCTAGCTAGCTTCATACATCTTGCATTTCATTTCAAATCATTTTGGGATTTATTAAATAGTTGTATTTGGGAGAGCACATCCACATCCATCACTATTGAGAACACCAACAAGGCCTCTTGTGGGTGCACTAGTTGAGTTGCTTTGAGATTGCATGAGGAATCTTTCTTTTCAGTTGCATTAAGTTGTAAAACTCAAGCATAGAATTAGTTGTATTTTGCTTTACTTTGAATCTTTGATATACATGTGCAACTAATGTTTGCTTGTTTACGCATGCTCTCAACAGGTTAGGTTTTCTTGTATATATTTTGACACACCCTGTGGGACCCACGTCCCTCTAAACATTCATATTTTAAGCTAAAAATCATCATTTTTCTTTAAAAATCATAATTTTTAATCTAGGTCACGCATAGTATCATCAACATAGATGAACTATCATCTTTGTTATTTAGCATCTCTATCATGTATAGTGTTTTCTCTGCCTATTGACTAGCATCTCCACACCTAAACTGGTGTCTCCACTTTTAGAATGTCATCTCGGTCTTTGAATTGGTGTCTTCGCATGTAAACTATCGTCTGGGATTTCTTGGCCACCCACTATTTTGGCATCTAAAATTTGCCGGTGACTCCTAGTTTTGCCATCTCTAATTTTTCTAGCAACAACAAGTTCTGCCATTCGCATAGTTTAACTTCTCTGCTCTGCTATTGTCATCTTCAATTGACTAGAGCAAGTATCAGGTATTCACTGTTTCCTCTTCTATCATCTTCATTTCGTCATATTTAAAGTTTTGTTATTTGCACGTATTGATTTACATATATAACAAATAAAAATAAAAGTTAAAATAAGTTTTCCCATAGTTAAGCTTTCATTTTTGAGGATTTTGTTGAAGCAAATCAAGTTGTTTATTGTAGCATTGTAGATGGGAGCCTTCTAGAAACACCTAACTATGTTTTCTTGCAGATTTTCTTAAAGTTTTGTTGTTCTTGGGAAATGAACTTGAATGCTTAAAAACTTTTCTTTGAATGCATGTTACACTTAATTGGATAAATCAAACGCACTCTTGAATGACTAAACTTAAACTAAGAAAATTCAATCTTGAATGCATAATCAATTGAACAAAACCTTTCATTTGAATGAATGTCATTAAAACACAGTCTTGAGTGCTTAAAGGTTCAAAGAACATTGCAATGAACATTTGTATTTGGTTCTTAAAAAAAAACTCACTCAATCTTGAATGCATAAAGGAATTGACTCTTTCCTTATTGAATTTCTTATGTTGACAATGCTCGATTTTCTTATGTTGGTGAACTCAATTTTTATTGTGTTTACGACGTTGTAAAGTTGAAAAGAATATTGCATGCTATAAACATGAGTATTTTTAAGAATAGATACACAACCTAAAGCTCAATTGGGAAAGAACAAGTGTCTTTTAAACCCAAGACCACTTACATATTCACTTCTCTTGTGCCTTTGGGTGATCTTGAGTGCACAAGAAATAAGTGGCCTTGTTTTACACTTTTTAGGAGGCATGCTTTGAAATTTCATCACCCCTTGGGATAACATCAACTGTAGCTTTCTAATGGAGTATAAATATTAGGAGGTGAATTGAAAGACACCTCTCTTGGAAGTAAAATATTGTTACTCTTGGCTAAGCCCCAAAGAACTTTATACCTTTGGGAAGTGAAGTGGAGATTTGGGTTACCATCTCCTCTTGAGTGTGTGACATTATTTTATTTCATATACAGATTTAGGCCTCACATACCTTGCATGTATCGAGGACACCCCTAGTTGAGCTTGTATGTCCTAGTCAAAACCTTATAGGATTTTTGGAGTGTTTGAAACCCTCCCTAATTGAAGAGGACACACCATCTAAAATTTTCTTGTATATGTTTCATTGTATGCTTTTTCATGTTATGTTTCAAAAAAATCCAAAAACATCATAGAAGTTCAAAATTGAAAAAAAATTTAAAAAATTCTCAAAAACAACAAAAACAAGTCTTGTTTTAAGTTCTCTTAGTCAAGTTGTCCACATAAATTCCAAATCACTTCTTCTATCCATCAAATTCATCACCATCATGCATCTCTTGTTTTAATCATTCAACTCATTCCTCAAAGTCTTAATTGTCTCTTTTCATCCACATCATTTCCTCATCTTCCTAATCATTCAATCAAATCTTTAACCTTCATCCTAGTCATGATTCATAATCCACATCAAGATCCAATTCCCTCATCCAATGATTCATCCTCGTGATTCTTAATACAATCCCTTGTCAAATTCATTCATTTCTAATCAATTCCTAATTCAATACATTTACAACTTCATCCAAAATTAATCTTTCTAATTTCATCTACTCAAATCTTCTTCTAATTCAATTTTTCATAAAAATCTTTTTTGGACATAGAAGCACCATCATAAACCTTGGATTTTAATCCTAGCTATCTTGATTGACTCAAATCAATATCATCAATCATCTTTCTCCTTCATCAAGATTCAATCCAATCTTTAGGAATCAATATTTATGTAACATATGATACTAGACCTTCATCCTTAGCAAACATTGACATAGTTACACTCTCTCACTTGGGATCATTTGTCCATCACCAAGTATTGAGTCATCTATCTTGTATCCCATTCCAACTTGGGGTCATTTTTCCATCTCCAAGTGGAAGAAGATATCATCATCCAAATCCAATATCCACTTGTTTGCAATATCATAAGGTATTTATCTACATCAAGGTTATCTCAAACCTTCATCCATTATCAAGTCAAATCCAACCCAAATCAAATCAAAACAAAGTACAAAATTCCTACTAGTCCTAAGGTCATATTTCACCCATCATCAAATCTTTCACCACAACTCATCTAATTTCATGGATAAGAAATGGCTTAATCAAATGGTTGAAGATCTTCAAAGGCAATATGGAGTTATATCTCCCATTCAACCCACGTACCAAATCAATCCTCAAAATTGCAAGTCCAATCCTAATCCATCTCACATTCATTATTATTCTACCTTCGACAAGGGAGATCCACCTCATTATCATTCATCCACATATAATTCCAGTCATAGCCCACATAATTCCTCAAATAGAAATGTCATTGCCAAAGAAATTGAGGAACTCAAGGATTCTATCTTGAGCCTAACAAATCAAAAGAAAAAGTCTACCTTCCAAAACATATGTCCTCCTCCCCCATGTTTCCAAGACCATAATCCTCATGTCCCATCCCACCCAAATCCTCCATGTAATTCCCCATACTTTGAGCTTAATGTACAAAACCATCATCCCGACCCTCAACCTAATGCCCAATCACCACACAATCTTAATCCTCCTAAATCAACATCATCCCCACCTTTTAATAAGTGTGTCTTTATCTCATAATCATTGGTAGAAAGATTGTCCAAGTACCAAACTAAAAATAAAGTGATCCAATCATCCAGAGTCATACACCCAATGCCATGTCAAGAAATTCTTCCAAAGCATGCCATTATGTATTCCTCCTCTCCTTTAGATCCAAGCAATTACCCATGCCATAATTCATTTATCCCTCTTAATCCATCTCATGATAATGTTCCTAATCAAGATCAAGGCATTCCATGTACCGTGGACATTATTGATTCCCCTCCATCTCATGAGTTAGCATCCATTGATCCTCCACTTCATGAAGATTTTGCTTTGACTTCATCCACTATGATTCCTCCATGTCAAGATCAAATCACTCCATATCATGGTTCCATTCCCTCCACTCGATTATATGATTCTGTTTAGTCTCATGATCCAATCATTGCACCGCATAATCCTCTTATAAATCAAGATCCTATTATCCTTCATAATCCCCCTCGTGATCCTAATCCTCCACATGAACCTATCAGACCTATCCAATCCACTCATGAACTCCATATACATGGACTCACATTGTGTATTAAAAATAATAAGTATCTTACTGAAGAAATAATGTCTCAAGATGTTGGTACACCTTCCACTCCTTCCAAATCCAAAATTCCTCCATCCAAACCTAAATGTTCCAATCATCCATAATCCAAGTCCATTTTGGGTCCTTATATCCATATTCCCATTCCTTCCTCATTTCCATCCATTTCGGGTCCTTATGTTCCAAAGCCAAACCATTCATCCCTTCTATGCATTTTGGGTCCTTACATATATCCATCTACCATATCCAATTCTTCCACTTCATCCTGTCATGCTCCTTGTAAAGATCAACAAAGGCACACATCCTTGAATTCCTTCCAATATTCACCATCCATAATTTCATCCATAAGCTCTCCATACCATTTATCCTCATACACCCATACCATGGCCAATCAAAGCAAATCGGATGCCAAAGATAAAGTGAATGAAGCCAAAAATATGCAAAAATCCAAGGATCAACATGTCCCCTCTAAACAACATGTTCAAGAAAAAAAAAATGCAATCCAAAAATCATGTGGATTCCAAAGCTACTTAATGCAACAATTATTCTCAAAGAAAATTTCAAATTGGCATCCAATTTCTCTAATCCAAGGGCTTCCTTTTTCCAAAAATCCTCCAAAATTCTATTTTCCAAATCCATTTTGGGTCCTTATGTACCCAAATTCACCATTCTAAATCCATCATCTCCTTATCCATTTTGGGTCCCTATATCCCAAAATTCAAACTTTATCTTACATATCCTCCAAGATTTCCTCATTTCCATCGCCCTTCAAGGTGTGTGTCAATGAAGATCCTTCCCCCTTCCTTCACCCACTCATTCACAAGTCTTCCAACCTAGCATCCATCAACTATGCCCTGCCCCCAACTAGTCCACCCCCTTAATCAAAATAATTTCATAAGTCTTTGACCTCCATTTCCCAACCTATTTCATCCTTTTCACCATCTTACCAACATCTATGAGAAAATAGTAAAAAAGTCCTTGGGCATAACAAAGAAAGAGAAATAAATATCAAGGGATACCATCCATGTATCTAGATGCTTGATTCCTCCCTTTGTATCGAGTGTCTTCAAATTTCACTTATCCATTCGTTTGCTTTTCCTCTTCCACTTACACTCTACACTAGGGACAAGCCCCATCCATACTAAATTACCTTATATATCTTCCATATTTCCATCATCCTTTTCCATCTTTGATCTTGACTATAATTTTCCTTTCATCCATCCATATGCACTTGCCATATCCCTTTCTCATTATCCACACATTATCGTACAAACTCCCACCATCCTTTCACATATTTGATCTTGACATCCTATCAATATCTTGCATCCCATAGTCCTTGGGATCTTCCTTTACTCTATCCTCCATTGCATAGTCCTTGGCATCTTCTTTTCCTTTCTCTCATATGTCCTTGGTCTTGATTATCCCATAAATTTCCTCTATTTCACGTTCCATATTTCATCCATATCCATCATTTTTTATATCATATTCACTTCCTCCACATCATATCTTTTTCCCATCCATCTTCTATTTTCATACCTATGCTCGTGATCAATACTAGAGGCACAACAACAAAATTGTCATACATTCTTTTGAAATACACATGCCTTCCCTTCCCCCATACAATATCCTTCACACCATCTTTCCATGTCCATGCATTCCTTTCCACCATATTTCCTTCCATTTTCCTATCCTTCATATGCGACATTTTAACTCCTTTAAAACATGGTCCTTGACTCCCCATTTTCTAATACCATATCCTTTGGTCCCCCATATTTTTTCACCTTTCATTTCATTCATTTACCATTCCTTTGTTCTCCCTTGTCATTGGTTCTAATATGTTCCACCTTCCATCAACTTTTATGTCTTCTAATTCAATTCAATCAACTCATTTATCCTCTAATCTAATCAAATTCCCTTCTTCCAATCATTTCATACAAATCAATTTCCATCCTTTATATCTTTTTTCTTCCAATCCAACCATATCAAAACCATTCTTCTAATTCAATCAAGTTCTTCCATCATTTGATCACATCTTGTCCAAATCCTTTTGTGCATCATCTCTTCTCATGAGACTGAGCTTCATCCTATCAAACTAAGTTTTAAAAAATAGTGATTACAAAAAAAACTTACAAAAATTCACACTAAGACTAAATTATTTGAGAATCTTGTTCCTTTCACATAATTGCTAGTAAACAATCACAAAGATTTCAATACATTTCAGACACACAATCAATTTTTGTCTTATAGGACGCATCCTTCCTACATAGGCTTAACAAATTCACCATCAAAATAAAGTTAATGGCAAGAACTGTGGACTGAATGACTACTTGGTCATAAGGTCTTTCGTTGATTTTATCTTTGTGTGTCAGCGATAGTCTCCCCAAGTTTGCCCCGATGTTCAATATCTTGGT
Organism: Cupressus sempervirens; assembly: GCA_028749045.1. Taxonomy (NCBI): domain Eukaryota; kingdom Viridiplantae; phylum Streptophyta; class Pinopsida; order Cupressales; family Cupressaceae; genus Cupressus; species Cupressus sempervirens. The sequence continues at coordinate 783,671,830 of CM053793.1, read as the reverse complement.
ATCATTTGAATGGCTTAACCTGATTACACGAGTCATTGTAATATGATATGTTTTCATGATTCTTTAGCACATATATTAGTTTTGATTTATAGTTATGCATTGCTGATTGGGGGCAATGGGTTAGCACACTTCCAACAAGATCCTTGAAAAGCCTTTAGATGTGCCCAAACCTCTCTAGTGTGTATCTATTATTTGTTTCATCATAGCTATGAAATCTACATTATGTTGAAAGTCTAGTCCATGCAAAGGAACCTTGTCATGTATACTACTATAGCATTTGATGCATAACTCATCCTGCAATATCAAACTAGGGTGTGCTCTCCCATATGAACACAACTAAGTCTCATGCATTCATGTAGTTAGGATACATTTAGATTAATTATTATCCATATCCAATTCACCCTACTTCATTTCGGTCTTACTAACAAGTCATGCAAGGTCATATTTTAGGCCTTTTCTCCTTCCCTTTTCCTTCTCATGTCTATTTTCAAGAAAATTGGGAAAACTATTCCTTTTTCACCCCAATTCCTCAAGGGGGCCTCCTCCTCCCTTGTTGTCACTAAGATATGACTCCCACAACTCCTCTCTTCTCAAGGGCAACCTATATTTTCTTTTCTTTGATGCAATGTCGTCCCGACACTACATCAAACAGGGACAAAATGTAGACACTAAAAATTGTCTTAAATACTATATTAATTGATTTAATATCTCCCTTGACACTACAATTATTTATTTATTTATTTATTGTATTTTTCATATTCTTCTACTAATTTAATTAAATAGGTTCACTTATCTAATGTATTTAAATTTAACTCAAATGTATCCCCTCTAATGTGTTAAATTTATTTAATGCATAGTGCTGCATAAAATCTCATTTAAATAAATTCTAATTTATTTAATTTCCCTCCACTTTATTAAATTTTAAAATCATGTGATTAAATTAAATCCTATCTAATTTAACCCTAAACCCACCTAAAGCCTAGTCTACCACCCATCAGTCTCATCCTTCTAAGTCTACCCACTAGTTAATCTCACTTAATTATCTTAAACACCTTTTAATCCCTAAGTGTTTTCTTACATGTGTGAGCAACTCAAAATCCAAGAAAGCCTCCCTTTTATTATTTTATCTAGAAAGTCTCTTACACTCTTACACACTTGTCCCCCTTTCCTTTGTCCAAGGTTTCTCACACATGTGTGAGCAAACCTTGAGCCATCTTTATCATAAAAAGGCTTATGTTGACCTTTGCATGGCTTTTCCTTTTAGCCAATGTGTCTCTCTTGTGTCTTTTACACCATGCTCTCAAAGAAATCAATTATCCCTCTCAATTTTTCAACTAGAAACAACAGGGAGTTAAATTCATTTGCACATATCCAGTGGGAATCATGGTATTTTTGCATCAAATAAGAAATATCCTTCCAAACCACCTTTCTACCCAATCAAGAGTTGGAGGCATAAATATATACAAGATACCAAGAATCCATTTGAGAAGTAAATTTGATTGTTAAGAAATAGCACAAGAAGAAAGAAAAGAACCTTCTACCTTTCTTAGATCTCACATAGTAACTATGAATTAAAATCCACCATTTCAAAAGGAAAAACCCTTTTTAGTTGCTTCATATTCCTCTCTGTTGTGATTTTGTTTGAAGAGTTGTGCATGTTATCCCAAACTAATAATGTAACTGAAAATGCTTTTATTGTGTGTGAAAGAATCATATCAGTTATTATGTTGTTATTGATGTCAAGCCTTAGTTGGTTAGACATTATACTAATTTAGTAGAGGGAAATATCATTTGATTGATGAAGAGGATTTGAAGAAAGTATGATGATGACAGAATTGATCTAAGTATTGGTATTTAGTGGGCACTAGAATAAGTTAGACCCTGATAGTGTAATGTTGGTTTGATTATTTTGAAATTATGCAAAGTTGTAATAAATTTCATGTGTTCATTGAGCTACACCAGTTACACTGAGTGAAAGAAGGAATATGGTATTGCTTGATGTACTAAAGCAATAATCGAGCACCTAGAAAAGTGAATATTGAGTTTAGTGCTAACTGAGTGTTTCTAGTGTTAACCAAGTGCACTGTTACCCAAGTCAAGTTGCAATGTTCACCGAGTATGAGATGGAAGAACAAGTTAAGAAAGATGGGAGCTGAGGCTGACTTATGATGAAAATAAAGAATGTTCGAGAAGTTCAAAGGATAAAGTCAAAGTTTGTTAGAAGATCTAAAACTAGAAAAATGTAATGAAGATCTAATGAAAGAGATTCAAGCAAGATGAAGATGAGCAAAAAGTTCAATGGAGCTTTATTTTCTGTGTCTAAATACAATAAATTTGAGATCTACCATCATGATTAAGCAAAAAAATATGGAAGGATCTAGAAGGTTGAAGTTAACTATTTAATGAGATGATTGAGACCATCTTTGTTGCTAGTTGAATGTTGATTAAGTTTGAATTACAATTGAAGTTGAAGAAGGAAGAAGAACAAGGCGAACCAATCAGAATAGAGGTGTGAAGATAAAGCAAAGGAAAGTACAAAGAGAAATAGTGTGAATCAACCATACAGAGATTATAAGGAAGAAGACTGAGTGAAGTAGAGGTTTGATAAAGAAAGGAAGTGCTAAACCTAAGGAAATCATTTAACTGTTACTTTATTTCCATTGTAGCAAAGAAGATCTCTTAACCATATGGACCTAACCAGAGTATGAAATCCTATATGGTAACATCAATTAGTGATGTTTGTAAGTCCTTTAAAGCATACCACTCTTTCGAAATGTCAAGGAGTGATAAGGTCTAGATGACCTTTTGTTAAAATCCTCTAACTAGGTTGCACTAAAAATGTGCATGTAAACCTTATACAAGGTTAGCTCCTAGTAGAGCTCACTTTAGAAGAGTGAATTATTTGGGTTTCTGGCCTAGGTGTTTTTTCCCTTTATAGGGTTTCCACATTAAAAATTGTGTGTTCAATTGTGTGATTTCTTATGTGTTGCAAAGTTTATTTCATATTGTATGTTTCATACTACAACTCAGTATAAGATGACATAGTCATAAATAATGAGATGGTAGTTTGAAGTAAAAGGATCATAAGTGTGAATTGAAATGTTGAATGTGGTTACCGAGTTTGTGCTATGAAATTTTTTGAAGTTTGATTTGGTGTTGAATTAATTTTAAGACTTGTGAGATAACTGGATATAATTGATTCACCCCCCACCCCCCCAATTAAACTAACAATTGGTATTAGAGATGAGTTCTTCTAGAAAAAAAAGGTTAAAAGGGACTCAAGCTAAAGATATCAAGATGGCGTACAAGAGAGAGGCACCTAAGTTGAATAAGGAGAACTTCTCCTCATGGAAAAATAGAATGTGGCTACACTTATCTAGAGTTGAAGATCATGCTTTAAATTGGCTAGACAACTCATATGTTTCTCTTGTTGGTCCTATGAATGTGGATATAATTAATCAGAAGAGAGAACACAACAACATGATGATTGAAGTTGTATCTGCCCTAAATGATCTAGAATTTGATGATATCAAGAACTGCACTGATGATAAAGAGATGTGAAACAAATTGGCACTTGTACATGGTGTAGATGAGAATTTATTGAGAGTTAAGTTAGAGAGTCTAAGAGGAAAGTATGATGACATGGGAATGAAAGAAGATGAGAATGTTGCACAATATGTGAATCGAATCAACGAAGTTGTGAGTCAAATCAAAGCTATTGAAGGAGTTATCAATGATAGTGAAATTTAAAGTTCTTATAACACTCTTATCGATCTATGCTATAAATATTTCTGCAATTCAGGAAGTTAGAGCTATGCCTGGTATTGATCTTGCACTTGATGGTTTAGTTGGTCAATTGAGTACATTTGAATTAAGAAATTATGATAATAGTATGCCTACACTTGGGAATGATTTCAAGTCTTCTCTAACCATTGGTAGTTCAAAGAAAGACAAGAGAGGTAAAGATGAAAGTGAGTTAGAATCAAAAGATGATTTAGTTGAGATTCAAACATTTCTTGCAATGAGGTTACCTAGATGTAAAGGTAAAATCAAAGGTAAATTACCTCTAATGTGTTTCAAATGTAATGAAGTCGAACAATTTACAGCTAGATTCCCTAACAAGTACAGGGATGATAAGAAAGAAAAAAAATGACAACAAGGATCACAATTAAAGGAAGAAAAAAGACTACAAAGACAAATAAAAGAAATCATGCTACATTTTTGAGGAAGAGCACTCTGAGTTAGATACTGAAGATGAGAAAGATGGAGTAGAAGTGGTGTAGTTGTTAAAGAAGATACCCTAATGAGGAAAGGTATGAAAAAGAAAAAACCCTTGTTTCATATGTTAGTAAAAATGATACCTCGATCATTGATAGTGGATGCTCACATCATATGATTGGTGATCTTAGTAAGTTTGACAAATTTGAAGAATGTGATGGTGGAACTATTAAGCTAGGGAATGATATTCTATACCTAGTGAAAAGTAGAGGATCATTGATGCTTAATGATAAAATACAATGTGATGGTGCCTATTGCGTGAAAGGACTAAGATATAATCTATTGCATGTTGCATAGTTGAATAATACAAGTCATAATCTTGAATTTCATAATAGAAAAGTGAAAATTGTAGTGCCTCTCGTGTTTGCAGTATGTACCTTGTTATATTTTGATTTGAGAGATACTTGTACTCATGTTATCTTTTCATTTGAGATGGACCTGAGGGTCAGATGTTATACTTTGATTTCCAGTATCATAGATGTTAGATTACTATGTTGTTCAGTTGATCATATTTGCATGATGATGCCATTTTGAGATGATAGTACGTTTTACGACGATATCTGGTTATTCGACATTTGGACATGTCTTTGATTTGGTTATATGTTGGATTTAATGTTACGGTAATTTACTTCATTCTTGCCTTGATATGCTTTATGTGAACATGAATGATGTAAATGGATTATTTCAGTATATTTGAATAAATGGTTAAATTAGGTATTTAATGCATGTATTGCTTCGGCTATGTTATTATATGTGATTTCACTTGATCATGTGTTTTAGCATGCAGGAATTATATCCCTAGTAGTGACATGTGGAGTTAGTGATTCAATTGTTCATATTTTACCATTGTCATCCCTATATGGTCGATGCATCTTATTTTAATGTTTAAATTAAACCTTCTGGTGGTTTGATAAATTTGGACTCATTTTCATTATGTGATTAGACATGTGAATGTGTTTATGCATTTAGAGGTTTGCATTGTCATGAAAGTTGTTTAGGAAATTTTTATAATTTTGGATTTCCGAGCTTTATTTTAATTGATTTTAATTTCTGGAAGCTTTGCCAGAGATGAATTACAATTACTAGGAATAGCCTATTTTTGTTTGGATTGATTCATGGTTAACTAGGTTACTTGGTTATTCACCCTAATTGATTATTTACTTGAAAAGTGAATAAGTATCCAAATAGGAAATTAATTCCTCACTTCTCACTTTTGGAAATTAAGAATTTGAGAGCTTTTTACAAAATCCCTTATGAAGGATTGCATTTCTATTCATTGTGAGTGCTACAGGCATGGGATCTTCGAGAGATCGCTCTCGTTGGATCCAGCTTGGGGAGACCTTGTTTTGCCATGACTTTCAACAGCTTATACAAATTATTTATTTTATTGTGTTGATTCTTATTTTTGTCCTTTTGGTTATCAGGTAGGGTTCTCCCATTTTTGTATTTCAGTTACATTTGTACTTTTGTTTCTGGTAGTTGTAGTTTAGGAGGCTAAGAACTAGTGTTCTTCTTCATTTTTAATTGCTAGTTCTGCCCAGTTGGACAAGTATGAACGTTTTCCTAGTTTTCAAGATGAGGGATTGAGGTTTTGTACTGTTATGATGGTCATTTTTGCATACGGTATTTGAACCTAAATTTTATTGGATTTTTGTAGCTTTTGCACCCTAAGACCAATTGGGTTTTGATTTCAAAGTTTTTGAGTTATGAGGTTTTTACCTCATTTTGTGTGCCGCCCAATTTTCTTAGGTTTTCTTGGCATGATGTTGGTTGTGGACTAAAATTATCCCTTGGATGTCAACCAGACCATTGTGGTACTTTTATGTTGCATTGGGATGTGTGCCACATCTGTTCTCCCAAGCTTGTATTCAGTTGAGTGTTATCTTGCTTATGTCCTCATCCAACCCTTGTTTTATGATCTCTGTGATGATGGTGCAACACACACGAGCACACGTGCGTACAATTGTCAAGTGACTTGTGACACTCGATCTCTTGACTATATTTTGGTTAAGTTATGTTCATTGGGGTTGGGTTGACAATATGCATGCCTATAGGTACTCATCATTATGATGAGCATGGGTATATAGGGTAGTATGGAGGGGCTTCTCTCACAACCTTGGTGACTATTTCCTAGAGGGTTGATGGAAAGAAGTTCTAAACAAGTGATAACTAAATAAATTGGGTAATAAATTAAGATAATAAAATGTTGTGAGCACCTGGTTAAATCTGAAGACATGACATTATGTTACTTCCATTAGGAAGTGTGAACTACCAACACTAGCTTGGGCTATGCGATACCAAGTTACTCACCTTCCAGTGAGCCCGTACATAGTGACTCATAGAGTGTCTGACCAGGACCTGATCCACTTGTATAATCATTGTCTAGTGTGAATGTTAGCCATGGACTTTTTCTTATGTGTGTTTGTGGTTGGATCATTATCTCCATCAACACAATAGAAGTAGACCTATAGGTTTCACGTTCTTGGGAGACATAGCTACCTATACCACTGTTGGGGACCAGTGTAGAGAGACAGTCTATTGCCATTGCAATTGATGCTTGATGTTCACTTGGTATTTTAGTTTATCTAGAGTGTGTTTCCTTGTGATTTATGCTTTCATTGGAATGCTTGGATATCATGTTTAGATGATGTTAGTTTATTTGATGTCTGCATATTATGATGTTTAGCATATGTTTAGATGATGTATTTTATTTAATTGGATTATCTATTTCTTTACTTGTTCGCGTGTTAGATTTCCTTGTTCTTATGATATTATTACACTTTAGTAGTGATGCCCTCATAGGACAACTCTGACTATCTAGTTGGTAGTTTGACATGTTAAGCGCAAGGGATGGCTAGGACCCTTGAGGTCTCATGATGCTATTATGGTTAGGAGGAATCACGCATGAGTTTTGTTATGTTTGTTCATTGGGATGTTGCTTTCAGTACATTTCCTTTACTACTATGTTTTAGATGCTTAGATGTAGTTTTGATCTTTTGATTATTGTGTTCGAGTGTTTAAGCCTAGATTTGTGGATCTGGTACTCCCCGGTGTGGAGGGTTGTTTTACCTATCTTCTTGTCTTGTGTGTTTCTCGCTTGATGTTGTGAATTCTCACAAGATATTGTACTCTCTCCTATGTGATATTATACAATCTAGTACGCGAGACTTGGTGTTTCCTCATGCCCAAGCTTGCATTTCTTCGCTTGCTTCCTGGTACTTCCTTACATGAGCCATGGCATCATTACAGTGGGTTTTGGCTACTGGGCTAGGTATTTCTTCGTGCAAAAGGGTAGTTTCCTGCGTGGTATTTTGTACTTGCTCGCATGAAATTGTCTGTTGTGATTTCTCATGCAGAAAATAGGGGGCGTTTCTTCTATTTTGTAGAGAACGCAATTTGGTGTTTCGAGTACTCTTTAGGATTGTTTAATTTTCTATGCTTCCATAGATCCAATATTTCATGTTCTATTGTCCTCTTTGGATTTCATCTTTCGTTTAAGCATGTCAGTTTGGTAGTGGCATTTGGGGATTCGTTGGATGTCGGGATTGTTGGTTAAGTCTTCTGTTACAATCTTATTGATCCTCATATGTTGATTGTTGTGTGCATCCATACTTGTTTTAAAAGAAAATTTATCTTGGATTTTATTTATCCTTGTTCCTAGGATCTCTGGGCGAGGCATTACAAAAATATTTGATGATAATAGAAATCTGGTCGATACCAGTGAACAATCTAAAGGTAATGTGTTCTACCTTGATCCGATAGTTAATGCTTGTTTGCAAAATTTAAAGATGTATGGTTGTGGTACAAAAGGTTATGTCATGTTAACTTTGAGAATATAGCTAAAGTTAGTAGAAAGAAAAGACTTGGAGGCTTACCAAATTTGCAAAAACCTGAGAATGTTATGTGCAAAGAATGTCAACTTAGTAAGATGACCAAGTCAAGTTTTGGAAGTAAGACGTGTACCTCTAATGATATCTTGCAACTTGTGCATACTGATTTGTGTGGATCAATGAGAATGGGAAGTTATTATAGTGACAGATATTTCATACTAATTGTTGATGACTATTCTAGGATGATGACTATCATGTTCATGGAAGTTAAATCACATTCTTTTGATTTGTTCAAATGGTACAAAGCTAGAGTTGAGAAGGATATTGGTAAATAATTGAAATGTTTAAGATTTGATAGAGGTGGTGAGTTTATGTTTGTTGATTTTACTAACTCATGTGTTGAGAATGGAATTAAGATATAGTTATCTACCTTTAGGACACCACAATAGAATAGAGTAGTTGAAAGAAGAAACAAGTCTATGATTGTGCAAGGACACTAATGATTGAAAGGGGATTGCTAAAATGTTTTGGACAATATTAGTTAGTACTGGAATCTATACTCTCAACTAAGTTCAATTGAAGAAAGGAACAAACAAGACAACTTATGAACTCTAATGTGGTCATACATCTAATGTGAGTTATTTCAAAGTATTTGGAAGTAGATGCTACATTCAAAAAGATGCAAGAAATGGTAAATTTTATTCTAAAGGTGATGAAGGTATTTTCCTTGGTTATTCCTCTAAAGGAAAAGCTTATAAATATTTGAACAAAACTTCTAACACAATGATTGAAAGTGCAAATGTGAGAATTGATGAGATTGCATAAAATAATGATGAGGATAGCTAAAAGGAACTTGATGATTATAATAGTTTTATCTATCACTAATGACACACCTAATGTAATACTCGAGCGACAATATGCAATACCCCAACAATAGTATAGTGCTACCAAGCATTAGTAGAATGCTACTGAACATCAACCTATTCTATCCAAGCCATAGATAGTACAACCTAAGCCGAATGAAGAGCCCCAGCCAAGTGGAGATAATGTTGGAGATGAAAGAACTAAACCTATCCTAGCCAAGTATGTGAGAAAGAATCATTCACGCGAACAAATCATTGGAGATGGAAACATTGGAGTCATGAGAAGAAGTTGAACCCTGCATATTTAATTATTGAATTTGAACCAAGAACTGTGAAAGTTGCACTTGACAATGAAGATTGGGTAAATGCTATGAATGAAAAGATCGATCATATTTTTGAGATTATGTGTGTTGCACACATTGCATAATATTATTATATTGTATTTTATTATGTAAGATTACACCTAAGAGCACCTAGATAGACATGCAACATGGAAAGACTCCCATGGAATATACTTGATGAGTTCTATTGTAATATTGTGATAATATTTGATGGAATTATTTAATATTGGGGAAAATAATTAAATGCCCAATATTAAATGTGGGTTCAATGGGTTAGGTAGCACATGGTTTATGTAATACCACTTGGTGGTTTTGTGGGACTTACTACTGTATAAGAAGCCACAAGGGTAGTTGTAGTGACAAGACAAGGACAATAGGCAAAAAGGCAAGAGTCGAACGGGATAAGGCTTGAGAAGCTATCCAAAGTTGTGATTATGACTTTAAAGACTTCCATGGTTGTATTGCAATAATGTTTTTTGCTAAATAATACATGGTGTTGGATGTTGCATTTTTTTCACTCGATGAGGGTTTCCTAGGGTATATCTTGTGTCATTTTTTTGTGGGTATGTTGTTTATTCTCTTACAAGTGGATTCTAAGTGATTTAATTGCACATATATTTCAGATCTATTATGGGTTATGTGGAAATTGTTATATTCTTGATTGCAAATTTCCTTACAAGTGGTATCGGAGCTATGGTTGTGTTGTTGTAGCCCTAGATTGAATCTATGAGAATGTATGAGAGGATAAAACAAAAAAAAAGATCTAAAGGTCTTGTAGGTTATTTATTGCAGATCTGAAGGTTTTGGATTTACTTTTATGATGGGATGTTGGCAGATTTTGGGCATGTGAAATTGTTGGTGAAATAAATTTTTTGGATGTTTCATTTAAATGAGGGTTTGACGGAATTTTCTTGTAGAAATGACCTCCTGGACAAAAAAAAAACCTCGCCATTGGATCCAGGTTGTCTTTTCCATAAATTTTGATATATAAAATGCCCTAGTTTGGCCATGTAAAAAGAAAATGCAAAAGTTTTTTAGTTGGATCCTGTGATGACCATCAAATTTAATTCCATCAAAATTTTTGTCACAAAAAAAATCACAGTTTTCAGAGAAACTTTGAAGTGAAGTATGGCGTCATGACACGATAGTGGGCAATGGTAGACAGGGAGGTTTGCAGAGAAATTCTAGCATTCTAAGCAGTTAGGTAGGGAAGATTGGTTTCAACACACTGAAGGAAAATGACTCAAATCTTGGGATGAAATCTTCTTCAAAAGGGTAATCGTGCATTCGACAAAACCCTTTTTCTTAAACTCTAGGTTCCATATCAACAATAATGCAAAATCCAAGCAGCAGCAGCAGGTGCCCTTTGACATTTGTGAAAAAGAGACACCATTAAATGGTCTTCTGTAGGAATTGGTTGATGAGCAAAGGGTTATGGATGGTGATATCCCCAATCAGCAAGGCAATGGGTGTCCTTATATTTTAGACATATAACCAAGGTTACTGAAAGAATGAGATGCTGATGATAATCTCAACCAACAGTTATATGGGCATTCTTCTCAGGTAGGAAAGGGCTTATGGGAAAAGGGTGAGAGTTCATTACAAGGAATGCAAAGGCAAATGATTTCTAAAAACTCTAGGAGAGCTCCCTCCAAACCCAAACTTTCGAAAGCTAATGAAAATGTTGGTAAACCAAAGAGGATTTGGAGGAAGAAGCAATCAGAGAATATTGTTCATGAAGACATAGGGTTTAAAGATCAAGCAATAATGGAAATCACTATTCCAGAAAGATTGATTTCCCCGCATGTTGAATTTTTGAGAAAGATAGTGCTTAGGGTGCAAATTCAAATCCATATAGTGCTTAGGGTGCAAATTCAAATCCATAATTTAAGTAAAACAGACATACAAGTATGGATTTTTAGTAACTGGCCAAGTACGAAAGAGGTATTATTCCATGATCAAGTTTTAAATGATTTTACTGTTCTCTTTACTTCGGCTGTGACTAGGGATTGGGTGCATAAATTCAAAGGGTGGTTCTATAAAGGTTTTGGCATATCTACCTGTCCATGTTCTCCAAAATTTTCCCCTAAATCGAGTGATGTTATCTTTTTTCCCCACTGGATACAATTACCAGATTTGCCCCTTGAATACAGAGACACAAAAATTGTTGAATTGATAGCAAACAAGGTGGGTATCTTTATTAGGCATGATCTCATCCCTTTTGAACAAGTCTTTTGCCTAGTTAGGGTTTGCTTACTTTTGAGCAAAAACCAATTCTACAATATATAATTTGCCACTCCAAATGGGGGGATTAGAAACAAATTGTTTATATTCAAGAGCCAGAGGTAATTGAAACATTCTTTGATTTTGGGCCGTTTTAATGTTGATTGCCAAGGTGCTGATTCAGGACAGATTATGGTACGTGAGGATCATTCATCAATGCCTGAGAAGTGTAAGCTTAGGTAGGTTGCTGATGTACATAGTACAGAGACCCATCAAATTTCTTGTAATAATGTTTCTACTCTGCCTATTTCTCATTCAGACTTGGATGTACCATATGAGCCTTCACAAGATCACATCCCTGCGTCGAATTTTGAAATTAAGGGTACTCTTCATTCAGATCATTCATTCCTCTCTTTTTCAGGTCACTACTCTTGTGAAATCCTACAATGGAGGTCTGTAAAGATAACCAAACTAGTCCTAGGCTGGAACTACAGATTTCCAATACTTCAAAGAATTCTCCTAAGATTATGGATTGAAAGGGCCTCGTTAAATGTCATTTTGTGAAACAGTTTCCAATATATTTGCTAGGAGTAAGTTTTAAAAATCAATTTGCTTTGATGGCACATGCTCAAATTTTTTATAACATTTCATGTCATCAAATAATTTGTAGGCAGTTGAATTTTTAGGATTTTAGTTTGTCTGATTGGTCCAAACAAAGTTGGTCTACAACAGATTTAATCACACATCATGTTATATTTAATCAGTCCCCTTTGGAGATGTTTGTCTCGACATGTAAATAGACTATGCAAGGTCTTAGGTTGGGTAGTAATGTGGAATTTGAATATAATCAATTAGCTAATGAGATTTTAGCATTTGTGGTATTAGAACAATTTCAATTAATTGTAGAAGAAGTTATGCAAGAAGATATGAACCAGATATCAGTAGATAAATTTAAGGAAGCTCAAAGGCAATTAGGAGATTTTGAACCTGAAAAAATGGCTAATGGCAATATTGGCTGTGGATCCATTTTTGATTTCTCACAAATCCTTTCAATTATGAAGTCACCTGGAGATCCCACTGTGGTATCTTCTACTCCAAAGACTCGTGGCAGAAAGAGAAAAAGTACAAAAGCCAAAGAAGAGATTGCAACAGGCATTCAATCCACTTTGGAAGAAAAATTTCAATCAGTAAAAAGAGTCACTAGAAAAACTAAGTGTCCTCTGGTGGAAGGATGAAGATCATAACATGTAATGTTAGGGGTATCAACATCCCTAACAAAAGAAGCAGGATTAAAAAACTGCTTGATGAGTCAAAAGGAGACATTATATTACTTCAAGAGACAAAGTTATTAGACGAAAAGTATGAGGAGTCTATTGCTAAATGGAAACAATGGAAATCCATCCATTGTCCTAGTGTTGCGTCTTCGAGAGGTTTAACCACTTTGTAGAACCTGAAGGTTGTTTTTGGAAGCTTAATAGGACAAGATCTGGGTTGACAATGTTTTAAGTTTCAACATTTTGAAATTTCAATGGTTATATTTAACATCTACAGTCCCACAAGTATTTCAGATAAGGTTAAATTGTGGAATGTCATTTTAGAAAAACTTAGATCTTTACCACAACAAAATTGTACCATAGGTGGTGACTTTAATGGAATTCAAAATAATAAGGAGAAATAGGGAGGAATTTTTCCATCTCTAAAAATTATGGAGGAGTTTGATAATTTTATCACTACCAATGAATTGTTTGAAATTGAAACATCCAATGGATGCTTCACTTGGCATAATAGAAGAGATGGTTTCTTGCAAATTACTGAGAAACTTGATAGAGTTTTAGTTTCACAAGCATAGAAAATAACATCTATCCTGTTCTCGGCAGAAATTCTCTCTTTTCCAGGATCAGATCACTTTCTTGTTTCTTTATCCTTAGATAACAAAGTGGACCAAACAACACCACATTATAAATCTTCATTTAAATTTGAAAGAATGTGGTTCAGACATTTAATGTTTCTTCCTTTAATTAGACAATGGTGGGTCAGTGCTCCAAAGGAAAAAGATAATTGTATGTTTCGGTTGCATAAGAAATTTCATATCTTAAAGGCAACATCAGAATCTGGAACAAACAGTTGTTTAAAAATATTTTTGAGGAGAAAAAAAGATGCAGAAGGAACTTCAAGAAATTAATGAAGAAATCATCAGTTTTGGATTGAATTCAAATTCATATGCTCCACAGAAAGAGAAGCAATCTCAATGGGTAGAGTTATGTCACAGGGAGGAAGAATATTGGTGGCAAAAATTTAGAGAATTATGGTTAAGTGATGGTGATTGTAACACAAGATTCTTTCATGCTTCAACAAGTCAAAAAAAGGCAAGTAAATCCTTTTTTTCAATAACGGAACAGATTATGAGTAAAAAATTATTAGATGACACAAGTATCAAAAGGGAAGGGGTCAAATACTTTAAAGAACTCCTTGATCCATCAATTAAAATGGATGTGAATAATCTTCAACTTAACTCATTCTTAGAGGCAGTTCCAAGAATTATATCAGATCAAGATAATGATGCTCTTATGAAACCCTTCACTTTGGAGGAAATTCGGAAAATAGTTCATTCCCTGCCCCCAGATAAAGCACCTAGTCCTTATGGCTTTATAGTTCTCTTCTTTCAGAAATGTTGGGATGTTTTGGGGTGGGATTTACTTATGGCCCTAGAATCCTCATGACGCAAGGGTTACATGTACGAGAATTTTAATTCTTCTAATATTGCCATCATTCGTAAGTCTGGTGATCCCTAGACTTTTTCTGATTTCAAACCAATTTCTTTGTGGAACACTATATATAAGATCTCCACAAAAGCTATTTATTCTAGACTTACAAGTTTTGTTGCCTAATATCATTTCTCCAGAATAGGGTGGTTTCGTACCAGGTAAAGAGATGTCAGAAGGTGCAATTGTGGCTCATGAAACTCTTCATTATATCAAAGAAAACCAAATTCCTTCATTTGTTATTAAACTGGATATGATGAAGGTGTATGATAGAGTTAATTGGTCCTTTTTTATCAAAGTATTGGAGAAATTTGGTTTCAGTAAAGCTTGGTATAAATGGATCAAAGCTTGCATTTCAGGGGCTACATTTTTGGTTCTTATCAATGGGTCCCCGGAGGGGTACTTCAAATCTTCTCAAGGAATCAAACAAGGTGATCCCCTTTCACCTGCCCTATTTATTATGATGGTAGAAGCCTTTAGTAGGGCCATAATTCAATCTCAACAGTTGGAGTTTTGGAAAGGCATTCAATTTGGAGGAAATAATCTAGTAGTCACTCATTCTCTCTTTGCAGATGACACGTTGTTGTTTGGATCTGCAAACATTAATAAAGCCAAGCATATTAAGTATTTACTGGACCAATATTCATTGTTATCAAGTCAGAAGATTAGCATGGTTAAATCTAAAATTTTCTTCTTCAATACAATTCCTCCTATTGCACAAAGGATTAAAAAGATTCTTGGTTTTGAGGAGGAAAAATTACCATCTACACATTTGAGTGTTCCCTTTTTCATGGGTAATAATAAAGCTTCTTATTGGAAAAATATAATAGATAAAATTAAAGCGAGAACAATGGTTTGGAAGGTAAGATGGCTTTTTCTATCTAGAAAAATTCTTTAAGTTAAGTCTGTCTTATCAGCTATCCCAAATTATTACTTCTCTATATTATCAGCACCTAGGTTTATTATTAAGCAGATTGAAGGCATTATTCAGGGTTTTATATGGACGAAAAATATGTCAGGAAATAGTAAAATCCCTCTCATCTCGTTAAAGGAAATGTCTTTAGAGAAACATCAAGGTGGGATTAATCTTCCTAATTTGGCTTTAAGGAATATTGCTTTTGGAGGAAAATTAGTTTGGTCTTTGTATGAGAAAGCAGAGGCTAAATGGTGTAGAATCTTACAAAGAAAATATTTAGATTCTTCTGACCCCTCCATAATTTTAACTATGGACCACTTGCCTAAAGGATCAACTGTTTGAAACCTCTTGGTGGAATCTCATGATTTAGTTGCTAAATATTTGACTTGGAAAATTAACAATAGTTTTAAGGCACTCTTTTGGTAGGATTCATAGAATGGCCTTCCTCCACTTTGTAATAATCAATCCTTTGACAATTGGATTACAATTTTTTGTGTTGAATGGGGCCCCCATCTAGTTGATCATTTTCAGTCCGTTGATCCAATTTCAGGTAGGGTCACTTGGAAAAACCCAAACAAGTTACCAATTCCTGATCAGATCAAAAAAGAATTTGTTAACATATGTTAAACAAGGACTATTTTAGTGTCTAATCTCCCATATACACTAATCTGGGCCCCACACCAAGAGGGCAAATATTTAGTAAAATTGGGCTACTTAGCTGCTACGAACCTAGAAATTGGTTACAAGTAATTTTGGGCATTAAAATTTTGTTGGAATCCGGTAGTCTTACCAAAGGTAGATAATTTTGCTTGGCTAGCTTTAAAAAAGAGAATTTTGACAAGAGAAAAGTTATCAAAATTGAATATTGTTTAGAATATGAAATGTGTATTATGCATGGAGGTAGAGGAGAATATTGATCACCTCTTTGTTCAGTGTAAAATGGCATATCATTGCTAGATCTTTGTCCTTCAAAAACTAAATTTCAGTATACCCCTCCCAAATACCTTATGGGATATGTTCCAAGATTGGCCAAGTCCAATTAACCACTCTTACTATTCGTGTATTTGGAAGTGTATCCCAACAATTGTTATTTGGGAAATTTGGTGGGAGAGGAATAAATGGATTTTTCGAAAGCAACCTTCGACATTGGAAATTGTGTTGTCAGCATTAGAAGTTGCAGTAGGGGAAGTGGTGGTAGCCTATATCAAAAGAACTTCTGAACATCTTATTCTTACAAGGTGGGATATTGCTTTGGCTAAAAGATGGACTTCTTTACCTTCTCCATCTTATCAATTCATTTTATCTGGTTGTCTTGGTGAGAAAGTTAATAGAAAGTTTGTGAAATGGATTCCCCTTGCTAGGGGAGATTGCAAGTTAAATTTTGGTGGCTGCTCGAGAGGCAATCCTGGTGAATCGGGAGCTAGAGTATGTATAAGAGATCATAATGGGCAGGTGTTAGGTACGTTTTCTCAAAAATTGCAGGTTGGCACAACTAACAAAGTTGAAGCCATGGCACTCCTTCTTGGTTTAGAACTGGCACTTCAACTAAACATAGTTAATATTCACATTGAGGGGGATTCTTCAGTGGTTATCAAATCATGTGTAAAGAAAAAATCAGAGAACTAGAAGTTTGGTTATATTTTGGAAAAAGCTTAGACAATGATTGATAAATTTAGAGGGGTGTCCTTCACTCATACCCTCAAGAAGGGAAATCAAGTTGCAAATTATTTATCTAATATTGGTTGCGACTTCAAGATTAATAAGGTAAGTATTACAAAGTTTATTCCTACCATTTTTCCCACTTTATTTACCTTAATTCAGCAAAAGAAAATCTTTTAATACTAGCTTGATCCCTTTATCATTCCATGATGGTTGCAGAAAAAATACAAGTTTGGGTTCAGTATTGACCAAGTTACTCTTGGCTTAATGTTTACCAAGTTCAGTATTGATCAAGTTATTCTTGGCTAGTATTGACCGAGTTACTCTTGGATTATTGTTTACCGAGTTTAGTATTGACCGAGTTACTTGTGGTGTAGTGTTTACTAATTTCAATATTGACTGAGTTCACTAAGTTCGGGTTCATTATTGACCAAGTCACCCTTGGCTCAGTGCTTACCGACCAATCTCAAGTTTAATATTGACCGAGTTACTTGAGGCTTATCGAGCTATTTAGTTTACTGATTACCGAGTTCCCCCAAGCGGGGTATTAACTGACTTCTAGCCAAGTGTTTTTTGAGTCAACAAGGAAGAGGTTCATGCCGAGCTATTTGTTCATAGTTTTTACTGAGTGCTCATGAGTAAGTATATTGTCTGAGCTATTTGATCTTGCTGAGTGATTTGGGTCCATGTGGTGGTATGGTGTCCAAGTTTGTGAAGGTCTTAAAGAGGAATTGTAGTGGCACAAAGCTGCTTTGATGTTCGAGGAGATTCACATGTGCGAGATTATGTTGAAGTCATACTAAATCTTTCCGCACTACTCAGTATCATTTTTTGTTGTTGTCACTTGAGTACCTTATGTGGTTTTACATTTGGTAAGATCAAATATGCATTTAAGTCAAAGGTGTGTCTCAAGTTGATCAAGGATGACAATAATAGATGGTAATAAGGTTTTTTCAATTCCAGTACATACGGATGTAGAATATTCATTCTTTATTCAATTTTGGGGTTGTCAGTCTTGTTCTTCGATCTATACAGTTGCAATTTAGGGTCTGTTGTAATGACATCTTAATTATTATTCACATGGGAGTAGGTGTGTCATACATTTTGAGTGTTTGGTGGGGATTTTATAGGCGATCATTGGATTTCCTTTTTTGATTCCTTCTTACCTGCTCCTTTTGCTTGCCTTCTCAATTTCCAAAATGTCATTCTCATTGGATGCTTGTGTGAAATGTGAGTCTTGTCATCAATATCATAGAAGCATTCTACCCAAAAATTACAGAATTATTCTTCAACCAGTGGTAGATGAAGATGCACTCTCTCATCCTTTGGATGATGAGATGTTGGTCATTATGTTTATCCTGCTTTCTTCTTCCACCTGTCATGCATTTCAGAATGTCATTGAGGAGGACTTCTTCTCTACGTTTTCTAGACAAGTATTATATCCCTCAAATTTGGTCTCCATTTTTCTATCTAATGCTATGGATCTTCTTCAGTCAACATTGAGACTGTAAATCATTGCTTACAAGGTGGTCAGACCAGAGTTTTGGGCTCAAAATAAACTGAAGTGGGCTATGCAGAATTATGATTCATGGTCCGGAAATGCCTTGGTGGGAGGACTATTTTCAAGGACTATGCTCATGCAGAAACATGAAGTTTTGGTGACTCTCAAGGCACTACCGAAGGCATGTGAAAAGCATAACTCATGGCTCTTGACGAAGACCTTGCAATGCATGGCAAAAGCTCTGGGTTTTCAGATGTCTGAAGGTGTGAAGAAAATTGGTTTTGCATTGCTTGACATTTTGGGTCTTCCAATCTTTGATGCACTTGTAGTATCTTCTCAGTTGGTTCGTGAAACTGGTAACTGGTTGGTTCCTGCTCTAAGTGCTGTTGGCTCCGGACACCTTGTCCGAAAACCCCATTTGGATCATCAAACCAACAGCTTTGGGGGGTATTTATCATGTTGTTGTTGAAGGCTCGAGCTCAGGCTGGGAGGTGGCTCCACTATCATGCTCTGATTTTGGCTGGGGTCACTTGTTACAAACTGGTTTGATGTCCACTTTTGCAGAAGGTGCTGAGGACATGGAAGAAAAATAGTTTATTGGCATTCTTCTATTTTTTTGGACTTTTCTTCATAACTTCAGGCATGTTTTGTAAAATGTTTGAAAATTTGGTTGTATTGAGTTGCTTATGCTTGCTGTTCTGATATGTTTGAAAATGCAAAATTCAAAAAAGTGTGAATTTTGGTGAAATTATGTTTATTCCATCAATAAACTATGATTGTCAATATTGATTCTTGTAATTTGTACATATTGCAACAATGTTGGGTTTTCTTTATTGGTTCTTTCCTAGTTGAGGTCTTGAAACAGTGTATATATATATATATATATATATATAAAGTGGTTCGTCCACTTTACCAAAAAAAAAATATTGTCTTGGTAAAATGACCATAATTTTCTCTCAGGATATCAGATTTTAGACTTCTTATAGTCGTTGGAAAGCTATTTCAAAGCACTACAACACGGTGTTGGTTTGATTTTATGAATTTTAAAAAAATTACATTTTAAGAGCCTAAAAGTTAAATGTTGTTTATTTTGAGTATAGATTAGGGCATAATTTTGGCATATAGAGTCAAATTTTTGACTTAGAGTAATCAACATAAAGCTCTTGAAGATCTCTATACATTGGTTCATATTTGGTGCAAATTTTTACATGATTTATTTTGTGATATATTGATCTAGACAATTTATGATATATATTTACTATTGTAACATTGTGAGTTTATGACATTGTATATTTTGGAGATTTGGATTTGATGTCATTGTATACTCAATTCATATTTTAGATTGGTCTCATGATGATATAGTTATCAGTGTTTAGTTTGGATATGTATGATGACTTGTTAAGTCTACAAGTTGTGTAGTGTTGTAAGCAATCTATACTTATAGGTTGTATTTATTGCTTGGATATTGGTTGTGTTTGCCTAATTATCTTTCATTATTGATGCATATTCATATTGGTGGATTGGATTTGGATTGTATATGCCCTAAGTCACATGACTTGCTATTTTTTTTCAAGTAGAAGGGATGAGATTTTGTTAATAGGTACAGTCATGGTGGAAAATTGTGGTTGACTATTTTATGTTGACAAGTTGAACACTTAGAGAGTTAAATGCTCAGTTCATAGATATGATCACAGTACCATGGATTTTGGCATGACAAAATTCAATATAGAGGTACATCCTTGATGTTCATTGGTTTGGATTCCTAATTTGGTTATGGTGGTATATCTTCTTAGTTGAGGATCATGGCTATTTAGTTTCTTTTGGGGAGCTCATGATGTGCACTTTGAGTTTTTTAATGGTTTGATACCTTGGTTGATTCTCATGGTTAGAGGATAGATTTTCATCATGATGTCATGGATAGCTTGGATACATGGTTTAGTGGGAGCTTCTAACAATGATGATATGATAGTGCAGGATTGATTCTAGGTTTAGTTTGTATCTTCTTAAGTTTGGAGATCTTGGTTTTTCACTTGGTACTAACACTTTGGTTTTGTAAGTGTAGACCTAGAGGATCTTCATATATGAGATGGATTTCATGATTTAATTGGTAACTCGATACCACAATTGAGTGAGAGTTTTTGGTATTAATATATTTATTGAGTGTTTGCAGATGTTGGAGGTTTGTCTTACATCATGTTGCTGCAAAAGTGTCTTTGACATTTGCATTGTGCACGTGTTAACTTCATGATGTGTGGAGATGGTTGCATCTTAAGGATTCATGGAGTTCTTGGTAAAGGTGTGGTTTATGCTTTCATTTGACATGTTATCCTTGGTGTTAGGATGGTTTCATTATTATGTCACGGTATACTCTTGATATGTGTTTAGAGTTTTGACATGTTATGGTATGTTCATATGGAGCATGTTATCTCTTTGGTTTAAATGGTTAAGATGATGTTGTCATGTTTATGTTCCTAAGGTCATGGTTGGAACTTTGACATTGATCTTGGTCTAGTTTCATGGTATTGAGTACATTGATCATTTATTGGATAGTTCATGATATTGTTATATTACATTTGTAGTTGTCATAGATTGATTGTTTATAGGTGCTCATGGATATTTAGAGATGGTGGTGATATTGATTTCTCTTGTGATTAGAGATGTATTTGTTGAGGTGGTTGATGGTTTCAACAGAAATTCTTAGGGGCATTAACCTAATATGGACTTGAGAGGAGATTGTTCTTAGATGAGTCTTGGTTGGAGACTTGGATATCTTGATAAGGATTCTCATTTCCCACTCTTGGTCTACTCGACAATTTACTACTTGAGAGGTTGGTGCAGAGCACTTCCCTTTTTGATTTTGTGAGTTGTTTGGGTATTGTTTAAGAGTCTTGTGTGAGTCTAATAAGATTTAATGCTCCTTAGATCCAAGCTTGTCGTAATTTGTTTATAAAGAGCAAAAATTGCTCACAAGGTCCAAAAGTTGTCAAATGTTGTCAAGTGGGTCAAAAGTTGCTAAGATTGAGAAACTAGGGTACTTGGTCCCCTGTAGGGTCCTAACTAAGGTCCTAGGATATGTCTAGGGGCACCCACTTGCACAAAACATGCAAAAAGGAAAAATTGCTCAAAAGTCGTAAAAATGCTCAAAAGTTGCTTAAGCAACATTTACAATTTTATGAAGGAATAGCTGATTGTAACCACCCGTCCACAGGTGTTTGAGCATGGGATGAAGAATTTTGGAGGTTAGAATGAATTTTAGTTGCAGACCACATGTGAGAGAAAGTTGTATTTGTACAACATGATCTAACTTCATGGCAGTGTAGAGTTTGGTCTTAGCTTTCTTTTGCATATCCAAGTTTGGTTTCAAGTTGCAGGATTGAAAAGTTGGAATGGTTTCTAGGTGACTAGACTATGATTTCCATTCATAGAGTTGTTCGAACAAAAATGGCCCTAACCTGATTATCCATGGTTGAAAATGCATGAAAGCTTGTGGAATGCTAGGTTAGGACATGTACATAGTGTATTTTCTTTATTTTTTTATTTTTTCAATTGATCTTCTAGATGTGGAGTGATGCTCTAGGATGACTACTTGGAGTAGGTGAGCTAGGACAACAAGACAATGTGTTTGAAGAGCGCACCCATGCTCTGATATGGCCAACCCAATGGCATGGTTAGAAGCCCTAGAATGTTCCCTTGAAGAAACAAGTGGTTATAGGGGTTAGCATGATGTTTGAAGACTTCTATGAGATATGTTCTGGGAATCAATCCAAAGGCCTAAATATAGCCTAAAAACTAGGGCCTGAGAGAAAATAGGGTTGTGGGTGACTTGGAGCTCTATAATTTGGGATTCTTGAAGTTCTAGGTGATCTCTTTCAGAATCATATGGTCTTCCATAGGGTTGTGTGGAAGAATTTGGATAAATTGACCAAAATAGTGGAACTAGACCTAATACAATTAGGCCTAATTAGCCATATTTGTGGAAGGTGATAGCTAAGTGTTTGTTAATATAGCTAGAAGTGTTAGGAAGGATATGGAAGATATATTCAACATCAGGAAGGGCCTAAGAATTGAGAACGAAAGATCCTAAGCAAGGGTTTGGGAGTTCTAAGGGAAAGAACAAGGTAAATAAGGGCTAGTAGGGCTAGTTCCTAAATGAGAATGTTATGTTCTAGCATCAGCCCAACTATACCTAGGAGAAAAGTTGAGGTGAGGGTCTTGGAGGCCAAGGTTGGTGGAAAGAATATAGGAGGCAAGAACCATTGGATGGTTCAAAGGGTTACACCCTAACTAGTAGAAGTTAAGTTCTATAAACTTAGACTTTTTGCATCAGAGTAGTACCAGAGCTTGAACTAAATTAAAGTTGGTGTATGTATGACAAGGAGGAGATCTAAGAGGTTGATATTATGCCACCCAAGGCAATGAGAAAGGGTTCCATAGAGGACTTGGTCAAGGACTTGTTAGGAAAGGCCGATTTAGTAGAAGAAAAAAGTAAAAAGAAAGTTACTGAATGGGGAGATGAGAGTGAGGAAGAATATGAAAGTCTGACATGAGAGATGTTTGACAAGGACAAAGAAGTGGAGATGGAAAAGGAACAAAATGTGTTCTTGGATGCCTTCAAGTCTATCAATAAGGACAATATGGAACATATTCCTTACTATAGTGGCAGTTTGAATGAGAGTGGTTAGAGGCCACAGATAATTAGTTTGACAGCATGGTATAAGAGCTTGAACTACATTCAATTTGGTGTATGTCTAACAAGGAGGAGAGCCAAGAGGTTGACAGTATTCCACCCAAGGCAATGATCAAGGGTTCCATAAAGGACTTGGTCAAGGACCTATTGGGATAGGCCAATCTAGCAAAAGAAAAATGTAAAAAGAAAATCACTGAATGGGGAGATGAGAGTGAGGAAGGATATGAAATTCTAATACAAGAGATGTTTGACAAGGACAAAGAGGTGAAGATGGAAAAGGAACAAAATGTGTTCTTAGATGCCTTCAAGACTATCAATAAGTATAGTATGGAACATATTCCTTACTATAGTGGCAGTTTGAATGGAGAAGAGTGGTTAGAGTGGTTAGAGGCCATAGATAATCAATTTGATTATAAAGAAGTGCAAGAGGAGAAGAGAGTCACTTATGCGAAGGCTATTCTCAAGGGATTGGCATTGATTTGGTGGAATATGATGCAAGATGACAGGGTAACAACATAGAAGAAGAAAATAGTTTCTTGGGATAGGATGAAAATTAGGTTGAAAGCACAATTCCTACCCACTGACTATGAGATACAAATATATTAGAAGTTACAGAACCTAAGACAAAGGGAGTTAACAATAAGTTCCTATACTGAGGAATTCAATAAGTTGAGTCTAAAGGCAAGGATGCATGAGGAGGAAGTGGAAAGGGTAGTGAGGTATCTCAATGGGTTGAGACAAGGAATCCAAGATGAGATCACTCTAATGGCCCTTGACAGTATGCACAAGTGCTTTCAGTTAGCCTTGAGAGCAAAGGACAAGGCTAGAAGGAGACATGATACCCAACAAAGAGGAAGAGGAAATAGGGGATTCAGAGGCAAGGGTAACTTTGGAAGAGGACAAGGCCCAAGTAGGCCAGAAGAAGCTCAGTCTGCAAATAACAATGGAGGCAATCAGAATAAAGGCACATTTCAGAGGGGAGGATATAAAGGAAGAGGACCTCCTAGAGGTAGGTTTTAGTCACAGGGAAGAGGTAATTTAGTCTTCACTGGTAGATGCTACAATTGCAACCAAGGGGGTCACACCATGGGCAGGTGTCCTGAGAAAGGTTCTGCCTCATCCATGGGAGAAAGAACAACTTAGCTAGTGTAGGAAGAGGACACCCAAAGTGTCACTTCACTAATCTCCAAGGCAGGGCTAGAATTGTACGGAGAAAATCTCATGTTGAGGAGAACGTTATTGAAGGTACCTAGTGTTTGAGCCACCCCAAAGGAAGAGCTTGTTGAAAAGTACTTGTAGGTCACATGGGAAGATCTGTAGTGTGATAGTGGACTCTAGTTCCACAAATAACATAGTGTCAATAGAGATGGTGGGAAAATTGAAACTTAGAAGGATACCTCACACCACACCATACAAGGTGTCATGCTTAAGCAAGGGTTGGCAGATAGTGGTGGATGAACAAACTTTGGTGGAGTTTGATATAGGAGAATATAAAGACAAAGTTTTATGTGACATAATGCCTATAGATGCATGTCACCTCCTATTAGGATGTCCATGGCAATATGATATAAAGGTCATTCATGATGGGGAAAAGAAAAGTTATGTAATCACTAAACAAGGTAAGAAGTTTCAGATGGATCCTTTGGCAGAACCTAATGAAGAGAAACATGTGGGGTCTAGTGTGATGCTTTTGAGTGGAAAGGAGTTCCTTAAAGTCATGAATAAGGAAAAAGGAGTATGTTGTGTAGTAATAGTGAAGCTGAGGGAGGAGACTAAAGAGAAGGTCAATATGCCCCAAGAAGTACAATAATTATTAGAGAAGTATCATGAGGTAGTAGATAATGGTCTACCAAATGCTTTGCCACCTATGAGGGATGTGAGTCATCAGATAGACCTAATACCAAGAGCTAATCTACCCAACAAGACAACATATAAAATGACTCCAAATAAGAATACAGAAATTGCTAAACAATTATAATATTTGTTAGGGAAAGGGCTTATAAGGAAGAGCTTAAGTTCTTGTGTTGTACCTGCTATCCTTGCACCTAAGAAGGATGGAAAATGGAGGATATCTACTAACTCTAGGGATATCAACAAGATAACAATCAAATACATATTCTCCATGCCCCAAATCGAGGATTTGTTGGACAATTTGGGAGGTTCTTATTATTTCTCCAAGGTGGATTTGAAATCAAGGTACCATCAAATTAGAGTTAGGCTTGGTGATGAATGGAAGACAACCTTGAAGACAAATGAAGGGTTGTACGAGTGGCTTGTAATGCCCTTTGTCTTGAAAAATGCACCTAGCACATTAATGAGGGTCATGAATGAAGTGCTAGCAGGCTTCATAGGTGAATTTTAAATTTTTTGTCTAGATGACATTTTGATTTTTAGCAGATCTAAGGAGGAGCACATGAAGCATTGAGATGGTCTTGAGAAGGCTACACCAAGAAAAGTTGATGATTAACCAAGACAAATGTGAGTTTTTGAAAACTGAATTAGTCTATAATGGATTTGTTGTTTCTAATGGATGTATAAAGATGGATCTTGATAAGGTCACGACTACATTGGGATGGCCACCACCTAGATCCATAGGGGATGTGAGGAGTTTTCATGGATTAGCCTCTTATTATACAAAGTTTATGAGGAATTTTAGTCATGTGTGCAACAATTGTAAACACCATTAACGGGGGATTAAATGTCAATTTAAGTTGACAGAAGCAACAGGTAAGAGCTTTGAAATGTTGAAGAAAAAGATAGTAGAACTACCTACTCTTAGGTATCCTAACTTCAATTAGCTATTTGTGGTGGAGTGTGATGCCAACAAACTAGCCATTGGGGTAGTGTTGAGTCAAGAAGGACACCCTTTGGCATTCTTCTCAAAGAAGTAGAATGAAGTCAAGCAAAAGTACTCTACCTATCATTTGGAGCTGTATGCAATGATTAAAGCACTCAAAATGTGGAGACATTATCTCCCACTAAGGGAATTTGTAGGCTACACAGATAATCATGCCCTTAGCTTCTTGAATGGACAAGAAAAGTTGAACCAAAGACACCTAAAATGGGTAGAGTATTTGCGAGCATACACCTTTGTCATAAAACACAAGAAGGGTGTTAGCAATAAAGTTGCAAATGCACTAAGTAGGAAATTGTTAGCTATCAAGGAAATATAGTTACAAGGTGTAGGAATGAATGACCTTAAAGATCTCTACAAGGAAGACAAAGATTTCAAAGATGTCTATGAAGCATGTGATAAGTTCAACCCAGGCTTTAGAGTGGAGTTTACTGATTACATGTTGCACGAAGGATTATTGTTCAAGAGACACATGTTGTGTATACCCCAAAGCTCCATGAGGGAGAATATAATCAAGGAGAAACACCAAGGCAGTTTGGGAGGTCATGTTGGAGTGGATAAGACACTTGAGCAAGTGAATAGGCATTATTATTGGCCTAAATTGTAGATAGGTGTAAGGAAATTTGTGGAGCATTGTCAGATATGCCAAAGAGCCAAGGGACATAGTAGCAATAATGGATTATATCAACCTCTATCCATACCACAACGACCTTAGGATTTCCTAAGCATGGATTTTTTTTGGGACTATCGAAGACACCAAGAGGACATGACAGTGTGTTTATAGTGGTGGACAGGTTTAACAAGATGGCACACTTCATTCCTTATAGGAAAACCAATGATGCTTCACACATTGTAGGACTTTTCTTCAAAGACATAGTAAGACCCCATGGATTACCACTCAACATGGTAAGTGATAGGGATAGTAAGTTTGTGGGTGGTCACTTCTAGAGAACCTTTTGGAAAATTTTAGGAACAAACTTATCTTTCTCTTCAGCCTATCACCCTCATTCAGATGGACAAACTAAGGTAGTAAATAGGTCCCTAGGTAACCTATTCAGGTGTTTAACCAAGCAACATGGATAGTCATGGGATCACATTATAGGATAGGCCGAATATGCCTACAATGACTCCATCAATAGGAGCACTAGCAAGATCCTAAGTTAGTCTATGGGGTTACTCCAAGAGGGATCACGGAGTTGAGGGACCTTAGCTTGGAGGACAAAAGGAGTGCTGAAGGAGAATCTTTTGTAGAGTAGACGAAGGAGCTTCATGAATAGGTTAGGAAGACTTTACAACACCAAGTGGAGAAGTATAAAATTGGAGAAGATAAAACAAAGAGATTTACAATTTAAGGTGGGGGATTTGGTACTTGCCTACCTTAGGAAGGAGAGGTTACCAAAAAGGAAACCAACCAAACTACTGATGAAGAAGATAGGACCATTAAAGGTCTTGCATAAGTTTGGGAATAATGCATATGAAGGAGATTTACCTCCTGATTTGGTTATCTCACCCATTTTCAATATATGTGATATGTTTCCTTATAAATGTCCTTCTAATTCTCGTCAGCATACTCTTCCAGACTTGGTAGCAGATGATTGGGCCAGAGATATGCCCACTCCTCAACCTTTACAATTGGATAGTATAGTGCACTTCAAGGTGATCAAGAAGATAAGAAAGGGTACCTAAAAAACCTATTTGATAAAATGGAAAGGCTTGCCAGATGTTTAAGCTACTTGGAAGATGGAGGCAGACATATTGAAGCATGGAGTTATAATTGAAGACCTTCTAACTCAAGGGACTTGAGTTCTTTGTCCAAGGGAGTATGGTGTAGAGCACCTCCCTTTTTGGTTTTGTGAGGTTTTTATGTGTTAGTTAAGAGTCTTGTATGAATCTAATAAGATCCAATGGTCCTTCGATCTGAACTTGTCCCAATTTGTTTTTAAAGAGAAAATATTGCTCACAAGGTCCATACGTTGTCAAATATTGTCAAGTGGGTCAAAAGTTGCTAAGATTGAGAAACTAGGGTACTTAGTCCCCTATAGGGTCCTAAGGGTCCTAACTAAGGTCCTAGGATAGGTCTAGGGGCACCCACTTGCTCAAAACATACAAAAAAGCAAAATTGCTCAAAAGTTGCTTAAGCAACTTTTGCAATTTTTGCAAGAAAGTTGCAAATGAAGGAATGAGAGGTTGTAACGTCCCATCCTTGGGTATTTGAGCATGGGATGAATATTTTTAGAGCTTAGAATTAATTTTAGTTGCAGACCACACATGAGAGCAAACTGTACATAATTTTTTTGAGTTATTCCTTGTATTTGCACAGATTTTGTACTCTTGTACGAATGTATATGGATTGGGTTGCATGATCTAATTTTGTGGAAGTGTATATTTTGGTCTTATCTTTCATTTTCATATCCAGGTTTGGTTTCAAGTTGCAAGGTTGAAAAGTTACAGTGGTTTCTAGGTGACTGGACTGTGATTTCCATTCACAGAGTTGTTGGAACAAAAATGGCCCTAACCTGATCATCCACAGTTGAGAACACATGAAACCTTGTGGAATGATAGGTTAGGTCTTTTACATAGTGTTTTTCTTTCCTTTTATCCTTTTCAATTGATCTTCTAGTTATGGACTGATGTCCTAAGTTGGCTTATTGGAGTAGGTGAGCCAAGATAATGAGAATATGTGTTTGAAGAGCACATCCATGATCTGATATGGCCAACCCAATGGCATGGTTAGAAGCCCTAGAATTTACCCTTGAAGAAACAAGTGGTTGTAGGGGTCAACATGAGGTTTGAAGACTTCCATGAGACATTTTGTGGGAACTTGTCTAGAGGCCTAAAGATAGCTTAAAAACTAGGGCCTGAGAGCAAATAGGGTTGTGGGTGACTTCGAGCTTTGTAATTTGGGATTATTGAAGCGCTATGTGATATATTTAAGAATCATATGGTCTTCCATAGGGTTTTGTGGAAGAATTTGAATAAATTGACCAAGATAGTGAAACTAGACCTAATACAATTAGGCCTAATTAGCCTTATTTGTGGAAGGTGATAGCTAAGTTCTTGTTAATATAACCAGAAGTGTTTGAAAGGGCTAGGAAATGTATGAAAGATATCTTCAACATTAGGAAGGGCCTAAGAATTGTGAGGGAAAGATCCTAAGTAGGGATTTGGGATTTCTAAAGGAAAGACCAAGGTAAATAAGGGCTAGTTCCTAAACAAGAAGGTTATGTCTTATAGCATCAACAAAACTATACCTAGGAGGCAAGTTGAGGAGAGGGTCTTGGAGGCCAAGGTTGGTGGAGAGAACATAGGAGGAAGGAACCATTGGATGGTTCAAAGGGTTAAACCCTAACTAGTAGAAGTTAAGTTCTAGAACCCTAGACTCTCTACATCAGAAGTATAGCTCATTGTTTCTCTCTAGTGCATTATGCTTATGTTTATCTTTCATGGATATCGATCTTGAGCTATGGTACATAAGTTAGTTCTAGAGGGTTCATTTGAGAGATGATCTAGCATTGGTTAGCTCCTTGTGCATATGTTGTTGCGCTTGTTGAGTTTGGGAGATGGTTTTATGTTGGGAATGTTCCTTGGATTAGGAATGGTTATTCCTTGGTTTTAAAATAGTTTATGAGTTTGATCTTCTTGTGATAGGCTTGCATCCATGATTAATTATATGGTATGGTTTGGGTGTTGTTGTGGCTTCTTGGTTGGGGTTTTATGGAGGAGATCATACTTGCACAATTTACATCTAGAGGTGTGTGTAGAAGGACATGATACATGTTATGATTTGCATGGTTTCTCTTTGGTCCTTATTATCTTCTTAGATGTTCGGTTTCACTTACATTGGATTTGAGATTGGTTGGAGCCAGTGATCACTGGTTTGTGTTCAAGTATGTCATGTGATAAATGACATGGTTATCCCTTTATCTCTTTCCTCTATTAGTTGCGGAGAGCTTGGGAAAGCTTTGGAGACTTGTTATGACAGTTGTTCTTACAAGTTATTGGTTTAGGTGTTGTGGATGTTCTTGATACTACATGGATTCACTTCTTTGAGATATTGTGAGTGGACTGGTTATAGATTTGATATTATCATTTGTAGTGGAGCTTCTTGGTGTATAGTTGGCAAGTATTACTTTTGAGGCTTGTGATTGCAGGTTATAGATTCACTTGGTATACCTTTGGAGGTACGGATAGTTGGATGGGTTGGCACTTGTTGTAGATCTAATTTCAGCTATGGATATTTTGATAACTATGGATACATGTGATTACCTTTGGATCATGTGTTTGTGCTTGGCATTTCAGTTGACATGATTTTATGATCTTCTTATATGACAGGTTGGATGGCTTCTATGTATGTCCACTAGCAGTGCCATAATAGAAGGTGGCTTCATTTATGTTTGAGATGTTAGATACTTTGATTTTGTTGTGGGTATCAGGATGGAACACATGGTATACTTTGATCCATGATGGTGGATGTGCTAGGAGGGATTCTTTCCTTGTTCATTTATGTTCCTATAGATTGACCATATGCAATGTATACAACAAGTGGAAGATTGTTAAGATTATGTGTGTTGCACATATTGCATAATATTGTTATATCATATTTATTTATTTTATTACGTAATGTTGCATCTAGAAACACATAGATGGACATGCAACATGGAAAGATTTTCATAGGATATACTTGATGAGTTGTATTATAATATTGCGATAATATTTGATGTAATTATTTAATATTAGGTAAAATAATTAAATGTTCAATATTAAAAGTGGGGTCAATGGTTTATGTAATACTACTTGGTGGTTTTGTGTGACTTTCTACTATACAAGTAGGAGAAGGAGAACATGAAAAAAGGAAAGAGTCAAGTGGAGCAAGGTTTGAGAGGTTAGACAAAGGGAGCATTTGTGAAGGTTGGAAGCATGACATGGGGTGTGTGGAATCATGCTTGTTCACATGGATTGCTTAGTTGTGGGTATGGCTTTGAAGGCTTCCATGGTTGTATTGCAATGGTATTTTTTACTTAATAATACATGGTGTTGGATGTTTTTGGAGGTTGGGGTTTTTACCTCAACAAGGGTTTCCCAAAGTACATCTTGTGTCATTTTTTGTGGGTATGTTGTCTATTCTCTTGCATGTGGATTATAAGTGATTTTAATTGTATATATATATATATATATATATATATATATATATATATATATATATATATATATATATATATATATATTTCAAATCTATTATGAGTTATGTGAAAATGGTTATATTTTTTGTTGCAAGTTTCCTTACACATATTGAGAAAAAAACACATGAACACTTGTATGGAGACCAATTGATAAGAATGTAATTGCAAAAAAAAAAAAAGATTTTCAGATACAAACTTAATGAAAATGGTGAAGTTGTGAGGAACAAGGCAAGATTAGTTTGCAAAGGTTATGCTCAAGAAGAGGGAATTGATTATGATGATACTTTTTCTCCTATTGCAAGATTGGAAGGAGTCATAACTTTGTTGACATATGCTACTTACAAAAGATTCAAAGTGTATCAAATGGATATTAAATCTACATTCTTGAATGGAATACTTGAAGAGTAAGTCTACATAGAACAACTAGAAGGATTTGTTGAACCTAATCAAATGCACATGATTTACAAATTGAAAAAAACATTGTATGGACTAAAGGAAGCACTGAGATCCTAGTATGAAATGTTACATTCATGCTTGATTAAAATTGGATTTGCAAAAACTAGTGAAAACAATAATTTGTACTCGAAGAGTAAAGGTGAGAACATGGTATTAATTGCTGAAATTTTTGCAGAAGATATTATATTTGGTGGTAATAATTTTCTATGTAAATCATTTTCTGATCTAATGAGAGTTTGAAATGTCTATGTTTGCTGACATCAATTTTTTCATTGGCTTACAAGTTCATCAAATAAAGAATGGTATATTTGTGACTCACTCTGAGTACATAAAGGAGATCTTGAAAACGTTTGGCATGGATGAGTCAAGGTCAATCGACACACCTATAGTGACTAGATGCAAATTATCGAAAGAGGATACTATAGCTAAGGTAAATGAGACACAATAAAGGGCAATAATTAGTAAACTATAGTGTGTTGTGCATAGTAGATTCGATATTGCACATGTGGTTGGATTTGTTGCAAGGTTTTCCTCTAATTCTAAGGAAACACGCATGACTATTGTTAAGAGGATATTTAGGTATCTTAAAGGGACTAAAGATTTTGGATTGTGGTACAATCAAGAGAGTGATTTTGAACTAAAGGTTTATACAAATGTTGATTGGATTGGTAATGTGGATGACATAAAGAGTACAAGTGGTGAAGCTTTCTTCTTAAACATGTTTAAGAAAGAAACAGAGTTGTATTTCACAATATACTATTGAAGTTGAGTATGTTGTAATTAATTATTCTAAAATTGTGAGGATTACAAAATTATTGGAAGGAATGAAAGAGGAGGTTACTGAGTTTGTCACTATCTATTGTGACAATACTAATGCAATAAATATATCAAAGAATCCAGTTATGCATGTAAAAACCAAGAATATAGCTATCAGGTATCACTAATTGAGAGAGAAAGTACAAGAGAAGCAATTAAGGCTTGAATATGTGAAATCTAAAGAACAAATTGCAAATATACTTACCAATCCATTGCCTTCGGATACTTTTGATTATCTAGGAGGTGAGTTAAGGGTGCTTTCCCTAACAAAGATTCACTAAGAAAAGATGCATGTTGCATCAATTCATGGATGATCAGATATATCTTTTTGGAGTTGATGCAAAAATTCACACTTTAGTAGAAGTTATCAAATTTTGAAAATGTTTGTGATGAAACAGATGTAAAAAAATACATGTAAGGTACAAGGTATAATTACAAGGT
The DNA here is from genome assembly GCA_028749045.1 of Cupressus sempervirens. Classification (NCBI taxonomy): domain Eukaryota; kingdom Viridiplantae; phylum Streptophyta; class Pinopsida; order Cupressales; family Cupressaceae; genus Cupressus; species Cupressus sempervirens. The sequence goes on along the minus strand of CM053793.1, from coordinate 783,639,023 downwards.
TTTATAAATTTCACATTGGAACTTATAAATGTAACTAAAAGGGGAGAGAATGACTAAAGGGGGAGAGAATTTGTAAGAATGAAAATATGCAAAGAAAGAGAATGAATAAAGGTGGAGAGAATCTAAGTAAGCAAAGGGAGAGAATCGAAAAAGTGGAGTACACCCAAAGGGGAGAAATGTTGAAGATGAAGATGATGAAGATACAAACTGAGTGATTCCAATGCTAAGTCTATTGTAGAGAATCCAAATGATGTCAGGGAACTGAATATGACATGTATTTTTTACATAAATAATTACTTATGTCAAGTCATTAATTTGCATGTACTATTATAGATCATTGCTTAATCTAAAGTGGGCGAGAGTAACTAAAAGGGGAGAGAATGACTAAAGGGGGAGAGAATTTGTAAGAATGAAAATATGCAAAGAAAGAGAATGAATAAAGGTGGAGAGAATCTAAGTAAGCAAAGGGAGAGAATCGAAAAAGTGGAGTACACCCAAAGGGGAGAAATGTTGAAGATGAAGATGATGAAGATACAAACCGAGTGATTCCAATGCTAAGTCTATTGTAGAGAATCCAAATGATGTCAGGGAACTGAATATGACATGTATTTTTTACATAAATAATTACTTATGTCAAGTCATCAATTTGCATGTACTATTATAGATCATTGCTTAATCTAAAACATGCTCAACATGTTCGAATATTATTATGCTCGATCATTGCTTGATCAATTATATGCATGTATATCAGATCATTACTCGATCTATACCAAGAGAAAATTATTTTGCAAATTCAGATTTTGGTATATGTATTGTGATATATAGAATTGTAATTTAATGAAAGAATTATCACTTGGTTTCCAAGGTATATCAAATGATAATTCTTATTGTGTTGAAGAACTATGTATGTGTGCATGTATGTCAGTTCTTATAATGAACAGACATACATATACACATGTTCATATATAAACAATAAAAGAAATCATCCTTGTATCTGAGTGAAGCCAATTTGTATCAACATTTAAGGATTATGAAATCAAGTATAATTTTGTGGACAAACAAGCATTTGCAATAGTTGGGGCTGAAGAAGTTTAATTATTTTATTGCTGCCAAAAAAAGATGATTGTTTATGTTGTCTGCCCTAGTGTCTGTGAATATATCGTGGAAGGCAAAATTACAAAGAAAAGGGCAAATTGGATAACCAAAATTGTGGAGTATGGTATTAATATTAAGCCCACTAAAGTGATCTAGTGTAAGTTGTCATGTCAATATATAGCTCAAGAAATAAAATCGTCATGTCAATCAACAGAGGAGGCGATCTTCATGCTCCAGGCTCTAGCGGATGGTGTTTCTTGACAAAATCCTCTACATTGATGAACTTGAGGCTTTTCTTAGTGACTCCTCGCTTCTAGGTGATGGTTGTCATCTACACCAGGTATTGATCTCCATCCTTCTCTTTGCTGATGATGTGGTTCTTCTTGCTTCCTCTCGTAAGGGTCTTCAAAGGTTTTTAGATAGACTTGCATCTTTTTGTTATATGAGACAACTGGTTGTGAACCTTGAGAAGACTCGGGTTATGGTCTTCAACGGTTTGAAGACTTCACATCTCCATTTTCACTTCCAGGGTCAGGAAGTTGAGATTACATCATCTTACACATACCTTGGGGTTAAGTTTTTTGGATTTCATTTCAGCTTGAGATCAGCTATTCAGCCTCAGATAAGTAAAGGGTTGGGTTCCCTTGCCATGCTTGAGAGACAGTGCTTCAGACACCACTTTCAGGATACATCGTCTAAGCTATCCTTCTTGGATTCCTTAGTAAGACCCATAGTGCTCTATGGTTTGATGGTTTGGGGTCCTTCTCTTTTAGACTCGGATTGGGCCATGATCGAGCGTACCCAGATTATGCTCCTTCGTCGGATTATCAGATGTCACAGTTCTACCCCCCACAGTATTATTTTGGCAGAGTTCGGTGCTCACCCATTCAGACTTGCAGCCATTTTTGACTTGATCTGGTTTCTCCACCGTCTTCGTGGCTTTGTTGACTCGGAGGAAGGCCAACACAGATACCCTTATTTAGCCTACTGCTCCTAAATTGCTATTGCTGACGTCGATCCTGCCACTAGAGCCCGCGGTTGGTATGCTCAAGATACTATCCTACTGAGTTCAGTGGGGATCGACATTGATGATCTTCCTCCCTACCAATTCTCATTGTATGCCCTTGCTCATCTACTCCCTTCTCGGCAAGAGTTGAACGGGCATGTCAGAGATGACATTTACAGGAAGTATATCACACGGACTTGGGTGGATCCTCCAAGGGGACTACGTCCAAGGATGGCTTTCTACGCTGAGCACTTCTTAGTTATCCAAGATGGGATTATTGTACGCCCTGAGTACTTACATAGATACTGGACTCACGCCCTGCGTATCTCCCTTGGCTCCTTTAGGGTGGGCTCGCACAAACTCTGGATTCAGGTTGATCACCATATTGCTAGAGAGGATCGGGTGTGTACACTTTGTACCTTAGCAGAGGTAGAATCTGAGATTTCTTTTCTTTTCAGATGCCCCATATAATATGAGATTAGAGGGAGATTTTATTGTCTGTTTAGAGATTGCAGATCCCTCTCAGATTTTTTCAAGTACACCGATCAGCGTTGCATTGCACTCTATCTCTGCGAGTCCTCACAGCTTCGTGACCATATTTTACAGCTTTCATTTCCCAAGAGTCAGACCCAGGCACAACTTATTACGACCTTCTTCTCGCCCTTAACTCCAGTTCAGGGTGTGAAGCGACCGTATAGTTTCCCTAACATGGGCTGTTCCAGATCGGTGAGACCCCGTAGGGGACCTTTTTGCCAGCGACACTCCTCTCGTGGCACTCAGCTTCATCACAGGGCTTTTGGTAGCCGCACAGATCAGTCACTATTGGAATTTTTCCCTGTGAAGACGGATACCTAATCTTTTTCGTGATGTTTCTTGCTTTCTTTTTCTTTTATTGTGCTTGTTCTTTTTTGGACACCATTTGGTGCTTTGTTTGTCTGCTTTTTCCTTGTTGTAAGCTTCCAGTCCCATAGACCCACGTTGTGGTCTGTTGTTGGACATTAATAAATTTATCTTATCTTATCTACAAATTATTAATGAAAATCATAAAATGGTTTTCATTGCTAGAAAATAACATAAGAAATGAACATCACAAAGAAGAGCTATAGGTGAACAAATAAGCCTTATTGGAGAACCAAGATCACTATCAAAAAAGGTAAGAAAGAGAGTTATTGGTGCATATGACATGAATAGAGCCAATAGGTACAAAGGAAACATTAACGAAACAAAGAAGGGCTATTGATAAACGACATAATAGTTTGACCAATCAGAGATGTGATCTGATGGGACTCAAAATTGTATTCTTGTTTTGAGTACCATTCCAATTATTTTGAGTCATTTTGAGCCCTATAAACACATTTTCTTACATATGTACCCAACTGTCATTTTGAGGCCTAAGAGATGTTTTATGTTTCTAACACCTTGCATTCAACATGTCCATGTATCCTATAGTGATAAATTGTCATTCCAAGTCATTCTGCAAATTTCCATATTGAGCAATGTACAGTTCTGCATTTTTGCCTTAGTGTCAAACAGCGACAGGAGGCCTAGTTTGCATTTCAATATCTTGTACCCAATAACATTTCATAATTTTCCTCTTTGGGGGTGCTTAGTATGCATATCAGTGAACCTATGTTTCAATTTTCATTTCATTTCAATATGTTTTGACTAGGTTTGGAATCCTTCAAAGTTGGTTACTTATCTTTGTCATGTTGATGCATATTGCCCTGAATTTTGGGAGGCCTTGTTTGACTAATTGTAACTTTCACCTAGTTGACCATACTAAGAAATTTTCTTTTGCATTGTATTCTAGAGGTCAGACACTTTCTATGTTTCAGATTTGAGCCTATGAAGAATCTGTTTGATCAGTTTTCAAACGAGATTCTGAATGCAATTTATAACTTTTACTAGTGTTAAGAAATGCAGATTGATCAGTGCCCTTGTTCAGGATGTCATATCTTTGAATCTGTAATTGATGAGATCAAATGGTTTAGACCACTTTGTTCTACTCCAAAAGTTTTTCAAGTATGCCAGTTTGCAAGTCTTGACCAATCAGTTTGCACACTTTTCCAGGTCCATTCCATTTGTAAAAACCACAGTTCTGCTAATGTCCCCTGTTCTACAATTTTGAGTACCCCACTTTGCAAGCTTGCCAAATACATCTTGTTATTCATCATAATCCCAAATCATAGAATTATATTCCCCTCATGGAAATGAACTAATGCCCCTATTTTCATGCTTCTAACTATCTATTTAACTTATTTTTGAATCCAAAACCAAATGCACTTTCCTATTTTCTAACATGTTTATTTGCAGACAGCTTTAGGAAGGCAACTTTGATAGTCAATATATTTTGACCCCAAAGTTGTCATGAGACAAAATTTGTCAAGGTACAAGATTGCAAAACAAAGTATCAGTGTGCCAGCTTTCAAAGTATGGTTATCTGTTTTTGTCAGTTTTTAAAGCTAGTTTATAGGCCTTCCTGTCAGCGAATCACAGTTTGCAGATAAGTGATAAACTCAATTTCTAATGATGTTTTAGTGGTCAATTTTGATTTTTAATCATTGGCAGATGCTCATTGGATCATTTTGAGGAATCAGTTGTTCGAAAATGAATTTTTTTTTTTAGCTAGACCCACTTTGTGTCCTGACTAATTAATTCATATTAATGACAATGTGTGAGGGTTAAGTATTGTTTTAATAGGAGTGATTGTAATGGATTTGATTATTATAAGTTCTTCAATATGTGTACATTGTCTTTTGAGACCAAATGGAGGTGTGGTTTGAAGAGGATTCCTGGGATCCTCATAGAAAGACTGTGCATTACACTTGGCATTGAAGAGAGAGCAAGATACACAGGACCAAGACAAATAATGCAAGAAAGTGTTCTCAAAAGTTCAAATATGATCTCCAACATCAAGGAATCGATTGAATCCCTATTCTCTTTCCCTACCTAATGGTAAAAGTTTTTGCAAACAATTGTGTGATATTACAACAAGGCTAAACGAAAGGATGTTGATCAGGTTAGCTTGTGTAAATTGACTATGTCCTTAAGTCACTAAGTCATGATAGAATAGGGGCATGAAGAAAAGAAGACACTCACAACAAGCAACAGAGCACACTCCATGTGCTAGAAAATGGAACGGGGCAAGGCATCTCATGACAAAGAAGAAACTTTGGAAGAGGTTGGGGGAGAGACGACGTCAAAAGCAGAACACCCCACGCAAAGAAAAGAGTTCCACAGAAAGAAGAGCATTCACAACAATGTTCACAATGGGATCATGAGCAAACCACACACATTTAAAGTTTTCTAGAGTTTCATTGCGTTGGAAGGAAAGAAGAGCTTCCACGGCAGGGGAAACAACACCCACAAACATGAAAGACAAACACGACACTGTATGTAATAGCCATCAACATGTGAGCCTCACTACAAACAGTCTTGGGAGGACTGCACGACAGAGCTCCCGTGGGCAGTGATGAAGAACAAAGGCAAGGAACATAGCATAGCGGCAAGGATGAGGTGTTGATCATCCACGGTATGAACATAGCCCACGGCATGAGCATACCTCCACATAGAGAGCAGGGGCACCATCAAATTTGCAGAGCATGCACCAGCTAGTGGAGCCATTTCAGAAGCGGCGTTGGATGTTAGAAATCCATGAGGGCATACGAAGGGCGTCCAAGCATTTTTCCCCCTCTCTGTGTGCATTGTATTCTTTTTGAAGCAAAGATCTTTACAAATGTCCCACATTCGTTGTTTGAGGATGTTTCAAACACTTTATAAACAATAGCGTTCACTTATTGTAATGTCTATAAGACATGGGCTTTTTGAAAGCTGTAACCCCATGTTGAAGGCCCCACCAAGCATGGTCGTGCCAGTTGGCGCGATAAATAATATTTTGACTAAGATCGCAAGTGAGTGAAGTAGGTTGTGACATCATCAAAAGTGCCATGTGGCAACCAAGTGCGAGTTTGAAGTGAAAATCATGCAATTAAGCCTTAACTGCGCGATTCTACAAAATTGTCAGATTTAACCGCATTGTAGCGTTGCCAGTGGAAAATGCTAAGCTCGATTGGAGGCCCCAACCACATGAGAATGCTCATTTTGCAACTTCGTGGGTCTTAACCATAGTTAAGGCGATACAATTCTGACGGTGCGCCAATGCATGAATTTGCCCGATCGCATGAGTTAAGAGTGTAGTTAAGAGTTAAGCTTGCAATGGAGCAAGAAGCTGCCACATGGCACCTAGGTGGTCAACAGAGGGTTGACCCAAATGGCAAAAGGGGCTAAAAAATGAAACTGAGAAGTTTTTATTTTTATTGGTAATTTTAAACGTGCAAGCCTATGATATGAAAATTTTGAATGATTTTCATGTTTTTCTATAGTTTTGACTATAGAGCATTTTAAATTTTTCAAATTTTAATGGTATGAACTATAAACTGGGGAGCTGATTTTCAAATGAACACCAGATGGGCAATTTTTATCCAAAACATACAGTGTAATAGACCACCAGAATTGAGAGCACCTGAATTATCAATTTCTACAATCAGTTTTTACATAAGTATTCACCAAAAGAAGCTACATAGAGTTTTGTGTTTTTGGGGCATTGTCAGCATAAGTACAGATTTGATGTTTTCAGAATGAGATAAGATTAGATTATAACTAGTTTTTTTTATAAGATTTGATTTGTTCACAGCCATAATGCAAGAATTGATTGTTTTATAAGCAGTTGCAAGTAATACGTGTTTTGTTGGCAGAGGCAGTTGGAGATTCATGGAAAGGGCAAATGAAGTCAAGACAAATATGATTGAAGTTCATGTACCTTTAATGCATATCATATTTTCCTTCAGGGGAGCGTTTCTTTGATTATTCTAAAAGAAGATATTTCAACAATAATTGATGAGTTTTGATTACTGGTAGATGAGGGAAGAGGTAGCTTCAACAGCAACATCCAATCCGGGATTCTTCTTCTTGTCTCTCTCTCTCTTTTCCTCTTTGTAAGGGTTCCAGTTATGGAGAATTTTTCCAATTACTATGATACCATTCTTAACATATTTTCCTCTGTATTGAACAACAACAGTGCAGTTTTCTTGATGTATTTAGATTATATAATCATTCATTGTATATTTTCTGAGTTTTGCTTACACATAATATATTGATTTCAAGAAATGAATATAGAGCCTCATTTGAAGTTTCATTCATAAGTGTATCTCTTTTTCTATGGGTATTTAGTTTTCTATGATATATGCCCCAAGTGCATATCATCCAGTTACAATTTGTTTTGAAGTTGTATGTTGTTGCGTATCTTTTTGTTGGGTCAAGGACCTAAGTAATTTGCTTGATATTGCATTGACAGAACTGTTGGGATCATAGGAGGATTTGATAAGTATGAACTTTGTTTGAAGATTGATGTCTATTTGCAAGGTAGATAGATAGATTACATATCTGAGTATACAAGTATGTTTCGAGTGTCCACATGTGTGTGTTTTGACTTATTTAATGCTTAATGAATAAGGGATTGATTAGCTTGGAGATTACATGTTTTGTTGTTGCATACCTGGGTTATGTTGATGATTCAAACATTAATCAAATGTCTTTTCCCTTTCAATTTAAGAGTTGAAAAGAGTTTCACTCACTTAGTTTTTCAAATTCAAATGCCCTGTTATTAGCTATTTCATGTCCATGAATGTCTGCATAAACATAGAAGATTCAAGGGTTTTTATCTGAGTTCCACCCACCTAGGTCTTGTAAAGCCTGAAGAGGAGGTTAAATAGGCTTATAATTGGCCCTAGTGTCTAAATAGATGCATTGATCATGGGAATTAGCCACCCCTAGGTGTATGTGTTCTTATCACTAGGTTATTCAAAAGCTGTTAATTCAAGAGCCAACATGATCATCACAATAAAAGACTCATTGGATCTAGACAAATGACAAAAGGAACGAAATGTGGCAAAGAATCATTCAAGACAGTTTATAGATAAATGTGAAGAGATGTTTGCACAAAGATTGAGGAAAATTGAACGTACAGAAATAAGAGTTTATCAAGACAACAGAGAAAACAATATAGGATGACATCCAAAGTCAAAACAATTTAAGGAAGATTCAAGAAGTACTGTAGAACCTTAATTAGGTTCGGGAAGTGTTGCGGATGAGAGAATATATAAGAATGATCAAGAGGGGAAAGTGTGTGGTATGTGTGAAGATTTTGTGCGTTACCAAAAATCAGAGAGTCAAGAATAGTGGGATTGTGGAACAAAGGAGGAGTGGAACATGATCTAACAAGCTTTAGGACAAAGCGATTATAGGTCAAACTCTCATTGATTTGTACTTATTAGTTTAGCACCAAGAAGTTGAAATCCCTTGAATGGGTAGTCTTTATTAGGACTTAGAAGTTCTGAAATGAACTTATTGTAAATTCCTTAACTTGGTGAACAATGTATAAGTGGTATAAAATCTCTTAACAAAGTAGTCTTTAAAAGGACTCTAGATGCTCCTGACAAGGTGAAGTCATTCAAAATATGACATTTACGTAAAGCTCTTAACCGGTCACCTTATTACTGGAGTAATGAGTTGTGGGTACCATCCCCACCACAATTTTCCCCTCTAACCAAGGGTTTTCTACAAGACCAAAAACATTGCGTTAAGTGTTATGCATGTGGTTGTTTTTGTTCATGCAAAAACTATACATTTTAGTAATGGCCAATAAATTATTGCTACTCAGTGAACTAATTGGTAACACAACAAATATCGATAAAATAACTATATTGTTTGTCAATTTATGATTAAATGGTGAAATTGGATGAAACTTGTGGGGTACTGATTTCAGTTTTAGACTAGTCAGGGAAGAACTCTGCTATGTCTTTACACCCTATTATGGTGGATGAGTCTTTCACACAATTGGGCATGTCTAGCACTAGACATTAGTGGATACTCATTGCTATATATTATTTCACCAAATAGACATAGGCAACACCTCTAAATAATACAATAGAGAGGGAAATCCTAACCTTCTTGGAAGAAATTATTACTTAGTTTGATCCACCAAAATCTACTATCTCTTATAATGTCAAGGTGTTCCTGGGGTCTCCACTTGCTCAGTTCTCTCTCCACCATGTAATTTACCTCAAAACTTCATCTAATTACTGTGCTCAGAGAAATGGCCTTGCAATCCATAAGTAAGCACTCGATATGGCTAATTAAGAGGATAAAGGTGGAACACAAGAAGGAATGGCATAAGCATTTGAGGAATGCTTTGTACGTTGATTGTATCATACAGAAGCAAATTTTGGAAGCCTCGCCCTAAAAGCTAGTGTATCAGAAGGATGTTGTTTTACGATTTCCCTAGAATGCACAACATTGTAGTTGTTCAAGACCATTGATCTCGAATTAAATGTCTCATAGAGGCCATACTGGTGGAGCCGTTTGAATTACAAGAGAAGTAGGAAAAGGTGTTTTCTTCTATTAATGCCAGGCAAGAAGTGGTAAATAAATGGTTTCACAAGAAAAACTTTGATCTCAGCTTCAAGCACATAGACTGGGTGTTGAATTATAATGAACACGGAGCAGAACCTAGCTAGCATGCAAAGTTTGATAACCTGTGGGAGGGCCCCTCCCTCATTGCTAGATGTAAGAAGCATAACTCTTTTAAACTCCAAGGCATGAATAGTGAGCCACTTGGGATCTCAGTCAATGGGATCCATCTTAAATAGTTCAATTAACTCAACTAAATTAGTATGTAAATACAGTAAATATGGTGTGTTAGTTTCAAGTTTATCTGACACAAGGAGGGTGAGAATAACTAGGGCCAAAGGCACACCCAACAATCCAAACCAACCTTACAGAGTTAACACAATAGAAGAAAACACACAAAAAGAACAACACCATAAAAAGAGAGAGAGAGAGAGAGAGAGAGAGAGAGAGAGAGAGCAACACTTTATTAATTCTTCAAATAATCAACATACATGCCTAGTTCTAAGGTCTATTGGGTTATGACCAGATACAAAATACATTCCAGATCCAAAATCCAACTTCAAGTTTGCACTTCCAGACACATATACAACCAACTTTTTAAACCTCCAATTTGCTTCTAAACTCTCCAAAATCTACTCTAACTCTAAGCCTAAACACTCTATTATACTTGCCAAAACAACTTACAGAACATTCTAGAACATTACATAATAGAAAGGTCAACCCAACAACAATTTGGACACATCACAAGACAAGATCTTATAATAAATGTCGCAATCGAAATAAATCCCGCAAGTCGGCTCGCACCAAAAATGCAAAAAACATGTTCAAAATGCTGACATTGGGCATCAACAGGAAAACTTAACACATGAAGGATAGCTCGGCACACACTGGATAACTAAACACATGAAATATAGCTCGACACACACTACAGAGTGAGATGGGATAACACGCTAACCCGAATGTTAACATGACATGGGATAACTTCAACTTGGCTTAAATTGCAAAATTACTGGCACTCAGTAATTGCTGCAACTCGGCAATGACTGTAACTCGAGAACAACTAGCAGAATGAACAAAACAAGTAGGATAACACATCAACCAAGGATGCTCTTGCATCAGACAACTAGGGTAGAAAGAAATGATTCTCCTGAATCATGCAAGTGTCACAACCTGGGTTGAATCCAACTCAGATTGAGAAATTCATGTAGCATCTTCAACTGGTATGTTTTTCCACTTCACTAATTATTCATAGTCTTTTCCTCTTGTGCTTTTACTAACTCTCTAATCTAATATATGTTCAACCTCTTCAATCTACTTCTTAGGAAAATCATCAGGTACATCAACTTCATCATCTAACTCGTGATATTTATACAAATCAACAACATTGAATATAGGAGATATATCCATGTCATTAGGTAACTCAACTTCATAAGCATTTCCACTGTCAAACTTCTTCAAGATCTTACAAGGTCTAAACTTCTTCATCTTCAACTTACTGTATGTTCCAACAGGAAATCTTCCTTTCTTCAAATGAACCATTACCTCATCACCAACATCAAAAACATGATGTCTTCAAGACTTATTAGCTTTCTCCTTGTACTTTTGATTACTTTGTTCCAACCTCAGCTTCACTTCCTTATGCAAAGACTCCATAAAATCAGCAAATTCTTCTCCTGTAGCAATTCTCTTTTCTTCACAAGCAACATCCCTTAAATCTAATACTCTTGTAGGCTTAATTCTAGTAACAATCTCAAAAGGTGTCTTCCCTGTACTTCTATTCACCGAATCATTATATGCAAACTTAGCTTGTGCCAATACCATCTCCCAATTCTCCAACTAAACATCTTAGCAAATTATCCAAGCTTCTATTCACAACCTCTGCCTATCCATTAGTCTACGGATGGAATGTAGAACTAAATTTAAGCTCAGTACCCATCTTCTTCCACAAGGTCTTCCAAAAATAACCAACAAACTTACTGTCTCTGTCAAAAATAATACTTCTTGGTAATCTATGCAATCTAACAATCTCTTTGAAGAAAAGTTCAACAACACGCTCAGCATCCGATGTCTTCTTTCATGGTATAAAATGAGACATTTTAGAAAATCTATCCATAACAACAAATATAGAATCGTACCCCTTTGTTTTTTTATGCAATCCAGGAACAAAATCCATACTAGTGTCACTTCAAGGTTTTTCAGGAATAAAAATAGGTGTATACAATCCAATATTCTGACTTATTTCTTTTGCAACTTGACAAACTCCACAACTCTTTATAAACTTCTGGACATCCTTATACATCTGTGGCCAATAATACTTCTTCTTCAGCAAACTCAATGTCTTATCAATTTCAAAATGTCCAGCCAATCCACCACTTTGCTTTTCCTTAATCAAATTCAACATCATATAACTTTTAGGGATACACAACTAAATACCTTTGAACAACATACCTTCTTGAATGAAATATTCATCATACTTACTAATGTGATTTGTCAGATTTGGTGCGCTGCACTCTTTCCACGCCTTAGAAAAAATAGGATTAGTATCATACAACTCTTTCATTTCATCAAAACAAAGAACATCAACCTTCATTTCAGTCAACAAAGAACATCTTCCGCTCAATGCATCAACAACTCTGTTAGTAACTCCACTCTTATGCTTAATCACAAATGTAAAACTTTACAAATACTCAACCCACTTCATATGTCTTTGGTTCAACTTATGTTGACTTCCCAAGTAATGTAAAGCTTTATGATCAGTATCCAACACAAACTCCTTAGGAATCAAATAATGTCTCCACTTCTTCAATGCTTGAACAATGGCATAAAACTCTTGATCATACACATCATACTTCCTTTTAGCATCATTCAACTTCTCACTAAAGAAAGCAATAAGTTTACCTTCTTGACTCAATACAGTTCCTATTGCACTATCACTTGCATCACATTCAACTTGAAATACCTTATTGAAATCAGGCAAAGCCAATATAGGTAATACAACAACCTTTTGTTTCAAAGTCTCAAAACTCTTATCAGCTCCATGCGTCGACTTAAATTCCATTTATCTCCTCTCATTGTCTCAATCATAGCATTACAAACAACACTGAAATTCTTTATAAACTTCCTATAGAAAATAGCCAAACCATGAAATGATCTTACCTCACCCACATTCTCAAGTGTAGACCATTCCAAAATTACTTTAACCTTCTCAAGATCCATTCTCAAATTATCAGTTGAAATCACAAATCCTAAATACACAATCTCCTCTTGCATAAAAGAAAACTTTTTCAAATTAATCGTCAACTTTTCCTCTTTCAATCGCTGCAATACTTGTCTAACATGTTCAATGTGTTCTTCCTTAGCCTTACTGAATATCATAATATCATCCAAATAATCAATCACAAACTTACTCAAAAATCTTTTCAGAACTTCATTCATCAACCTCATGAAAGTACTAGATGCATTAGTCAAACCAAAAGGCATAACCAACCATTCGTACAAACCATATTTTGTCTAGAAAGTAGTCTTCCATTCATCACCTTCTTTGATTCTGATATGATGATAGCCAATCTTCAAACCAATATTGGTAAAATACTTTGCTCCACTCAAACAATCCATTATGTCATCCATCCTCGACATAGGAAACCTATATTTCACTATGATCTTATTAATAGCTCTAGAATTAGTACACGTTCTTCATTCTTCTTAGGTGCTAATACATCAGGTACAACACATGGACTCAAACTTTCTCTGATTAAACCTTTCTGTAGCAATTCATGCACTTGTCTGTAAAGTTCTTCATTCTCTATAGGTGTCAATCTATATGGTGCTTTGTTTGGAAAACTAGCTCCAGGAATTAGATCCATAAAATGACTTATGCTTCTCACTGGCGGTAAACCATCAAGAATATCCTCAGTAGCAATATCTTTATACTCATTCAGCAATTCTATCATTTCTTCTGATACTCGACTACCACTATCTATTGTCATTCGGCCATTACTACCCAAACTCGATCCTCTAAGAATTATAGCCAAACAAACTTGATTTTTCTTCACTTCTTTTTCAAATTGTTTTCCAATAACCATGCAAACTTTTATTGCAATACAATTAACCTCATCTAGACTTTCAATCAAAGGCAGCAATATTTGCATCTTCTCATTCACTCAAAAAGTATATTGATTCAATTTTCCATCATGTGCAACATATCTATCATATTGCCAAGGTCTACCCAACAAAATATGATAACAATCCATAGGCATAATATCACATAGCACTTCATCAAAGTAATGTCCAATCTTGAACTTCACAACACATTGCTCACTTACCAATATATTATGCTCATCTCTGATCCATGAAACATGATAGGATTTAGGATGCTTCAGCCTCTGCAACTTCAACTTTGTAACCAGCTCTTCTGATGCCAACTTTGTAAAACTTCCACTATCAATGATCACCTTGCAACATTTTCCAACCATCTTACATCTAGTCTTAAAAAGACTTCTTCTAAGGACAGGTTCCTGATCACTTCCCTTATTACATAAGGTTCTTCTCACCATCAAATTTTCTCCAGCCTCATGTCCACTTGGTGAACTCTCAATGTCCTCTTGAATCACAACATTTCTATTATTTTGCCCACTTTCAAAAGATCTACATTCAAAAGATCTATGCTCTTCTTTACCACATCTAAAACAATTATCATAGAAACCACCTTTGCACTCGATCTTGTCTTTGTCATCATTATTCCATTCAGATTTGCCTTTATCTTGCATAGAACTATCAGATTTGCCACCTGCTCCATAAGATCTACAACTGCCTTTCCAGAATCAACTGTATGGAAGAAAAGGTGTGCGGAATCACTTCCTACACTAATCTTAGAGAGGATGGTTATGCAAATTCAACTAACTATTGCAGAGATCTCAAGAAATGCATAATGATATAATCAAAATAAGAATGAACACATGACACAATGATTAATGTGGGGAAACCCTTCTGGGAGAAAAACCCCACCCTCCAAAACCCGCACAATGTATTATCAAACCAAGATGATTATAATACACTTTCAATACAAGTTCTTACAGGAGCACATCACCACAACTCGAACTCAGAGAGACTTCTTCTAGCACCCAGTCTTGCAAATTGAACTCAATGACCCAAAAAGCTCCCCAAGCCCTCCTTTTATAGTGATTTTACAATTTGAAAACCACTTGTCATTTTACAAAACCATGGGCAAAACTACCATGCCACATGTTACCCATTTTTGACATTTACATTTCCAAGATGGAAAAAACAACCAAGTTAAAATAGTAATTTCGTCCATAATTTTGTCTCTTAGTTTAGAACCCCATAAAAGTTATAAAACAAGCTAACTATGGTCTAAAAATAACCCTAATATATTCTACTATGGAAAAGGCATCTTTTGGTATTTTATACACTCTTTTGCAAGATACAAACAAATTCTGGAATTTTTCAAAAAAAAATTGCAAAGTTGAGACACATGTTCTCAACATTCTACCACTTGTCGAACACCTTGCAAGAGTCAAGGGATCCAAAATATCATGGACTTAATTGCTAGGGGCTAAGAGGACCATAGACTCTGAACAGCATTTGAACTTCTCTGTGCTCATGGGCTTAGTTAATACATCAGCAACATTCACCAAAGTCTCTACCTTCTCCAACTTCACCTTGCCATCCTCAACCATATCTCTCACAAAATGATATTGTACATCAATGTGGTTGGTCTTGGCATAAAAAGTTGGGTTCTTCACTAGGCAGATTGCACTCTGACTGTCACTATAAATTGTCACTGCACCCTATTTGAATTTTATATCTAAACACAATCTCTTTAGCCAGATGGCTTCCTTATAGGCATGAGTAGCTGTCATATACTTTGCCTCAATAGTGGACAAAGCGACTATAGCTTTTTGTTTGCTCATCCAACTGATTGCACCACCAAATAATGTAAACACATATACACTAGTGGATCTTCTAGTATCAACATCACCGGCCCAGTTTGAATCCACATAGCCTTGAATATCTAAGGAATGCTCATTCTTGTTCCATGAAAACATATCAAGTACTCTGAGGTACCCCGCAAGTATCTAAAAACTCCTTTTGTTGCATCTCAATGTGCTCTTCCTGGATTAGACATATAACGGGAAAGTACTCTCATTGCTTGGGCAATGTCTAGTCTTGTACAAACTATAACATACATCAAACTTCTAATAGCACTCTGATATGGTACTTGATGCATCTCTTCCATCTCCAATGGGGATGTGGGACATTGTGAACTAGAAAGCTTTGTTCCCATTGTAATAGGAACACTTAATGGTCTTGAATCTTGCATATTGAACCTTTTCAGAATAGTACCAACTTACTTACCTTGGCCTAGCTAAAGCTTTTTGTTCTGTCTATCTCTTATAATCTCCATTCCCAGAATGTATCTTGCTGCACCAAGATATTTCATTTCAAACTTTGTTGTGAGATTTTAATTCTCCAATCAAACCTTGTCCTTTGCTAATAAACAACATGTCATCAACATACAAGGCAATAACTAGGAAACCATCACCATCATATTTGAAATATATACAGTGATCAGATTTAGATCACACAAATCCCAAACTCAACACATATGTATCAAACTTTTGGTACCACATCCTAGGACTCTATTTTAAACCATACAAAGATTTCTTCAATTTACAAACCAAATAACTTTTACCTTTTACCACATAGTGCTCTAGCTGTGACATGTAAATTTCTTCCTCCAAATCTCCATGAAGGAAAGCAGTTTTCACATCCATTTGCTTGATCTCTAGATCATAAGCTGTTGCAATAGAAAGCAAAATTTAATGGATGTCATTTAGGCTACTGGAGGGAAAATCTCACCATAATCTACTCCCTCAACCTGAGAGTAACCTTTTGCAACTAAATGTGCTTTATACTTCTCAATGCTTCCATCTGAACCCATTTTCCTTTTGAACATCCATTTACAACCAATAGGGTTTCATCCTTCAAGCAATGGTACAAGGTCCCATGTTTGATTCCTCTTAGGAATTGTCATTTCTTCATCCATGGCTATTTTCCAGGACTCTAAATCATTCATATCAAGAGCCTCTTCTACAGATTTCAGTTCATCAATATTAGCATTCAAAGCAAATACACACCTTTAATCATCAGGAAAATATCCATACCTTTCAGGTGGTTTCCTTTGTCTAGTAGATCTTCGAACAAGATATGGTTCAGGTTCAACTCCAGGTACCTCTACTTCCTCTGATGATTTAGAACTTGTAGAGCTCTCTTCGATTTCTTGTCTTTCTAAAGGCCTCGATTCAACTTTCTCCGGTGTAGCAAGTAGTTGAATCACATCTTTCTTTTCTTCTATTTTTTATGGTTGCACCATAACAGAAGAAGGCTTAGTCTCTCTAAAAATAATACTTCTTGAATAGAATACCTTTTGTTCAACAGGATTCCAAAGCTTGTATCCTTTCACACCATAGTTGTATCTGATAAAAATACATTTAACAACTTTGTTATCCAGTTTTGCGTGCTTCTCCTTTGGCACATGAGCATATGCTTCACAAACAAACTTTTAGATGTCTAAGTGAAGGCTTGTGGCCTGACCATGCTTCCATTGGCGTCTTATCAACAAGAGCTGATGTAGGAGACCTATTTATCAGGTAGCAGGCAATGGCTACAATTTCAACCCAAAACTTTTGTTCTAGTTCAGCACCACTCAGCATACTCCTAGCCTTCTCCAACAGGGTCATGTTCATTCTTTCTGCAGCTCCATTCTGTTGTGGAGAATACAGAGTTGTCTTCTCTCTTTTAATACCACAATCTTTACAAAATGTGTAAAAATCATTCTTCTCATCAGTCGCATCCCATAGATCCTGATCATTCAATAGATCTTCCATCTTCAACTTCCACATCTCAAAGTTTGTGCTAGAAAACTTTTCAACATAAATTATGCCTAACATGCTTGCCATCTTTACAATCCTGCAACACAGAAATGAAATACTCTACACAAGCTCCTAGTTAAATCTTGATTAGCTCAAAAAACCCTGTATCCAACAAATAGAACCAAAACTGGCCAGGCTCTAGTGCCACTTGTAAGGAAGCAAAGGTGCATGAAATTGTTTCCTACATTAATCTTAGAGAGGACGATTATGCAAATTCAACTAACTATTGCAAAGATCTCAAGAGATGCATAATGATATAATTAAAATAACAATGAACGCATAACACAATGATTACCTTGGAGAAACCCTTACGGGAGAAAAACCCCACCCTCCAAAACCCACACAATGTATTATCAAACCAAAATGATTACAATAAACTTGCAATGCAAGTTCTTACAGGAGCACATCACCACAACTTGAACTCAGAGAGACTTCTTCTAGCACCCAGTCTTACAAACTGAACTCAATGACCCAAACACCTCCCCAAGCCCTCCTTTTATAGTGATTTTACAACTTGGAAACCACTTGTGGTTTTACAAAACCGTGAGAAAAACTACCATGCCACATGTTACCCATTTTTTACATTTACATTTCCAATATGGAAAAGACAACCAGGTTAAAATAGTAATCCGGTCCATAATTTTGTCTCTTAGTTTAGACCCCCATAAAAGTCATAAAACAAGCTAACTGTGCTCTAAGAATGGCCCTCCTATATTCTACTATGGACAGGGCACCTTTTGGTATTTTATACACTCTTTTCCAAGATATAAAAAAGTGGAAAACTTCCACAAACAAATTTTGGAATTTTCCAAAAAAAGATTACAAGGTTGAGACACATGTTCTCAACATCAACCACCTCTACCTCTTTGTCTTTGTTCATGCTTCTTTGTCAAGATCTCCTCAGCTTTCAAGGCATATTGATACGCTTCATCCACACTTTACAATTTCACAAAACTTATTTCATCTTGAATTCCAGATCTCAATCCATTTAAATATCTTGCAATTTTCTTAACATCATCATCCACATGTCTAGATCTGATGTACAATCTATAGAATTCCTCAGTATACTCTTTTACAGTCATATCTCTTTGTCTCAGATTTTGCATCTTTCTCAACAAGCTAACTTGGTAATCAAAATGAATTAATTTATTCTTTACCTTGTTCACCATCTTTGGCCAAGTCTTGATCTTTTCCTTTCCTCTCCTTTGTCTATTAGGTTGCAAATGCTCCCACCATAGTGAAGCATGACCTTTCAGCCTAGTAACTGCAATTTTTACCTTCCTATTATCAGGAGTATTTTCATACTCAAAGAACTTCTCCATATTAGAGATCTAATCCAACACAACATTGGTGTCCAACTTTCCATCATAAGGAACAATTTCTACAGCGGGCTTTGAATGTGCCCTAGACAATACTCTTACCAATCTTTCCTCATATTGATCTTCTTTAAGTTCCATATCAGGGTTTGGTGATACTGCTTCATTATCACTCACATCCTCAAGATGTGCTCCTCTAGGCTATCTCCACAACATCTAATCTGGTTGTAATTTGTCTCAATGTATCCAATATGGCATTATCAACATTTCCTCTGTCATGGACCATCTTTACAAATCAGGTTCCTGCAAAATCGTAACCCTCTACACGTTATAGGTCAAATCTACAGGTCTACAACCCTACAACCAAACCTGAAACAAGGTTCTACATGATCCAATCTCCACAAGGATGAACCTCAATCTCTGATACCACCTGACACAAGGAGGAAAAAGAATAACTAGGGTCAAAGGCACACCTAGCAATCCAAACCAACCTTGCAAAGTTAACACAACGGAAGCAAACACACAAAGAGAACATCACTAGAGAGAGAGAGAGAGAGAGAGAGAGAGAGAGAGAGCAAAATTCTTTTATTGATTCATCAAATAATCAACATACATGCCTAGGTGTAAGGCCTTCTGGATTATGGCTAGATACAATATACATTCCAAATCCAAGATCCAACTTCAGGTTTGTACTTCTAGACATATATACAACCAACTTTCTAAACCTCCAATTCGCTTCTAAACTCTCCAAAATCTCTCCAAAACCTGGTCTAACTCTAAGCCTAAATACTCTATTATACTTGCCAAAATGGCTTACAAAACATTCTAGAATATTACATAATAGAAAGGTTGACCCAACAACGGTCTGGACACATCCCAAGACAAGATCTTATCATAAATGTCGCGATTGAAATAAATCCAAAAAGTCGACTCACACTAAAAACACATAAAACACGTCCAAAATGTTGATGCTCGATATCAACGGGAAAACTCGAAACATGAAGGATAGCTCGGCACACATTGGATAACTTGGCACATGAAAGATAGCTAAACACACATTGTGGAACTCAGCACACACTGCAGAGTGAGATGGGATAACACGCTAACCTGATTGTTAAAAAGGCGTGGGATAACTTCAACTTGGCTTAAACTGCAAAATTACTGGCACTCGACAATTGTTATAACTCGGCAACAACTAGCAGAATGAACACAAATGAGCAAGATAACATGTCAACCCAAGATGCTCTTGCATCATTATACCACTAAGTCTAAAGGCTTTTTTGTATTAAGCAATTGTTTTGCTTTCCATGAGTTGTCATTTCATTTGAAGTAAGCTAAGGGCATATTTTAAGAAAAGAAATTAGATATTAAGATTGATGATATTGTGTACCAATGAGCTATCCTTCATGTCTCGCTTGTGAAAGCCACACGTCTCATCATATCAATTCACTTAGTGTGGTAGATTTCATATTATTTTGCTACATTTTAATGCCATGTTTCCAAGTTGGTGCAAATTTTGAGAAAATATTTGGCTTAGATTGGAGGTGTTGGTAAAGGAGGGCTTGGTTCTTAAGATAAAAAGGTAGCAAATGTGCACATTGAAGGCATTAATTCATGAGTGGTGTTAATAGCACTAGCAATTGTGGCTGACATATAATACAATGTGAAAAGACCCTCAACATCACTTTAAGTATCAATGTTGTATGATAAACATGCATAAAGAAGATAGCTTGATATTGACAATATACGTCTAACCTTTAATTTTTTTCCTACAAAGAGCGCACAAATTACAAAAGCACAGAAAGAGCACATAAAAAAATATGAGGCTATAAAGATGGGCGAATCAAGTAATACAGCAAAGGCCCTAAAATCTACAAAGTTTGCTGACATTTTTGGGGATGCACTTTATGCCGTTGATTTAATGCATCCAAAGAAAGTTTTATAATTCCTCTTTTTACCCAATCCTAATTAATTATTATTTATAATGATGTCATAATTATTTTAATTATTAAAACAATATGATAATCTTAAGCCCTATATTTCAAACAACAATATTTTAAAATGTTTTTCATTACTTAAAATATAAAAGATTTCAACATTAACAAATAGTCATTATTAATTTTAATATACACAAATTATAATTAATGATTGAACATTATCATTTGCGAGAAGAATACATGATTGGATACATTTCTATGTAATGAGAGAAGTCTAGTGTTTTTGCACACAAGCTCACACAGAGGATTTGGGCAAGTCTCATAACTTCAGGCAAATAAGCATTCACAGGAGGGCATGGTTTTTACTCAGAACCCTGCATACCTTCACGATATGAAACACATGCCTTACAACATGAAAATAACACCACCCTACCCATGACACTCCCAAATGTATGTTGTACCTTGAGTTGGAGACATGTTGTGTGCCCCTTCTACAATGCCCAAAGTCCAACCAAGACCTTAATGCACTTTGTGTGTCTACTGTATAAATCCTTTCCTACTTTTTTAACTCTTTTTTTCTCCTTGCCCCTTTATTAATCCACACATATAAATAATTTTTCATAGGTAGTTACAAAGTTACATCCTTTCATAACAACAGTAATCTGTACTAATTAATTACATTTATTTTCAACTTTAATTACAATTTATTTTCATGGAAAAAGTCCCATAACAAGTTTTTGCACATATCAAATCAAGGGTCAAAAGAATGATCAAAAGTTTCTCAATCTTGGTAAATAGCTATGAGGATATTTTTTACCCTAACTTGTGCGAGCACCACAAAACTCTCAGGGATGCAACATGTATAGAAGTGGCAACGAGTAAGCAAAAGACACAAACACTATATCTTGCATATAAGTGATGGAATTGTGGTCTCCTGTAGTGTATTGTGCTTAGGGTTTTGCATTGCTCGAAATTTATTCATTTGGGTGTGCAACGCTTCAATGCAAATTTCGGCACCATACAGGGTGTTGAGTTAAACATGGTAATTAGTGTGAATGCTATTAGCGATATTATATGCATCCCTTTGCTTTCAAAAGATGTAAGGAAATTTAAGGGAGGAGATTTGGAAGCCTAATGGAGTAGGATACAACATACTCAGCGTTTTTTTATAATCCGGTGATAGGCAGAGATCACAGAGCTAGGGAGCCACCTAGGTTATCTCTATTTATCAAAGATATGACCTACAAGAACTTGTAGGATTTTTGCTCCATTTTGGCTATTATCTATGATTTCAACCATGATTATGATGTTCACCTTTTTCAGATGGGTGTTCTTTTTAAGCTCCAAAAATAGGAGGCCTTTTGGTATGACTTTGTTGATGTTTTGGCTTTTAAGCAATCCACTCATTGCTTACCAGTTTTCCCCAGTAGTATATGTCCAAGTATTGATCCTAACTCGTGAAAATGTTTTTGCATTAGAATGCTAGTTTCCTTGGATGCTTCATGAACTTAGCAACTCATAATCAAGAGACAAAGAGGTTTCCTATAATAGTGTGGACCCCAATTTTGTCAATCACATAAGATTTTTATGTGTTTTCCCAATCTTTCTTAGTCCCTTCAATTCAAGATCTTTTGGGATGGAAGTTAAGGTCCATTCCACAATTCACTAAAGAACAAAAATGGTTGCATGAATGCATATCATCCTCATTGTGAATGGTTTTTGGGGAGAGATGTTTCTTTGATGCAAGTCCATGGCTTTACAGAGGAGCCTTTTCGCCTTCCTTTTTGTGTGTTGAATCACCCTTTGGCTTTAGATATTTTGAGACGATTATAGTTGAGTGTCGCATAGGTGTAGGGAAGCATGATACCGTCATTACACATAATAAGAAAACCCTGGGACCCTTCACATTAGAGAAAAGGCTAGACATGGAGAGTGTGCTCACTTCAAAGCTTCTCCAGATTGGTCTCCTATTAATTGATGACAAGTAGAATTTTGATTCCGATGAGTACCTCACAAAGTGGAAGAATTTTATTAGATATACAAATCATGAATATTGGGTTAATGGCATGAGCCCTTCTCAAGAGAACTTGAACTTGTATATAGATCTTACCTAGGTTCCTAAAGTTTATTCTTATCCATGGCACAAATTCTATAAACCCATTGGTATTGTAGAGCCCTCCATGAAAATGCCCGCCAATCTTCAAGGAAAAATGGAGGATGGTGTGTGGTCAGAAGAGAAGAGATTGACCTTTTGGATTTATAAGCAGGAGGTTGTGTATTTGCACACAAGTATTAGGAGTCGCACCACATATTAGATTTGAAGATATATGGTGAAGTTCAATGGTGGTTATTCAATTGAGCTAGGTAATAGCCCTAATGAGGGTGGAATTGGTACAATTGAGATTGTCCCTATTCAAGAGGTCAGCGCGATGACCCACAAAGGAATAGAGCAAACAAGTTAAGCAAGTGCAACCTTCTCCGCCCATGGGGTTCTTAGCTTCTCACGAAGTTTCCAAAAGGCCTCACATTGAAACAAGAAGGAAGAGATATGATGAAGCTTGTGATTTTCAGCAAGTTGTAGGCTTTGGTGCAGGTTCACCACATAAGAGACAAAACACCATTGGTAGCTTGGGGGTACTCAAAGAACAAACACTTCTACCATTGTACTATCTATATCATCAGTTCAAGTAAACTTTTCTCCCCTTCTTCAATAAACTTGGTATTTCATTCTTCTTGGTGCTTCCATTACTCTGTTTCCTATTGTATCCATAATGGCATCCCTAATTGTGTTGTTTGTCTCCTAATTTTCCTCAACTTTGCAAAGAATGTTTGTTAGCATGATCATGATTTCCTCAACTACTATAATAAATATTACCCCCCCCTTATTTCCCTTTCCTCTATTGCAAATCCATTTTCAGCACTCATGGTAACCAAAGCATTGACTTTTGATACTACCCCTACATCAATGTCATCAAGTGTAATCCCTACAATCTTTCCACCAGTTCGTACCCAACAAGTAATTCCCCCATTATCTCCAATTACCATGTCTATGCCACTCCAAACCCAATCACAAGTTTCCATCATTCAAACCCCATTCACACTTTTGCCCTAAGTTCCTTTTGCAAGATAATATATCCCATCTTATACAGATTTGATGCAAGAAGCTAGTTTAGCCAAGCTTGCTCGATCCCAGGGGATGCAAAAGAGAAAGGAAAAAGATGCACAAAAACCAATCAAACCTAATTTGCAAACCTTTTATAATGAAGAGCATCAGCATCTATTGTTTACACCCCTCACGCCAAATGTAGCAAATTTGCGATAATCAGATGATGTTGGATTACAAGGTTTAGGCTATAGGAGTTAATTTGAATTTCACATAGCCAGAGGACATGGTCATTCTTGTTGATGAAGCTCAAAGTGTTTTCTCCAACTATATGAAGAATGTAAGGCTCCTTGATAAGGCTCACATGGAATTGACCAAATTGAAAGCTACAATTGATCATTTCCAACAAAGTGAGAAGTCTATGGAGGCTGAAATCTTGCAACTCCAATCATCCGTGTAGTAGAAGGTGAAATACGATACATTGTTATTGCAGGTGTCGAGCATAATAGAAAAATTACAAAACAATCAGGAAGCAAAAGATGAGGCTCTCAAGAGCATACAAAAAGAAGGACATGAGCTAACACAACTTCAAATTCAACTACGGGTAATTTTCATTGTAGAATGAACACCTCGTGTAGGAATTAAGTGACGCCCAAGTTCTTCACACCCAAGAACAGATCACAAGAGAGGAGAAGGTTAAGAATTTAAAAGATGAGTTGTCTCAAGTCAAGGAACATAAGCGAAAATTAGAGGCAATTTTGGCCAAGGAGAAAAATGATTTACCTCTAAGCAATAAGTGAACTCAATGGTCATCATAAAGCCACAATTGAATAATGTAGAGAAACTAAGGAAATTATTGACAAAGAAGCTAGCCTTGATATAAGCGGAAAACAAGCTTTTGACAAAGAGTTTGCAAGCACTTCCTCCAACCCCTATTGATCTTTTGCCAAATTTCCAAGTTATCCTAAGTACGAAATGGGCAAAAGTGAAGCAATTTGTTATCTCTTTTCAACATGCTTTTTGATTCATGATAGAAGCTCATTCTTTGTGTGTTGAGGTCAAGCCTATTATTGATCAATTTTCAAATTTTGTGACTCCAAATATTCCAAATGTTAGACGACTCACAAGTTGGCTATGCACTGCCTCCATATCAAGATATCATTGGAGTTGCATTTGCAGATCATAGGGAAGAAGTGAGCGTACAATTGTGATCATCAATTTCCATAAAGCCACCCTTTACACTCAAGCTATGTTGTCTAATTTAGAATATGTTGTTACAGAGGCAAAGGGGTGATTTCAAGAGTTAGAAAATATGGATTAACATCATGTTTCAATTCTCATGAATATATTCTACAGCTAGACGAATTGGTCGCCAAAATTGATTAGCAACTTAATCAGTCAAACCTCCAAGCAATCTGTGCGACTTCGCAGTTTGATCAATTTGAAAGGTTGCTTTACCCTATTATTCAATTGCAAATTCTATTGGAATCAGACTCCGAAGATCTAAACTCGTGTCCTTTCAAGAGCTAATCAAGTTGGACCAAGAATATCAGTGCTTGAAAATCATGGTGTTACCTTCTAAGAATGATTGCTCCCCTTACAAGTCGAGATTGATAATCTCCTTAAAACCAACAAGTGAGACTACTCTACATAGTCAGAGTTTAAAGGCTTTTGTAATCTCACAAGATAGATTCCCCTTAAAGTCACAAAGAATTGTGAATTAAAATCCATGATTTCACAAGAAAAACCTTTGGTCGTTGCTTCATATTGATCAACATAACTAACGAAAAAGTATAAGCTGCATTAGCATTACTAATGAAAAAGCAAAAGCTCGACCAAGTACTCCCTGCAATATTGTTAAAGGTGGAGTTTGTCATCTTAATTCTTAAGACATCAAAATATAAATCATGTTTTCAAACACATACAATTCCTCAAAGCATATTATTTTTTAGATTTGGTCAAGTCCCTCATGTTCCATAGAAGGAACCTCGTTTTTTAGCTATAATTAGTGTCTATTGTCCTCTACCTTATATTGGTGATTCCTCTTACAATTTCCTTACGTCTACTGCATCATTGAGATGTATGTCCACTTTTAGTTTTTGAACCCACATCAAGCCTCTTATTTATAGTCTTCCTCTTTTGACTCATCCAAACCTCATCATCCATACAATCACTTGAAGAAGCATCTAAAGAGGAAAATATTTTGTTCATGAGTGGGGAAAGGATTCTGGAATCTGTGTGTGTGGGGTGGTAGGGTTTTAAGTGATCCACATTTTTCCATGCTCTTACAATTACCAGGAGTGGTGGGTATTGGGAATTCCCTAACACCATACATGGTAATGGGATGGGAGATTTCCCCTTCCTCTAGCAAAACTTCCCCTTTCTGAAAGTTTAAATAGATTGCTTTCCCTACATTGTATTCTTGGGTGTTTCCATCGACTTTAGTAACCCATTAGTGAATGAGTACTAATCACTCTCAACCTTTGAACCTTCACCAAATTTATTAGTCGTGATTGTATACTTTATAGGGGAAATACAGATCCGCTTCTATTTTAGGGGTTTATGTGTGGGAGCCATGCAAATCAGAAATTAATCCAAATTCAGAACATTTATGTCAAAAGATCGTAGTGTTTTCATTTATCAACACTTGAGTCCATTTACCCAACTTAGACTGCAAGGTAATGAAGTTGGGGAGAGTTTTATTAACAGCAACATTTACACAAAAATGAGCAAACACTAACCTGAATTTCAGCTTGGTCATATCATCATTAAAGACATAATGACCAAATGTGTTTCCAATCCATTTGAAAACCATCCTGTTAGAGAACTCAAGTGAGTCCTAGCATACAACCCACACTCGTGTTATCTTATTTAAGTTTGTTGCAATATGAAAACCCAATTTCCACCTGCACAAGAAGAGACAGTACATCCCATACGCCCAAGACCCTGAAAGGACACCCACCAAATCCTCTCCAGTAAATATATTAAAAAATAGAACACCAAACATAGCACTAATCGTGTCACTCCCTTTAAGCTTCCATTTCTTTGATGCCCATTTCTTGACCATCCCAACCAAGGTATTGTTCATTGAGAAAACAATACGATCCACCACCAAGTCAGGCAACAAATGAGGGTTGGCAATCATTCTTTGCATAGGTTCCAAATTTTTAGAATTCGCTACATTATTGTCGTTACATCCTTGTTTGGAATCAATAGCCAGCTGCCTTTTGAGGGAGGCCTCAATGGGCAATGCATTTGCGGCATCCAAGGGGAGGCTCCTTAGGCAGGGGAACATGGCTCCAACCTCCATCAGACACCATAGTGTTGCAGAACTTAAAATTTAAAACAAAGCTGGAATGCAATGAGCGTGATCACAATTTCCTATGTTCAAGTTTAATGACCTGGTTTATTTTTATCTCCAAGATCACACGAAATTATGCATTTCAAATCTAAAAATAATTTACTATATATGTACAGGTAGATTTATCTCTGTCATGCAATTATCTTTGCACTTTGTTGCCTGTGATTTTCTTTCCCACTTCAACATGGTTGTCAAATCATCTATCAATATAAGAAATGACACCATGGAGGATTTCACAGAAGCAGCCTCAATTATACTTATTCAATTCCATCTCTGTAAACATTAAAGTAACAAAAATATGTTCTACTAAAATATTAAAAAGCAAGCCAGAACTCTTTCATTTCTGAATCAAAGAACACATCTTAGGAAGAGTAAATATAAACATATATAAAAATTCAATCACCAATCTTCAACCCATATTCTAATCATGCTAACCAATGTTTCCTCCTCTATCTCAATTTGAGTTTATATATATTTGTCAGACAAATTTGCATGTTTTAGATCAATTAATTCTCGCCCTTAAAATCCTTGTCCACAGCATTTTACCTGTCTTTTGTCTAGGGGTCACCCTGAGAGATGATTGTTTCTAGATAAATGCTTTTTTTCCAATATACCAGCTCAGCAGCAACCATTTCATCTGAGTATTTGGGAGCAACTATTGACAAATAAAATGACAATGGGAAGTTGGCCATAATATAACAACATTTTAAAAAGCTCATTCTCAGCAGGTTTACTATCAAGTCAAAAGAATTGACAAAAAACCAGCTGTGTAAAATAACATACAATTTTGGGTACAAAATATTTACCTACGTTGAGATTCTGAACATAACTAGAAAGGTTGAGCCATAAAAGCTTATTTCTAAACACAAAGATATGCCCAAGATCCATCAAGTTGTAAACGAGAATACAATATAGAAAAGAAAGAGATGTGAGCAAAAGTCTCGTACTATTCACGTTCAAATGGAATCAACATGGTTCACACTATTCATAGTTTTGGTATTTGATACAAGAAAATCTATGACAATAGCAGATCCTTTCCACAAATAGGGCATTTCAGACCACTCGCAAAAGGACATTTAACAGATATTATTTTGAAAAAAAAAATTGAAGATTGTGCAAGATGTGTATCTCTAAAATATTTCACTAAATTGACATCTTGCAAGGATTCAACTAGTAACTTTCAGATTCCTTTACTGAATACTAAAATATTTCAATAGCAATCGTTGCCAACGAGATTGCATATCTATTATAACGATGTTATAGCTCTTTCAAACTAGAGCAACAGTTTGCATCAACATATTGTTCATATTTGCACAAGAACTTACTTGAAAAATAATAATTCACCTATGCAAGCAATGCCAGTTTCCCCTGTGATGTATTCTAGATGACATTTCTTTTACACACCAAGCTGGTGCATTTCAAAGGGTTAAACAATTCATGTAAGACAAAATAACCAAAAAGCATCTTGCGTCATTGACATAATGGCTAGTGATGAACACTTGAGTATTCCGCCATTGCAATCCATTTATATCTTAAATCATTGAGAAAACTTGTAGACAAAAAGAGATAAAGGAAAGCCTGACAATCAGGCAAAATTAGCTAGGTCTCCCTAATTATGTGAATGTGGAAAAGTGATGCCCACAGACCAAACATTTTACAAACACAAATGACCATTTAACAAAAAAATTGATATTATCTGTCTTTGCCAATATAAAATTCAACTATTTTAGACTATCGTACTCCTGTTTAAAAGGCAATTATTAGGTTGAAGTCAACCCAACTTGCTGAAATTCCTTAAATAATTCTGACTATATGTGGGAGTTAACTAAGAATACCAAATACTCATCTGGAATTCTTACAATGTCAAACATTTTTTCAATTGAATTCCATTTAATCTCCAAGCAAGACAGAAATATCCACCCCAAAGAACCCTCTCTTGCCCTTGCTTGGAAATGCCATGTAATCCAAAATTCCAAATGGACTGTAATTAAGATCCTCTTAACAAGAAAACTCAATAAGTTAAGCAAGTTACACCTATCTTACATGTCAATCCTAAATGCTCAGTGTCCATTCATTGGAAGTTGTTCGTGAGATTGAATATCACAATCTTGGATGCCAATTGAACCCATGCCGCCTGTCAGAGAAATATCACAATCTTGGCATGTTTTTCTGTTGGATTCCAACTTGTCTTTCTCATTCTCCTCATCTTCTTCATCAAGTGCTGAACCATGACTGAGTAACTCTTTAGACTTTCAGTATTCATCATAATGTGCTCGTCTATGCTCTTTAAAACTTAAATTGTTGCCAGTCAATTTGTTGACAGTAGCTCCAGAATCTGAGAACATGTTTTAAGGAAAAATTGAGACAGTCAAAAAAATTATACTTAACTTTGTGCAAATTAGATAGGGAAAAAGGGACACTTTGCACTGCAAGACACCACCTTAGGTGTGCATTCTTCTATGGGGAAATTTGACAACAAAAAGTTCACCATTGTGGTTTCTGCTTATTCCCACATTTCCTACAGATTAAAAAAGACAATAGTTGAGAAATGTGAGCTTATGGGATGAGGTTCACAGGACATGTTATTGATGTCTCAGGGATGAAACAAAAAAAATCAATTTTTGGGAGTGGTGAAAGGTTCGTGGAGCTATGGCTATTAAAATGACGCAAACAAGCTAAAAGTGGAAGAAATTTCAAACATAAATTCAATGATAGTGGGCAGTCTGCTCTATATTTATTTATGTAATGTGCCCTTTTTGAGATAAGAGTTAATAATAAGCAATAATAATAAAATTAAAATAAATTTAAAATCAAAATACAATAGAATAAAATAAAATTAAACAAAATACAATTAAGTTTAATGAATGGTCAAAAGACACGAAATGAAAAGTTGTGTCTCCCTCAAAAATGAGAAATAAAAGGGAGAAGAAAACTTCATTTGAAAGGGGATATGTGTCATATGTTCCATCGTAATAAGGTTCAAGAATATAAATCATAAATGAGCTTTACATAACCGACATTGAGAGCTGGACAAATAGTTTAATACTTACCATTCTTTCAAACTGCTTTTCCACTATGGAAATTGGTGTGGGATCTACTATTTGTTCCATCCTTTACATTCTAATAAGGTTCAAGAATATAAATCATAAATGATCTAAACATAACAGGCATTAAGAGCTGGACAATTTTTTTAATACTTGCAACTCTTTCAAATTGCTTTGAACCAGCAATCTAACCTTGACCACTTGACCACTTGGGCGATTGGTGTGGGGTCTACTATTTGTGTCATCCTTTACATTCTAATAATGTTCAAGAATATAAATCATAAATGAGTGGAACATAACCCACATTGAGAGCTGGACAATCGTTTTAATACTTAAACAATTCTTTCAAACTGCTTTGAATGAGTGATCTAACCTTGACCACTTTGGCTATTAATGTCGGGTCAAATATTTCTGTCTTCCTTTCCATTCTAATAAGGTTCAAGGATATAAATCATAAACGAGTTGAACATTAACAGACGTTGAAAACTAGATTATTGTTTAATACTTACAATTCTTTCGAACTGCTTTGAAGGAGCAATCTAACTATGACAAATTTGGTGATTTGTGTGGAGTCTACTATTTCTGTCTTCCTTTCCATTCTGTCTGATTGTTGGATGTTAACATACAAATTGGGTCATCCTTAAACATCACACACTAATGAAGATAGAAGAAATTAAGCTTGGAAAAATAAGTCAACATTGACTATTTGTTAACACTTTTAACCTTGGAATAAAGCCTTAGAATGTGATGGGAGGAAGAAAGAAAGAAACATATAAATAAAAGAGTGATGGAATTAGAAAGGAATGGAAAGAAAATAAGTGACTCTTTCAAAGGGCAGCAATGAAGGATTGTGACTCTTTCAAGGGCTGGTAATTAAGATTGTGGCTCTCTCAAAGCGCAGAAATGATGAAAAGTCGTGACTCTTTTGAAGGATGGTAATTGTGGAAAGTTGTGACCATTGCAAAGGGTAGACATGATGAAGAAGTGTGCCTCTCGCTCCCCTTGGAAGATATAAAGGGGAAGAGGTTTCATTTCAGGAGGATATTCAAGAGAGATTGATTTTGGGTATAATATATAATTTTCAAAGCCAACAACAAACAGGGGTGACTCCATTCTTATGAGATGGTGACCCTTTCACCAACGAAGTATAAAGGAGAATCCATTCCAAGCCTTTAAGGATTACTTATCAATCATCATTCATGAATACATCCAAACAAATCCTTCATTCATCCATCATTCATTAATTCCTTGAGATATCAAGCAAAAAATTATCAAATCCTCATCAATCATCAGCTTATCTTGGGATCAAGAAAATAAACAATTCAGCAACCAAACATCTCTATCTAATTGGCATTTGTTTGATCATCATTCACTAATGTATCAAACCAGAATTCATTACATCAACACTCATTCATCATTTAATTAACAGTGACCTAATCTGAATCATGACTCACCAATACCTCAAATCATACAATCAAAGGAATTCATTCAATCAATCAATCATTCATACAAATATCACTCATTCAACAATAATCGAATGATCAAATTCTGATTTGAATAGAATTCAGAAAAAGTGCAGCATCTAAAATATTAAGGAAAGTGATTGGTATGCAATATTATTGTATTTAGTATTTATTTATTTATAGATCTGCAGAGCAATGCAGTAGCACCAATTTCCTCAATTAAATAGACACCCATTGAGTTGGTTGCTTGTGGACCAAGGGGACAGATTGACCTGGCTGATTGTTCAATGCTATTACGTTTAATTGAGGAAGATAGTATCACAGCATACAAACAGAAAACAAGACTGCTTGTGAGCCAAGGAGTTGGACTGACTTGGTTGATAGTTCAATGCTCTTAGGTATAATTGAGGAAGATAGTATACCAGTGTCCTAACCAGAAGCATAAGATCAGTAACTATTTAGCAAACTTGCAGTAATCATATCAATAATTAGAAAGGAAGCGTAATGGGGAGATGCAAGAGTTGGGCTAAGGAGTCGGATTAAGTTAACTGCTAGTATGACACTCTTGGGCTTAATTGTGGACGGTAGCCTCTCAACATCATAGGTGTTTTCCCCTCAAGTTTCTAATATGGTTGAAGCTATTGTGTGCTTGTTTACATTAGGAAACTTCATTATCATTTTTTTATGTTGACTGATTATTTTTGCTAAATTCAATTACTATTTTGTGGTCTAGTTAAAGAATACTCTTGCAAATAAATTGTATCTTTGGATTTATTATTTTTAGGCAAAATTAGGGATATCCCAAAAGGGGTATGTTACAATTTACTTTTATATTTAAACACAAAGTAATCAATTAGCTATAGCATACCTCCCCTTTTAAGAGTTTAGTACTTTTTCATTTAATAGTTAATTTTTTGTATATTTATAAGCCAAATGCAACATCCTTTCTAGCCCTGAGAAGAGAGTAATACCCTCCAAGTTCCTGTAAAGAAGTCCTCAAAAGATCTTGGACATTGAGAACATCTTCAGACCTGTGGGAAAGCTGAGTGTCTAAGAAACCTATGAAAGTTATTTGATTATAGCAATAAGTGGCAATAGCTGTAATTGGCTTACGGACTACCTTAAGGCAACTCCCTTATTCAAAAGCTCCAATCTAAAACATGAGAAACTTCCTTCCACCATAATGCAAATAGCTACAGGACTTTACTAGAAGCCAATTCCTGATAATTATGAGATGCTAAAGTAATATCAACAAAACACATAGTTGAATTATATCTCCCTCTGCTCTCTCCCAGTGAAACCTCAAAAGCAGAATCAACCAATGCATTTAGATATACTTATCATCTCATAATAGAGCAACCACATGAGATAATGCCTCCATTTCTTCAAATATTGTATGGTGGCATAGAACTCTTGATCATATGTTGAGTAACTTTTCTTTGCATCATTAAGCCTTTCACTGAAGCAATAGGCTTTCCAAATTGCCTCAAAACAGCGTCTATAGCAGTCCCACTAACATCAAATTCAACTTGAAAAAGATTAGTAAAATCAAGCAAAGATAAGATAGGTTTCTCTATTATCATCTGCTAAAGTATTTGAATTTTTTTATCAGCAGCCTCTGTCCATGGAAACACCTTCTTATCTCCTCTAATTGTATCAACTAGTGGGTCACAAATCCCTCTAAAATTCTTTATGAATTGTATTAAAGCTAGCCCAACCATGAAAGCTTACCTCAAACATACTCTTAGGAGTAGGTTATTCAATGGTTGCCTTTATCTTCTCCTCATCAAATCTTCAATCCTTCTTCTGAGATCACAAACTCCAAGTATATTAAATATGGCTTCAAGAAAGTTCTCTTCTTGAGATTGATTGATAGCTTCTCTTTGTGCAACTTGTCTAATACCATCCTTAAATGCCCACGATGCTCTTCCTTTGATTGACTATAAACCAATATTTAATCCAAATATACCATGACAAAACCCCTGGTGAAAGCTTTGAGCACCTTATTCATAAGCCTCGTTAAAGTGCATGGAGCATTGTTTAAGTCAAATGGCTTAACTTACGATTCATGGAGCCCACAATTTGTTTTAAAGATAATTCTTCACTCATCTAGATCCTAATCTAATGATAGCCACTTTTCAAGTCTAACTTATATATATTTGGCTCCTCTCAAACAATCCAATAAATCATCAATTCTTGACAATGAATGCCAAGCCCCAATTCCCCAAGTCTTAGAGTCCTTGAAACCTTCCAATGTTAAGGACAGGGTTAACAAGGTAGGGGATGCAATTGGTAGGTCTGCATCAAAATCAGAGCTCAATTTTGATCACTAATAGTATAAAGGGCCGTCTTAGGCAATGGAACCCCAACGGCTGCCTGTATCAGTTGTATCCTTAAAATCAAAACCTTAAACAAAATTAAACCCTTAATCTCATATCTGAATGTAAACCATAAAAGCACTGATCCACAAAACACATGAACACATAACACCAATACTTTTGATGTTGAAAACATGTTAGGGGAAAAATCATGGTGGGGATCAAACCCACAAGATTATCTACTCTGCTATAAGCACTATACCCTATGAGGAGTATTGCAAAGGGGAATGCACATGCATTTAGGCACATTGCCTAGAGCCTACTGCTCAAATACAAATACGGGCAATAACTCTAAGAATTACAATAAGGGCTACAACCCTAAATGAACAACAATCCACAAAACATGAACTGATTGATAGCATCTTCCTTATGCCAATACAATTCAAACGAAGTAAATCTTTTCCTTTTCGTAGATTCCATTCATACCACTTTACATGTCTCCCATACGCACCCAACATCTATGACAAATAAATTTTACATCATTACATTTGCACAATTCATCAACCTTACTTGCACAAGGTTGGCTCAACACCTTAATACAAGATCCTTAATCAAATGTGGCACAACAATCCAACCAATCCATAGCATGTCGGCTAAAGACATAGTAAGATCCAAATAAACATCCTCAAGCATGAGTGTGCTCCATGAATATTGCTTGAGGTTCGTAACGTGCTATGCCAGTAAGTGGGCCAAGAACGATAAGAAACACCTATCGCCATAAGGAAATCATCCAATTTAGTCACACCAATGAATGTGGTCTAGCAACACAAATAGGACATGATCTAGGTGCATCAGCAAGCACCATGAAGTACAACAATAACTACCAAATTAACATTGTCATCAAATTCTCCAATATCTCTGCATTGTTCATCGGTAGCACCAAACAATAATCTATGTCACTAAATAAAAGTAGCTTGCCAGCAACCAAGTTACAATCCACTCAAGTTGAGGACACAAATGCATGTCCCAAACACACTAGTAGATTAGCAACCAGAAATGTTGCATAATCGATCCATACCTATCCAAGAACTGAAACAATACCTTTCCTCGGCAGTCAAAATACCAGTCTCTGATCAATCAACCATATCTAGCTCAAATGATCATCCTCACCTTTGTACATCAACATGAGCCAACTACATACATCCAAGTGACATCCTCTAACTTGACCACTTGATCTTCAATACAATAGCAACACTAATCTTGTCTTCTCATTGAACATAACAAGAACACTGACAAAAATATGTTGACATCAATGAAAACAAATCTCTCAAATATGTGATGGTAATCTCTGAAGCACATATTTGCACAATATTTCAACAATCTCCCCCTTTGGAATTGATATCAACATATGAAATGAAAAAACAACAATACACAAAGATTAAATCACAAGCACCAATCAATCAAACAAAGATATTATCTTTTCTCTAACAAATATCTCCACCTAGGGAAATCTCTCCTCCTTAGATATATATTCACCACATACCCTTCTCTCCATTAGATAGCTCACTCAATGCTCTTTTTCACATGACTTCTCTCCCCCTTTGACATCAATGACAGAGGCATATATTTGCATAACAATTCTCTCTCACCAATGCTGAAACAACAACTGATAAATCACAAGACTAGCTACTTTGTAACAACCCCTTTTTCCGGGCCTTAGCTAACAACTAGCATATCATCGAAATATAGTTAGTACTTCACATTCATGAGAAGGCAATTATAACAGTTATCTTACGTGCTCATATGAAAGAGATTAATGGTTACAATCAATTTAATTGAAAATATGATAACTAACAATTGAAGGAAAATCGAATAAAACTAAATTGATGGGATTTTAAGTTTGCAATACCCTTAGTTTCAAAACCGGATTCCACCTAGGGCAATATTTGCAAAACCATGGGTTAGTCCACATATACCGCTTAGGGCACCAAAGTTATACCACTGTATCGTAATAACCATTACCATTTAGGGCAACAAAACCACTTTAACATCCTTGTTTTTCCATTGCTTATTATGACGATTAAAACTAAATAATAGATACGTTTACATTCATCTTCACATGAATGAAGGATAGTTATAACAACCATCAAGTAAGCCTATCTCCTACAGGCAGTTACATTTCATGATCAATTTCAAGATCAACTGATTTCTTAATACATTTAAAAGGAAACTAATTTCTAAGCATTGAAGGGAATAACTAACTAAATGATATTAATCATCTAACATTTCTTCGACTTGAGATTACAAATATAAAGTAAAATACCCATTACCAAAAAATATTTGAATGCAGATTGTATCTCTATCTTGTGCAAGCCTTGGCATTTGGTGCAGAGAAGCATTGTCAGAGGCTTAACCTCCCAACCGTGGACCCTTAAATATTCCCACACAATCTCATTCAAGAAAGGCCCTTCCTACCCGAAAAATAGATAGGGGACACCCTGTTCAGCCACTAAGCATTCTGGTATTTTGAGTATCAACCCACCGCTCGACTTGACAAGAGTTACTTACCCGACAACTATGAATTGACTTATTATATGTAGTTTAATCATTTAATTACTTTCTTTTACTGACATCCATTTGTTCTTGCAGGAATGCTTCTCCTCCCCATCCATTAATGCTTGACCCTTCCGGTCTTGGGTCTATCCCAGGAGATTTCGAGTCATGTACAATGCAAAATCAATTTTAACAATTCAGATTTATTTCCATCCGAGTTGATCTTATCTCAATGATATATGGTCAATACCATTGTTACATCCCAATTTTTGACCTAGTTTGAAATATAGCCGTTGAGGTTTGCATGAAGTCTGTTGACAGTTTAATTTGATATAATCTAGGTAAACAGTAAGTTAGTTGGTTGTTATGATTTCAAGTGAAGATGACATGTTAGTTGATCGTTAATCGCCAATTCATGAAATTAGGATGAAAGGTTAACTGTTATGATTATTTATGATTATATAATTTATAATTTAAATTACAAAGAAAACTCTTGCAGGGAGCATGTGGAAGGGGTGGAAGCATTGTCAGAAAAAAATTAGGCAGGGCATCACCATCATTGGACAAACAGGTAGTGGACCTAGCGATTTGAAACCGGACACATCTTTGGAACTGCATGAGTTGTCAATAATTAATTAAGTTTAAATATAAACGTATTCTTAAGGATTTTAAATTATCTTTCGTCGTATTATTTTTAATAATAGTTTATATATGTGCTTTTGAATATAAAAATATTTTGGCATCTTTATATTTTAATAATTTAATGATTATAAGATTTTAATAATCTTCGAATTATAATAATATTAGTTATTTTTCACCTTCCAACTCTATTATTTCTTATTTAATATTCTTTAATGTTAGCATTTAGCATAATTCATCAATTTAAACATTTGCAATTTGAGTTTAATCTTTTCAACTTCTCCTTGAGGTATTCGAATGGCATCTTGTAACGGCAAGGAAGCCATAAAGTCGGCTTGAAATATATAAATGGGAGCTTTGTCGTGTTATGGGGTTCACCCCCTGTTTATGATTGGTATCTATGGGAGCTATCTTCTTCATCTACAATGGTTGTTCTCTTACCTGCATTGGTTCTTCTATTGGAAACTGTAACCTACATCAGCGTTGATGCTTCATTTGTTAGCTGGCTGAAAGACTTCATTCTTTTCAGTCTGGTCATTTAAAAAGACTTTGTATATTTGAGAGAATCTCAGTATGAGATGAAGAGGCTTATTCTTGATCATCGCCAGTTTCATAGAGCCATGTGCGTACGTGGTTGCTAGGCATTCAAGAGTTTTTATCTTGCGTGATATTTGGCAAGTAAGAGTCACCACATTGAAGACTATGAATAGTCAGCACTGTCAGCAAATGAAATGTCACATGCCAGTGTAACTGTTGGAAATTGAAGAGTCACTCTGTGTCGGGTGTCTGTTTGGAAATCAAGAGTTTCATCCTTGCATAAGCAATGGACTTCAGGGAGTCATCTTGTTGCACCTTAAAGACATTGCGTGACTGTTTATATTATTCATTCTCTTTGGTGTCACTGTAATTGCAACTATAGAGGTTTCTTCTAGCTTGGTTCTTAGTATCTCAGTGGTTTACAATCTTTGGTGATGTTTCCTTTGAGAACAGATTACTAGTGTTGAGGCGATAGATGTTCATGTTCGTGTCAGCGTGAATTATAATTGTGGTGTATCACTGCAAGAGGTTCTCTTGTTCATTATCTTGTGTATCTGTTATAGGTTATTGTGTGTTTTCTGTAGATGATCATTGGTGTAGTGTATGGGGATTATTCTGTTTTAGTTCATTGTCACCATTCTATGCATTCAGTTTTGAGTGAACAAATTCAATCTTTTGCGTGTATTAAGGATATCTAAGACGATATTATTGTAAGAAGAAAATAGTGTGGTGTTTGTTCAGGGCACGCAATATAAGTATTCAAGTTTTGATTCCGGACTATTATCATCATTCAATAAAAGATTGTGCTTGCTGTGGCTGGGTTTTTCACCCTCATGTAGAGTGTTTTCTCAGGATAAATTTTTTGTGTTTTCTTGTGTTTATAACTTGAAGTCCAATGGATGGTAAGATGTTCCCTGCCAATTCTGGGTAGGGAGGGCCTTTCTCGTTAAAGATCGTGTGGGGATATATTGAGGTCCAAGGTTGGGTGGTAAAGCCCCTGACAATGTTTCACCTCTCTCAAGATGTCGGATATGCGTCAAACAGAGATAAGCCATGTATTCAATTGTTTATCGGAAAACAGGTATTATCATTTTTGTTTATGAGAAGGTAAGATTAAATTGAAGTATTTCATTGTTATCATCATTTTACTTCATATAAATGAATACTGAATATAAGTAATTATCTAATCTTGAGAAATTGTCACAGATAAGCAATCGGAAGGAAAAGAAATCCGAAGCCCTAATTGATTGAGTGACAGCTAGAACCTAAATTGAATCTGTGGTTGCAAAAGCCCTAAATTGAATCCGTCGTCATGGAAACCCTAGATAAAATCCGTTGTTGCGGAAGCCCTAAATTGAATCCGTGGTCGCGGAAGCCCTAAGTGGTGAAGCAGTAATAGAAAGCCCTAAATAAACCGATGGTAATTGATGCCCTAATTGGTAAGATGATATGTGATGCCTAATTTAAGATACATTGGTATTTAGTGGTATTCATCGAATGATTTTTGAGATAGCAGTCGATTTGAGAAATTGTTATAGTATATTTGTGGACTAACTCGGGTGGTTGCAGAAGCATACTTAGATGATTTTTTAGTCTCAGTTTTTCCGAGGTATGTGATTTCAAATTCTGAAGTAATTTCATTAAAAGGTATTTCAAGTATTTAGTTAGAATTTTTTTTGTTTAACTAACTTTAATGGTAAATCTTCTTCACATGAACATGAATGATGTAACTGCCTTCTTATGGAATCGAAGTTATAACCGTATTCTATGCTTATAATAGATGTTAAAATTAGACCCGAGAAAACCGGTTGTTACATATGGTATTAGAGCATTGGGTTCAACCCTGAAACCTTGGGTCCAGCACTGTTTCTAAGAAACTGAAAACGTAAATGTTGAAAAAGATTTATTTTTGGATATCTGGATATTGCAATCAAAACTGGGAAAACACACTGGAAAATCGTTCAGAATAGCTGGGAAGGCTGAAATGATATAAAGTGAACAAATGTATAAACAATTAAAAAAAGATAAAAAGGATTGGCAAGCTGAGTGGTGGAGATCGGGTTTGACGACCCAAATTTTGAAATCCTTGGCCAGGGTGGAATTAGGCAGATTTGCCAAAAACAATTGATCTTGTTGATTGTCCTGATGCTTCAGTTATTTTGTTGAATAACTGTTGGGACTTCAACCCACCTGATTACTCAGTGGCAGGACCAGAATGTTATATATGCTTTGTCCTTGGTGGGAGACTCATTCTTTGTCGAGAATGAGAAGATTAAAAGGGGTCTTGATGCCTAGACTTGCACAATCCAAACACAGTTTATAATCTTGATAAAATGTTACATAAATCCATCATGAGCAGGTTTGTTGACCCAAATTAATGAAAGAAAAAAAAAATTGTTACCAATTTGAACCTGAATTGAAAAAATTGTGAACCGTGATTCTTTCTGATGTTGGTTAACTGAAAAGATCATTATGTGCTCCAGTAAGGAGTTGGAACTATCAATGCTAGTTTATAGTTGTAAACTTTGACGAGATGGGCATGGAAGCCTAAATCACAGAAATGGAAAAGATGAATTTCCAAGTATTTGCAATGATGAGAATCTTATGAATTGTTTCAAATGCTTATGATCTTGATTTGATGATCTTGCATAGTATATCATGTTTTTACCCTTTGACACATTATTATACATGTATAATATGCATGCGATGTTAACTTACTTATTGAGCTGATATATACTGTTTTGGAGATATCCTATCATGAAATGATTATTCTAATGAAATATTGGGCTTGAAGGCCAAGGTTGCAATGGAAAAACATGGATTCACTAACCTATTACAGGTAATCTGTAAGTTTGCAAGGAAGATCTATCCGTTAATAAGGGCCATATATCAGATGGTACGTATGAATAATTTAAATTATGATCTAGAAATTGCAGGTTGAAGAATTACAATTTTGAATGCTTATCCTACTTTCAGTCATTGAACCCTGAAATTTTTAAAGATATCAAAATAAAATTGAACTAAGGATATGGTGAGTGCCCGCATGAGTATGACAGGAACATGAAATAGAACCAACTCAAAAGATGCTAAGAAAAATCACAAATGAGGTAAAGAGAACTCAGGTGAGTACGTGATAAATTTTGTATTACCATGCAAGTATCTTCCTAGGAACTTTAAAGTAAACATGGATCTTGAGTTTCGATTATGATTTTCATTCTGACCCAATTGAGAAAAGAAATGATATCATAATGTTATATATATAAATATATCTTGTATATGGAATATTCTTTGTGTCTAAAATGCAGAGGTCATCGAGGACAATGAATCACAAGGGGAATGGTACGTTACATTTCAATTTTAAAATACTCTTTTATAATGATCATTGCAATTTCTAGTTCATCAAGGACGATGAACCTCAAGGGGAATGGTATGTTACATCCCAATTTTTGACCTAGTTTGAAATATAGCCGTTGAGGTTTGCATGAAGTCTGTTGACAGTTTGATTTGATATAATCTGGGTAAATGGTAAGTTAGTTGGTTGTTATGATTTCAAGTGAAGATGACATGTTAGTTGATCGTTAATTGCCAATTCATGAAATTAGGATGAAAGGTTAACTGTTATGATTATTTATGATTATATAATTTATAATTTAAATTACGGAGAAAACTCTTGCAAGGAGCATGTGGAAGGGGTGGAAGCATTGTCAGAAAAGAATTAGGCAGGGCATCACCATCATTGGACAGACAGGTAGTGGACCTAGCGATTTGAAACAAGACACATCTTTGGAACTGCATGAGTTGTTAATAATTAATTAAGTTTAAATATAAACGTATTCTTAAGGATTTTAAATTATCTTTCGTCGTATTATTTTTAATAATAGTTTATATATGTGCTTTTGAATATAAAAATATTTTGGCATCTTTATATTTTAATAATTTAATGATTATAAGATTTTAATAATCTTCGAATTATAATAATATTTGAGTTATTTTTCACCTTCCAACTCTATTATTTCTAATTTAATATTCTTTAATGTTAGCATTTAGCATAATTCATCAATTTAAACATTTGCAATTTGAGTTTAATCTTTTCAACTTCTCCTTGAGGTATTCGAATGGCATCTTGTAATGGCAAGGAAGCCGTAAAGTCGGCTTAAAATATATAAATGGGAGCTTTGTCGTGTTATGGGGTTCACCCCCTGTTTATGATTGGTATCCGTAGGAGCTATCTTCTTCATCTACAATGGTTGTTCTCTTACCTGCATTGGTTCTTCT
The DNA here is from genome assembly GCA_028749045.1 of Cupressus sempervirens. Lineage (NCBI taxonomy): Eukaryota > Viridiplantae > Streptophyta > Pinopsida > Cupressales > Cupressaceae > Cupressus > Cupressus sempervirens. The sequence continues at coordinate 783,596,957 of CM053793.1, read as the reverse complement.
ATTGGAAACTGTAACCTACATCAGCGTTGATGCTTCATTTGTTAGCTGGCTGAAAGACTTCATTCTTTTCAGTCTGGTCATTTAAAAAGACTTTGTATATTTGAGAGAATCTCAGTATGAGATGAAGAGGCTTATTCTTGGTCATCGCCAGTTTCATAGAGCCATGTGCGTACGTGGTTGCTAGGCATTCAAGAGTTTTTATCTTGCGTGATATTTGGCAAGTAAGAGTCACCACATTGACGACTATGAATAGTCAGCACCGTCAGCAAATGAAATGTCACATGCCAGTGTAACTGTTGGAAATTGAAGAGTCACTCTGTGCCGTGTGTTTGTTTGGAAATCAAGAGTTTCATCCTTGCATAAGCGATGGACTTCAGGGAGTCATCTTGTTGCACCTTAAAGACATTGCATGACTGTTTGAATTATTCATTGTCTTTGGTGTCACTGTAATTGCAACTATAGAGGTTTCTTCTAGCTTGGTTCTTAGTATCTCAGTGGTTTACAATCTTTGGTGATGTTTCCTTTGAGAACTGATTACTAGTGTTGAGGCGATAGATGTTCATGTTCATGTCAGCGTGAATTATAACTGTGGTGTATCACTGCAGGAGGTTCTCTTGTTCATTATCTTGTGTCTCTGTTATAGGTTATTGTGTGTTTTCTGTAGGTGATCATTGGTGTAGTGTATGGGGATTATTCTGTTTTAGTTCATTCTCACCATTCTATGCATTTAGTTTTGAGTGAACACATTCAATCTTCTATGTGTATTAAGGATATCTAAGACGATATTATTGTAAGAAGAAAATAGTGTGGTGTTTGTTCAGGGCACGCAATATAAGTATTCAAGTTTTGATTCCGGACTATTATCATCATTCAATAAAAGATTGTGCTTGCTGTGGCTGGGTTTTTCACCCTCATGTAGAGGGTTTTCCCAGGATAAATTTTTTGTGTTTTCTTGTGTTTATAACTTGAAGTCCAATAGATGGTAAGATGTTCCCTGTCAATTCCGAGTAGGGAGGGCCTTTCTCGTTAAAGATCGTGTGGGGATATATTGAGGTCCGAGGTTGGGTGGTAAAGCCCCTGACAATGTTTCACCTCTCTCAAGATGTTAGATATGCGTCAAACAGAGATAAGCCATGTATTCAATTGTTTATCGGAAAATAGGTATTATCATTTTTGTTTATGAGAAGGTAAGATTAAATTGAAGTATTTCATTGTTATCATCATTTTACTTCATATAAATGAATACTGAATATAAGTAATTATCTAATCTTGAGAAATTGTCACAGATAAGCAATCGGAAGGAAAAGAAATCCGAAGCCCTGATTGATTGAGTGACAGCTAGAACCTAAATTGAATCTGTGGTTGCAGAAGCCCTAAATTGAATCTGTCGTCGCGGAAACCCTAGATAAAACCCATTGTCACGGAAGCCCTAAATTGAATCCGTGGTCACGGAAGCCCTAAGTGGTGAAGTAGTAATAGAAAGCCCTAAATAAACCGATGGTAATTGATGCCCTAATTGGTAAGATGATATGTGATGCCTAATTTAAGTTATATTGGTATTTAGTGGTATTCATCGAATGATTTTTGAGATAGCAGTCGATTTGAGAAATTGTTATAGTATATTTGTGGACTAACCCGGGTGGTTGCAGAAGCATACTTAGATGATTTTTCAGTCTCATTTTTTTCAAGGTATGTGATTTCAAATTCTGAAGTAATTTCATTAAAAGGTATTTCAAGTATTTAGTTAAGAAATTTTTTTGTTTAACTGACTTTAATGGTAAATCTTCTTCACATGAACATGAATGATGTAACTGCCTTCTTATGGAATCGAAGTTATAACCGTATTCTATGCTTATGATAGATGTTAAAATTAGACCCGGGAAAACCGGTTATTACAACCACTATATTAGTCGAATCAATGTTCATGTAATGCAAGTATATAGGTGTTTTCTTAAAACATTCACGCACCATTATGCCATTTGAAAAATAATGTTCATTGAATTATCCATAATGATGACAAGTTATTTCATTATAATTGCGGGTCTATATTACCAATAGCACCCAATAAACATGGTATCAAAGGAGATTTGGAATTTCATAGCAATTTCATAGACAACATTCTATAGCTTTTATTTGCTACCATTGTTGCTTCAAACATTATCAAGGACGACCATTGTCAAAACAACAAACTATCTTACACCATTGTTTGCAACATTCGAATCAAATATGAACATAGAATATATGGCAATTAAACATGAGCAATGGTTGCATGACCTATAGCTCGTTTGATGCACTACCTAGTGCAGCTCGAGAACAATAAGCTTCAACACAATGAAGTGCTAAATGGAAACTGTTGGCAATAGAGTTAGTAGAGTTCGCAGCCTTTGATAGTCGCTCAATGATGCAAGGATTCACAATATACTATCTATTGGAGTTGCAAATCAGCTTGAGGTCGTAAGAGAGAATTCTTGAAAAGAAAATATGAGCTTAGAACAAATGCGAGCAGAAAGAGGAACACTTCTCAAGCAGCAGGGAGAGTAATAAATAGAACACCCGCATGCTAGCTCAGTTACAACAAAGAGTGGTAGTGTATGGCCAGCCATTGGTCACAAGTAACTCTACCAATTTAAATTTTTAAAACAATATAAGTTGATATGAAAGTGGAGATCGTTCATCAATATGGAGACAATATTAAAGATATAAAAGTTATTCTTCCTCATGATTTTTATATGAAAATATATTGGCATCATGCTATTGGTGTCGTCTCTAGTTGTGCATACATATATACATATATGTGCGCAAATTGAATCATGTAATTTCTTTTATCAATATGTTGATTTATGGGCGCACACACACACATATATACATGTAGGTTCAAGTACATATGTTAAAAATAACATGGTTTCAATATATAGAATTACATCCCGATGACTACTCAACGGTCTCAATTCTAAAAAGGTAACAATTTTATGTTATAAATGTTTAATGTTTTTCTTGCTTTAAGAATCGACTAGGTAGCTCATGTTTGTCCAAGGTACACTTTTGCTTGCCTAGATGTTTACCCTTAGCCATGGTGGTTTAGGATTCATACCTATTTGCTCAATGGTAGGTGGTGCCCCCCGTGCCCCATTCCTTTTTAACAATGCTTCCCCCCTTCGACGTGCTTCTACAAGAAATTTTTCATGATAATATCATTTTCCTCAATATAATCACAATAACTATAACAAAATCTTATTCATAAATTATTACAACGGCTAACCACCATATCACTTCATCTTTCCAAGATTTCAAGATCCCAATAATAACTATTAACTAACATGTCATCTTCATATGAAATCATAATGATGAACCATCTTACCATTTCACATGATTGTAACTAATTTTACCTATCAACTAACTTCACATGAAATCTCAACGGCTATATGAACATTTTCAAATTGAGCCAAAATTTGGGATGTACCATACCCTCCCCCTTGTGTTTCATCCTCCTCGATGAATATTGAAATTTTAACAAACACTATAAAAGACATTTAAAATTGGAATGAAATTTAGGATGTAACATACTCCCCCCAAGTAGTAGTCACCAAAGACATCAATTGAAATGAGATGATCTTTGTAATAGCATTGGATTGATACATCTTAATACATCTCTAGCTCTAATCAGGAGAGGTAATTACCCCAAGATTACCTCAAAAATGCTCATAATTATCCTTTGTAAAGGGCTTCATGAAGATATATGCAATCTGCTCTTTAGTAGATACATATTTCTCTTGATATCCTTATCACTGCAACACGGGATTTTTTCAAATGTTGATTGCACTTGAGTTATCATAGTAGATAGCAATAGGATCATTACTTACTCTAATATCTTTCAACATTTGTTTCATACATACCACTTGTATGCTATTAATAGAAATAACAACATAATCAACTTCAGTAATGGATTGAAATACACAATTTTGTTTTTTACTTGACCATGCAACTAAACTCTTTCCCAAGAAAAATGTAATAACGCTTGTGCTCTTTCTATCATCCACATTACCTGCCCAATCAGCATTGATGAAAGCACTCAATGTGAATTCACCATCTCTAGAATACCATAGTGTTAGAAACAATAGTCCACCAAGATAACTGAGAGGGTGGGCAGTGAATCAATTATCCAATAATTAAAATATTTATCAACCTTAAATAATCTTAACCATTCAACCAAAGTAAACAGCAACCATAACAAGATGCACATATACAATTACACTAGATATGTTAACTAGAGAAACCCTTGATCAGAGGGAAAACCCCGATGGCAATGATGCCCACAAGATGATGTACTTAAATAAATATTCCTTGTTAGAGGATGGACCTAGTTAGGAGTCTATTACAACATTTAGTATAAATGAGTCCCTAATAGGAGACTTTGAATCCCTGTTAGAAGTTGTGCCAACCCTATTAGGAGTTGTGGAAGACAGAAGGACCCACTGTCCAACCAGTTTCTAGGGCAAGACCACTGAACTCACTGTCCAACTGATCTATCAACCATTATTTGCAGAATAATTGTTTGTATTGTGCTTTAACTTCTTTCCTCTGTCTTGTAAATCGGACCAATCACTGTTAGACCTTGTAAACCAGGTCACGAACCTCAAATCCAAATATCAAACTTTGGATCACAAAATAAAACCTCGGCAATGAATTTTCCTTCACCTTTGCTCTGCTTTTCTTATCTTCGCATTCCGCTCTTTGTGCTGCTTACAATCATTTCTCTCTCTTGCATGATAAAGGAAAATGTCCTTCCTTTATACCGAAACCATAAAACAATTCCCTGAGTCGGCTATTACACCTTCTCAATTAATTATTATAGGACCTTATTAAGAACACATTACACTTAGCAATAACATTAATCTTTCACCTTGCAACTCAAATAACTTTCCGTATGTGTAACATTATGACGAGCTTCTCAGAATAACAACTGTGCTAAGAGATATAACAAATTTACCAGAATATGCTTTTGTAAACTCTATCTCAGAATGGCCTTCACCGAAACTTGCATAACTTCTTCCAGACTTAATATCTTATGATTCCGAAGTCAACTACATATACTAGACACTTAGTAGTATCTCCTTTTAACCTCGCTAGTGAAAGTATTCAACGATCTGTCTGTACCGTCCTGATCTTTCTGCTTTTCTACTGTCAGATACCACAAAAAACTACTATGTTGAGATCGATGACAAACACAGTCATAAATGTAACATATCATCATGATAATAATATAATTTTAAGTATCATCAGAATTCATGCTTCCAACAATCTCCCCCTTTGGCATTGATGGCAACGTAGATGAAAAACATCTAGTTCCAAAAATACCAACTGCAAAAGATTGTTAACCTTTCTTTTCAAATCCTCTTCATCAATCATTCTTCCCCATTGATATACCTCAATGTGCTCTATATCAAACTGTTTTTCCATGCTCAAACTATTTTTCTCAAACTGATTTTCATGTTGCATCTTCTCCACCACCGACATCAATGTCAAAGGTTTCAGCAACCATCAATCTCTGTAACAATTGCCTCTGACCTGCTCAAGTGTCCAAAGACACTATTCAAAAACAACATCCAACAAGAGTCCTAGATGACTCTGTCCATCACGGGTACTCCCCAATATAGGAAGCATCAGCATTCAACCCAAACAAACAATAGTGCTCTGTTACACTAGACTGATGCACTCTTGCATCATCTACTCTGATGTAGGAAGGGGCATAACCCCTAGCATAGCTCACAAATACTCAAAAGTCTCTTTGGGAAGAGGCTTGGTGAAAATATCTACAATCTGCTCTTTGGTGCATACATACTCCAATCTAATTTCCTTTTCTGCAACTTTCTCTCTCAACATGTGATACTTGATAGAAATGTGCCTACTTTTAGAATGTAACACTGGATTCTTTGACATTTTCACTGTACTTGCGTTGTCACAATGTATGACAATAGGTTCATTGAATTCTATCCTTATATCCTTCAGCATCTACTTCATCCAAACAACTTGATTACAATTGTTTGCTGCTGCAACATGTTCTGCTTCAGCTGTACTTGTGTGAGATACAATCCTGCTTCTTGCTCAGCCAATAAACCAATCTTCCTCCAAGAAAGAAGGCTCCACCACTGGTACTCTTTCTATCATCCATACTCCCTGCCCTATTAGCATCAGTATAAGCATATAAATTGAAATCATTAGATCTGTCATACTACAATCCGAACTCTGGTGTTCCTTTCAGGTATCTAAATATCCTTTTGACTACTGCATAATGTGATCCTTTGGGATCAACTTAAAATTTTGCAACAATTCGAATTGTATTTACTATATCTGGCCTTGTGTGAGTCAGATATTGCAATCCTCCAATCATAGATTGTACTTCTTCTGCTCAGTCGTAGGTGTCTCATCCTTGTAAATAACTTGTGTCCAGTTACCATAGGTGTTCCAACTAGTTTACATGTTTCCAAACCAAAATTTTTCAATGGATCTTTCAAATACTTAGTCTGAGAAATAAAGATTCCTTCTTTGTCCTGCACAATCTGTAATCCTAGGAAATATTTCATCTCTCCTATCATGCTCATTTCAAATTTCTTCTTCATTTCTTCTACAAACTTGTCACTTTCATCATCATTTCCTCCAAATATGATATCATCAACAAATATCACCAAATTCATCAATCCATCATCTATTTCTTCCCAATATAGATTACTGTCTGCCATACCTTTGCTAAATCCAAATTTTGCTAAATGTTTGTTCAACCTTGCATACCAAGTTCTGGGTGCTTGCTTCAAGTCATACAATGCTTTCTTCAATCTGCATACTATGTCCTTGTCATCTATTACAAGAAAACCTTCAGGATGTTCTATGTATACCTCTTCTTCAAGTTCTACATTCAGAAATACTGACTTAACATCCATCTGATACACTTTCAATTTCTTATATGCTACATAAGCTAAGAATAACCTTACTGCTTCTATTCTTTCCATAGGAGCATAGGTATTGTCATAGTCTATTCCTTCTTGTTGTGAGTATCCTTTACATACCAATCTTGCTTTGTTTCTTACAACTTCACCTTGTTCATTCATCTTGTTCCTAAATACCCATTTTGTTCCTATCACATTCTTGTCTGTTGGTCTGGGGACCAATTCCCATGTCTCATTTTTCACTATCTAATCCAATTCTTTTTTCATAGCTTGCTTCCAATAGTTATCTTTACATGCTTCATCTGCATTCTTTGGTTTAATTTGAGATATCAAACATAGTTCTTCATTGACTCTTCTTGTCATCACACCTTTATCTCTACTTCCGATGATCTGCTCAAGTGGATGATTCTTTGTCATATTATTTCCAAAAGTCTGAGTTATTGTCTCAACTCTTAGCTCTGTTGAAGGTTCTGAGCTTTGTTCCTACCTTAGGTCTCCTTCATTTTGCAAATCATTCTAGTCTCAAAGAATACTTCATCATTCCTTGGTTTAGTAGCAACATTCTCATCATCTGAATTGTAGTCAACTATTCTTTCTTGTATTCTGAATTTCTCATCAACTCTTACATTTGCACTTTCAACAATAATCTTAGTTCTCATATTATAACATCTATAGGCCTTGTTTTTCAATGAATAACTGAGAAACATGCCTTCATCACTTCTAACATCAAATTTACCAATATCATCATCTCTTTTGATAACATCTACTACCAAAAAATCTGAAATACTTAACTGTTGGGGAGTGACCAAATCATAGTTCATAAGGGGTCTTGTTTGTGTCTTCCCTGACTTGCACTTTGTTCATAGTGTAGACTGTTGTATTCACAGCTTCTCTCCAAAACATCGTGGAAACATCATTCTCAGCGAACATAGCTCTTGTTGCTTCAGTTATTGACCTGTTTCTTCTTTCTGCAATGCCATTTTGTTCAAGGTTCTCGGAGCTGACAACTTTCTTTTGATTCCATTAGCTTCATAAAAGATGTTAAACTCTTTTGAATTAATTTCTCCTCCTCTAACTGATCTTAAACATTTAATCTTCATTCCTAATTCATTCTCAATTCTATTCTTGAATATCTTGAACTTATCAAATGCTTCAGATTATTTTTTTAAGAAATGCAACCTACATCATTCTAGAAAAGTCATCAACTAGAATCATAAAATACCTTTCACCATAGAATCATTTAGTCTTCTTAGGACCACTAAGATTTGTATGTATAATCTCCAATTTTGCTATAGTAGTAAACTTCTCGCTGGGAAAAGAAGTTTTGTTATGCTTTGCCAATATACACTCCTTGCAAATTGTGTTAGTAGGTTTTGCAATCTTAGGCAAATCTCTAATTGCAAACATACTACTAGTCTTCACAATGCTGTCAAAGTTTATATGATAAAATCTCTTATGCCATAACCAACTGTCATCTACCTTTGCAACCAAATATGTCATTTCAGTAAGATTCAACTGAAATACATTACCTCTAAATCCGGTTCATGTTCCAATTACCTTTCCATCTTTGTCTTTGATCATGCATGTCTTCTTTGTGAATTGAAACTGATAACCTTTATCCACTAGTTGTCCGACACTTAGAAGATTGTGTTTCAAACCATCAACCAAATATACATCCTCAGTTTTAGTCTTACCATCAAGAGTTACAGATCAAATACCTTTAAAATGGCACGCTGCATTGTTTCCAACTCTGACAATGCCTCCATCATGACTTTTGAAGTCAACAAACTTGTTCATGTCACCAGTCATATGATGTGAACAACCACTACCAATTATCTAATCAGATTTCTTTTCAACTTGTGACACCAAAGCCATTTTTCTGGACTTTCTTCTTTAATAGCTACAAATCCTATTTCATCATCACTAGCACTTACTGCTTGTTCCTTAGAATCATCTTCTTCATTTGCATACAAACACTCTCTATCTCTTCTAGGTTTGGAATTTCCTCTCTACTTTTTCTCTCTTTTAATACACTTAGACGCATAATGACCAAATTCATTGCAAATCCAACATTTAAAGATTTTCTTACCATCATTTTCTCTTCTTACCAGAAGGGCTACTCCTATTTTCCAATCCTCATCAAATTTGCTACTACTAGCAAAGTCTCCTCTAGCACTTGTGCTCCTTGATAAAATAGGTCGAATATCTAGGGCACTAAAAGTTGTTTCTATTCTAGTCAATTCTCCAGACTGTCTAAGCTCATTCTTGACTGCTTCAAGTCTCCCAAGTAATGTTTCTTTTGTGAAATCTTTGGTACAATAGATCAACAATTGTATCATTTGAACTTCTTGCTTAAATGGTGGTGTTAAGCTCTTCAATATCTTCCATATCACCTTATCATCTTCCTTGATTCCTCCTTGTGATTTAATATCTCAATAATTTTTGATATCCTGCCTACATATGTTCTTATAGATTCATCTTTCATCATTTTAGCATCTTGAAATGCACAAATCTAGCTTTGTAGCCTCAATTTCTTAGAATGTTCATCACCTTCAAAACTATTTTCCAAAGCTTTCCAAATCATATGAGAAGTAATAAGTGATTTTACCTGGTTGTACTCAATTTCAAAAAGTGCAGACAGTAGTGCTTCTCTAGCTCTCATGTTGCACACAAAAAGTTCTCTCTTCCTTGATACAAGTTTCCAAATCTTTTTCAGCAATGATTGTCTTCGCTGATTTTGTCAAGATCTAATATCCTAGACCCATACACAACAAATGTGTCTTTATCTTTTCATTCTAGTTATAATTTTTGTTCCATCGAACTTCAAACTATTCTTTCTGAATATGTTGTCATGGATCTCCCAAAGTTGTTAAACTTTATCTTCAAAGACTTAATGCTCTGATACTAATTGTTAGAAACAATAGTCCACCAAGATAACTTGGGGGGGAAGGTAATTAGTTATCCAATAATTAAAACATTTATCAACCTTAATAATCTTAACCATTCAACCAAAGTAAACAGCAACGATAACAAGCTACACATATACAATTAAACTAGATATGTTAACTAGGGAAACCCTTGATCAGAGGGAAAACCCTGGTGGAAATAATGTCTACAAGATGATGTATTAATATAAATATTGCTTATTAGAGGATGTACCCTGTTAGGAGTCTATTACAACATTTAGTACAAATGAGTCCCTGTTAGGAGACTTTGAATCCCTGTTAGGAGTTGTGCCAACCCTATTAGGAGTTGTGGAAGACAGAAGGACCTACTATCCAAACAGCTTCCAGAGCAAGACCAATGAACTCACTGTCCAACTAATCTCTCAACTATTCCTTGCAGAATAATTGTCTGTATTGTACTTTAACTTCTTTCCTCTATCCTGTCAACCAAACCAATCACTATCAAACCTTGTAGATCAAGTCATGAACCTTGGATCCAAATATCAAACTTCGGATCACACAATAAAACCTCAGCAATAAAGTTTCCTTCACCTTTGCTCTACTCTACTTATCATCGCATTCCACTCTTCGTGTTGTTTACAATCATTTCTCTCTCTCTCTTACATGATAAAAGAAAATGGCCTTCCTTTATACCGAAACCATAAAACAATTCCCTAAGTCGGCTATTACACCTTCTCAATTAATTATTATAGGACCTTATTAAGAATGCATTACACTTAGCGATAACATTAATCTTTCGCATTGTAACTCGAATAAATTTTTGTACATGTAACATTATGACGTAGCTATGACGAGCGAGCTTAGCTACGTCATCTCCAGAATATCTTCTTCACATCTTTAACTTCGGCTTCTCAGAATAACAACTCTGCTAAGAGATATAACAAGTTTACCAAAACATGCTTCTGTAAACTCTATCTCAGAATAGTCTTCACCGAAACTTGCATAACTTCTTCCAGACTTAATATCTTATGCTTTCGAGGTTAGCTACATATACTAGACACTTAATAGTATCTCCTTTTAACCTCGCTAGTGAAAGTACTCAACGATTTGTCTGTACCATCTTCATATTTATGTTGTTCTTCTGTCAGATACCACAGAAAACTGCTATGTTAACATCAATGACAAACACAGTCACGAATGTAACTAATCATCATGATAATGATCTAATTATGTTCCTACAACACTCCCCCATAGAAGTATCATCAGCATTCATGCTTCCAACACATAGATCATAGTCAACTGTCCCTTTCAAATATCTGAAGATTCTTTTAACTGTAACAACATGAGATTGCTTAGCATTAGACTGAAATCTAGCAACAATGCAAACTGCATTCATACTATCAAGCCTAGTTTGTGTCAAGTAAAACAATTCGCTGATCATTGATTTGTATCTAGTTTGATTTGCACCAGGTGAATCTTCATCCTTAGTCAATTTGCAACCAGTCACCATAGGATTACCCACATGTTTAGAGTCATACATTCCAATGTTCAACACGTTTGTCACATACTTAGACTAAGACATGAAAGTTCCTTTTTTAATTGAGTAATTTGCAAACCAAGAAAGAATTTCATCTCACCAATCATAGGCATCTCAAATTCACATTGCATCTCATTAGCGAATTCTTTACTCAATTTTTCATTACCACCAAAAATGATATCATCAAAAAGAACTTCAGCAATCAAGGACAGACCTAGATTTGACAAAACAAACTACACAATATGGAAAGGTTGGATGAAGACTCACTTGAGATGCTTTGGAGAAGACTATTGGACTATCACTGAGAATTCCTACCAACCTCCTACAGATCTTTCAATTGCTAGTGTTGATGAGAAGAAGAAATTTAAATATATCATTAGAGCTAAAGAAGCCTTGGTAAGTGCTTTGTTGATATATAATATACAAATGTCATGGAATTGGAAATTGCTCATGAAGTGTGGACAAAGTTGGAGACCTTACATGAAGGAGATAAATGTGTGAACCACATAAAGTTACAAAGTTTGAAAGGGAAGTATGAAGCCTTGAAGATGAGAACATAACTTCTTATATGCAGAAGATAAATGAGTATGTTAGTGGAATCAGATGTGCTGGTAGAAAATTGGATGAAGATAAGATTGTTTCAAAGGTGCTTAGATCCTTGCCTCCTGCTTATGACAACAAGGTTGTTGTCATGTCCCCCTTTCTAGGCCAATGAATTTTGTTGTGTTGTTATCGCATTCTACCATGGTCCCGTGGGCTAACTGGGTTTATTGTGGGGTCAAATCGAGGTTTGGCCTAGGCACTTCCAGATGTCGGCCAATCAAGGTCATTTCAGTGGGGTTTCCAAACACTGGCTATTTTTAGTAAGTCAATGGGCTCACCATTCTTGGCATTTCAAGGTTGGACTAAGAACGTCGTGTCAAGACCTTTCCAGCAAACTATTACACATGCATATCCGAGTCCATCTGGTTAGTGACTTAATGCTTGAAGATTTAATTATAAAGTGACTATATAACTCAAGTTCATATTATTAATGTCCCTTTATTATTTATGAGCACTTTATTTCCTTATGTAGGGAAAAGTATTATTTTAAAAAGGAAACAAAGAAACAAAGAAGGGAATGTGAAGAGTCACCAAGTTGATCTTAAAAGAGGAGAGAGGGCTCATTTGCAGCATACTTGATTTATTATTTTGGATTTTATTTTCTCTCTTGGATACTCAGATTTTGATTGGGCTAGAAGTTCTATTGAGCACGAGAGCACTTTAGGATACTGTTTCAGTTCTGGATCCGGAATGATTTCTTGGACTAGTTGGAAACAAACTTCTGTGGCCTTGAGTTCTACCGAAGCCAAGTACATTGCATCTTCCTTATGTGCCAGAGAAGCAGTATGGCTCCGAAAGTTGCTCTCAGATCTCTTCAAAAGACCTTTGAAGCCCACCGTGATTTATTCTGATAATCAAAGTTGTATCAAACTTTATTCTAACCCTGTGTTTCACAATCGCTCTAAACACATTGAAATTCCATTTTATTACATTAGAGATATGGTTAATCGAGGAGTCATTCAATTGGAATATATATGTACAAATGATCAAACGGCTGATATCGTTACCAAACCTCTTGCTAAAGTGAAACTGAAATACTTCAGGGAAAGACTTGGTATGATTATTTGTAATGGAAATTTTTTGAAATAAAAGAGTTGTTCATTTATTTCCACTGGTTACTTAATATTATTTTATATGTAATGAAAGGTTGACGATCTTTCATGGACATATTCAGTTATAGAAAAATTATTTACAAGGTGACGATTTTGTAAATAGTTGATTATTTTTGGGCTTCTCTAGACATTGCTTAAGTGCAAGTAGAGATTATTTTTGGGCTTCTCTAGACATTGCTTAAGTGCAAGTGGAGATTATTCTTGGCCTTCTCTAGACATTGCTTAAGTGCAAGTAGAGATTATGTGTGTTATCTCTAGACATTGCTTAAGTGCAAGTAGAGATCATTTACTGTTCTTGGAGTAGTGCTTATTAGATGACTCTGACTAATGTTTTCTTACTTCTCCCTAGCTAAAGAGGGAGTGTTGATGTTTAGTGTCAGGAGAAGCAAAACTTCAATCTTCTATGATGTTATTATTTGCAAATATATTTCAGAGATATAAGCATTTGTATTCTGTCACTGATATCTGTTATACATTACTGAGATATAATGCCATCACTGTCTAATATGCATCATAGAGACATATGTATACGTACATATATTCATACTGATTTATGCATACATATACGTATGCATATATCTTTGTTATAAATATAGAATATTGACAAAAAATGTGCATGATGATTGACCAACTTAATTGATCGAGTGTCATATTACTTGTAACAGATATTATTGTCTTATCGGATTTCATATTACTCATGACTGATGCTATTGTCGGGTTTCATATTACCCGAGTCAAGGTTACATTGCCCGTGTCAGGTATTTAACCCATGCCTTGACTTTGTTATTAATGCTGTGTTGTTATCGGGCAGCATACATAAACTAATGTTGAAACAATTTCATGCTAACTAAAACATGCCTCCAAAGAGGCATGTCCCTACATGGCCTTTAGGCAACGTAGAGACATGACCCTTCGGAGTCATGTCTCGTTTATATATATATATATATATATATATGTGCTCATCTAACTGCAGTGAAAGCATCAATAACAAGCATCCAAGTACCTGCAGTATCAGATCAATATTATTGAATATCATTGCTATTATTTATATCATTTGTCTTACAGTGATCCAGTACAGTGATTGTTACTGAAGAAGGAAGAATATTAAAGACCTTGCTGTAAATACAGTGAAAGATAAGTACATTCATTCTGCTTATTTGAATCAGAATTTATCTACAAATATTTGTAATTGCTTATCTATCAAAGATCCTTTATTCTCAATAGTGAATGTATATAAGAGCATATAATAATAATAAAATAAAGTTTAAACTCTTCGATTCCGGCTTATTTCTTTTCCCTCTTTAATTCTTCTCAAATCGAATTCATGGTGTATTCAAATAGTCATCTTGGAAACCGATAGAAGCCGAGGAGTCTCGACTAAGTCTTTACGAAGCCATGATCGAATTAGATGGGGCATACCTCGTATCTTTCTATTCTCTCCTATCTCCATACTGCTGCATTTTCATACTGAGTCAAGTTGGAAGTTCACAACCGAATACCCTTCATCATTTCACACCCCAAATCCTTGTTTTCTTCTTAATAATGCTGGCGACTGAAGTCTCGGATTAGTTTCAAGTTAGCGGGTGGACAAGAGACCCGGCTAGAGCAAGGGAGCTACAATCCAATACAGGTTACGACTCCTGATTTTCTTTTATTTTGTTTTCAAAGATAAGCCGACGGAATGGATCTTCCTATTTTCAAGATTGAATGCCATAGAAGCAATCTAAATCATGATTCGATTTTACTAAGTTTAATATCTATCTTCAGCCGATACATAATGATAGGGTTGAGAATAAATTAAATATGTTTTTCAAATCCTTTTCTCTTTGATTTGAGTATCCATCCATAGCCGGCTAGGCATGTTAAATAGAGATCAATTTATAATACTAGCTTTTTGTATTCTAAAGTGTATATGAGATCATTCACCCGAGTATTACTGAGTATATATCATTTATGAATTCATTTGGTAGTTGTATCAAACTTGATTGCTTACATAAATCCACATCAATGCACATGCTTTAATAAATTTTCCAAACATATTCAAAATGCCTTTAACACCGAGGAATTCACCGGCAAGATGCCAAGGAATTGGTGAAGAGGTGTAAAACAATATTAGAATGCTCATAATCATACGGACACCAAGGAATTCACCTAGCAAAGAAGCTATAGAATTGGTGGAGGTATAAAACAATATCAGAATGTTCATAATCATGCGAACACCGAGGAATTCACCCGGCAAAGAAGCCATTGAATGGTGAAGAGGTGGAAATAAACCTGCAGAAACAAATAATGAAATCAGATTGGAATAATAAATAATTAATAGCTCATGCATGTCCTGATAATGGAATCTGTTGTCAAGTCGAGTGGTGGTGATCGGGTTCACGAACCCAATTGAAATCCTTGGCCAAGGTAGTTATAGGCATATGTGCCAATCTTGAAATCACTTGTTTGTCCGTAGATGTCCATTTTACAGCTATAATTGATGGGGCACTCAAACCACTGGGTAGCTCGGATTGCTGGACTAAAGAACATCCCAAGCCCGATCTCGAGGTAGGGAGGGCCATTCTAATAAGTTAGGATGTGTGGGGATAAGTATGGTCCGAAGTTGGGAGGTTAAGCCTATGTCAATGCTTCTCCTCTCACCAATGCTGAGGCTTGAACAACAAGATAAAGAGATTCTTCCGTTATTTCTGCATGTTTCTTTTGCACTATTACTTTTAATCCTTAGAAGAATAACTAAATAGATTAGTTTTCTAATAGCATAATTTGAATGAATATATTAGTTGATATAGAAGTTAGTTGTTACTTTGTTTTCAGCTAAATATGTTATCAATTAGAAAAGGTTAAAATGTTAGCAATGTATTTATTTATTTAATTATTTCTTTTGATCTCGTTATATCAGCTGAGCACGAAATACAGTTAAAATAGAAATAGTTACTTTCATCATAGTTAGTTAATGGAAGTCATTGTCATCTGAAATGGAATCAGTTACTTATTAAGTCAGATTATTCGGTGATTTAAATTGGTTATTAAAATCTGTTTGTTACATCTTTTGACTGAAGCATACTTTATATCTACTCCCTCTCTTTGTCTAAGGTTGCCTCTAATGAACTGTCAGACTCCCTCTCATAATCTCAATCATCAAGGATATTCGCTTCAAGAAACTCAAATTATTAAAACTAATCATGAAATGATTCGTGAATCCTTAATCACATTTTCTTTGGAGTTACTATCATAAGATTGAGTCTGCACAATATTCAGTAGCATGCCTAATGTTCCAATCTTCTTCCCTAGAAGAACATTGCAAAGAAAACAAAAAAGATCAAGACAAATAGCTTCTTATAGTACATATAGAAATACAAATAAGATAGAGACTAAATCTTCAAGGAGATACATACTTAAATCTACACACCAACTTCCTTCATACAAGTTTCTCCAGTCAGAAAATGCCTTCACATAAGCATTTGTCAAACAATGGGAATGGTACATTCGTTAATATTCCCCCAGGGCCCCACACAATGTAAGATTCCCACTTATATCAATTTATTCAAAGCTTTATGGGGATCCTTGAGACCATAATATGCCTTTGGAAAATGTCTGTTAAGATTTAAGCAGATATCGTAGATGACAAACATACCACTCCATCAAGGATTTGAACTATCACGATTTTCCTTATAGTGTTCACATGATAGAGCACTTGTGTCAGGTACAGAGACCAACAACTAGTAGAATGATGTATGCAACTTGGTCATAGGAGAAGAAAACACTCAATATGCTCCTCAATTATTATTGCATTTCATATTCTTAAATATGTGTGTGTGTGTGTGAGAATTTGAACAAAGTCCTAAACATGAAAAGATATATTGACTGCAAGACATGTTTTGTAATCCTATTCGCATTCTTTTTAAATTTCTTTGCAAGAAATGAGTTACTGCAATATATGCAAAGATAGGAAAAGCCATTGTGCCACGGATGACGTCTTTCTTTGTGACTAATGCAGAGTCAAGTGATCTGCCAGCATTGAGATAGTAACACATTACATGCCTTGCTTGGCCCACGTAACAAGGGGGATAATTAAAGAGGAGTACTAGCACTACAGTAAGACTAGAACAAATATAGTGGACACTCCACATTTCGCCAACCAAAGACTAGGAGAAATAGAATTGGTACATGGGCAAAATACGTTGATGATAAGAGTCTCATTTAAGGCCCATCGTTACTGACTTGTGCATGGTTTATGTAAACCTGTGACCCCTTGGCAGAACAAACAAAGTGTATTTCGTGAATTTTGAAGCTAGAGCAAAGAAGATGTCACCAACTGCAAAGATGGTCCTAACACACTATATATTTTTTATAAAGAGATGCAGAATAGGGAGCATAGCTCGAGTGCCAACCTCCAATATTTTCACACCTTGCATACATATCTATATGGTAACCCGAAGCATTTTGAAATTTCCTTATCCACAAGTCCCCTAGTTTCTTCACAAGCTTACACCATAGTCAAGGACATGATAACTATTAAACACAATGTCACAACCCCATGCCATCTCAGGGATTGTGAGTATGCACAAGATAACCTCGAGAAAATGCAATTTATAGGCAAAATGCTAAATGTGGAAACCTTTCTCTTATCCTATTGGCATATTGAAAAGGTTATGAACATCTATCAATGCACAATATACACAGAAGTTTCACTAAATGTTGTGGTCCAATAGCACGGGTACACATGCTTGCAAAATGTGGAATCAATGGAATTCGCTTGACAGAAGGTGGACGCATTGATCCCCTCATTTCTCAGTGGATGCTATCGAACATTGATACTTTCATTTAACAATCTCCAAAAACACCAAAGTATACTTGTGAGTCGCTGGTGAAGACTACCAGGCATTGCACCATTGAGGTTGATGTGAGAAAACCCCAAGCTTCCTTGTTAATCCAGTTCTTTTAGTATTCAAGTCTTAGTATAAGCATCGAGTTTTGAGATCCATCTGGTCCAGGTTCGCTGTCATTGATCAACATGGAGAAAAATAGTGGTATAGAGCTTGCAATGATCACATCGAGAACCATTTGTGTTGACTCCATCAACATTAAACATATATTCGATGCAATTTTTAATCCCCGCTTAAATTTTATTTTTATTTTTTTATTCTACCAAACCTAACAGTTAAGGTACTCTATTTCATCTTCCATTCTCTATCTTAAAGTATTTATGCCCATTTATTAATTTCAATTGCATGGTATATCTCATCACTGATGATTGCATGTCTCTTTAAACAATCGACTCTACCACATGATTGGAGAAGGATATCACATTGAAATCCAGAATGGGCAAGCTCTCTCGTCCACCAATCTAAGACTATCAACAAACCATGAGAGGCATCTGCACTATCAACCCTACCTTGACAGTCTAAGTAGAGACTCCATATTTGACTTGTCTATTACATGTTTTAATTTTCTCCTTGTAAATCCTTCCTTATGTGTTGTTTAATCCTTGAACCAAAACTGCTACTCGCACTTCTAAGTGTCTTCACTTCCATATGAGATGGCTTTACATATGGTAGACTTCTTTATTTATACTGACTGGGACTTGCTAATGTTGGTTGTTATCCTTCATCTTCGATGACTAATTCCTGCTAAAGACTCTCGATGATAATTAATGGTAATGTGCCCCCCAATGCAATATGCAATTACATATACAAAATTTCGTGTCCCATACAAGGTAAGAAGTTATTTAGTAATTCTCAATTCCATGGATAACAATCTCCATTTGTCATGTCTCAATAAAGGGTGTAAACCTCTTTTCCATGCTCCCTCCATTCCTAACGTTCAATCATATGTTGACTGGATCTGCCAATAGTGTGTCTTCTAATGTTGAGAACTGTTGCATTTCAAACTCCCTACCTGTGCTTCTTCAACGCTGGGTGGGCATCCCACAACATAGCACTGCAAACCCTGATTCACTACTCAACAATAGCCTATGAATTCTTCTCTACCACACGTCAGGATCTATGTTAGATCTCCGATAATACTCTTATTCATTGGATGGCAGTGTTTTAATTTCGGGATTGTATATTGATTATTTCATTTTGTCTCATTTACCTTCAAGTTGTTAGGCTTTATATAAAGAACTAGGCTCTGATACAATGTTAATGATAGGATCGATTAATCTGTTTTGTAACTTGTAATAGCACTTGTGGAGATTTTATTTGTTTTCCAAGTTACTATAGAAATGAATATATATGTGATATAAAGAGGCATGTCTCTTGAAGAGACATATCTCTTTAATATTAACTTACATTTGTTATAGTTATAACACAAGTAATATACCCTCAATATATTATAATGGTTATATAACAAGATACATACATACATACATACATACATACATACATACATATATATATATATATATACACACACACACACTCTTAACATAAGTTAATTATTCCATATATAACATTTGTAATATATTATTTATATCTCATATATATAATATAATTTATCCGACAAAATTATAACATTAACAGTAATTCATTGCCAAGTCGCAAAGCAGGACCCTGGTCAAATGGTAGTTGAATTTGATTGACTTTTGAACTTTCCAGCCGAGTTGGAAATGAATTTAGCTTTCTTTTGGCAAATTTGAACAAATTTGGGCAAATATATGTAATGTTGATTTGTCTTTATTAGAGCTTTTAAACATTGTTTTTTGTCTCTAACCTTAATAAAACCTAAAGTCATTTGCATTTACTCGTTTGCAGAAGTATCAATTGATGTTTTTCTGTTTTGATATTTATATTTTGTTTAAGGGAGCTGTCCCATGCAGAAGTCTCCTTGTGAACTGACACCAATTTCCACAAACCGCTCGACAGTATGGACAAGCATAATCCTTAATGGTTTACGAATAATAAACACCCCTATCAATGGCATGAACTATCATGTTGATTGCAGGAACTATTATACCCATGGCAATATTCATATTGAAATTTTGATGTTGTGAATGCAAGCCTAACTCCTATATAATCTTGCCAGGTCATATTCATACTCCACATCAGACTATGTTCGTCACAATGATAATCGAAGATTATGGTCAATGGACTATATTGTTTATTATTATTTGACACCTTAATAAATTATTAATTAAGGATTCTTGCTATATACTATTATTAAATAAATAAAAAATTGTACAAACGAACCCAAAACAACCCGAACCCAGTCCAAAAAAAATTAAGCAAATGTCAAAACCGAATCTCGAACTCGCATGTGAACCAGAATCCGAACCAGCAACTTAGTAATTTACCAATACCTACATCTAATATGGTTGGTGGTGATTATATTTTTTAAGACCCATGCTATGTTGATCAATAATGGCTGATTTTTCACATTTAACATTTTTAAATATATATCATGACATTCGAATTTGACTAGTTAACACTGTAATATTTTTTTATTTTATGGTGGCATAGTTTTGTATACAGTATGTGATGCTATGTATGGTATACTTTGCAGACAAACAGGCAGGCAAGCTAGCAGGCTGGCAGAGAGAGAGATGGATAACGGAGTGTTTCCCAAATGGCAGGTTTCAATGGAGTTAGAAAAGTCTGACCTAGAAAGAAAGTTCTACACACCACAATAGAAGGCTCATGCATCAGCCAGTTCATTATGAGTACGGTGTTCTGGCACAGACGCATGTACGATGTCTACTCTTCTCAAAGATAAAGGATCCCAACAAATCAACTGATGGGGTTGAATGGAGTGACAGCGCATTTTTCATTTTTTAATTTGTAATTTTTGTTTCCAAAAGCCACAAATGTTCAAGATTAAATTTGAATTGACATCTTTGAAAGTAGAAAGTTGAAAGTTGAATAGTTTTCTCCTACAAAATTTTTAATTGCTAAAATGGTGGTGAGTTAATGTCAAAGAATGAACAAGGTAAATATTTCAAAAAATGGGATAAGGCATGGAGGTTGCACAAAACAACATTACAACTAGGGTGTTCTGGTGTTGTGACATGGAGCCTAATCAGACTCAGAGGTTAATTTCTCCCTGTTTCATTCAACGCAATTTCTCCCCAAATTATTCTACGGGGATTGGGGCAGCGCCCCCAAGACGGGGTCAAGGGGCTGTAGTAAGCAGCAAAAAGCTTGTTTAAAATGGCTTAGGGATTAGGGATTTTATAATGTATGATGAGATTGTAGCTTCTTGCAGCAGTATTGAGCTGTAAAGGATTGCAGATTGTAATCAGGTTGTAATCACTGGATAATAAGAATATTGGACTTGTTGTTGGTGGACGTAGCCCAGGGATTGAGTGAACCACATTAAATCTTTGTGTCTTGTGTTCTCTTCTATGCGATTTATTATTTTCTGATATTGGTTATATTTCAATGTAATTGTTATCTCTGCCTCGTTAAATCTAACATCTAGTACAGATGTATGTATGTTGTCTTCTCTTCTCAGAAATAAAGGATGCCAACAAATCAACTAGTGGGGTTGAATGGACTGACAGTGCATTTTTTATTTTGATTTCCCCTTTCTGTTCCAAAACACACAATTGTTCAAGACAAGACATCTTTGAAAGAGGTGAGTTTGATTGACACATCTATAAGAGATGAAAGTTGAATAGCATTCTCCTGCAAATTTATTTCTTACTTAAATGGCAGTGAGTTTGTGTGAAAGAATGAAGAGGATAAATATTTCAAAAAAATGGGATAAGGCATACAGGTTGGAATAATAAAATAAACCAAACCAAATGGAATACCATATTCTGTGAAAAATGGTATATATATCATGACAAAGTCCCTCTCACTCAATAAAATGTAGTTGAGAGAACAAAATTAGAAATTTATTCGAGCACCAGAATGTGGTATTTTGTGAAACCATAGAAGATTCAGTAGCATCGATCGACAGTTGAGCATTGCTAAAGAAAACTCAAGTCTTCAACCAGAAAATACCTTGGTTGGTGAAAACTCTGAAATTGCAAAAGGGGCCAACTTATTACTTAGGCAATACCTTTGGCAGAGGACTGTATTTAAAAACAGTCTGAAGATAAATGTACTTCAGAACAACAATGTGAAAGATGATCAAGAGCTATCAACTGAGTGTACACCCTGACGTGAAGAATCTTCTAATAAATTACAAAAAGAGGTGTCAAATGTACTTCCTGAAACACAGAAAAAGTTTCCAAGATAGGCAACACAAACATTGGGCTCACAGCTACCCTAGTGAATAAAGGGGCAAATGCAAACAGTATTGTGCATTTATCCTAAGCGCAGGAAATAAAAGTACTTATAATATTTTATATTATTATTATCTAAATAGATTAGAAACTGAACAGCCAATATTGAACCAAAAGTCATTTCACACTGATAAACATGTAGCTATTGCTAATACATTTCCAAGTGAATGGGAAATGGGTTTCACTATTTCATTTTTAATTTGTCAAATTCATCCAGAGTAATTTCTTGGCCTGATAACCTATACAAACTTCAAAGGTTCCAGAGCTATTATTCTATATATGAAAATTATAAATGCAAAATTGCATCTTTGACAAGAAAGAAAGTATTTAGTCTTTGGAGAAAGTGGTCTGAAAAAATATTTATGATCATGACAGAAATCATACGGATGAAACTAAAATTCTCTTTAGGATGAAGATAACCTGCTTTTGTCATATGCTCTCACTACATTTTCTGAAATAAGGCAATGAAAATATATTTCCAAATATATAGGCTACCTCATATCAAAGATAACTATACGCATGTAAGCAACGCCTATGATCAAGAGAAACTAGAATTTATTCAATATTTTTTGGCAGACTAATATTTATAGTGATTTAAACAATATACTAGCCTCAAGCCCCAGGTCATAACCAGTGAGAAAAAATTCCTCTAAATTTTGAAACTGAAGAGAACTTATTAAGTAGTCAAAGGTGATTCTTCCCATCTATTTGTGAAAGGCAAAGAATGGCCTTCATAATATGATAATGATAAATACACCAAGAGACTATCACAGCAACAAGTTAGATAGTTTGATATGGCAAATAGGAGGAGTTTCCACTTAAGACCCATGAATACAACCCAATATTTATTAAACAAGATGACAAGTGTGAGGCTTACCAACTTACCATATAAGATGTATACATATATATTCCCAACAAAGGCCTTTTACTACCATTAAAAAAACATATGCTGACAATGATGTAGACATGGTAGACACTAACCTTCATCATCATGCTCTGCTGCATCACCCTCATCCTCAGAGGATGTCCAACCATTGCCTTGCCTTCTTCCTCCTCTGCTTGAAGATGCAACTTGGCTTAATGCAGATCGTACTGCTTCTGCATGTTCAGCATCACCCAAAGAAGTTTCTCTATCTGATAATGGTGAAACAGATCCTGCAAATAGTTTCATTTTATTTAACATGAAATGGTTATTTACAATCTTACAAATAAAAGCAATTAAATTGATGTCTCCGTGATATCATTCAACAAAAGTTACAAGAGAAACATTATTGATGATATCTGGACAACTTACCATCTTCATATTGTGGTGCATAATAAGGAGTTTTAGGTTCATTTATTTTCTGCCTTACAGGCTTGTTTGCCTCTATTTCTCCCAGGTTTGTTTCATCCCAACGGACTTGGGACCTGCATGTAAACATATCAACACATATTAACAATCTAGCTGGAAAAACAAGCAAATATGTCCATAAAAATAATGGAATTACTCATATCAACATACCCAAGCACAATGCCATCACTGAGAGAAAATGGAGCCTCCATACTTGTTTCATTTTACAGACATGTGAGTAGGATATATAGACATCACTATACACATCAAATATGATCTGAGTGCTAATTTCTGATAGCAAACAAAACTTCAGAAAATGAGGCCTAAATAGCATCTGTATCCTTGGAACAAAAGGTGGGGGAAATTCTAATGCATCAAGTAACTATAGTATTGCAATTCACAAAAAAGAAGATCAGATCCTTGAGACTCAAGAGTCGAGAGTCAAGAGTACAACTAAAAGAGAAATTGAGGAGACTGCACCACACTATATGCTAAGTTTAGATGTGATTAATTCCGGATATCATCATCAAAAAGATAAATTCACTAGTGTCCTCACACAGCAAGCCAAAAATTAATTTGAATATAACTGTTGGTTAAGTGCTTACCTCTATATTCTATTAAAATAAGTTAGACATCATAGCTTAATATTGTCATATATCTAGCAAAAAATGTCAGCATTATATAATGCCCTAAAGGGAAAAGATTAGTACAGCATACTTTAAGAATCGCCACTAATGATTACCATTATGATGACAAGTTAAGTTCTTTAGAATTTCCCAAGCTTTTGTGTCTCTCGTTATTTTCTACTCAACAAATATAGTTTGATCAAACCCAAAGCTACACATTGTTTATGAAAGTAATAGGACTGCATTTTGAGTTGGTTTCACTGAGAGCCCAGACATTAGCCACACTTCTTAGGATGCCTGCATTCAATACTTAATGAAACATAAGCAGAGAATATGCACTAATTGTTGAAGACCAGGGAATGCACACAACCCAAACCTGCAAATGACACAGACCAACAGTTTTGACTTCCACATGCACAATAAAGTATTTGGCTTCCCAATTAGATACTGGGTCAAAGTTGTTGTGCCTGTGATGGATTGCAATATTCACCCATTCAAGAAAGTGTGATAGTTGCTATAAATAAAAAGAAGTCAGTCAGATAACAATGTATCTGCAGAATGACACGTGCAACAAAGTAATGAAAAACAATCTCAGAACATAACTCTCCTACCTACCCTTTTAAGAGAACAGAGTGGAAAATCTAAGGTATTTCTCATGTTCAGGGCTTCCAGTTCACTATAGAAACCTAATAATTCTATACAACTTCTAAAATGCGCAAAACAATATAAGAGAAAAACTGGAAAGTATCCAGGTGCACATGTCTGTCTATCAAGCAATAGACACTATTAAACAGAAAAGCTAGAGCAACTAGAAAAGGAATCCTGCGTTTGTGTTGGAGTCGATCAAAATGCTAACTCCATCAAGTGAAGTGTAAGAAAAATAAAGATAGAATTATCATTTAAGGTATTAAAAAAGGTCAATCCAAGACAACATCAAAGCCTGCGACATAGATAAAAAATGTTAGCCTTTTTAACTCTGATTTTCCACACATCATCCAGCCTTTTAATGAAAAATGTATTTCTGATCAGAACCAATTACAATTGTCTAAATGATTTCACTTAACACAGTGTTCCTATAATCTTTCATCATGTAATCCCGTTTGGAATTTGAAATTCTAATTGTTGGACTGGTTTAAATGCAAAGTCTTAGCGCCTTTTTCCTGATGTACAATTGCAAGAATGAAATCACTTTAAAACTTTGAAGACAAGGCTTTGGAAAGTACGATCCACAGGGAAATTCAATTGAATTGTAAAAGTCGTAGTAATAACAATTTAAGGCCAAATTGCCCACATATTCAACCCCCATGTAGCGAATTTTTCGACTAACAAACATAAATGATGATCAAGTTTAAATCTGCAGAATGCTGTGCAAGCGTAACCCAACCCGCCCAAAACTTCCAAGAGAAAAACACTGCATAATTGGAATAATTATGATGTTCTGTTCCAATTTGGAAAGAATGACTACATTTTCCAGCAACAAAGCCGATGCAAATTGGTGTTTTTTCCTTCCCCAACAGTAACAGATATAACAATAAAGACGATGATGACTCGTACCTGACTTTTGCCCATTTTGTCTTCTTCATCTGTGTGAAATGCCTGTAATTGTTCAAAACCTCAGTCGAGAAAAGAAGCGACTGAATTTGGATCGGAGGTGACTAACCTGCTGCGTATTTGGATCCGAATTTGTGAGAAGGGCCGAAGTTAGTGGCGTGTTGGTAAAATGCAGGGGTGGCCCTCGCTGTTAAAAAAAAGACTGGTCCAGTAAATTGGTTCATTTGTTATCTGAGAGAAACAAATTAATTTGTCTTAAATTAATAAGCGTATTGATAAGCCCGTGGCTAAATAGCCGAAGGAATGCACCTTTATTTGATTTATTAATTAATTTAAAACTCTCAGAACTGTGCTTCTGTAATTTCTAAATTAATTAATAAATCAAAGAAAACGTCACGTCAGGTGCAAAAAATCGGCTAGATAGACATCGCCTATTGATAACACTTATGGGCCCCATAAGAAAATAAAAGAAAATTTTCCGAGAGTTAATTTCCCATTGGTTGATTGGACTTTTTAGGGTTTTGGGAATTCAAAATTTGTTTGACTATCAAAATGCTTTTTTATTAATTTCTTTAAACTTTCGCCTTATTTAATTTAAAGAAAGAGTAAAGAGTCTATTTTAATGTTTACTAATTAGAAAAAAAAAAAGTTATGTAAAAAAAAAATAGAAAAGAGAAGTGGACTATTCAAATGGATATGGATGCTTTGAGTAAGTTTTTTTTTCAATGTTTAGTCATTAGAAAAATAAATTATGTAGAAGCAAAGCAAAAAGATAGCTTTTTTCCAACGTTTTGTCATTAGAAAATTTAATTATGTAAAAGCAAAGCAAAAAGATAAATGGGCAATATGATTCTAAAAGTCATTGGTAAGAAACAAAATATCTATATAAAAAAGGTATAAAGTCAAACGAACAATAATAGTTATAAGGTCAAAAGTTTAATTTATTATATTATATGTGATAACAAAGGTAGTAAAGTAAAATAGTTTTTTAAATAATAAATAAAATGTTCATGAAAATTAAAACTATTAGCTTAGTTAGTTGTTGAATGTAGGATTGAGTCTTGGGTGCAGGCGATCAAGAGTAGAGGTCTATGTTGGGGCTTTTACGTCCTAGCCATGCAAGATTTCGATTATCTAGAGACTTGTAGCAATCATCAATGGGCTTGGGTGATTCGATTGGGCGTGGGGTGTTTGATTTTTTGGTTTCTAGCTTGAGATTTCATTACATGCAATTTGTTGTGGTGTGGGTTCGAGGTGCCAATCAAACACATTTAGCTTTTGCCTTCTATAGTTAATACTAGAGGGATCTCTAGAAACAATACTTTTTTTCATTTATGTGAGTCTTGTCTTTTGCTCATTTAGTGCATCTATGGCTAAGGCTTTCTCTCAAATGGAGGGTTTTAGCCTATAAAGGTTAATGATTCCCTTACAAGGAGCGAGATTAGGCCTGTTATATTGATCTAGCCTGATTCAGTGTAAGTGATATTAATTATCTTGCTATGCATGCCTTGATCTACAAGTTTATGGGGATTAGGGTGTTAATGCCCTTCTTGGAGTCATGGGCTTGTTGCACATGGAACATAAAGGGGGCTCAAATGGAAGTGTTGATGGTTTCCAATGGCTATTTTTTGGCAATTTTCTCATGTATGTCAAATAGGAAAAAGGCTTTTGAAGGGGGCATATTTCTATAATCAATTTGGGTTTTTTTATTAAACCATGGCATATTGGATTCAATCCTACTTAAGAGATTGCTAAACATATTGAGACATTGTTGGCATTGTTGGCATTGATGTTAAAACCTTCATATCGACATCTTGGTGGTATTGATTGGTTGTTAGTAGAATCAATTATGTACTTGTTGGTTATTAGTAAAGTATTAGAGGTTTTGGTTATACATAGGACATGTCTATTTGTAAACGCTCAAAAATGATTCATGCTTATATACCCCCTTTTTAACATGTCTCGTACATTATGTGTTTGATCTTCATCATTCATCGTTATTATGTCATTCCTCATTCGATTAATCATTAACATTTTTCTCATTTTTTCATCATAACCTATATCATTTTGGCTGAATTGATCATGTTCAAATCATTTTCATAACCTATCAAATCATGTCAATTCTTTATCAAACACATCAATGTCATTTCAAATATTCATCAACTTCATCAAATCAATTCAATTTGCTACCAATCTTATCAAATCAATTCAAACCTTATCAAATGTCTCTCATAATAGATCAAAGGCATTATTTTGAAATCATTTCAAAGCCATCAAAACAAGTTTGAGCCTACATCAAAATCATCAAAGTTGAGTCAATTTCATGTCAATTTGGTCTACTTTGTCTTCTTTTGGGGTAAGTAAGCCATAGTTTATCCCCAAGTCTTAGTCTTTGTAAATAAATAAACTCTATTTATCAAATTCCCCATCTCTTGTGATTAATTAATTTTATATTAATTAATCCTTCATTTCTTGAATTTTGAGAATTTCATATTTTGATCATTCTTAATTTACTAACATAGGTGAAATTAAATTTAAATAATTAATTATCCATCCATCCCTTTTTTAAGCTTCCACTTTCCTCTTTTCAACTTATAGTATTGTCATAGTTTTATGACTGTCTTCATTTTTCAATT
The DNA here is from genome assembly GCA_028749045.1 of Cupressus sempervirens. Taxonomy (NCBI): domain Eukaryota; kingdom Viridiplantae; phylum Streptophyta; class Pinopsida; order Cupressales; family Cupressaceae; genus Cupressus; species Cupressus sempervirens. Next base: position 783,568,483 of record CM053793.1, on the reverse strand, counting down.
GTCATAATTTTTCATACTTTATGATAAACTTCCTTTTTCCACTCATTAATTTTACAAAGTAAATTCTTACAATTTATCATAATGTCTCTTAATATGACACTTTTCCATTTCAATTCTTCAAATATGAAAAACTTGTGTTTTGCACATCCAATTGCTAAATATACATTTTGGCTCTCAATTTCTAGAAATTGAGCTCATTTTGACTTCAATCTTCACCTACATTCCTAAAATTCTCATCATCATTATACTCATATTGCTATTACTTTGTGAGTGAATTTTGTCAAGTCAAGAGCAACATTTTCAATGAAGAAGAAAGGAAAACATTGGAGCTTCATTTGAAGGGGGTGTTTAGTTTGAATATAAAAAAAATTATGCACCTTTCCATTTAAATGGCTTTAATGGTAGATTAGGGATTAGTTTGCATGGATTCGTAGGTTGTGTGGCTACTTATTTCATGCTTATAATGATGATTGATCATTTTTCCTGTCCTACACTAGTATCTTCAATTTCTATGATGTATAGCAAATGTACTTGGGGCAACTCAAGGATTACATATTTTGGTATACTTGTATATGTTCGATGTTTGGAGTTGCATGAAGTTTTTTTCATCATTTGTTGATTACTATGATTATAGTTTTTCTACAAGTGTTTTTGATATTTGGACTTTATTGCAGTTCATCAAATGGATCTTCAGACTGTATTCTAGATAGATTGTATCCAGTTTCATCTATCGATTGGCTCAAATATGTTTGATGACCAAGGCATGATCTTGGTTTTGGTGTTTTGATGGTTCCAAAATATGGTTGTATTTGAATAAAAGTAATATGTATTGTATACATCTTAAGTACAACCTATTTGGATCTTGCAGAAGCATATTTTAAAGTTTTTGTAAGTGTGGCCTATAAGGACCACTGGTAATGCATTAAATATAATTATAATATCTACTTTATTTGAGGCAACCACACACTTTTGGTGTGGTTGACATATGTATTACGCAATATGCATAAATTTAAAGAAAGTCTTGTGTATCTAATGCATGGATATATGGTGAGAGATAAAGTGAATACATATGCAAGATCTAAAGGAGATATAGAGTGAGTGTGTTCTGATATATAAGGCATAAGTATGGAAGAAGTTGAGTAGTATAGGAAGAAGGCCTTGTATATTGTATTATATAGGTAGGAGGTCTTGTTAGCCCCAATTGATAATATTTTTAATGTGTGTGAAAGAGTCATATCATTTGTTATGTTGACATTGATGTAAAGCCTTAATTGGTGAGACATTATGCTAATTCAGTAGAGTGTCATATCATTAGATTGATGAAAAGGATTTGAAGAAAGTATAATGATGATTTTAATGTTGATAAGTGTATGGTATTCAATGGGCACTCGAATGAGTTAGACTCTGATAGTATAAAGTTGGTTTGATTGTTTTACATGATTTGATTAAGTGTTGAGATCAAGCATAAGCAAGACTATTTGGTTGGTGAGTGAAGAATCCTAGTATTAACTGAGCTACTATAGTTTTCATCGAGCACCTAATAAACAAGTGAAGGATGTGTAGTATTAACCAACCAAGAATAGTATTAACCAAGATTAGTATTCACTGAGCGAAGTGTAGTGTTAACTGAGAATGGAAAGGAAGAATAGTTTGGAAAATATTTAACTAGGGCCGACATTTGATAACAAAAAAGATTGTTCAAGAATTTTTGAAGATAAGGATGAAGTTAGTTATGAGATCAATAGTTATAGAAGATTATAGAAGATTTGATGATTTAAATTGGAGTACAAAGTTGAAGCTGAAGGCATGATTCTCAAATGTCTAGACTCAATGAATCTAACTTCGATGAAGATCAGACAATTTTGATTAAGCAACAAAACATAGACAAATCTGGTGAAGCAGCAAAAAATTTTCTATTTAAGGGATGAATGCATTGTTCATTGTTGTTGATCAAGTTGAAGAATGAAGGTGATAAATAGAGGATAACCGAGAAAAACTACATTGTGAAGATCAAGTAATAGAAGTGTTAAGTTGATGTTTGTTGAGTGGATCATCCAGAATAGAGAAAAACGAATATTTGAACAAGCAAAGGTAATGCTAAACTAAATAGATCATTTCAATGTTACTCTCTAACCATTATAGCAAAAAATATCTTAATCGAGTGGACCTAACAGTCTTATTTGTAAATCCATTATATGGTGACATTCTAATGAATGTTTTATAAGTCCTTTAAAGCAGGCCACTCTATGGATATTCAAGGGTGATAAGGTCTAGATGATCTTGGGTGAAAACCCTCTAACAAGGTCATATTAATATCGTGTTTGTAACCTTTAACAAGGTTGGATCCTGACAAAGCTCACTTCAGAAGAGTGAAATTTTTGGGTTGTCGATCCTAAGTGGTTTTTCCGTTAACATGATTTCCACGTTAAATACTTATGTCAAAATTGTGTGGATTCTTCTTGTCTTGCATGTAATTTTTATGTTTATTGTTTATTGTTGCAACTCAATAGAAGTTGGAAGTTTACTCTAATACGTGGTATATGAAGTTGACAATTTGCTAGAAGATTAAGTTGAATGCTTAATATGTTTTCCAAGGTAGAGATATTTGAAAGTTTAAAGAGTTTAAGTTTGAGAAAACTACTTAAGGCTTGTAGTAAAGTTGGTCATATTGTTGCTAAACATCCTAACAAGAACAAGAATGACAAGGAGAATAAGTATTGAAGGAACAAGGATTACAAAGACAAAGGAAAGAAGTTGTGGTACATTGTTGAGGAAGATCACACTGAGCCGAGATCAAATGATGAAAATGAAGGTGAGGAAGTGGTATATGTTTTTGTTAAAGAAGATTCAAATGAGGAAAGGGATGAGAATTAAAAAAAACTTTATTTCTCATGTTAGTAAAAGTAATACATGGATTATTGATAGTGGTTGCTCACATCACATGAGTGGTGATATTGATAAATTTGATAAGTTAGAATAATATGACAGTGGAATTGTTAAGCTTGAAAATGATGTTCCATGTCTTGTGAAAGGTAGAGGATCACTAATGTTAAATGATAAGATCAAATTATATTATGCTTATTGGGTTCAAGGACTGAAGTATACTTTGTTCAGTGTTGCACAGCTAAATAACACATGTCACTGATTGGAGTTTCTAAAGAGAAGGGTTAAAATCTATGATGTTGATTGAAAATTAATTAGAACTAGAGGACAAAAAGAGGTAACTTATTTTACCTAGATCCTACTGTAATTACATGCCTATTCTCTAAAGTTGAAGATGCATGGTTGTAGCATAAGGGACTTTATCGTGTGAACTTTGATGATATGATTAAAGTGAGTAGAAAGAAGATAGTAAAAATCTTACCAAACTTGCATAAACCTGATAATTCTATGTGTAAACAATGTCAACTCAATAAAATGACCAAGTCAATTCTCTCAAGAAAATCACACCATCTAATGATATTCTAGATTTGGTTCACAAGGAATTGCATGGTCCTATGAAAGTTGAGAGCTATTATGGTGATAAATACTTTATTCTTTTTGTTGATTATTATTCAAGGATGATGATTTTTATGTTTCTAAAAGTTAAATCTAATGTATTTCAAATATTCAAGTGGTATAAGGTTGGAGTTGAGAAGGCAACTGGTAAACAATTAAAATGATTAAAATCTGATAGAGGTGTTGAGTTTATGTCTGATTAATTTAATAACTATTATAGTGAGCATGGAATTAAGACATGGTTGTCTGCACCAAGGAAACCACAAGAAAATGATATTGTAGAGAGAAGGTATAGATCTATTTTTGATTGTGCTAGAACAATGTTGATTGAAATAGGAGTTGCACAAATGTTCTAGATAAAGGCTATAAGAATTATTGTTTACACTCTCAACTAAATTCAGTTAAAGAAAGGAACAATCATGACACCATATGAAGTCAGGTATAGTTATACACTGAATGTAAGTTATTTCAAAATATTTTGAAGTAGTTACATTATATTCATAAAGATGCAAGAAATGGAAAATTTTCTTTAAAAGGAGATGAAGGTATAGTCCTAGGTTATTATATTAGGAGCAAGGCATACAAATGTTTGAAAAAAGTGACTGACACAATGATTGAAAGTGTAAATGTAATAATTGAATTGATGATTTTGCAGATAAGAACGATGAAGAGAGTAAGAAAGAGCTTAAAGATTACAACAAATTTGTATATGTACAAGATGATACACTTGATATTGTACATATACACCTAACTAAGTTATTAAAATGGTATACTAAGCAACACCAAAGAGCTATCAAGAAACTTCTTGCATTACATGAGCTACTAATAGAACACACTAAGTATAATGTTGATCCCCAACCAAGTGATGATAATGCTAGAGAACAAAGAAGTCAGCTTGTCTTAGCAAAGCATGCGAGAAGCCACCATTCACAAGATTAAAACATTAGAGACAAGAGTGTAGGAGTCATGACAATAAGTAAGTTGAAAGATAATATGTTTTTGATTGATTTAATTTAAGAAATAGGTTGAAACACAATATCTGGTGAGAGACAAATACCTACGATATCAGTGTTCAATTTCTGGAAAAACAAACGTGCAAAAACTAGAAAGAGTTGTATGCAAACCAAAAGCCATCTTATTATTAAAAAACGTAAGAATATGTACAATGATGGAACATCAACAATAACTGCAGAGATGAATTCAAAATGTATATGTGGCTATAATATAAACAACAATATTTAACTAGAACTATTCAAAACGAGGTGTTTATTTACCCCAACTTGTCGTGGTCATAACTTTTGACCTAGGGCTCAGAATTCAAAACCATCTACACCATTGGAAAGAAGAACTAAAAATCTAATTTCAATCCCTAAAATAGCAAGCCTTTGACTGTCCAATTTTAGTTCTAAAACAACAAAAGACCTCCAAAAAATCCATTTACAAAGACTTAGAAATACTTTTTTTTCAATATGAGTTTTTTGTAAATTTTTTATCATTCTCAATTATCTAGATCATTCCTCCCCTCTTAAGAGACAATGTGCCCCATTGCATCAGGCTTCTACAATAGAAGAGTGAATTGTGCTCCAATTTGTTCCATGGTTAACCACTTACCCTGATGAGAGAATTGACCAACTGAATCACCCGATATAGAGGAATTTTCTGATTTCTCAAAGATTTTAGCATGACTTCGGTGACATGATCACATTGTAATGGAGCAGTAGTGGATGGGTTCAATTTTGTAGCTTGAATATGTTCAACATCTTTAGAGATGTCCAATAATGGAGGAAAAAAAGGTCACAATAATTCCACATTAAAAATTGGATGTAATCCCAAAAACTGTGGAAAATTAAGTTCAAAATCATTTTCACCAACTTTATTCTTAATGGTATATGGGTTATACCAAACAGGGTGAAGCTTTCTATTAGGTCCTTGCAGGTGCTCCTTTTGAAGTTGTAGCCATATCTTTTCATTGATCTAGAAATGATGGGGAGTACTATGGTGATCATGTTTTTCCTTATACTTCTTATGGCTTTGCTTTAAAATATCATGAACTTATTGTTGTAATTGTTTGATCTTTTCAATAAAATTATCTACTTTATAGAAATTAAGTTCTTTTGGGTACCACTATTAAAAATAAAATGTAGAGGCTTCCCTCAACCCACATTTGTGAATGGAATAATCTCTCTTCATCTTCATGTGGCACTACTTTTGTAGTTGCAACTATGGCATACAAGTTTGCTTCTATCACGGAGTCATGCTCTTGTTTGTCAGAAGTTTCTATTGGTGTGGATTCAAGCTCAACTTCATCTCCTCATATTTATATCATCAAGCTCTTAATGCTTCTACACTCCTTTGTATTATGGGTTGGGCTCTTATGTATTTCACAACACATGCTTGTATCTGTTTGTGTCTTTTTAGTAGCCCACCACATATTCTTGGGTGGACTTGAGGGAGGGTCCTTTCCCACTCATTTTCCTACAAATTTATTACTACCTTCACCCCTTGGGTTATTACTTGAAAAGTAATCGCTTTTCCCTTTCTATTTGAATTTTTCTTCAATTTTTGTAGCATATTTGAAGGCAATTGCCAATGTTTCAATATTCAAGAATTCCATTTCATTTTGAATATATCTGTGAAGTGTACTACAATATTTCAAAATTTGGTGCTTATTTGAATCTTTTATACCAAGTTTTACAGAAAGTGCATAGAATGTATTGGTATAATATTATATAGATTGCTCCCTCATTTGTCGAAGCAACTGCCATTCTCTATATTTTTTTTCATATATAACTTTAGGAAAGTATGCTTCTTTTATTTATTCCACAAATACTCCCCATTTGGGCTTGTTATCATATAGTATTTTTCTTTCTTTATTCAACATTTTTGCTTCCCATGCTAGTTTCACATGACTTTCAGCTTTCAAGAGGGAAAATGTTATTTTTTCTACATCAGAGAAATGATTCATAGAGAAGTATCAATCCAATTTCGATAACCAGTTATCAACGGCATCAGCATCAACTTTTCTTTCAAAATTTGGGATATTGAAATTCACCTGTACTTTAAAATGGGTATTTGCTGATGAAGGGTGCTCCCCTTAATACCATAAACCCATAACAGAAACAAAAAAAATTAGCAAATGGAAGAACAAAATATGGACTTCTTATTATTGCCACAAATGCAGAATCACCTAATTCACAAGTACAATATGCTAACCCACATGGGCGCCTTCATTACAATAATCTGCAAGATAATACTGTGAACTATGCCCAAAGCTATCCTGAACAATGTTCAAGCCTTTCTTAAATAGGCAATTTTATGCCACCCGAGAAGGTTCTAGACATTGAAACTTAATACCTAGGACCGACAGACCCTAACAATACATATAGAGTTAGCCAAATACATCTTTGACAATTATTTTAGATATTTTAGGTAGCCCAAATTTGGAAGGCCATAACTCTTGAATCATTGCTCTGATTGGCTATCATAACCACTTTTCAGAAATGCCAGCTCCTGATCTACAATCTCAGAACTATGTTAGCGCCCTTTTATTGAGTTTTTGAACCTCATCCATGCACTCTAAGGTCTCCAATGATGACCCTGAACATTTTTTTGCACATTTTTCTACAAGAAATCTGCAATAACTTCTCTGATACTTAAGCTAGAGCAATGAGGTTTTTATGGTAGGCTTATAACTCTAAAATGAAGCTTCCTGTAGAAAATGAGAACATTCTGAGCTCGTATGAAAAACTTACTAAAAATAGTAAGCTCCTAGAAATAAAAACCCCCATGTCTACTAGTCCTTATTAAAATAGAAAAGACTGAAATAAAAATATTGTTGAGTGATGCAAGATTGCTCTTACACTCAGGATGCTCCTACATCATTTCTATGGAATGGTGATACTAAATTGGGTGATTGTTGATTTTGCAAAATTTGTGAAAATTGATTCATCATCCCTTTTCATTGCCTAGTCAAAGCCTCTTCCACCATCTTCTTAACAATGTCTGATGAATTATCTGAAATCTTTGGTTTTGAGCACCAAAAAGGAGGGTATTGAGACAAATCTCATGTGGCCAATCCTAATCTTTGATAGAAATTTTTTGTGTTAGTTGGCATATAGGAGCATTCCTACTCTGATACCATTGATTTCATTTAAGAAATGGACTGAAACACAAGTGAGAGTCCAATACCTGCAATATTAGTGTTCATTTTTTGGAAAAATAAACTTGCAAAAACTTAAAAGAGATGTATACAAACCAAAAGCCATCCTATTATTCGAAAATGTAAGAATATATACAATGACAAAATGCCAACAATCATCATAGACATGAATTCAAAATGCATATGTGGCTATAATAAAAACAATAATATTTAACTAAAATTATTCAAAACTAGGTGTTTATTTACCCCAACTTGGTGGGGTCAGAACTTCTGACCTAGAGCTTGGAATTCAAAACCGTCTACACCCTTGGAGCGAAGAACTAAAAATCTAATTTTAGTCCCTAAAACAATGAGCCTTTGGCTATGCAATTTTACGGATTGATGAAAGTATCAACTTAAAATTTTGAGCAAAAGACCTCTGAAAAATTCATTTACAAAGATCTAGAAAAACTTTTTAAAAATATATGATTTTTTAATAATTTTTTAATCATTTTGGATAATTTGGATCATTGATTATTGAATTTAAGCCTACAACTGTAAGAGATGCACTTGAGAATGATGATTGGATTAATGTTATGAAAGAGGAAATAGATCAAATTGAAAAAAATAATACATGGACACTAGTACCAAGATCCAAAGACAAAAATGTGATAGGAACAAAGTGGATAGTCAAGAATAAATTGAATGAGAAAGGAAAAGTTATGAGGAATAAGACCACACTTGTTTGTAAATGTTATGCACAAGAAGAAGGAATTAACTATGGAGGGACCTTTACACCTATTGCTAGATTGGAAAGTGTTAGAACACTATTGGAATATGCAACTTACAAGAGATTCAAAGTCTATCAAATGGATGTTACCTCTTCTTTTGTAAATGGAATTATGGAGGAAGAGATCGTGGTCCATGAGCACATTAAGGTCTTCTTGGATGATCTTTACAATTTTGGCTTTTAGGTGATTCTAGCCAACCACTAGGGTAATAAGGACTAGTCATAAAGTCCCAAGTTTTATTTGGTGTGTGGGTTGAGATAAGGATGTTTAGACTTTTGTGATTTGTGTGTTCAATTGGGCTCTAGAGTCAAAGTTCTAGGAAAGTCAACAAAAGGGTCAAAGGTTGACCAAAATCCCAAAATGGAGTGGCACTTATGTTTTTTATTTTTTAAGTGTTTTTGGATCCAAGGAGTGGGCTTTAGCTTGAGATGTGCAAGTTAGGAGAGGGAATTGTTGAATGAGCAAAAATTGCAAAAGATATTGATGACAACATTTCCTAAAAACTATTAAATTGCCTTAATGTTGTTCTAATCCCAAACTAAGGGTCCAATCATGTGGGAATAGGGTATATAAGGTCAGAGAAATCCTAACCTGATAGTTTTGGGAGTGACATTATACAGATTGAGGTTTGGAAAGAACAAGATCTAATTGTATTTTCATAACAGAGCCTTCATCCAGTCATAATATGGATTGAAAGGACTGAACTAATACTTTGAGACTCCAATTTGTGTTGTGCATTTTCCTTTTGTGGCATTGGTTCAATTGTTTTGTATGATTGGTTAGCTTTTCGTTAATTTCTTGTGTTTCACTAGTTCACTGCCTGGTTTAGAGCCACACTTGTAAATATGTGCCCCACTTGAATTCAAATGGTTGAACTTCCATGGCCACTTGGAATCAAGTAGGGGACTTTGTATATAGTGTAAATATAGTCTATGGAGTCATGGTTTTTAGGGGAGCTAATTTTACCATCAAGCCCTAGGCGAGTGCTGAGGCTGTTAGAATATATAGTCCACCAATATAACTAGGGGGGGGGGGGGGGGGTGGGGGGTGAATTAGTTATCCAATTAATATCACAATTATCAACCTTATTAAAATTTAACCATATGATCAATATAATCAAAAACCACAACAAGATACTCATACACATTACACCAGATATGTTAGCTAGGGAAACCCTTGATCAGAGGGAAAACCCCTATGGGGATGGTACCCACAAGATGACGTAATAATATAAATATTTCCTTTTAGAGGATGGACCCTATTAGGAGTCTATAACAATGTTCAATAAATATCAGTCCCTTTTAGGAGTTATGGAAGATAGATGGACCCACTGTCCAAATAACTTCAAGGCAAGACCAATGAACCCACTGTCTAAATGATCCATGAGTTATTCCTTGCAGAATAATAGAAATGAATAGTCCTACTCCTTCCTCTTCTTGTCCTGTCAACTAGACTTCTACTCCTAATCTTGTAACCATATTAAAAATCTGACATCCAATAATCCTTTGGATTGCTTACTCGCATTTAATAAACACTCTGCCTCTTTTTGTACTTCATATGTACACTTCAATCTTTTTAAACATGTTATAAACAAGGAAAACATCTTTCCTTTATACCATATCTTCAAAATAATTTCTTGAGTCAACCTTGAGGCTTTCCTAATTAATTATAATAAGATAATTAATGCATTTATAATTACAATAGCATTGTCAACTCACTATCTATACAACTTCTCACACGTGCGACACTAGGGCTTGCACATCCATTGACATCATCATCAGACTATCATAAGTCATTGGTTGACAAATTATATCATTGCTAAAGGATATAATGCAAACACCAAAAATTGCTTCTTAGGTACTTTGTCTTTTGTACTACTCTTTGTAAATCAAGTACAACTTATGTACATCTTTAACTTACATGTTTCATATTGAACTATGTCATTAGGACATAGTCAAGAACATGTCCATGAATGCGCATCACGAGAAAATCAAGGCATTGTCTGTACAACTAAGATATTTTTCTGCTACTCTGTCAGTCTTCATAGACTTGCTACTATGTTGACATCAATGACAAACATAGTCATGAATGAAACATGCCAGTACTCTCCAATGCTTAGTATACTCCCCCAAAGGAATATCATTACCATTCATGCTAACAATATCCCCCTTTTGCATTGATGGCAACATAGATGAAAAAATCTAAGTTCCAAGAATACTAAAATAAAACTCTGGTGATATTGTTGTTGTTCTCATCTTCTCAAATCCTCTTCATCAATCAAATCTGAAAACCTCTAGAAAGTTGCTTTATTCTTCATTTTCTTAAGATCTGCAACAGTTGTTCATGGTAAAAAATTCACCATACATCAGAATTCCTCATGCTGCATATCTCCCCCATATAGATATTCCTCCATCTTTCTTACATGAATCTTTATAAATCTCCCTAATAAAGTTGAGATTTCCATGCACTCTTCTCCTCATACATACTTAGGAGATGTTTTTCATGCATATTATCCCCCATTTACATTAATGAAAAAGGCCTCATTTTGTCAATTTTCTGCCCCAAGTCTTCAACCAGCTCAAGTGTCCAAAGGCATATTGTTCAAGACCAAATACCAAGAGTCCTCAATGACTCAACTCATAATAGATACTCCTTCATACAAGAAGCATCAACATTCAGTCCATTCTAACAATAGTGTTTTATACAACTAGACTGATGCAATCTCTGCATCATCTACTTAAAAGTAGGCAGGGGCATAACCCCAAGCATACCTCTCAAGTACTCAAAAGTATCTTTAGGTAAAGGCTTCATAAAGATATCTAAAATCTATTCTTTAGTACTCACATACTCCAATCTAATCTCTCTTTTTTGTTGCCTTCTCTCTCATGACATGGTACTTAATAGATATATGCTTAGTCTTATAATGCAATATAGGATTCTTAGACATACTTACAGTACTTCTGTTATCACAATATATGATGATAGGTTCTATAAATTAAATTCCAATATCTTTCAACATCTACTTCATCCATATAACTTGATTACAGTTATTTGTTGCTACTACATACTCTACTTTTGCTATACTATGTGAGATACAATCTTGTTACTTGCTCAGCCAAGAAACCAATCTACCTCCAAGAAAAAATGTTCCACCATTGGTGCTCTCTCTGTCATCCATATTACTTGCCCAATCCACATTAGTATATGCACATAGAGTGAAATCACTCGATTTGTCATACCAAATTCCACAATTAGATGTTTCTTTCAAATATTTGAATATCCTCTTTACTGTTGCATAATGATACTCATGAGGATCAGCTTGAAATCTAGCTAAAATCCCAATTGCATTTTCTATATCTAGTCTAGTGTGAGTCAGATATTGCAAACCTCCAATCATGGATCTATATCTCTTATGCTTAACTGTAGGTGTGTCATCCTTGCTAGATAACTTGTGACCAGCAATCATAAGTGTACCAAAAAGATTACAACTTTCCAATTCAAATCTCTTCAACAAGTCTTTCAAGTACTTGGCTTGTAAAATGAAAATACCATCACTACTCTGCACAATTTGCAATCTTATGAAAAACTTCATTTCTCCTTTTGAATACTCATTTCAAACTCATTCTTTAGCTCTTAAGAAAACTTATCATTTGCTTCATCATTATCTCCAAATATTATGTCAGATCAACAAATATTTTTATTATCAATAAACCATTCTCAATTTCTTTCAAATATAGGTTACTATCTATCATGCCTTTAGCAAATCCAAGTTTTTCGAATAGTTGTCCAACCTTGCATACCAGGTTCTAAGTGCTTGCTTCTGACCATATAGAGCTTTCTTTAGTTTGTATACCATATCTTTATCTTTTGTTAGAGGAAAACCTTTAGGCTACTCAATGTATACCTCTTCTTCAAGTTCTCCATTTTAGAAATTTGATTTCACATCCATCTGATATACTTTGAACTTCTTATTTGCTGCATAAGCCAAGAACATTCTTAATTCTTCCATTTTGGCTACAAGGACATATGTCTCCTCATAGTCTATGCCTTCCTATTGTGAGTAACCTTTGCATACAAGTTTGGCCTTGTTTCTCACAAATTCACCTTGTTCATTCATCTTATTTCCAAATACCCATTTGGTTCCTATCATGTTCTTGTCTTTAGGTCTAGGAACTAACTCCCATGATTCATTTTGCACAATCTGATCTAGTTCTTGTTTCATTGTTTGAATCCAATGACCATCTTTACATGCTTCATCTACACTTTTAAGTTCAACTTGATAAATTAGATATAATTCCTCATTAAATGTGTTTCTTGTCATCACGCCTTTGTATTTACTTCTAATTATCTACTCTTGAGGTGATTCTTTGTCATGATCCTATTAGAGGTAGGAGTTGACATCTCAACTCTTATCTCATCTCTAGGTTTAGACCTTTGTTCTCCTCTTTTCTCAATAGTTTTCACATCATTCTATAGATCATTGCTAGTCTCAAATGAAACTTCAATATTTTGTCTAGTAATTCTAAAATTATCTTCTTCTTCATCAGGATTGTAATCTAACATCCTTTCCTTAGTTCCAAACTTTTCATCAATTTTTACATTTGCACATTCAACTATTGTATTAATTCTAGAATTAAAACATTTGTATACCTTTCTTTTCAATGAATAGCCAAGAAACATACCTTCATCACTTCTTGGATAAGACTTACCAATATCATCATCTCTCTTAATATAACATTTGCTTGCAAATATTTTGAAATACTTAACTAATGGTGAATGACCAAACCATAGTGTATACTATTGTATTGACTACTTCTCTCCAAAATCTTGGATACATCATTATCAAACAACATGGCTCTTGTTGCCTCTACTACTGATTTGTTTCTTCTTTCTACAATCCCATTTTGTGAAGGTGTCCTAGGTGAAGATAATTGTCTCTTGATTCCATTCTCTTTACAAAACATATTAAACTCTCTAGAGGTTAATTCTCATCCTCTATCTTATCTCAAACATTTTATCTTAACACTAGATTCATTCTCAACTCTATTCTTAAATACCTTAAACTTCTCAAAAGCTTCAAACTTCTCTTTGAGAAATGCTACCCACATCATTCTAGTAAAATCATCAACAAAAATTATGAAACACCTTTCACCATAGAATCCTCTTATTTTAGAGGGACCACTTAGATCTATGTGAAAAATCTCCAACTTCTTTATGGTTTTGAACTTCTTGTTGGGAAATGAGATCTTCTTCTGCTTAGCCAAAAGACATTCTTTGCAAACAACATTAGTAGGCTTTATTATCTTATGCAAGTCTCTAACTGTAAACATGCTACTAACTTTCATTTTATTATCAAAGTTTATATGAAAAAATCTCCTATGCCATAACCAACTATTATCCACTTTTGCAACCAAACATGTCATTTTAGTGGGATTCAACTGAAATACATTACCTCTAGACCTAGTTCTAGTTCTAATCAATCTTCTTGTTCATCGGATTTGGTTCTACTACTACTAGCAAAATCTCCAAGTGCACTTGTGTTGCACTTCTAGATAGGCATGGCTAAATATTTAGGACAGTGGAGGTTGTCTCAACTCTAGTTAGGTCTCAAAATTATCTCAGACCTACTAATTTTGCTTCTAATCTTCCAAGCAATGTCTCCCTAGAAAATTCCTTGGTACAAGGGATTAGTAGTTCAATCATCTAAGCTACTTTCTTGAATGATGGTGTTAATTTTTTTAAAATCTTCCACGCCACTTCCTCTTCTTCCTCGGTTCCACCATATGACTTGATTCTTGCAATAATTTATAATATCCTACCAATATAGTTTCTTATAGATTCATCCTCCAATATTTTCTGTAATCTTACTCTTTTTGTATGTGTATCACCTTCAAAAATAGATTCTAAAGTTATCCAAATCTTATGAGATGATTGAATTAACTTTACCTGGATGTACTCATTCTTTGGAAGAGATGATAGTAAAGCTTCTCTAGCTCTCATGTTGCACATGAACATATCTCTCTCGGCTTCAATGCATTCTTCAAGTTTTCCTTCTTCAATAATTATCTTTTTGCTTTTAGTCAAAAGCCAATAACCTAGACCCATGCATAACAGATGAGTCTTCATCTTCTCCTTCCAACTTTCATAGTTGGCCCCATCAAATCTAGGGCTATCCTTTCTCAAAATATTCGCCATCAATCTCCCAAATCTATTAAGATCATCCTTCAAGGACCTAAAGCTCTTATACTAATTGTTAGAATATATAGTCCACAGATATAACTAGGGGGGGGGGGGGGGTGTTGGGGGGTGAATCAATTATCCAATTAATATCATAGTTATCAACCTTATTAAACTTTAACCATATGATCAATATAATTAGAAACCACAACAAGATACTCATACACAATAAGACCATATATGTTAACTAGGGAAACCCTTGATCAAAGGGAAAACCCTGGTGGGGATGGTACCCACAAGATGATGTTTTAATATAAATATTCCTTGTTAGAGGATGGACTCTGTTAGGAGTCTATAACAACATTTAGTACATATCAATCCCTGTTAGGAGACTTTGAATCCCTGTTAGGAGATTCTAACCCTATTAGGAGTTGTGGAAGACAGATGGACCCATTGTACAAATAGCTTCAAGGGAAGACCAATGAACCCACTATCGAAATGATCTCTATATTATTCCTTTCAAAATAATAAAAATGAATAGTATTGCTTCTTCCTCTTCATGTCCTATCAATCATACTTTTGCTCCTTCTGATCTTGTAACCGAATCACAAATCTCACATCCAATAATCCCTTGGATCACTTACTCACATTCAATAAACACTCTGCTTCTTTTCACACTTTGCACACACTTCAATCTTTCTAATCATGTTATAAACAAGGAAACCATCTTTCCTTTATACCATATCTTCAAAATAATTCCTTGAGTCGGCCTTGACTCTTTCTCAATTAATTATAATAAGATAATTAATTAATTTATAATTACAATAGCACTATCAGCTCACAATCTATACAAATTCTCACATGTGCGACACTAGAGCTTGTGCATCTATTGAAATCATCATCAAAATGTGATAAGTCACAAGGTAACCATGCATCAACAAATTATATCGCTGCCAAAGGATATAATGCAAACATCATAAACTGCTTCTCAAGTACTATGTCTTTGTACTACTCTTTATAGATTAGGTACATCTTTGGTATGTCTTCGACTTACATACTTTGTATTGAACCACATCATTAGTACACAGTGAATAACATGTCCATGAACATGCATCACTGAACAATCAAGGCATTGTTCGTAGAACTAAGATCTATGTCTACTACTCTATCAATATTCACAGACTTACTACTATGTTGACAAAAATGAAAAACACAGTCATGAATGGAACATATCAATACTCTCCAATGCTTAGGATACTCCCTAAAGGAATATCATCAACATTCATGCTAATAGAGGCATTATGGCAACATGTTTGCATAGTACAATAATAAGAAAGCTTGTAAGATTGATTGGTTTGTGCCAATAAATGGTAAGAGTAAGAAAGGACATGTGTCCTTGGTAAATGATGACAAAGAGGAGAGAAGAAGAATTAAAGAGAGCATCCAAAAGAAGCCAATAACCCTGACTAGTTCACATGCCCTACAAACTCTCAAAAATAGGGGTTTGGTGAAAGTTTTGTGTACAGACACTTTGGGATACTAAGACCTAGAAAATCTTGAAGCCTAGTGAGATCTTGGGAAGAATCCCTAACCAAGTTGGGGGTTGGTTTGGAGAATTTGGGAGATATCCCAAGAAAATTGAATTTGGGAAGCCTAATGGGGGGTAAAAGGGCTACAAGGCCTAAAACTAGTAAAATAAGAACTCAATAGAAAACCTAAGAAAGAATCCATCAGGATGGACCAAAATGGATTGAAAACAAGAAAGTAATAGAGGGAATAGCTATTCCAAGCTCCAAGAATAGTTTTGGAAGGAAAATGGCTAATTAAGCCCATGAGTGCATAGTTGGAATCTGAGGTATGTTTGAGTGTTTGAAGTTGGTGGAGAGCTCTATAAGGAGTTAGGGATCCTAGAAGTGATATTTGAGTAGGGTAGTGAGGAATAGCCTAGAAATAGAAAATTTATAACTACAAGGTTTTATAAGTTTCTAATTGAAGCTTTTAGTTACCTTTGCCATTATTGTCAAAGGGGGAGTGATTGCCTATGTAAGATGTATAATTTAGAGAGAGTGATTGGTGTAGTGCATGAAATAATAAAGTGTTGTACAGTCAACGAGGAATGAGAGTATTGTTGAAGTATGGAGTAGACATTTAATGTATGATTGAGTACACCCAAAGGGGAAGAAATAGTTATAGAGGAGAATGAGTTGATGATGTTGCTGAATAGAGAAGATTATCCTGAGGGGGGCCTAAAAATGTTGCAGACCAAGCACAAAATCTGATATAGAGAAACCTGATGTAGAGATTGTGAAGTTGTAGGGAACCTGAATGAAGTCTGAGAGGTGAAGATGTTTTTGTATCTGATGATATATTGTTTCATAATGTCTAGATGTAATGTATGTATGTATTTATTAGTGAACAAATTTCTCTTTTATAAAAATACCCTTAAATTGACTCTTGAACACCTGAATCAAGAAGATAATTATCTACAACTAATAGTTAGATCACTTTGTAGTTGAAATGCATAAGCATCCTCTGAATTATCTTCATGGGTACAACTCCTCATGCAATATTTTCTATGAATCAATTAAATTACAATTGGCAATGCTTTTAACCAAAAAACATGAAAGATGCACAAATGTCTATCCATAAACATGGAATAGATGTGAAGAGATAAACAACTAAAATAAAATCAAACAATGGTACAAAAACCCCATTCATCTAACCATTACATTACAAGTAAAGTAGGAAGAAAAATGCATCATCCTCTCCAAATACACATTAATTTCAAACACCAAATTATAGATGTACATGTAATCATATGGATCAGAATTATATTCAAGGAAAAACTAAAGCAATTATAAGATTGATCTCAATTAGAAGACAAGTAGTCAAATTCAAAGATTTGGTTTACAATTGTTTTCCCTCCCTGTATACACAAAAAGATACAAAATCCCTATTTCTTTTGCAAACAAATCATTGTTTAGAAGAAAAAAATTCCCTCCTCTTTACATTACAATCATAATATAAAATAAAATCCCCTCCTACAGCACTAAGTCTTCAAAAAAGAAGTCAAAACCTCACCACTTTGTTTTTCTCTCACATATTTATCTCCTCTCCTTTCATTAATCCCCTTTTAGTTATTAAAATTGATTCTTGTGAATTATATGTCTTTCTAAATATTAGAAAACTTTCTCATGTTTGGTTATGAGAACATTCTCTTAATATCTATTACAATTTGAACTTTTAGATGTTGCACATATCTGCTTAACATGTGGAAATAACTTACTTTGACCATACTTCATATTATGTCAAAAATTACACACTCGATGAGTTAGGTTCAAATGCATATTGAAGTCTCAGTTATGTTTTAGGGATATGTTAGCATACAATTTCAAGCTATATTGAATGCATCTTTAATGAGGATCATAATTAATTTATGGGTCTTTTATCTGATCAAGATCAGGCATTCTATAGAATAATTCACATATACACCATTTCCTACTTCTTTCAGTTGAGCATCTAGAAGATTTCTTTAGGTATTTATCTAGCATGGATTGATCTCTCATTGGTTTTGAAGATATTGAGTCCTTAGAAGATTTCTGTTGGTTTAAACCAGGTAATTCATTAGCATTAGGTGTAATTATTACCTCTAATTTCCTGTCTTGTTGGGAAAAATCTATGAAAAGTCCCAACATAATATAGTTTCTAGGCATTGGGTCTACATTGTGTTTCTACATGCTCTCGAGTGGCTTCTTTTTATCACACCGATCACTTGCGTCATTATTTCATTCAAAATATCAAACCTTGATAATGATTAAAGAAGCTTCCCCAATATTTCTCAAATGAATAAAGCTTCCTTGATATTTCTCATGATCATAGTGACTGAGCCATCTTGTTTGATCTACTAGGTAGGGCAAGTGTCTCAAGGACCTTCTACTAAGACCGATTTTAGCAATGAATGTTTAGTCAAGACAAGCACCCACTTGATGTAATAGTTATTTCTTTATTGGGAACCACAGATTTAGGATATTCGATGGAGAACATGAGATGTAAACTTGAAGTTGACACACATAATTTTTTTATATTATGAGATCATTTCATATGTATTCACATATATACATATATCTGACAAATCTCCTTATGTATGTGCAAGCAATTGTTACACACTAGGTACCGTGAATATTTAGCTGTCTCAAAAATATTTTATGTCACTCCCACTTTTGTATGAATATTATTCAGTGTAAATATGTAGAAATATATTCATGAAATCTTTGACATATTGATGTTTTTGTGAGAAGATCTTGACTAAGTGATAATGAACTCTTTGCATAAAACTCGAACGAACCATGTTTTTCTTGATATGAGCTTCCAATTTCCTTGGTTTCATTATCATCGACAAAAAATGACATCTTCTAACTCCTTCACAGTAAACCTATCTTCATCAACTTGGATGATGTTATGTCTTATCTGCCAATTGGGCTTAACATCTTCATTAAAGTTGCCTCTCCTTAAGCTTTCCAAACTTGAGTATTCTGTCAAATGGTTAGTGCTTGGTGTGGCTCATTTAATTAGAGAAATGATGGACTCTTACATGTTATGGCAAATGGATGTCACCAATAGAGGTATATATTAGGTATCTTCCACAACTTGTTAGGATCAGGTTGATAATCTTCAGCACAACATCATATTGTGACCACTTATCATATGAAAACTTATTTCCATTTAGTTAAAGATCACTGACAAAAAATGAATATTAGGATTTCTCTTATATGTTGGTTGATTCAATTGTCATCTTTATTCATGTGGCTTCTAGCCATTTTTCAATTACTCGTGCATCAAACTTACAACTATTACCTCCATCTTTGAGGCTTACCCAAAGCTTCTGCAACATTATCTTACCTAATGGATGTGACAAATTAGTTTGACTCAAACCAAACAGTTGTTAGCAAATAGCCTGAATAGGCATGGGAAATCATTTTTTTAATCTTTCTTGGAAGATATTTATTCTAAAGGGTCACTAGACGAGAAATGATCTATATGTACCTCAATAGAACTGATATTTTGGAGAATTCTTGAAGACTTTACTCTGTAAAGTTCCCATAGATATTATCATATTAATAGAAGTAGATTTTGATACCTCCAATACAAGTTTTACCTTTTAAAGATTTCACCAAACTACTTTCAAGGGTCCATGGTATTCTGTGATTTGACAAACCTCAAATGATATCCTTTTAGGGGGAATTAACAAATGTTTCTTTTCTTTGTTCTAGGCATGAATGATGACTGACTCATTGAATGGCTAACACATTATTAATTCCATTATTTATAACCTTCTTAGGGGTCCAAAAAACTACACCTATCATTTGGTTCCACCAATATTATTGTCACCATTATCTAATTGACCTTTTGTTTAAACAATTTTTTAATTCAAAACATCAAACCTTACATTCCATACTTTAAATTTTTCCTATCACACCTATACCCTAAGGATAGATGATTTTGGGTTTTGAACTAGGTTGAGCCTCTAGGAACCTTATTGAATTTATGTGTACCATCTTGAACTACATCAAACCAAAGTGAGCATGATATGAATTGCCCTGAATCTTCTAACAATCTATTATGAACCCATATTTTCAATCTAAATGTACCCTTCCAAACTACTAAACCACATTTCTGGATGAGAACTCTGAACCATTGAACCTTTGATCTAGGCCTAGTCACATTTAAACTCTTGAACTTCTGAACCTGTGAACCATTTTGAACCATTTGTACGAACTGAATTTATTTTCATGAGGTTTTGGACACATGTTTGACATATAAAATATTTTTCTAGCAAGGATTGACATGGAGGGTATCCAATTTTTTAAAAATTTAATGGGGTTCCCTCATGAAGACTAACAATGTTGTCATCGATGCCAAAGGGGGATATTGTTAACCATGACTTATAATGTTGTTAATGTATGTGAAAGAGTCATATTAGTTGTTGTGTTGTCATTGTTGTCAAGACTTAATTAGTGAGACATTATGTTAATTCACTAGAGTGTCATATGATGTGATTGATGAAGAGGATTTGAAGAATGTATAATGACGATGTTAGTGTCAAAATGTGTATGGTATTCAATGGGCACTTGAATGAGTTAGAATCTAATAGTACAATGTTGGTTTTATTATTTTACATGATTTGATTAAGTATTGAGACCATGTGTAAGCAAGACAATTTGGTCAATGAATGAAGAATCCTAGTATTAATTGAGCTACTACAGTTGTCATCGAGCATTTGATAAAGAAGTTTAGGATGTGCAATATTAACTAAAAGAGAACATTGTTAACAAACATATTATTGACCAAGTGAAGTGTAGTGTTAATTAAGCATGGAAAAGATTTAACCTAAGGTTGGCATTTGATGAAAATAAAGATTGTTTGTGAAGTTGCAAAGATAAGGATGAAGTTAGTTATGAGATCAATGGCTGGAGAAAATCATAGAAGATATGATGAAGGAGATTTGATTATTTGAATTGGAGCATAAAGTTCACGGTGAAGGTGTGATACCCAAGTGTCTATATTCAATGAATTAGGGCTAGATGAAGATTGGATGATTTTGATTAAGTGGGAAAAAATGGAAGAGTCTAGCAAAGTGGAAAAACAAATTATATTTAAGGGATGAACGCATTGTTCATTGTTGTTGATCAAGTTGAAGAATGAAGGTAATTTCCAAAGGATAAACAAGCAGAACTACATTGTGAAGATCAAGCAATAGAAGTGCTAAGTTGATGTTTGTTGAATGGATCAACCAAAAGGGATCATAAGAAAGGAAGAGGAAAGAGGTAGAGTGAAATAAAGATTTGAACAAATAAAGGCAATGCTAAAATAAATACATCATTTCATTGTTACTCTTTAACCATTGTAGAAAAAAATCTCTTGACCGAGTGGACCTAATAGTCTTATTTGTAAATCAATTGTACGGACATTCTATTGAATGTTTCATAGGTCCTTTAAAGAAATTCATTCAATAGATATTCAAGAATGATCAGGGCTAGATGATATTTGGTGAAATCCCTCTAACAAGGTCACATTAATAATGTGTTTATAACCTTTAACAAGGTTAGATCCTAGCAAATCTCACTTTAGAAGGGTGAAATTTTTGGGTTCTTGGTCCCAGGTTGTTTTTCCCTTAACATGGTTTCAACATTAAATATTTGCGTTAAAATTGTGTGGATGTTTATTGCATTACATGTTATTTTAATGTTTACTATTTATTGTTGCATCTCAATATAAACTAGAAGTTTACTAAAACTCAGTATATGAAGTTAACAATATGTTGGAAGATTAAGTTGAATGCTTGATATGTTCAATGAGGTAGATATTTGAAAGTTTAAAGAGTTTAAGTTTGAGAAACTTGTGTTAAAGGCATGTAGGATAATTGGTTATAAATAATTCACCCCCTTCTTAGTTATATAACATGTCTTTATTGGATCTTTGTTATTAGTTTTTAGTGAGCTATCAATTGGGATTATGCAATACATAGTCACACGCATAGTGAATGTTTTATTGACAGATAGCTATATTCATATTTTAGTGTAGTTAGCCTAACAAATAATGAGTCAATCTATTTTAAGAAAAACCATAGTGAGATTTTTTAATAATTACCTTAACTATCATTATCTTAATCATTGTTCATTTTAGGAGAATCAACTTCTATCTGGTTTTTCCTAGTTTGGGTTTCTATGTTAACTCTGGTGTTCTTTGTGTTAGTGGTCTAGTTCTTTCATGTTTACATCTTTTATAACTCCTTGATGTGGTTAGTAGTAGAATATAAGTTAGCATAAATATAACTATCATTATCATTTGTATGGTTTGTGAGTTTAAGGAGACAAAAGGAAAAGTAGGGTATATAGAAAAGAACTGAAGGAATCAAAGGAAAAGGTAGCAAACTTTAAAAAGAATTTGAATGCAAAAAAATATCTTAAGAGTTTGTCAGAGATAGGTTTCAAGAAATTTGAAGAAGATCTAAAGAATGTTATTAATTACAAAATGGAGGAATGCAAGAAGATAAAAGATAATCTCAGAGAAGACATAAAAAAGAGTTCTAAATAGAATGAGAGTATGTAATTAGAATTGAAGAAAATAGGATCTAAAGTAAAAATTTGTAAATGCAACAATATTTTGGATTAACTTCTAGCCTTGCAAAAATGTCATAAGGATAAAGACTGATTAAGGTCTATGAGTGACTATTCAAATCATAAGGACAAGGAAAAAGTGAAGGGAATTAAAGATGAATAATAGGTTGAATTTATAAGAAAGGCCATAAATTTAAATACATATACAAGAAGTCCTCCTTTAAGACAACCAAATGCTCAAAGGTACTTATATTTCAATGGTTTTTGTTATACACAAAATAATTTTGGTCATAGCGAAGTTGACTATAATATGAGAAAGGAATAAAAGGTCCAATGCTTTAACTATCAGAAGACTGGTCATAAAGAAAGTTAATGAAAGTTAATGCAAAAGTAACGTCTCAAATTAGGATAAGAAAAATATAATGAATAACATCTTTCATGGTAATTTTTATGTGTGTCACAACTATCATCACAAGGCTAGTCAGTGGAGATTGTTGATCCTAAAATTTGCAATTTAGAATATTAATAGGGCTTCATGAAAGTTTGAATGTTGTGAAACCAAAATGATAACACTCAAAACAATCTCTAGGATTGAGGAATCTACTCTCCATGAATAGGGGGACAAAAAGAGAAGAATATTAAAAATGAAGCTAAGTTAAAGATGGTGTGCCAAATCATTTCACTACTAACTCACAATATTTCTTATATGAAAAGATAGAACCATAATACTAGAATGAAAATATTGTCCCATAAATTGGCATAATATACTATAGCCACTTTTATCCGAGATGTAAAACTAGCAAAAAGACCATGGACATATATCAAAACTTTCATTGTGGGGGATATAGTTACTCAACCTTTCAATCTTAGTTGTTGGGAGCTACCTTCTATGGAGAATTTATAGCCAGAGTGAGGAGAAAATACCATGTTGAACCACATCTCACGGGTGTATTAATAAAATCCATGTAAAAATAGAAACATTCAAAATACTTATTCATATATTTATTAATGATAAGATCACATACATGGAACATCCTTATCCTTCAAATACTTTTAATTATCACTGAAAGCAATCTCAATAGAAAAATGCTAAAGTCTTATAAGATAATCAATATTCAGATTGACATAGACTTCAACTACATTCACTATTAATTAAAACTAAAAATTCTTAGTTAAGAACAATCAAATTTTAATTAGTATGAAAATACTCTAAAATAAAGTCTAGAAATATGAAATTTAAAGAACCAAATACTCTTCTAGTTAAATTATCATTCTCATAGAATGAAAAATGCAACCCCTATAACAAGAATCTTCCCCTCTTAAGTAAGTATGAACCAAAAAATATTCCCCAAATAAACATCCCACTACACAGGATGAAACACTTGTTGGTCCACAACTAATTATTATATTGAGAGGGGGGTGAATCAAGATAATGTTGGTAACTTCAAACCTTAACTTTTTTTAACCTATCTCTCAATGCACATACCTTTAGCCTAACCAATTAGTATATAAATGATAGGTCATTCAAGATAAAAGGGTAACATTACATAACACAAATTTAACTTGTGGAAACCCAATTAGGTGAACAGCATGGTAGTGAGGCAATGCTCACAAAGCTTGCACTCTTCTAGAGTGAACCTAGTCAAGAGCTTATCCTTGTTAGAATATTACAAAGACACTAAAGTGCCATGCAGTTAAAGGATTTAATAGAGACTTATTAGGATCTTTACCCTGTTAAAGGTAGCTTGATTTAAGGACATAAGGCACAAATGAATGTGTCACCCTATTAAGGGATTCAATACAAAAGAATTGTTAGATTCTACCCTTAATGGGATTTTTATTTGTAATTATTAGAGAATAACATAATGGACAACCTATAAAATATAACTACTTGGCTTGGCTTGATTTTGATCACCTATATGCTCATGGACAGGTCTGGAACTTAATTTCCTCTTCCTCGACTTTGCAACTCAGACTCAATAAATTTTGTGTTTGGTTCTCCTATTTTTTATTTGGTTCATTGGCTTAACTCAACACACTTCACTTCCACTTTCTATTCCTTCACCCATTCTTCTTCTTTTGAGATTACAATTAGCCTAGTTCTCTAGCATTCCATCTTCTCAATTTGTAATCTAAGTTGATATTTTTGAAACTAAAGTTTATATATGATCATTTCTTCTTTTGCTTCAAACCCTAATCCAAGAATTCAAATTTTTAATATTGTTGTCTCTCAAACATGTTCTCCTTCCTCTATCATGCATCATTTTCACAAGTAAGGTGTGTTAGGTGTAGTTTCCCATAGTAAAAACTCACAATTTGCTTGTCACCTTTATTTTCTTGCTATGAAGAATTCAAATTTGAATTCTCTTGCCTATCCTCTCATTGGAGTTTGATGTGATATTTCCCTCTACATTTTCCAAGGTATTGTTGTGGTCTCATAATGCACACCCCATTTCTCCTAGAAATGGGGACCCCCTAGTAAATTTTTGTCTACCGGACTCCTAGTCTAGAGTCTTGGTCACTTTAGGACTCCCCCAAGAGTCTAGGTCAATCCCTAGTTTATGACTGGGGAAGTCCAAAGATCCAAGATGAAGAAAAGAATGAAGTTTTAGAAGTTTCATGTGCTTAAGTGCACACTAGTGCACTAACACACATGTGCATGTGTGTGTAGTGCACACTACATCTCCTTCTAAACATGTGCACATGTGTACTTGTGTATGTGCGCACCTCCAAAGGGGGCCCAATGTCTATATAAGACCCCATATCCCCCTTCTTCCCCTCATTCACACTCCTACTCCATTTGTTCACAACACCCCCCCCCACCCCTCAACGTGCGCTCCTCTGCTCCCAACCTACAAGAAAACAACAAAGGTTAGGCCTTTGTGAAGGCATGCACCTTTGCACACAAAGGAAGACCTAAATAAAGTAAAACATGAGAATCTAATAAACTTAAAATGCTAAGACACCATGAATGTGCACACATGGGCACCTCCACAAGGTGTGCATGTGCCAACCTTCTTAACAAATCTTAACTCAATACAAACAAGGCCAAACCTGAGGCATTAAAGGTACGCACATGCACACCTCATCAAGGTGTGCATGTGTGCATCTTTGTACCTTCAAATCTAAGTAAAATATAAGAAAAACCTAAGTGCCCTCCCCCAAATTTCACATGCACTATGCATGTGTGTAGCTGTGCATGTACACACCTTACCTAGGTGCACATGTGCACAACTACACACAAGAGGCCAAATAGGGGCCCAATTAGTGCACCAATGCACCTTCAAGGGTGTATTAGGTGTGCTAAATTACATTTGAGGACATTTGGGGGAGATTTAATGATTTTGATTGCATTTTGCTTTATTTTGACCATGTCAAAGTTAGCACTTATTTTCGGTTAAATTTTAGCTTTTTGAATTAATGGTGCTTTTCTTATGCAGATAAAATGGTGTCATCATCCTTTTAAATGGTTAAAAATGTAGCTTTGAAACCTATTATATTCAAGTACCAAGGTGCACTGAGGAAATATCAGTTTTAAGATGGGCATGTTGAGATCAAAGACATTGAACTTGGGCATATTGACTGGAACGTCTTCCTCATGATTTGTAACAAACCAAAGGAATGATTTGCAATGATGTTAGCACTTATCCAGTCATGCCTAGTAAATGCAATATCACATCCAACATCTATCCAATCTTAAGAACTCATAATGACTCTTACAAAAAACTATGTGACTAAAGAGAAGGTAGTGATAGGAGAGATAGTCCTAGACCTCTAACCAAGCAACATTGAGAAAGTATTACATCTTCCCAAGGCAGATCATTATTTATAGTTTTCCTATCATGGATCAGAAAGATGGTATCGATATAATGAAAAAGAGGCTAGAGAAACAATTCAATCCTCCTTCCTGATAGATAGAACACCAGTGCGTTGTAGAGTTGGCAAAGTAGACATGACCAAGGATATATGAGGATGACATTGGATATGCAATTGTACTTCTGAGAAGATTCATGGGACTTCCTATAGTAGGACACCTTCAAACCTAGATGGTCCATGTTATAGAAACCATTAGGATGACAAATATGCAAATTGATTAGGGTACCATCCTAAGTGACAAATTGGATGAGAAACTTGTAGCTATGAAAGTTGATCCAATTCTATATGACATCATATATGGTGTATCTATTGGTAACTAGAACCACAAATTACCTCAGCCTCTACAAAAAGGGGAGCATGCAAGATGAAAATACTTGGTCCTATGTTGTATATCCATAATTGGTGAAAAAGAAACTCTCAGATCAGAGTGTGGAATATAAGGTAGTGAATTACAACTTTGTCTTCACAATCATTGGATTTATAGAAGGTGATTATGCAAAAAGGATGCTAGTAGAAGTAGTGGCCAGGATTACAGAGATTGGTGCTTACTACATTCAATTCAAGATATTCATCTATCTAAGGGTAGTCAGTACTCTTGAAAACATGAAGAAGCTCCCAAGATATCTGTCAAATAGGCTCATTCTTCTGGAGATTGCATGCAATCTCACTTCTACATATGATAGAGTGAGAAGACAACACAAGAAGACATGGGTTTGGCCCATCACAATTGGTGCTTTTGAGGTCAAGAATAAGTAGGACATTATTACTTTTGATTATGAATGGGATCAATATCCCTTGCAAGAGTACAAATCCCCTTGCCCGTACTTTGACAACATCAGGATGGAACAAAATTTGGAAGGGAAGTAGTTTGTACATGAGGACACATTAGAAGACCATTAGATGAATATAGTAGATGACTACAATAACTAGATAAGGGATTATTATAGGATGAATCTATACATGGCAGAAAAGGTGTTGAAAATAAAGATCCCTCTAGAGGTGATATAAAAAGATTCAAAAGATGTCTTGGATCCTTTATGCAATAGGGACAAGATCTATGACCAACCTACAATGAATGCAAAGATAGGGAGGGATGAGAATACAAACATCAATCATCACGCTAGGCATATAGTCCAATTAATAAGGGAATGGATCAAGAAGCCTTTTAGATTGGATCAGTTCCTTAAGCTATATTCTTACATGCTACTACAAGGCTAGTCAAAGGAAAAGGGGCTAAAGCCACAGTGCCAACCTTTCCAACTCAATCCTCAAGTCAAAAATGACACACTATCATCAAAGGTAGGTTGAGTACTTTGAAGCCAATAAGAGCAACAAAAGGAAAAGGGTTCCTTTAAAAGGTAGAAGATCCCAAGTGCCTAAATAGGAAAAAGCATAGCCTTAACAAGCTAAGCCTATGACTCAAGAGCCCTAAGGAGAGCCCCATGCACCTCCCCAGCTAGAATAAGTACATGAAGGAGTGACAAAGGAAGAGTAGCTAAAAGAGTAAAGGGTGGCACTAGTGGCTACACAAGAGGAAGAAGCCTCCCCCTTGGCTCCCAAAAGGGAAAGGATTGAGTCAACTGTGACAGGGACACGAAGGAGAAGATTAAAGAAAAAGAACACTCCACCCCCACAAGTGATCAAGATAATCCTAGAAGCCAAGGTAGGAGAAGAAGAACTAGATCATATTGAGTATGTCCCCCTAAGCCAAAGGATCCACTTAACAAGGGCAATAGATGAGGCGAGAAGAAGAAGTTCAACAGTGACACCTCCATCTACTCCTAAATAACTTATTCATGTATCGACATTAGAAGATGAGCAACAACAATAGATAACAGATATGGAGGGTCAAGAAATGGATGTATTTGACCTCTTTGATTTTGAATTCATGGTAGTGGGCACTAAGATGGTGGAAGAGAAAATAAGAAATACTCCCATGAGTGAATCCTTAGGAGAGGACTGGAATCAAATACTACCTCTACCTCAAGTACCTTTGGGCATTCTGCCACCACCATCTCAAGACTTAACATTTTGGATAAAGACTTAGTAAATCCACTTCCTTAGGTCACACAAACAAAAGAACATGTGATAGAAGAAAGGGAGCCCTAGAAACTACATGTTGATGAAGTATCAGAGCAAGGAAAAATACTTGAAGAGCCTCAAAAAATTCCTAATTATATAAAGGCTAGGACCTTAGCCCAACCAAATACACAAAATCAAATTGTAGATCTTTCTCAATGAGAAAAGACTCTAGAGAGGACTGATAAGGAGAATCAACTTGTAGTGGAAATAACTTCAACAAAAAACATGTCTCCCATGGGCACCACACCAACATGGTTGAAAAGAGAATTCATGTTTTTCCAGAAAAGGCAATAGGACCTAAAAGTGGAGGACATAATGAAGAAATTAGTGGAAGCACTCAAGAATCCTAAGCCACCTATAGGTGATGCATGGACACTAGCCTTCATAATGAAGAATCAAGATCAGAACTTACTTACACATATAGTCATTCCTCCTCCACATGCTGACATTGAGGAATTGACTCCCAAGGGTTACCAAATCAAGGAGATCATGTTGGGAAGGCCCATGGTAGGCACAAAAAAAGTAATGATCACTACAAACATGAAGGAAGTGTTCAAACATATGGATCGGGATGAGTCTAAGTTGATAGCACTCAGGAAGTAAAATGAGATATTAAGAGGTTATCTTCATCAAATTGTGGGCCCTATAGACCTAGATAATCTAGAGATTACTCTTACTATGACATTAGAAAGGAAAGGCATGGGAATAACACCATTGGATCCATTTTTGGAAGCATGTCAACAATGGCGTGACAAATTTGAAAAGTGTGTAGATAATATAGGGGGACTTGAATCTATTGCACCATATTTAGTCAAGTACATATAAGCTGGTATCTATAGTGAACTAGGATTTTGGGTTAATGGATGAGGTACATACTTGGGGAAAAGACCTATAGGCCTTGACATCAATAAAAGGTCAAAATTATATATGGTAATGGAAGTATATATAGTTAAGGAGTTGGATAAACTTGATGATTGGATTGAAAAGATATTAGCAAGCAATAAAGTCATGCATGGACTACACGCAGATATATAGAAGATAAGGGACTAAACTCAAGAGAAAATTTTGGAAGCGAAAAGGTATTACAACGTTGATTTCCTTGAGATATTTGAAGATGAGTCCAAATCCAAGCTCATTGCGACACAAGTAGTAGTCCAACAATTCTAAGGAACACTTGAGAATGCTATGTCAAATGAATAGATAAGACAAAAATTCAAAACTAAGGAGGTATTGTTGGATCTATATATAAATATTGACAATTTTGTGGATACTCAAATCAAAGTAAGTAACTATTGGCAATTAGTAAAGGAAAAAATATAGAGCTTTGGATTTGCCAGAAGTTGCCTAAGTAGCGGAGGTAATAGAGAAATTTAAGAGCAAACATCTAGACATCATTTTGGTCTAAAGGGGAAGAAAATCCAAATAGTGGAAATGCAATTTTGACACTTAGGAAAATTTTGGACTTTTTGGATCCTGCCATCAAGATGCCTAGGTGCGCTTTTCTTAGAGGTGTGTCAACAGTTTTGAAGAAGAAGCAGTGCACCGACAGTTAATTATCAGTTCCTAATTTAGAGCATTCCATGCACCAAAAACACATTTTGATGGTAGTTCAACTCCCAGAAATGCCTAGAGAAGGTCAAGATTCCATGTTAAGAGCTTCCAGAGACTCCTAGATCATCTTGTAGCTACACTCTTCTTGTCTTCTCATTATTTTATTCTTTTATGTCATGTAAAGGCTCATACACCCATTAATTGATATAAACAATAGTGGAGACCTCCTTAGCACCATTTAGAGAGTCTTTTTGTATATAATTAGATTTGTTTTATTAGTTTCTAGCATGATTTTAATTTTAAGAACTTTCTATCCTAACACAAAGGAAGGAGATTATTTCTTATAAATACATGGATGTAATATGTACTCCAAGCTATTATTTTGATGCAATAATATATGTTAATGTTGCTCTCATTCTAAGTGTAGTTATTCTTGTCGAAGTGTGTTATTTTTGTGAATGCATGTTCATGAACAATAATGGAGCCAATGGTTTTATTGTGTTGTTATGATTGTGCAACCTTTTAGTTCTGGTGTTTGCCTCATGTTAATGAATTTTGCTAACAAAAAAAATTGGAGAAAAGATCACCTATTGTTCTTGCATAGCTTCTTGTCTTGCATGAGTGCATTTTCCATGGCCTTGCGATTTGATGAGATGTGAAACATTTTTTGGTAATTATTGAGTTACCATCGACGATTGCATTAGTGAAGTTGACGAAGCGCTGCTTATAATTTTATTGGTTGCCTTCCTAATCTTTTTGACAATTTAACTCGTAAATGTGTTGTAACTGTGGTTTATGTCTGTTATGAATTTTCCTTTCAAGTTATTTGCTTTAATATCTCATTACCTTATCTTTGTTATTTTCCTTGCTAACACTTGGTTAAAATAGGAATTCATATAGTTACATCAATAAATTGCATTCATCATAAAACAAAAAATACCAAAAATATATCTCTTTTGTGGTTACTTTTTGAAAATAGCAATAGATCAAGTAGATTATCTGAAATTGGTTTGAACCTATTGCCTGACTTTAAGTCACTCATTTTTTTTGGCAATATTGGTCATATCAAGTCAGTCTAGTTAGTCTTGAGTCTAGGTCTAAGTCGTTATAGGTAGGCAATCTTTGCTGGGTTTCTCTGTCATTACTTTTCCTTCTCTAAACCGGGTGGGTTTTTCTAAAGGTCTTTTCATATCGGGTAGGTTATAGATCCCAACCCGGCTAAGATAATATGCTCCTATTGATGATCTTTTTCAGTAAAAGAATGATGATTGTGAATTATGATATCCAAGCATCTACAGAAGAGAGTTTTCAGGTGACTGATGTAATGATAAAATTGGCATTGTAAAATTTAGAATTTCTCTCCTCAGGATAGTGTGCGTAGTTCTGTTGATGAAACTTCTCTCATTCTTAACAAATACATTGGTTATAGAAAAGTAGAGGTTGCAGTGACAGAACTGTGTTTGCATTCTTTCTGCATTCAAAAGAAGTAATTTCCTTTGGAGATGATGGTCGTATTGTAATAGGAATTCAAAAATGCAAAAAATATGAAATAAGGACAGTATGGCAATGCGATAGATGTCGTCTACATCTTCTAGTGGTGCAGGAATGATATTAGTTCTGAACATAATTATGAGATATGGGATTCCATCAGCATCCTATGGAGTGCTAGGCCTACATCGAATGATTGAAGCATTTAAGCATATGTTTACTGTGAGGATGAATCTCGGTGATCTAGATTTTGTCAATGTTTCAAATGTTCTATCTGACGTGCTGTCTCCAAAATTTGTTGTAGAATTAAAGAAAACTATCTATAATAATATGACCTTTGATACTTCTCACTATGGCAGCAAGTGGAATGAAATGGATGACTTCTCTATTGATAGCAATAGTTCTGGTGTTTCTCTTCTGCCAGCTCCTCCAAACTTCATAAGACCGTCCAAACATCCACTATCTTCTATGATGCACATAATTCTCTTCCAAGATGGACAATTGGAAGGCAATTTTAATGAATACACAACAGATTAAGGTTCTCCAAGATTAAACATACTTCACATGGACATGGCCCTGCACTTTATGATGACATTATAAGAATTACCAAAAATATAAATGAGAAATACATAATTGGCTATGGTACTATAAGCACTATTTACAAATGTGTTTTAAAGAATTGTAAGCCAACTGCGATAAAGAGACTGTACAGCCACTGTCTGCAAAGCTTGCAAGAATTTGAAACTGAGCTAGAAACAGTTGGAAGTATCAAGCATTAGAATCTTGTAAGTTTGCATGGATATTCACTTTCTCTACATGGGAATCCGCTATTCTATGACTACATGGTAAATGGGAGTCTCTGGGACATCTTACATGGAACATCAAAGAAGATTAAACTAGATTGGGATAATCGTCTAAAGATAACTCATGGTGTTGTAGAAGGATTATCATATCTTCATGACCACAACCCACGCATTTTTCATAGGGATGTGAAGACATATAATATTCTTTTAGATGATAACTTTGAAGCACATTTGTCAGACTTTGGCATTGCGAAGTGCATTTACTTGGCCAAATAAAATGTAAGTGTGAAATGTAATGTTTCTCCTCACAATACAGATGTAAATGGCGGATTAGTTACAGAAACAACCATTCTCCTTTGAGGCTCTTTTGGTTTGTTAAGGGAGGCAGGGAACATAACAGCATCAACAAACAGTTGGATGCAGATTCAAACATTTCATTGTTGGATGGAGCCTTGGGTTTGAACTTAAGGGAGTCACTTCCATTTGACCACATGCGGATAATAAAGGGAATAAAGAACTCGGGCCCATAAAGAATCCTGATTTATGAAGTTGGAATTCATAGTAAACCTTATATGATGTTTGGCTTTCAACTATTATTTCATTTTGCATGGCACTAACTATTTGGAAATAATACGCAGAATGGTGAAAATGACAAAGAAGTTGCTTTGGTGGAAAATGACTACTCGTGGTCATTTTCCGCAGGAGAAGGAAAATGTTAATTTTTCGCAGGAGAAGCCATCTTCATATTTTCTGCCAAAGAGGTTGTGCTTGTTGCATTGGTAGCAATATTGGTGGCATCAGTGGCAAGAGTTCAATATTTCATGTTCTTCGAGGTCTTTGGCCGGTAGCAAGTGGAAGAATAAAGAAACTAGATGAGAATTGTGATAACATTCCAAGTTCACAAATTGGTCAATACATACGCTATGTGCCTCAGCAGCATTATACTACTCTTGGCACCCTTCGGGATCAAATTATATATCCACTGACACTTGCAAAAGCCACTTTAAAAGCTTCACAAGGGTCCAGACAAAGTAGTAGCTCTGATGCTACAGAGATACTTGATGGATAGCTAAGTGATGGAGAAGGTAGTTGGGAACTTTGTTCTATCAAACCTTGATCAAGTACTAACAAGGAGTTTCGAATATTATGAAATTCAGACTACACATGATCATCATGCTCCACTTCTTTAATGAGCCAACATATCATATATGCAAGATAGGGTTTAACTTAATAGCTTTCTTGAAGGCCTATGGTGATGGACATATGCCAAGATTATATTCTTGTAACATATCGACCTTTTGATGTTCATGTTTTCCATGCTCAACTTTCGGGTGAGTTATCACCCTTAAATGCTCCAATTTTGCAGTACAAGAACTTTCTATCATGACAGCTAAGAAACATCCTGTTGCAATGTGCTTCATTCCTGATCATTCCCCAAAAGATGGGACATTATTTATTAGATCTGAAGTGACACCGAGAGATCATAATATAGAATCTGGTTCAGAGACTTTTTAGAGGCATAGAGGCATTAAAAGTCTATATTTGTAATAAATGGTAGCTTGATATTCATATCCTGATTCAAAGTTTTAAATAGTAAAATGATTGTTCAGTTTCCTTTATGAGAAAGTGAAAAGACAGGATCGACTTGATCCATATTCCTTGCATTTTCACAATATATTATCTCTTGATTTTTGGTATTCAGAGAAGATGGAAGATCATGAGTTCCTGTGAACTCTATGGATTGTAAGGAAATTCTATAAACTTAGTATTGGGGGTCGGTAAATTGTTGGTATGAAGGGAGATTGCAGAGACAATCATGCTTGGTGTCAATTCTTTATTGTCCAGGTGGTTCTGCTTTTTCTGCATACAGTCAGAGAGCTGGAGTAGGGAGAGGAGCACATTTAATTTCTATAATTTTCATTTCTTTCATTTGGGGAGGGAAGGGGGGGGGGGGGGGGTGTTTCTATTCCATTTTTGTAATAGATTTGATACTGAGTTGTAAGTAATAATGATCAGAGCATCATTATTTGCTATGTTCATAATAAAGAGAGATCTTTTGTTAAATCAAAGAGTTTAAAAGGGGTTTTTCTGATTATTCGCAATCAGAGAGTTGCATTAATCAATTTTGGGCATTATCTTACACCTTAGAATTGGATAACAGATGTGTTGTGGATAAGAAGTGTTTGCAGCCATTTCTATTACAGGAACCAAAATAGATGACCTTCTACTCTAATTTCATTTACATTGCATTTGCATTTGTAGTTATTGAATTCATATTGCATCACCAATGCCAAGGAGTCATAAGATGTGTGAGTTCTCGAAGTTGGCTAGGTTTAGGATCTAAATTTTTCTTGAGTTAATCTTGCCTAGGATTGACTTGGTTTTCCTCTTTCATTCTCGGGTTAAGAACACACCCAGTTAGTTTAGGAAATAAAACAAATTCATTGCATATCATTTCATAAGGGAGTTGTACCTTCCAATTTAGAGGAAATCTATCAATCTCATGATAGATTATCCAACTCTTGGCATCTAATTGTTATTTCAGATTTGGGCATTTTGAGAGTTTATTTAAAAGGACAATTTGTTTACCAATAGAACCAACAAAGGCCTCCTCGTGAATATACACATTTATCTTCAATTGAGCATTTTTCAGTAGGTCGCAAGATTGCCCGAAACCTTGGAGTTGATCATCGATTAGCTTTTCAAGTGAGGAGTTCAAAATGATTCATGTTGTTCAACATCATGAAAAATGACATCTCAATAGAAGTGATGCTATAAGGAGGGCCACATACCATACTAAAAGAAAAATAACTAGCATTTTTGAGATTCTACAGTTTTTGGAAGTTCAGAAATTTCCTTGTCTGAAACTATCAGAAGGTGCATAGGTGCGCTATTTTGAGAGAGTGTGCATTTGCAGAGGTGCACTTTTTCTAGAATTGATGCAGATTGAAAGATCCTAATCCACCATATCCATTTTAGCAAGCTTTAAGATCTTTAGTTAGTGAACCAAAGTTCTTAAAACTCAGTTATTTTTGTAAGCCCTGCAATGACAAAGGACTAACAAAAATTCTAACACTTCTAGTCAAAATTTCATCATCTGCAGTTCCACCTCCGAACCTACCTCCACCCATCAGTTCACCAAATCCTCCACCAATGGCCTTTTTTGAAAATACAATAGATTCACCAATTAAATTGCAAGGTGCACTTAATGACCTTCCCAAGAATCCTGAGAAATTCTGCCTGAGGTTCATCTATGAGTTAACACAAACAACTACCATATCAAAGTCTTTAAAGAAATATGCAATCGAAAGAGAGCTCAATGGGAGAATGTGATCATCTATTTATTCCCATACTCATTGGGAGAAGTTTCCTTTAACTGTTATGCAAAATTGCCACCAAGATGTATCCAAAATTGGGCCACCTTTGAAAATTTGTTCCTCAAGCAATTTAAAACATGCGTCAACCTGGTTGTGATACATCATCAATTCATATCAATGAAAAAGGATCCAGTGGAGACCATTTAACATTTTAATCATCACTTTTATAGCTTACCACAAGTTGGAAACACCCTATACTATACCAGTTGAAGTTGTAATCCAAATTTATCTTAATGTTATGGACCATCTCACTACTATCTTCCTATGAAGGTTGCATGTTGCAAACATTGACACATTTGAAAATGTCTTTGACGAAGTGATTACCTTTACTAAACAAGCCAATCCTAGTGGAGTAGGATTGATGGTTCCAGCTCAAGCTACTACAATGATACCAACATATCCTATTCGAGCACCAATAATGCCTAGTCAATTCATTGCAATGAATCTAGTCCCACTACAACAGGCACCAATTGTACCAAGTCCATCCATAACTTACCTTGGATATGAACCTCCAAAACCTACTTTCTTGAGCAAAAGGCAACAACATCCATTGAAGTAGAAATTAATGTCGCATCTGAGATTGGTCAAATGAAGAAGACTATGTCTCAAATTACCAATGAATTAACCCATTTGATGTCATCGCACAAGAAAAACAATAACTTTCAAAGAATGAATGCAGGCCCTTACAACAATAACTATGGTCAAAACTGCAATAAGAATTTCAGCAAAAATAATAATACGAGAATAATATAGGAAATAACAATGCATGGAACAATTACAATCCTCGAGATCACAACAACGGTTTCCAAAGGTACAATTGACAATGGAATACCCATCTAAACAATGGAAGTATCCCTGCTGATAATAACAACAATGCTTAGTTTGTGTACATCAACAAATATGACAATAATCAAAATGTACCTAACAATGGCAGCTCATATTTCAATGAAAATCAGAAGTGAACTAGAATTCACAATGCAATAATAGTGAATCTCTTATGCAATACAATGCTATGATGTTAGAATCTTATTATTCTTTACAAAATTTGAAATGGAGCAACTAGCTAATGAAGAATTCACTTTTCCATTCAATCAGGAATTGAATCCTCAACCAGAGAGATTCTAGCTTTTCAAAATGACAATCAGAATACTTACAATTTATGTAACTAACGGGAACCCATGACTGATGGGAATCCTCCTGCCTTGTAGCCAACACCTCTTGATCCAAGAGCTAATAACATTCCAGTACCTACCAGAGCATCATACATTGGGAAACAAAATAAAAACCAAGGGAATGTGCCTACACTCTTGAAGAATCCTATATGGGAAACTGAAAAGTATAGTGTAGTGGAAGATTTAAAGAGGACCAAGGCTAATATGTCCATGTTTGATATGCCACAAAATTGTCCTAATCAAAGGGAAGCAATGCTCAACACTCATGATCATATAAAGGATATGTTTAATGCAAACCCAGTCACTCAAAAGATAGCATCACAACAAGTCAACACTTCTAAGGGAATGCCTACCATGTATAAAGACAAGATTGAAGTGCCCCCTTCCTTGCTTAGTCTCAAAATTTTGGGAGGAACATACACAATTTTCTTATAGATTCAGGAGTTTCTTGTAATGTCATGCCACTTTTGATAGCTCAAAGTTTGGGAGTCACTCCTCAACCCTCAAATCAGATAGTGATACAACTTGACAAGATGGAAGTAAAAGTTATCCGAGTATTTAAAGATGTTAGAATACAGTTAACTTTAGACCCCCAAATTCAAGACATTGTAGACATACATGCGATGGAAATCCCAGAAACATATAGATTTTTGCTAAGTAGAGAATGGAAAAAATGCTTAAGAGGATGGTTCTCAACTAATTTTACTCAACTATGGATACTTTGGAAAGGATTGAATAATCAGATAAAGATTAAATTTGAGCCAAAGTTGAAGACAATGATCACAAAATACAACACACCAAACAAGGTAGCATTTTTTCAAGCTGATTTAGGTTCCTACAAAGTGATGTCGCTTGACATAAGTTCAGCCAAGAGACCGGACAATCTGAATAAAGAATATATGATCCCCACCCTAGAAGAAGAGCTTGTAACTTAGTTCATAGATAGTATGGTTACAAACTTACAATGCTTCGGTGATGGATTACACCCAAATATTTTGCTACTTCTAGGATTTTACAGGTTGCACAAAGTCATTCATTCTAAATTTGAATGCTCACATTGTCAGGAAGCAATTGCTAGGGCACTCACTCAGATAATGTAATTGAAAAATGGTCAAAATCCAAATGAGGCACAAAAGGAAAGTTCAAGTTCCACGTGTATATCTAAATTTTTAAGGATTAATGAAGAAGAAAAATAAGATTCTAATGTGTCATATAGTGATACTTCTTCAGAAAGTGGGGGTTTATCTAATCCTCCACCAAGTATGATCAAAGTCCTAAGTAGAAGATGTTTTCTAAAAGGCCAAGGTTGGACCTCAATGGTTGTTCATCCTAAATCCTAAATTAATAAAATCAATAAATTAATTGGGGACATTCAAAGTGAAAAAGAGAAACAAATTGCCCCTATACCAAAGATAAATTGTGGCAACTCACCAAGTCCGCCATGTGAAATATTGCAATGGATCTCAAAGAAACAATCTTTTAAAATTCAAGTGAACGAAACATTATGCACCAATAAACACAAGTCTAGAAAACCCAAAGAACAACCAATCTAGACACTCAAGTTTGACAACTCTAAATGCAAATTAGGAGTTGGTACAAGTATTGAATTAATTACTCCCAAAGGTAGGTCTTTTTGTGTAGCATATCACTTACAATTTAAATGTACTAACAATGTCATAGAGTATGAATCCTTGATTCGTGGACTTCTCTTTGCATCAGAGAAAGATGTGAAAGCTCTCATAAGTGAAGGAGACTTTCAGTTGGTCATTAGACAGGTGAAATCAATCTACTCTTGCAATGACAGAAGATTACTTGCATACCAAAAAAGATTTTGGGACTTATTGGAATATTTTGAGGCCTTGAATATAAGGTCCATTCGAAGGAAGCAGAACATGATATGTGATGCCCTTTCCATTTTAGCAAGTGTGTTGCAACTCGTTGAAAGAAAAAAAAAAACTAAAGAGGTTTTCAGTTGAATTGATTGTTGCCCTATCTATTCCATACACCATTACAAAATTCCAAGTCTTCCAAGAAGATCAACATAAATGTATAGTTATCTATATGGATTACTTAACCGTCTTTTAAAAGATCAGAGTACTCATATTGCAGATTTGAAACAAGTATTCAACCGATGTCGAAGGTATGGCATATCATTGAATCCCAAGAAGTGTTCATTCAAGATCACAAAAGGAAAGCTTCTAGGTCATATTATTTTTGAAGTTGGGATATCCATTGATCCTGAAAAGATAGAAGTGATTCTTAATCTATCACCTCCTCATAGTTGTAAAGAGCTGAAATCTTTCTTTGGTAAGATCAATTTTGTATGTGAGTTCATTAGTGGATTTGCTGAGATAGTACGTCCCCTTAATGACTTACTCAAGAAATGAGAAAAAGACTGAATGGGTTCTTGAAATAAAGAAATATTTTAAAGACATCAAAGTGGCCTTCTTTATGGCCCTAGTTCTTGTAAGTCCAGATTATGATTTACCATTCAAAATCTATTCATTTACTTCAGAACATTCATGCACTTGGATTCTCACTCAAAAGAAATACAAAGAAGGTGAGAGAATTATCACATTCATGAATTGTCCATTGAAGAATGCTAAATTGAGTTACTAAAATCTTGATAAACAATCTTTTTCTCTAAAAAGGCAGTCAAGAATTTTTTCCATTACATACTCAAGAGTAAGGTATATGCTATTGTCACTGACCCTACAGTCAAAACACTATTGATGCAGAGTGAATTAGGAAAAAGATGAGGAAAATGGATGGCTATATTACAAGAGTTTGATCTAGAGATTCAACCAATGAAGCTAGTGAGGAGACAAGGACTAACTAATATCATTGATAATGAGATCAGTGCTAATGATGGAATCAGATTTGATAATGAAATTAGCAACAAGAATCAACAAAAGATCATAGTATCTCAAGTGGATATTAATCAAGGAATAATTACATATGTGTGGTATCAAAATATTGTCTATTATCTTTTGCATAATCAATACCCTACTTGGATGAATAGTTCCCAACACAAAGGACTCAAGATGAAATGTGAATCCTATATGCTCCAAGATAGAAAACTCTACAAAAGAAACTATGAGGGAATTTATTTGAAGTGTTTGGAACACAAAGAAGCAAAAGAAGTTTTGAAATAGTTTCATGATAGGTATGGTATGAGAAATGAATTAGTAAAAGCTACAACTCACATGATTTTGAGATCATTTTACCTTTGGCCTACAATCTTCAAGATACAGTTGAACATGTATGTTCTTGCCACCTTTGTTAGACAAGTGCCAATAGAGAAAGACATTCAGCCATGCCACTACAACCAGTGTTTGCAGTACGACCTTTTTCCAAGTGGGGGTTTGAATTTATAGGACTAGTAAACCCATCATCATCTATAGGACATATTTTCTTCCTCACAGCTAGAGACTATTCTATGCATTGGATAGAAGCTGAAACTTTTCAAAATTGCACAATAAAAGTGGTTACTAATTTTTTGGAAGAACACATTGTCACAAGGTTTGTTATGTCGTTCTTCCTTGTATGTGATAATGAGTCATATTTTTTGTCAATCTTCCTTACTCAATGGGCATTAGACAATTAGTTCATAATCAAGTTCTCATCTAATTACGATCCCTAATGGAATGGTGTGGTTGAGTCCACCAATAATTACTTGATCACAGTGATAAAGAAATTGCTACAAGAACATTCAAAAGATTAGCACACTTACATAAAATATGCATTAAGGATGGACAAAGTTAGGATAAAAAATGCTTTGGGGACATCTCCCTATTTACTCGTCTATGGAAAAGAACCAATATTCCCACTTAATCTCAAGATTTTAGTTTTGAAATTCATGAGGGGGTGCGCTAAGGATGCTAACAGAGTTTTCAAATTAGATTAATGAATCTCTTTGAAGTGGATGAGGAGAGGATAGCCACTTTAGAGAATATGGGAAAACATCAGGTTGTCATCAAATGATGGTTTGAAAAGTGGGCCACAATCAAATCTTTCAGAATATATGACCTTGTTCTCCTTCGAAACAAGGCAAAAGAAAATTTGGTAAGTCACACTAAGTTTCAACACTTATGGATTGGCCCTTATCAAATTGTAGAAATTTTGGGAGAAAATAATTTTAGGCGGAGTTCTCTATAAGGGGAATTGGTCCCATTTCCATTCAATAGGCAATTTCTAAAACATTACTTTGAGGCCTAAACATTTTTTTAAAAAAATCTGTGAGTGTTTATTTTCTGCAAATGTATTTACTTTTTGCAAGGTAGTTTACTTTTAGTTGTGTGTTTATTTCAAGTTGTGTATTTTCTTTAAAGGTTGTGTGAGTCCAGGGGTTAGGTGCAATCAAGATTTTTTCTTGACGCATCTCATAGATCACTCCTTTTGGTTTCGACTTTTGGGAAGAGGTATTTCTTTGTCAAAGCATTTAGATGATTTTGTTTCTTGTACCAACTGAAAATGAATCTTACTTGCAGTTGTAAAGGTCTTTTAGTTTTGAAATTAGGGTTACTGATCGATGGCTCTCAACACTTTGTAAAATTTAAAGATTGGCTATCCTAGTGTTTTTTCAAATTGAGGTTGACAATAGCAAGGGATAATCCAAACTTGTTGGTTTAGACAAAAGGCCTTCTCAAAGAATTGGTAAGATCTTTGTTTGGTGTGAGAGTTCCCAAAAAGTTCAATAAAAGAGGAACACAATGGTTATCAAAATAAATAAAGAAACTAGAGAAACAACACCAATACCTTGGCCACACACTCTAAGCATAATTCGGGTATAGAAAAAAAAATTATAGAGGGTGTTAAATTTAAAGATTCTAAAAGATCCTAAAAATTAATCTGACACATATAGATATGCATTCCAAAATGGCTATCTACTATCTATATAAATGGCTTTATGGAAGAATGAAATGGAAATAAGTGAGCTTCATGGAGAAAATCAAAAGAGATTACTAAGGACCTCAAATGAAAAATTGATAACTCATCAAGATCCCTCAGAATGGACTTTCTCATTTGGTTGAACAATGATTGATAAACAAGTTTCACAAGGATTCTTGATGAATGGACTAGTGGAGTAAAATGTTCTCTCTGAGTTGTTGAAAGCTCATGATATAGTACACTTTGAAATGTCAAAAGAAATAAATACACCAAGAACACATTGAGCTTGAAGATTTGAGATTCTGGAGTTTTGACCATCAAGGAACTTGAAAGCTGCTTGAAGTGTTAAGAATTCAGTTGTCATTTGACACATGTCAGAAGAACGCTTGCTAATGAAGAAATTTCATTGTCATTACTTCCCTTTTGTCTAGAGTCTAGGTCATTTTAGGACTCCCCCAAGAGTCTAGATCAATCCCCAGTCTATAAATGGGGAAGTTTGGAGAGCCAGAATGATGAAAAGAATGAAGTTTTATAAGTTTCATGTGCCTAAGTGTGCACTAGCACACTAGGGCACATGCAAATGTGCATGCAGTGTGCAAGTGTGAACTACATCTCCTTTCAAAGATGTGCATGTATGCACCTCTGGAGGGTGCTCACCTATGAAGGTACACACCTATGGAGCTGCACATTAAGGTCCTGGGGTCTATATAAGACCCCAGACACCCCTTCTTCAACTCATTCACACTTCAAATCCAATTGATCACCACATCCCCGTACCCCTTGATGTGCGCTCCTTTGCTCCCAAGCTACAAGTGAACAACAAAAGTTAGCCCTTTGCGAAGGTGCACACATGCACACCTTAATGAGGTGCATAGGTGCACACCTTCACACACAAAGGAAGACCTCACTAAAACAAAACATGAGAACCTATCATACTTAAAGTGTTAAGACACCATGAAAGTATGCATATGTGCACCTCAACAAGGTGTGCATGTGTGCACCTTCTTAACAAATCTTGACTCAATACAAAGAAGGCCAAACCTAAGACATTAAAGGTGCACACATACACTCCTCCTCAAGGTGTGCATGTGTGCATCTTTGTGCCTTCAAATCTAAGTAAAATGTAATAAAAACCTAAGTGCCCTCACCCAAATTACACATGCACTACACATGTTTGTAGATGCATACATGTGCATGTGCGTACATGCACATGTGCATGTGTACACCTTATGTAAGTACCCATGTGTGTAGGTGCACAACTACACACAAGAGGCCAAATAGGGGCCCAAAAAGTGCACCAACACACCTTCAAGGGTGTGCTATGTGTGCTAAAGTGCATTTCAGTGTATTTGGAGGTGAGTTAATGATTTTTATTGCATTTTGCTTGATTATGACCATTGTCGGAGTAAGTTAGGACTTGTTTTCAATTAAATTTTAGCTTTATAAATTATTGATTCTTTTCTTATGCAAATAAAATGGTGTAATCATCCTCTTCAATGGCTGAAAAGATAGCTTTGAAACCCATTGTATTCAAGTATAGCTTTGAAACCCATTGTATTCAAGTACCAAGGTGCACTGAGGAAATCACAGTTTCAAGACAGGCATGCTGAGATTAGAGACACAAAACTTGGGCATATTGACTAGAATGTCTTCCTTACAATTTGTAACAAACCAAAGAAATGATTTGTAATAGTGTAAGCACTTATCCAGTTGGGCCTAGTGAATGCGACATTACATCCAACATCCATCCAATCTTTAGAACTCATAATGACTCTTGCAGAAAATTATGTGACCGAAGAGAAGATTGTGAAGAGTATGATAGGAAAGATAGCCTTGGACCT
This sequence comes from Cupressus sempervirens, assembly GCA_028749045.1. Classification (NCBI taxonomy): domain Eukaryota; kingdom Viridiplantae; phylum Streptophyta; class Pinopsida; order Cupressales; family Cupressaceae; genus Cupressus; species Cupressus sempervirens. Next base: position 783,524,682 of record CM053793.1, on the reverse strand, counting down.
CCAATCAAGGAATATTGAGAAATTATTCCATCTCCCAATTGTGGATTAGTATTTACAAGTTTTTTTATTATTGATCAAAAAGATGGTATTGGGAGAATGAAAAAGAAGCTAGAGAAATGATTCAATCTCCTTCTTGATAGATAGAACACTAGTGGGTCGTTGAGTTGACAAAGTAGACATGACCAGTGGGTATATGAAGGATAACATTGGATATGCAACTATACTTTTGAGTAGATTCATGGGACTTCCTGTAGCATAACACCTCAAACTTGGATGGTCCACTTTATAGAAACCATTAGGATGACAAAGATGCCAATTGATTGGGCTACCATCCTAAGTGACAACTTGGATGACAAACTGGTAGCTATGAAATCTATTAGTGACTAGAACCACTATCCCAACCTCTACAAAAAGGGAAGCATGCAAGATGCAAATGCTTGACCCTATGTGGTATATCCACAATTGGTGAAAAATAAACTCTCAGAGCAAGGCATGGAATATAGGGTGGTGAATAATGGCTTCATCTTTGTAATCATCAAATTTATAGAAGGTGATTATGCAAAAAAGATGTCAGTAGAAGTAGCAGCCAAGATTACAAAGATTAGCACTTACTACATTCAATTCAAGACATTCCCCTATGTGAGGGTAGTCGATACTCTTGAAAACCCAAAGAAGCTCCCAAGATATCCGTCAGATAGGCTTATTCTTCTAGAGATTGCATGCTAGCTCACTTCTATATATGAAGAGTGAGAAGATAATACAAGAAGAAATGGGTCTAGCCCATCACAATTGATGCTTTTAAGGTCAAGAAAAAGTAGGACATTGTTACTTTTGATTCTGAATGGGATCAATATCCCTTGGAAGCATACAACTCCTCTCACCCATACTTTGACAACATCAAGATGGTACAACATCTGACAAGGAAGGATTTTGTATATGAGGATGCATTAGAAGACCATTGGATGAATGTAGTAGATGACTATGATATTCGGATAAGGAATTATTGTACGCTGACTCTGTAGTTGGCAGAAAAGGTGTTGAAAATATAGATCCCTCTAAAGGCTATAGAAAAAGATTTAGAAGATATCTTGGATCCTTTATACAATAGGGACAAGATCTATGACTGGCCTATAATGAATATAGAGATAGAGAGGGATAAGAATGCAAACACCAATCATCAAGCTAGGTGTATAGTCCAATTAACAAAGGAATGGATCAAGAAGTCTTTCAAAGTAGATCTAGTTCCTCAGGTTATGCCCCTATAGGCTACTACAAGGCTAGTCAAAGGAAAAGTGGCTAAAGTCATAGTGCTAACCTTCCCTATTCAATCGCTGGTGAGGCCAAAAATGGTGCACTAGCATGAGAGGGATGTTGAGTACTTTGAAGCCGATAAGAGCAATAAAAGGAAAATGGTTCCTTTGAAAGTAAGAAGAGTGCAAGTGCCTCAACAGGAATAGGCACAATGTGAACAAGTTGAGCTTGTGGTTTAAGAGCCTAAACAAGAACCCCAAGAACCTTCCCACCTAGAATAGGTATAGGAAGAAGTGGCAGAGGTAGAGAAACTAGAAAAACAAAGGGTAGCATCAATGGCTACACAAGAGGAAGAAGCCTCCCCCTTGACCCCCAAAAGGACAAGGATTGAGACAATTATAGTGGGGACACAAAGGAGAAGATTAAAGAAAAGGAACAATCCACCCCCACAGGTTCTCAAGACAATCCAAAAAGCTGAGGTAGAAGAATAAAAAGGGGAGCAGATTGAATATGTCCTCCTGAGCCTAAGGACTCACTTAGTAAGGAAAAAAGAGGAGGAGAGAAGAAGAAGTTCAACAATGACCCATCCATATGCTCCTAAAGAACCTATTCATGTATCTACATCAAAATATGAGCAACAATAATGGATGGTAGATATGGAGGGTCAAAAAATTGATATCTTCAACCTCTCTGATTTTGACTTCATGTTAGTGAGCACTGATATGGTGGAAGAGAAAATAAGAAATAATACCATAATTGAATCCTTAGGGTAGGATTACAATCAAATGTTGCCTCTACCTCAAGGACCTCTGGGCATTCTACCACCATCACCTCATGACTTAATTTTTTTTATAAAGGCTTAGTAACTCCACTTCCTCGAGTCACACAAATAGAAGAATAGGCAATAGAAGAAAGGGAGCCCTAAAAACTGAATGTCGATGTGTAGGTGCACTAAAAGAACCCCAATTTTAAAAACTTTTAAGTTTCCACCCATGATAAATTTTGGCTAATGTATTCCTTTCTAAGAAAGTTTCTATGAAGGATTGAATTGTTTCTAAGTCCAGATATGCAAATGTGGAAGCAAAATGGTGAAAATATGACAAAGTTTTAAAGAAGTGAATAATTCATTTTTTGCTACGCTTTATGAAGTCAAAATTCATTTTTCTGCCATGGAGAAGCACTTCTTGAATTTTCCATAATGGAGTAGTTGACTCAAGATTTTCCACCAAAGGAAAAATGTGTGGTGGAAAACTCATTTTCCGCCACACCTTGTGTAGTCATTTTCAGATTTTCCATTGGAAAAGAAAATGTTTCTTTTTCCACCAAAGGTAATAGCATAGCAGAAAACTCATTTTTCACTACGCCTTTAGCAGTCAAAGTTCAATTTTCCATGAGGAGAGAAAAGGAAAATCTCAATCCACAATGAAGATATATGGGGTCTAGTATCAAGATCACTCTAGAAAATTAATTTATGAATCAATCTACATCAAAATTGTGCCCACTACATGGAAATGGAAAATTGAAGATTGGGTGCGCTTTTCACACTCAAAAATAGAATTTTCACCAAGCATCAAATCCACAATAGAGAGATGGAAAAGAGCTCTTAATTGATTAAACAAATAAAGATAATCTCATAATGATTTATTGCTTGAAGATTTGGACATCAACATGACATTAAATATGAAGTGGAAAATTCATATTATGCTACACCTTTCATAGTCAAGTTGGAGTTTTTCACAAGAGGGAGAAGGAAATTAGTTTAGTTTTCCGCATTTTCATTATGCATGTTAAGAGTTTGAGTTTTTGTAATAGATCTAGCATAATTTGTAAGCAAATAAAATCTGAGCATTCTTATTTGTGATGTTCAAGGCAATAGGGGTTTCTTTTTGAATCAAAGCATTTAGTTATTTCTCCTTTGATTATAATCAATCAGAGTAATGTTATTTTTAGTTTTGGGCATCATCTTGCATCTCATGTTGAATAGTGAATGGGTTGCAGATTAGAGTATTTGCAGACGTTCCTATTATAGGAATTGGGATTATTTAACTTTCTCTTTCATTTCATTTTGCACTACATTTGCATACATAGAATTCACATTGCATTACCAATCTTGGGGAGTCATAGGAAGTGTGAATTCTTGGGGTTGGCTAGGTGTAGAACTGAATTCTCTACCTTCATTAGTTCTATCTAGGGCTGGCTTGGTTTTCCTCTTTCATTCTCAGGTTAAGAACATACCTAGTTAGTTTAGGAATAAAACAAGATTCATTGAATATCATTGATAAGGAAGCTATACCTTTTAATTTAGAGGAAATCTATCAACCTCATGATAGATTATACAACTATTAGTATCAAATTGTTTCTCACAGGTTAGGGCATTTAAGAGTTACATTAGAAAGAACAATTTGTTTACCAACACGATGAAGAATCAAAGGAAGGGGAAATACCTAAAGAGCCTCAACAAAATCCTCATGATACAGAGGGTAGGACCTTAGCCCAACCAAATAGAGAGACTTAAACTGTAGATCTTTCTCAATGAGAAAAGACTCCAGAGAGGATTGATAAGGGAAAGGGGCTTACAGTGGAAACAACTTCTTGAACAAAATACATGTCTCCCACCACACCGGCATGGTTGAAGATAGAAGTCATAGTTCAGTAGAAAGGGCAGTTTGACTTGATAGTGGAGGAGAGAATGAAGGAATTACTAAAAGCACTCAAGAGGCTTGAGCCACCTATAGATGATGCATGAACATTGGCCTTCATAATAAAGAACCAAGATTAGGACTTACTTGCACATATAGCCATTCCTCCTCCACATGTTGACACTAAGGAACTAACTCCTGAGGATCACCAAATCAAGGAGATCATGTTGGGAGGGCTCATGGTAGGCACAACAAAAGTAATGATCACTATGGGCATGAAGGATGTGTTTAGATGTATGGACCAGGATAAGTCCAAGTTGATAGAACTTAGGAAGAAAAATGAGATATTATGAGGCTATCTTCATCAAATTGTGGGCCCTATAGACCTGGATAATCCAGAGATTTACTCTTGCTAAAGCATTAGAGAGGAAAGGCATGGGAACAATACCATTGGACCATTTTTGGAAGCATGTTAGCGATGGCATGATATTTTTAAAGAGAAAGGTGTGCAAATAATATAGAGGAACTTGAACCTGTTCCACCATATTTAGTTGAGTGTAGATAAGTTGGTATCTATAGTAAACCAAGATATTGAGTTAATGGATGAAGTACATACCTAGGAAAAACACCTACATGCCTTGACATCAATAAAAGGTCAAAGGTATCGTATGTTTATGGAAGTATATACAACTAAGAAGTTGGATAAACTTGATGATTAGATTGAAAAGATATTAGTCAGCAATAAAGTCATGGAGGGACTACATGCAGGTATATAGAATATAAGGGACCAAACTCAAGAGCAAATTTGGGAAGTGAAAAGGTATTAAAACACCACTTCCATTGAGATATTTGAAGATGACTCCAAATCCAAGCTCATTGTGACACAAGCAGTAGTCCAACAATTGTGAGGAACACTCAAGAATGTTTTGTTAGATGAAGACATAAGACAAGCATTTGTCAGATCGAGGTTAGAAACTACCAACAGTTAGTAAAGGACAATTACAGAGCTTTGGATTTTCTAGAAGTTGACCAAATAATGGAGATAATAGAGAAATTTAAGAGCAAACATCTAGACATCATTTTGGTCTAAAGGGGAAGAAAACCCAGATGCAGGAAATGCAGTTTTGACACTTAGTAAAGTTTTGGATTTTTTGGAACCTACCATCAAGGTAAGCAAGTATGATTTTCTCAGAGATGTGTCAAAAATTTTGAAGTAGTGTGCTGAAAGTTAACTATCAGTTCCTAATTTAGAGCATTCCATGCACTAGAAATGCATTTTGATGACAAGTCAACTACGAGAAATGCCTAAAGAAGGTCAAGCTTCCATTTTTAGAGCTTCTAGAGACTCCTAGATCGTCTTGCAGCTGCACTCTTCTTATCTCCTCATTATTTTTTTCTTTTTTTCATATAAAGGCTCATGCACCCATTAATTTATATAAACAAGGGTGGAGTCCTACTTAGCACCATTTAGAGATTCAGTTTGTATATAATTAGATTTCTTTTATTAGTTTTTAGCATGAGTTGCATTTTAAGAACTCTTTCTCCTAACACAAAAGGAGAAGATGATTTCTTATAAATACATGGATGTAATATGTACTCCAAGCCTTTACTTTTATGCAATAATATATTTTATTGGTGCTCTAATCCTAAGTGTAGTTATTCTTGCAAGAGTGTGTTATTTGTGTGAATGCGCATGTTCATGAACAATAATGCAGCTAATGGTTTTATTATGTTGTTATGATTGTGTAACCTTTTAGTTTTGTATGTTTATCTCGTGTTAACAAATTCCACTGAGATAATGAACTCGAGAAAAGATCACCTATTTTTCTTCCATAGCTTCTTGTCTCACATGAACACACTTTCTATGGTCTTACGATTTGATGAGATGTGAAATATCTTTCGATTATTATTGAATTCCCATCGATGATTACATTAATGGAGTTGAGGAAGTGCTACTCCTAATTTTATTCATTTACTACCCAATCTTTTTGATGATTTAACTTGCAGACGTGTTGTTACCATGGTTTATGTCTATTAGGAATTTCCCTTTTATGTTATTTTCTTTACTCTCTTGTTACCTTATCTTTGTTATTTTCTTTGCTAACACTTGGTTAAAATGGGAATTCATATAGTTGCATCAATAAATTGCATTCATCATAAAATTAAAAAAACCAAAAATATATCTCTTTTGTAGTTACTTTTTCAAAATAGCAACAGATCAAATAGATTGTCCAAAATTGGTTCGAACCATCAAAGCCCTCCTATGAACATACACATTTATCTTCAATTGAGTGGATTTGAGTAGGTCACAAGATCACCCAAAACCTTGGAGTTGATCCTCGATTAGCTTTTCAAGAAAGGAGTTTGAAAGGATTTTTGTCATTCAGCATAGTGCAAAATGACAACTCAACATGCATTAGATCAATTATACCTACTAAGTGATGTGTCTATTAATGGGTTCCCTACCTTTTCTCATTGACATCTTCACTACCTCAATCTCACTAGTCATTCCTAAGGACTTTACTTTGTCATGTCTTGTCTAGAAACTAGTCTCCACATCATGTCTCCATGTCCTATCTTATGCTTGAAGTTGAATTACACTTATCCCACTTTGTCTAAGTGTGACTATGAAGATCATCTATCTTCATCTATCCTTATTTCATCATACTCTAGTCGTCTCCTCCTCTGACTGGGATGTACCTATGTCATCCTTCTCTCATTGAATTATTTCCCCATACTAGTTGACACTTCAATCCGTTGTTGACATCAATGATAACACTCCTATAATGTATCTTAATTGTACACTCCATCAGTCTCATAACTTGACTCTTTTGATATTTATGCCAATACTACTACCTTGGAAGAAGGAATTATTGCCAAGGTTATTAGAGGAGTTGAAATTTCCATGTTGTCACATGATAGCCTCAATATTTCAATATGTGTCTTTGTGGAATAAAAGATTGATGTATTGTAATTAGTTTCCACTTATCGGGGTATTACAATCTCATTTGGAAAAACTTTAGGAGATGTGGCAGCATGATAAAGTTTCTAGAAAGATAAACTCTTTGTGTCTTCTCCAAAACTCAAATATGATATGTGTCTAACATGTTCAAAGGAGTGCTAAGAAAATTAAAAATAATAAGGTTAAAATTCAGAAGGGTTGTAGTGATAGAATGGGTAAAAAGAAAGAGATTAAGATGGAACAAGAGAAGAAAAATAATGAGGAAGCTATAGAATCTGAGGAAACTGTAGATGATGAGGATAACACAGAAATGGGGGATTTTAGCTCTAACTTGGATGTGTATTTGGAACTAGGGGTATCTCAATGGTAAATAATGAGGGGTAAAGTAGCAAAGGAAGGAACTTGGAGTCAAAAATGATTTCTAAACCCTTGAGGCAGAATGACGGGAACCAAAGTGAAAACCCTATACCCACTAAAATGGATATTACTGATGTTAAGAGTTTGATGGATTATGAAACATAGAAGAATGATGAAGGAAAAGCCTTAGTCATCAAAGATAAATGTGTGAATAATGAGAATCAGAAGGAGATGATAGAACAAAATGGTTCAAATACTAAAAATTAGCTCAATCTCAAGGAAACCCTAGAAATCACTAATGAGTTGGGTGAGAAGTCTAATAAAGAGAACATAGATGATAATAACTTGGTGAAGTTGTATTTCCTTCACAAAGCTAAGATGAAAGCATATGCTTCCCTCCAAGTTGACTCCTAACTCTATAATGAAATAATTTTTCTAAAGGAAAACAAAGGGAGAAATCTGGAGAGAACTGGGTCATGAAAAAATGAAGGGAACCCAACTGGAAAAACAAGTTGGGAACATCCCTGAAAAATTATAAGAATATGAAATGGAACTTTGGAAACTAGTTAAAGATAGTGGGTGAAAAATGGAGATGGTGACTTCCACATTTATGTGTCATAGCTACCAATATAGGGAAAAAGGGCAATGAGGAGATCATGTCACCTGATGTTGTTGTTGCCAAGATATTGAGTGGTCTGAGAAAACAAACAAGACAAAGTACGAAGAAAGAGGTGCTTGGTTCTACTATTGAAGACATCCTGTAGAGTACTAAAAAGGTTGGCAAGGAATTGGCTAAGGTTATTAAAGATCTAATTTAGTTGTTGGTCTAGTGTGCTGGTTTTTGGTCCCAGTTTATGTTGTTGGTTCTAGTTTTCTATTTTTGTGTCATTTCCAAATTTTCTCTATTTTTAACTCTAGGTTTTGGGTCCTTATAAAACCTAGATTTGATCTATTTTAGTAATTTCTTGGTTCCAGGTCCATGTAAAACCTGGCTTTTTGATGTGTGATTGTGAACTTTAGGTTTCAGGTCCTTGTAAAACTTGGTGATTCTTAAAGGTTTTCTTATGTTTTTGTAATGGATTTCGGGTCCCCTCAAAACCTATTTTTGCATTAATCTAAAACATCGAAAACATGTTCAAAGGATTATGACCAAGGAAAGAAAGGGGCTCACTACCAAAATAAAAATATGTCCCTCAAGAAAACCTTGACCCACAAGAAGCCTTTATTTACAAGAAAACTTTGACTTGCTATAAGTCTGAGGAAGGAATACACTTGGTGAGAAAGTGCATTAGGTATACAAACATACAAAATTGGTGACTTCTAGGGAACTTTTGTGTAAGACTTGACACTCAAAAACTATGGTTCAAACAAAAGCAGAGCGGAAGAGAGCACAAATAAGAGTGCAATCAATAAGGATTGTAATGGATCCCATTCTTTTGTGATGTGGAGCCTAATCAAACTTAGAGGTTAATCTTTCTCCACTTTATTCGACATAGTTTCCCCCAAGATCTTACTATAGATTTTGTTTGAAAGTGCCACCATGCTCTAGGGGTCAAGGGGCAACAACCCTTGTGAATTCCTAGGGTAGCACCCTAGGCAAGGTGAAGGGGCAACACCCCTTTCCAAAAATAAATTTACTGTTGTAAAAGGTATCAGAAGTTATAATTTTTTATTAGTTGGCTTATTCTAGCCCTAATTTGTAAGTGGCAAAAAGGTTGTATAAAATGTCTTAGGGTTAGGGATTTCATAATGTATGATGAGATTGTAGCTTCTTGTGATGGTATTGATTTTAAGGGATTACAAATTTCAATCAAGGTGTAATCACTAAATAATAAGAATATTAGATTGGTTGTTTGGTGGACATAGCCTAGGGATTGGGTGAAACGCATTAAATCTTTGTGTCTTATGTTATCTTCTATGTGATTTATTATTTTCTAAAATTGGTTATATTTGCATGTAATTGTTGTTTTTGTCTCATTTTATAAACACCTCTTCATTTCTCATGAAATTATGGAGCTAGAAATCACAAAAGGAATTATGTAGTGCAATATTTTCTTTGAATGTAAAACTGCTCAAGTTTTTCCTTGGTTGTATCTAAACTAAAATAGAGTAATGCAAGAGGGTCCATATTTTCTCTAACTTGAGAAACCTCGAGATTGGGTCCTATGACTTTATCATAAGGGAGATCCTGATGTTTCGATCCCATTAGTTGCTTAACTTTTCATTCATCCAAGAGTGACCCATCTAGTCTAAATTGTGAAGGGAGTCTAGCCTATATAAGTGCATATATCTTTACCCTCTTCTAGACAATTAAAACCTTTATCTTCTCTAGGCATTCCCTAGCATACATGATTTCCTCTCCACTCTTTATGAATTCTCTAGCTAGTACCACTACAAGTTTTTATTTTATATATTCTAGTCAATGACATAGTGTCATCACCAATTTCATACTATTTCTCAATTAGGCTCCTTTCCTTGCTATCTATTGCAAGGTCTCTTCCAGGTTATTTTTGACTACAACACTAAATTTTTTAACATAAACTATGAATTTTAAAGTGTACCATCCTAAAAACTAAATACTACATTGTGTTCATTTTGGGACCATTTTTAGCCCACTTTAGTGTGCTCCTTATGATAGGATCTAACATTATACATAAGTGCATGCAAAACCTAATTAAGGCCCTTTTTTAAATATAAGGTTGGTTCTAATTTCTATGCATATTTTCCTATATATTCATCCAATCACATTATTTATTTTTCACCTCTTTCATGCATTTGTACATTTTACATAATTTGAAAGCCCTTCTTTGTACACATCCTAAGGTCCCAATATAATTTTACAAATTCCTACTTGGAAAAGGCCAAATGAGGTTGGCCTTGTCCTAGGGAAGATTTTTTAGTGGTCTTTGAGCCTAATGTGGGGGATTTTTCTTCTAATTCTTTCTTAAGGTCAGCTCCACAAATTTGAGCCCTTAAATCACTGTAAAATAAGGCTTAATCCTCTATTTTCACATCATCAATTTATTCAGTCATAAAAAATAAAGATATTATTTATTCAACAAGTTTGAAAAAACATCCATTCATTCAAGGCATTCATCATCTATAATATAATTCAAATATTTCTTTCCATGGGTGCAACTTCTTTCTCCATAGGACGTAAATAAGTTTGGCAATCAAGGAAGGATATCTTCATCCATCAAGTTTGATTTATTCAATCCATCATGGTAGAAAATTACAAAATATACTACATTAGGTTTTTTCTTATATTATTTCATTTTGATTTTTGTGGTGATTCAAACCTGTACTGCATCAATATACTTGATCAAATTCTAAGCACAATTTCACCTACATGACATGATATGTTCCATTATTTATATCCAATCTCTTTTACATGGAAACATTCCTTATTTTACTTTCATTTCAATTGAAGGTTAATTCCTAAGTAGGTTATTGACCAAGGAAAGACCTTCTTTGCCAATAATTTACCCTTCTTCTTGTGTCCAGGAATAGATGACTCAACAGTCGATTCAAATTTTTAGGTTTTGGGAACTAAGAATTGATCCTTCATAAAGTCTATCAATTTTTATGTTTCCAAGACTAGGCCAAATTTTTGGGACTCGGATGCCTTGATTTGGTAATGTCCTAATGATTTTCAAAAATTATAGTTACATGTCTAAAGTTTCCTAATCAAGAACAATTCCCCATTCCTATAATTTTTTTATGGACAATTCTAGATCTGAAATTCCAATGTCATCCTAGCTTAAAGGTGAGTTAGTGTTTTCCTCTTCCTCTTGCACTTATTTTTATAGATCATATTCTCCATTCAAAACATTTATATAACCTTCTTGTAGGAAAAGGAAGCACCCATCAAAATTTTGTATTGTGAAGATCATTAATTAACACCCAATCCTATGCTAATCAAATTTCCTTAATTACAAGGTTTTGGATGTTCCTAATGAATCTATAATTTGGTGAGTGGTTTATCCTATCATTCTTGACCACTTTATATATTACCGAAATTTTGCATCAAGATAAGTGTGGAGGTCTTACTTTCATTCTAGAAGGAGGTATACAGGTTCTTTTCCAATAGAGTATAACCTGTTGAGGTGAGGGTAACGAATGGAATTTATAATTGGATGATTAGATCACCATGTGCCCTTACAACCTCCTATTACCAACTTATGTGTGACCATGGATATAATCAGGTCTGCATTTCTCTATAAGATCAAGCCAAGACCGCTTTCACATTTTCATGGGGTACTTTTCCTTAAATGTTCTTCTCTTTGGGTTATGTAATGCCCTAACTATGTTTCAAAGAGTGGTAATTATTTTTTGTTGATATAGTTAAAGAGAAGTTTCATATATTATGCATATATCTATACACACATATATAAATATAGATAGATATGTTGGAAATATAAGAGGAGTAACTAAGAGGGGAGGAGTGAATCAGTACCACTAAATAAATTCCAAATCCTTTAGATGTCAATACAAACTTCTTAATAATTCAAATCCTACATAGCTTGGTTAGAACTGTAAAGTTTTATATTTAGAAGTCTGATTGGTGTAAAACTCAATTCAATATGAATATGTATAATGCAGAATTTGTATCGCAGTGTAAAATTGTTATGTACTTATTGTATGATATTATTAGGAATGAGGTTATTCACTGAAACGAAGAGTGGATTAATATATTGTAAGCATGAATTCTAGACTGTGATAATAGAGAAGAACTACCATGGTTATTGGTTCTTTCTTCATTGTAGTCTATCATGTCTATATACATCCTATCAAGATAGGACGTGACCCAGCACGATGACCATTCAACCAAGGGTCACGATAAATGCTTAACATGTATGTTGCACTAACAGCTTGTTAAGGATATTAATATAATAATAGCAATTGTAATCGGCTCTCAATAATAATATTGTCACAGCCGATGACAATTTATTGTCGACAGTTGGTAATAATATCTTTGACGTGAATTTTACATCGGCTATTCAAAGGAATATTTCATAAGTAGATTCAATAATATTATATATATATATATATGTATGTATATATGTATATATATATGTATATATATGTATATATGTATATATATGTATATATGTATATATATACATATATACATACATATATACATATATACATACATATATACATATATACATACATATATACATATATACATACATATATACATATATACATACATATATACATATATACATACATATATACATATATACATACATATATACATATATACATACATATATACATATATACATACATATATATATATATATATATATATATATATATATATATATATATATATATATATATATATATATATATATATATATATATAATTTGTATGTATAACATATGAATCAGTCATGCAATATTAGATTTCACTCATGCTAACAATCTTAATACTCCCTCTTTAGCAAGGGAAATTTAGAAAAAGATTAACTTACATAATCAATGTAGTCATCATTATGTTTTAAGCTAAGAGAGAGAAAGAAGAAGGAAAACATAATAGATTTTCATGGTGTTCGGCTATCACCCAAAAGACCCATGAAGGTTATCAATGTGTCTAGCAAGATCTTGCCCAAAGAACAAGGATATCCTAAACTTTCAAAAAAATGGATATTCATGGTGTTCAACTATCGCCCAAAAGACCCATCAAGGTTATCAATGTGTTTGAAAAAATCAGGTCCAAAAGATAACAACAAATTCAACCATTATTTGAAATTAGATCAAATAAAATAAAGTTGTCACTTTATCATAGGATTAGAACACATGAAAGGTCATCACCTTTCTCAAGAAAAGTTGTCACTTTTCACAATACAAGCTTGCAAGAAAAAATAAGAAAATAATTTGTATTCATGAATAATAGATGCATTTACAATAATACAATACCAAGTTTTTCTCGGAAGCATACAATTTTCAACTTCACAAGAGGTTTGGTGAAAATATCAGCATTTTGTTCATTTGTATTGATATAACTCAATTTAATGATATCTCTACCAACCATGTCTCTTATGTAGTGATAGGAAGTCTCAATATGCTTTGATTGATTGTGGAAAACTGGATTTTCTGATAGCTTAATGCAACTTTGATTATCACAATGAATCACAGTTGGTTTTAGAGGTTTTCCAAATAGCCCAAATAGAAGTTTTCTTAACCAAACTACTTCACATGCTCCCATAGAAGTGGCTACATACTCAGCTTTGGTAGAACTTAAGGCAACAACTGGTTGTTTTCTGTTGAACCAAGATATCATAGCTAACCCAAGACTGAAGCAACAACCTATAGTTGTCTTGCAGTTAGATGAACATCCTGCCCAATTTGAATCAGTATATCCTTCCAAATTTATCTCAACCTTTTCATACTTTAATCCAAAACCAATAGATCCTCATAAATATCTTAATATATGTTTTGTAGCCATAAGGTGGATCTTCTTAGGTTTACACATAAAATGACTATGGACATTTGTAGCATAGCATATGTTAGGTCTAGAATTTACAAGATATGTAAGAGATCTAATTATTTTCCTGAAGAGTGTAGGATCAATGTCCTCACATTTTGATGCTTCTTCTTTTAGCTTGTGTAAATTTGTTTCCATCAGAGTAGATAAGGGCTTACTATCCATCATTCCAATTCTGGTTAGAATATCTTGAGTGTACTTTCCTTGATGCAAGAAAATGTAGTCTTTCTTTTTATTAACTTCTAATCAAAAGAAGTAGTGTAGTAGCCCTAAATCTTTCATTTCAAATTCAGTTATCAGATCTTGTTTACATTTTTTAATTAATTTATCATCACCTATTATCAGCAAGTCATCAACATATAGAATAAGTATTACCATACCATCATTTGTGGTTTTGAAGTATATATTAGAGTCGGCTTCATTTTTTGAGTACCCAAGTTTGGAAAGATAGTTATCTATCCTTTCATACCAAGCTCGAGGAGCCTGTTTGAGACCATAGAGTGCTTTCTTGAGTTTACATACATATGATTTTTTATCTTTTATGGTGAACCCTGCAGGCTGTTCTATGTAGACTTCTTCATTAATGAACCCATTTAGGAAAGGAATTTTTACATCCATTTGATGAATCTTCCATCCTTTTGATGCTGCAATTGCAATAATTGTTCTTATAGAAGTGTAACAAGGTACTAGTGCAAAGGTTTCTTCGTAGTCAATGCCAACTTTCTGGGAGAATCCTTGAGCAACAAATCTAGCTTTATGGTTTTCAATACTTCCATCAACGACATATTTGATTTTGTATAACCATTTTGAAGATACAACTGTTTTGTCTTTAGGCCTAGGTACAATATCCCAAACATCATTCTGAATTATGGAATTGTATTCTTCTACCATGGCATCTTTCCAATCTTGGGACTTTAGGGCTTCTTCAGCTGTAGATGGTTTGATTTTGTTTATCTCAGTTATAAGAGCAGTATAACATGATTGGTTTTTAGTTCTCTTATTTTATTTTGAGATCTCATCTAGTTCCACATTGTTTTCTTCAAGCATCTTCCTTGCCCATAATGGTCTTTTCTTCCCATTACTTATATCTAGTTCTCTCTCTTCAGGTGTTTGCTCCCTCCGATTTTCAAATTGTCTAATTTCCTCATCATATGAGATTGGTTCATCTTCTATGCTGGTTGAAAGTTTTAAAGCAGAATCCTCTTCAAAAATTACATCTCTACTTGTTTTAACTGATGTTTTTTTGGGAATGTAAATTCTATAACCCTTGGAATTTTCACAATATCCTATAAATATACCTATCTTCCCAGAAGGTTCAAGTTTAGTCCTCTTTTCTTTGGGTATGTGAATGTATACTGGACATCCGAGTATTCTAAGATGGCTTAGATCTAGTTTGATCCCTAAGAAGACTTCTTCAGGTGTGGTATTCTTTAGAAATGAATGTGGACATCTATTTTGAATGTATAGTGTAGTCTTAGAAGCTTCTGCCCAAAAGGAGGCATGCATATTTTAATCATGTAGCATAGCTTTTGTAGCTTCAATGATGGTTCTGTTTTTCCTTTCTGTGACTCCATTTTGTTAAGAACTATAAGGTACTGTATAATCCCTCTTAATCCCAACATAATTACAAAAACTTTTGAAGATATCTGATGTATATTCTCCTCCATTGTTAGATCTTAACATTTTAATCCTTTTACTTGTTTGATTTTCTACTAATGCTCTAAAGGTTTTGAATTTTGATAGAACTTCATTTGATTCTTTGACTTTCAAGAAATAGATCCAGGTCTTCCTAGAAAAATCATTAATGAAGGATATGTAATAAAGAAAACCTCCTAGTGAAGGTGTGGGCATGGGTCCACAAAGATCTGAATGGACTAGTTCCAAAACTGATTTTGACTTATGTTCACTAGAGGGAAAAGGTTTTTTTAGGATTTTTCCTAAAGCACACCCTTTGCAAGTTCCTCTATGAGATGAGTCTAGTTTAGGAGTACCAGAAGTTATCTCATCTAAATTATGAAGTGGACTAAACCCAATATGCCCAAGTCATCTATGCCATAATTCATTAACATTTGATGTTTCAAGACTAAGAGCTTGAGTTTTAATATTGCTTAATCTATATAATGTTCCAAGTCTAGACCCTATGATAATAGCATTTTTCATATTTGAGTTATTATGCCAATAAAGTACTTTATCTTTGTTGAAGGTGACATGATATCCATCATCTGTTAGACTTGAGATAGAAATTAGGTTCCTTTTTATGCCTGGTACAAATAAGACATCTTTAAGATTAAGTGTAGTTCCATCCTTTAATTTTATAGAAAATGTCCCAATACCTTCTATAGGATATGTAGAATTATCTCCAATTGTAACTCCTTCAGTGATATGAGTTCCAAATGAATCAAACATATCTCTGAATCCAGATATTTGATGGGATGCACCACTGTCTACAATCCAAGCTTCTTTATTTGAATTTACTTCACTTGAAAGTGTGGAATAGTATAGTTGATTTTCATCTTCCTTTATTTCAGCAAGGGAGGCTAGAATTTTCTATCTTTCTGGACAATTTCTTAAGGTGTGTCCTATTTTCTCACACTTAAAACACTTAACATGAGAATGATCTTTATTAAACTTCTTTTTATTGTTATTATTGAATTTCTTTTTATTGAAATTCCTCTTCCTTTTATTTGAGACGGAGCCTAATTTTCTCCCTCTTGATTTGAAGTGATCCCTCTGGAGATTAGCCTTGATTCTTCTGCTATGCATTCATTTTTCAATTGATCAAAAGTAGGAATTGACGGTCTACTTACAACTTGTATGAAAGTATCCCAAGACATTGGAAGCCCTCTTAGAGCTATTAATGAGAGTTCTTGATCTTCGATTTTGTTTCCAATTGAAGATAATTGTTTCTTCATTTCAAAAAAATTCTCAAAGTAAGAGTAAATAGAGTCTCCTTTTTCCATTTTAGTATTTAGTAATTGGGATTTTAAGGTGATTAGTCTACTTGAGTTATTTATCTCAAATGTATTTTTTTATGGTCTGGAATACTTCATATGCACTTTTGATCTTTGATATGGAAGGAAGGATGTGATCTTTAACTAAATCAACTATGATTTTCCTTGCAATTACGTCTTTTCCAAGTGAGTTTTTTGGTTTCATCTTGAGGTATTGGGATCTCTTTTTCAATGTATTCTTCAAGTTCTAGTTCTTCCAGAATTGTAATGATACGAGTTTTCCAAGAGAAGAAATTTGATGCACCTTCAAGTATATCCTCCACCCTGATGTTATTTGCCATTATCTGTTCCTTTTAAAAAATTGAGATTTCTCTACCAATTTGGCTCTGATACCATGTAAAGTTTTATATTTAGAAGTCCGATTGGTGTAAATCTCAATTCAATATGAATATGTATAATGCATAATTTGTATTGGAGTGTAAAATTGTTATGTACTTATTGTATGATATTATTAAGAATGAGGTTATTCACTGAAATGAAGAGTGGATTAATATATTGTAAGTACAAATTCTAGACTGCGATAATAGAGAAGAACTATGGTGGTTATTGCTTCTTTCTACATCACAGTCTATCATGTCTATATACATCCTATCGGGATAGGACATGACCCAGGATGATGACCACTCAACCAAGGGTCACGATAATTGCTTAACATGTATGTTGCGCCAACAATTTGTTAAGGATATTAATATAATGATAGCAATTGTAATTGGCTCTCAATAATAATATTGTCACAGTCGATGACAATTTATTATTGATAGTTGGTAATAATATCTTTGACGTGAATATTACATCGGCTATTTAAAGGAATATTTCATTAGTAAATTCAATAACATTATATGTACACACACACACACATATGCAGATATATATATGTATGTATGTATGTATGTATATATATATATATATATATATATATATATATATATATATATATATATATATATATATATATATTTGTATGTATAACATATGAATCAGTCATGCAATATTCGATTGAATATAGATTAAATTTTACTCATGCTAACAATATTAACAGGAACTAGATATTTATTGTAACTCAATTAACAAAGAAATCTTGAGATATTAATGTGTATTAACATTTAGTAACTTAGTTGCAGAAAGATAAAGCAATAAGAAAATAACATGAACATATGAGAGATCAAGATTTAATGTGGAAATTCAATTTGGGAAAACCACCAATCTAATTAGTTAAAAAATTCACTTTTATGAAGTGAGACCTATTAGGAGCCAACCTTGTTAAAGGTTACAAAACACACTCTTAGGTGTGACCCTATTAAAGGATTTGAATCATCATGTTAAGAGTGGCCTTGTTAGAGGTCTTAAGACACTTCATTCTAGAAATACCATCTTATTAGAGGATTTTTTTAAATGACTCTTAGGTCAACTCTGTTAAGAGATTTCTTCACTGCTAGAATTATTAGAGGGTAAAAATGATTGACCTGATTAATGAAGCAACTGATTTGTAGATTTAGATCACTATTCTAGCTTATCCTCTAGATCCTTACTGATCAAGATATTTGTTGCAGCTTCTTGTATGTTCTACTCTTAATCAAATATCCTTCTTTATTCACATCTTATCTTCTTCTACAACTTTATATTTCAATCCATAACTTGACCTGTCATATATATGAAACCCAATGTCAAGTCAGCTTGAATACCCTTCCAAATAAGTAATTAACATCCCCTAAGTTGGCTTGAAAAAATAAAATAAAAAATAAAATTGTTCTATTGTAGGTCATCTTATATTGAAACTCAATCACTCAGTTACCACTAAGTTCTTTGGTAACTGACCTGACTCAATTTACACTGAACCCCTTTGGTAACCGAGCTAACTTAGTTCACTCATGAATTCTTCAATGATTTACCTAGCTCAATTAACACTTGATCATTATACTTGGCTTCTTCTAAACTTCTAGTCAATTGATATTGGAGTCTTCTGGGCTTGGTTAGCGTGTAACATCAATGACAATATACAATTGAATAATGGGTTTTAACAATCTACCTCTTTGGATTTGATGGTAACACAACATGTCATAAGAAAATGTAACTTAGAGAAATCAAAATAATTTATAAGATTTTATAATATCCTTAGTTTCATTATGATTCTTCATCCATGAGAACTCCCTTTGAGATTCTCCCTCTGACATCTTGTCTTTAGACTCCATCTGATCAAGTTCTCCCTTTTGTTGATATAAAAATTCATGAAATCAATCTCCCTTAATTCTTTTGATATGAACATGACATATTTAATCTCTCCCTCTTTGACATCAAATGACAAATACTTGATACAATGAGTTTATAATGTACTTGATGTACTTATTCATATGCAATGAGCTCTGAGTACTTTGCATCAACTTGATAGATCTTTAGTGTAGTGAGGTTGATGCATAACTAATCTATACTCTAGTGAGCATCAAATAGGGGAATGACCCCTAGCTTTCCTCTGAGATACAAAAATGCATCCTTAGGAAATGGTTTGGTAAATATGTCAACAACTTGTTCCTTTGTGTTCACATATTTCAATCTAACCTCTTTATCTTGAACCAATTCTCTCAGAAAGTGACACTTGATTGCAATGTGTTTTTTTCTTAAAGTGCATCATTGGATTTTTGGATATGTTGGTTGCACTTGTGTTATCATAGTAGATAACAATTGGGTCCTTGATTTCTTCTTTTATTCTTGACAACAGTTTCTTAATCCAAGCTATGTTGGAGAAATTAACTATTGTAGCAATATATTATGCCTTTGTTTTAGACTAAGAGATGCAATTCGGCTTCTTATTGATCCATAACACTAGCCTATTTCCAAGAAAGAATTCTCCTCCACTAATTCTTTTTTTGTCATCAACGCTTCCAGCTCAATCTGCATCAGTAAAGACTTTCAACTAAAGGTTTCCTCCTTTCTTGTACCATAGACCATAGTCTTGAGTGCCTTTTAGATATCTCATAATTCTTTTGATTGCAATCATATGATTTTCTATAGGATTTTCAAAAACCCTTACAACTATACCAACTACTAATGCAATGCCAAGCCTTGTGTGAACCACATATTGAAGTTTTCTAATCATAGATATATAGGTAATCTAATTTACCTTTTTTGAATCATCATCCTTAGATAATTTTTGTCATGTATGCATAGGTGTTCCAACTAGTTTGGAATCTTCAATACCAAAGGTCTTCAATGTTTCCTCTGACTGAGACTCAATTTGAACTATCTACAACTTAGTTTTCTCTATCTGAGACTTAGTTTCCTCTATCTGAGCTAGCAAACATATAGTTTTAGTGAATTCTAGGTTAAAAAATTTACTTTTTGTCTAATTGTCAGTTTTAACTAGGTTTCCCTTAACCATCCAGTAGCCTAGCCTTCCCGTTCATGAATTCTACCTTGTATCTAATATTGTTTAGATGTGCCACACTTAGAAGATTGTGTCTCAGTCCTTCAACCAAGTAAGCATTGTCACATTTGATTTCATCAATCAATGCAATGCATCCTTTTCCCTTTACATAACATGGTTCATTGTTTCCAATTTTAACATTTCCACCATCATAATGCTCCAAATTTTCAAACTTAGTTTTGTCACCAATCATGTGATGAGAACAACCACTATCTATTATCCATGTGTCATTATTGCTAACATGAGAAATAAGTGTCATCTTTTCATTATCCTCATTACCTGACTCATATTTAATAGCAATGTATACCATTTCATCTACATTAGCACTCTCAAAATCTTTAGCAATATAACAAGATTTCTTACCTTTATCTTTGTAGTCTTTGTATCTTTTGAAATCTGTCTCTCCTTTGAACTTTTTGAATTTTCTATGATCTTTATTTTCTTTGTTTGGACACCTTGCAACAATGTGACCAACTTCTTCACTAGAGAAACAAGTTAATGGAATCTTGCCTTTATATTTACCTTTTCCTTTTGGTAACCTTCTTGCAAGAAGGGTTTTAATAGCTTCAAGGTCATCATCTAATTCTTCTTATTCTTCACTATCAGACTGTTTGCCTTTTGAGTTTCCTCCTTTCTACCAAGAGTTAGTTTTGCTTTGAATGTTGATTCTATGTTCCAAGATCCAGGAAGATAGTTATCAAAATTATCCAACTCAAAAGATGTTAACCTTCCTACTAGTGCATCCAAAGTTATATAATTTTTGGGATCACATCTCATCTCTTGAAAACCTGAAACTCTAATTGCATAAATAGGAAGAAGAGTTCTTAATATCTTTCTGACTAATACCACATCATCAATTGTTCCTCCTATAGTTTTGATTGCACTCATGCTTGCTTTGATTCTTTCATTGTATTTTGCAATGTTTTCATCTTCTCTCATTCTCATTTGATCAAACTAGCCTCATAGACTTTCTATTTTAGCTCTTTTCACATTTTCATCTCCTCTATAGATCTTTTCCAGTTTGTTCCACATATCAAAGGTAGTAGGATAGTCTTTGAATTTATCAAATTCAAAATAGTTGAGAGAGGTAGCAATGTCAATCATCATTGTGTCATGATTCTTTTTATCTACCATTTGATCCACAGCTAAAGTATTAGGAGGTGATACATATTGGTTCTCCAAGAAGTGTAGGCATGTATCTCCAATGGTACCCAAATGCAGCTCCATGATTTCTTGTCATGCTTTGAATTTTTCTCTGCTTAACATAGGAATCTCTCTTATGTAAGTGTATCATCTTAACATGAAAGCACTTCCATGTTAAGAGCATTTAGCCCTCCGAGTAAGTGGTTTGGGGTCATGTCAAGCACCTTGAATGGGTCTTTGCATGGATCTAGCTATCTTCCACATGTTTTGCTTCTCTCTCTATTTCCAGCCTCTTTCTAACAACTCTCTATGAAACTGAGGACTTTGACTTTTTGGGTCAATGATGAATTGAAGGGTCAAGGTCAAGGTAGGTCAAGGATGACCTTGACCTTGACCTAGGGTAGGGTTGACCTTGTCCTTGAAACCAATCCAATTTTTAATTTCTGAAGGGTTCGAGATATCTGGCTTTAAAAATTTCATTTTCCCATTTCCAAGTCGATTGTTTTAGGTTTCAAAATTGTACACTCTTAATTTTCACTTAATTTAGGGGTTAAGGTTAATTTGGATTTAATTCTCCAATGTTAGCCTTCTCTAGAAGTTTGTGCCCTAGATATCTATATAAGGAAGCCTTCTTCTCTTGTTTTGATATACATGAACTGAGAGCAAATTTATGAGTGACTACCAACTTTTTATAAGGAGATAACTTTATATGATCAAGTATCCACATTCTACCATTCAAGAATTCAAGTTCTCATTTGAAGATCAAGGATTCAAGTATTCAAGCCTTTGAAGGGATTTGGTTCAAGCATTCAAGATTCATCATTCAAACCCTAGACCTAACCATCATAGTGGTGTGATCTTCCATTAAGATCCTTTGTTCATATTATAGATATATTCATCCTTCTCTCAAGGTGGATTCCAAGCATACAATCACAGAGGTTTTGATTTACATTTTCTAATATTATGTTCAAGCTTTCATATCAACATGTTTACATTTCAAATACAATTACATATATATTGAACATCATAGCTTCATTATTAGATTTACTTCTACTACTTGCTAGCATTCTCTATTTCAATTCAATGATTAAGGTTGATTCCAAATTGGGGTTTGACCAAGGTAAACTCCTCGTCCAAAAAACAAAACCATTTTTCTTGTAGGTACAGGTATAGGACAACAAATTAAAGTGCAGATTTGGATACCCTTTTCGCCAAACTTATAGAATTCGTGAACAAAATTTTGATGGAGTAGTGTAGGTCAAGGTCAATTTTTTGGGGTATAATTGTGCCTTGAGGTAAGATTGTGCCTTGCCATCTGGGTCAAGGCTGACCTACCATCGAAAGGACAAACGTTTTCTAGGTTTTCTCCATCTCAACATTTCTAGTCTAGAGAAGGTTGTAGAATTCCATGAAACTGTACACAGACATCAAAAATTAGTGTTTTCCAGATTCACCCTACTTTGAGGTTAGTATTTGTCTTCTATTTCATTCAAGTTTTTAAGTACTTACTTTTTTATAGTAGATTATTGGATTTCCTCCTTTTTTCATATTCTCCATTGTTTGATTGATTTGGATATTGATTACTTTCTTGTGGTTAATGAATTTGGACCATTCCTTTTGGGAATTTGGGTTAAGGATAGATCCTATATTTACCCTCATATCATATTTCCTCCTACATATATTTCTCACATCATATCATATTACCATCATATTTTATTCTATTTAGTAAGACATCTTGATCTTTAGCTTAGGTCCTTGAAACCTTTTCAGTAAGCACCAACAACTCAGATGCCAATTGTTGGAATTATAAGAGGAGTAGATAAGTAGGAGGGGTGAATCACTTACCATTAAAATAATTCCATATCCCTTAGATGTCAATACAAACTTCTTATTAACTCAAATCCTTGCACAACTTGGTTAGAACTATATATTTATTGTAACTTGTTAACAAAGCAATCTTGAGATATTAATGTGTATTAACCTTTAGTAACTTAGTTGTAGAAAGATAAAGTAGTAAGAAAATAATGTGAACACATGAGACACCAATATTTAACATGAAAACCCAATTTGGGAAAACCACCAATACAACTAGTTACAACTTTTCACTTTTCCGAAGTGAGCCCTATTAGGAGCCAAACTTGTTAAAGGTTACAAAACACACTGTTAGGTGTGACCATGTTAAAGGATTTGAATCACCCTATTAGGAGTAGCCATTTTAGAGGTCTTAAAATATTTCAATCTAGAAAGGCTACTTTGTTAGAGGATTTACAAAAATTATTGTTAAGTCAACTCTGTTAAGATATTTCGTCAATGCTACAATTGTTAGAGAATGACAATGATTGACCCGATTATTAAAGTGACTAATTTGTAGATTCAAATCACTATTCTGGCTTATCCTCTAGATCCTTCCTGATCAAAATATTTTTTGCATCTCCTTGGATGTTACCCTCTTAATCAAATTTATTTATTTATTCACATGTTATCTTCTTCTACAACTTCATATTTCAGTCCACAACTTGACCTTTCATATATATGAAACCCAATGTCTAGTTGGCTTGAATACCCTTACAAATAAATAATTAACATCCACTAAGTTAGCTTGCAAAAAAAATAAAAAATAAAAAATAATTAAGTTTCAGGTCAGCTTATACTAAAACTTGGTCACTCGGTTACCACTAAGTTCCTTGGTAACTGACTTGACTTGGTTTACAATGAACCCCTTTGGTAACAGATGCAACTCGATTTACTCAAGAATCCTTTAATGATCAACTTATCTTGTTTAACACTTAATCACTATACTTTTCTTCTTTTGAACTTTTGCTTAGGTGATACTAGAGTCTTTTGAGCTCGATTAGAGTGTAACATTTGTGTAACATCAATGACAATATACAATTGAATAATTATTTTCAACAAGATATGTGTGTTTATATACACATAGATATACATAGAAACAAACACACACATATATATACAAAGGGTATGACTTAGTAAGACCTCCATGGGTTGAGATGGTATAGGAGCATCAAGGGTGATTCCTTGTAATAGTTCATATGTATCTACCAATAACAAGGGACTGTATAAACATTGGTGAGGTAATAATTGATGCCATACAATAAAGTGTTGGATTAACCAACAAATACCTACCAAAGGAAAAATTCTAAAAATATAATTAACATGGTGACATTTGAGGGAAAAGCCAATGTTTCTAAGACATCATTGGATCCATACCGATCCTAGAGGATATTAACAAGGATTTTATACTTACTAGGCTCTTTGAGATCTTGTTCTTGTTCGATGGTGAGGGCTGGCATGGAGTCTTCTAAGTCACTATCAACCCAAAAAGTATCTTCTAGTTCTAATAAGGGTTGAGTAGGGGTATATAATGTCAACTACTTAGTTTTTTTTCCATTGGAGTTAACTGACTGACAATGAATGAAGGCATTGGTAGTAGCCAACCAATGTCTCCCTAAGATTAAAGGATACAGGATCATAAATTCAATCAAATAGTCCCACATATTAATAGAAACAATCACATATTCTATAACTCCCTCATGATTGAAAAGTAATCAATCAACCATATGCAATACAATAGGGTAGGTTTGAGCCCTTTAAGAGATAACTTAGTCTTTGTTTCATTGGTCATTACATTATAGAAACACCTAAATCTATAAGTGTATTAGGGGTAGTAACCTTATTTATACTTACCTAGATGAGTAGAATCTGAGGACTCCCATATTTGGGAATAGCCAGAATTCCCAACATTATTTCTAATGATTGTCCAATAACTTGAAAAGTCTACAAATCCTCCTCCTTTTGTCGGTGCATGCATAATTTTCTACACCCTTAATATTGGTGTATGTAGGGTTATGCATAGTCAGCTTGTGGCCATCTTAACCCTTCATTCAATCATGTTATCATTATTATATTATTATTTAGTTAGGTAGGTTGGCCTAGGTGTTATACAGGAGTGTGTCTATTCATCCTAAACATAATTAGGTATATATAGGGGGATGTGAGTCTTATTTCAGAATAATATTGTAATGTGTGTTCTTATTGGAGATATTTGGAGGTTTCCTCCTAAAATTAGCCTATTATTCTCAATTATTATCAAGTATTTGTAGATTATTCATATTATCCTCTTCCCTTGTGCGAGTTATTTCATTACAAGTGATATTAGAGCATGATCTTGGTATCATAGAGGCAATTTTTGGAAGAGCATAACTTTTAGATTTTAGCAAAAAAAATTTTAAAATTTAAAGGGGTTTTGAAGACCATAATAAAGAATCTATAATCAAGATTTTAGAGGAATTGGAGTAGATTTGAGAAAATTATTGCAGAATTGTGATTTCTACACAATTAATTAAGATCTAATATCTCTCACATCCTACTGAATTGAGTATAAATTGTATTGGGTGTTTGAATACATAGTAGAGGAGCCTACATGCCAAAGCTTGGATAAATTGAAGCAAAAATAAGAGAGTTATTGCAAAATTATAAAAAAATCACTCTTAAGGTAGCAAATTTGCTAATTTTTGTATTTTTTTTGTATCTTGGCCCTAGTAAGTTACTATAGTTTTTTTAGAGAATTTTCATTTCATTTGTGTGATTTATTTCATAGATATTGGTTTCCATCATGACGGGGCCTATAACAAGAGGCGAAAAGAATGCTGCCATATCGGGGAAATCCTCTAATATGGATTGGGAAAAAATAGAGGATACTAATCCCAATGAGGAAATAAGTAAGTTCAAGGAAGAGGTTAAGAGGGATATGTGTGACCTATGAGGAGATATATCAGATATACAAATCATGTTAAGTGCTTATATGAATGAACCAAGGAAGAAGTTCTCAAGCAACCAAGGTGAAACCTTCAAGTCAATAATAATGACACAAATTTTAATACTTCTATGGGATCTTGGAATTTTTTTTGAAAGGTGGATATGCATAAATTTGATGGTGAGGATCCTCTAACATGGATAAACCAAATGGAGATTTTTTTGAAGTACATCAAATCCCATATGGACAAAAGGTCGCAATGGCTTCCCTATATCTAGAACCAGATCAATTCAGTTGGTATCATTGGCTTTGAACTCATTAGAGGAAAAAGGTTCTCACTATATCATGGTGATTACACTAGTGTGTCAGACAACTCCTTTAGCTAGCTTGCTAAACTTCAACAAAAATGATCAGGTAAGGATTATATTCAAAATTCCAAAATCTATCCTTAAGAGTGGATACAATTACAGAGGAGAACTTGAATGAATTATTTATTGGGTGGCCTGAAGGATAGAATTCAACATGAGTTATATAGGTTTAGTCCTAGCTCGGTAAATGAGTCTTTTATATTGGTACATAGGGTAGATGAAAAGTATTTGATTCCTAGAAAGCAAGGGGCTAAAGTGACAAGAGATAGAGGATATTCAACACCTTATCTTCTTCAACCTAGTAGGTTGACTGCACAATAAGTTGAGGATGAAAGAGAAAAAGGGTTGTGTTTCAATTGTGATAGCAATTACAGTTGAGAGCATAAATGTAGTGAAAATAATTTGTTCTATATTAAAGGGCCAAGTGAGGAAGAAGAGAATAAACCCATACTAGTGGAGGATAGGGAATCAAGTGAAGAATCAAATGATTATCAACTAATCAATTCTTGTCATCCACTTTCAGGTTTTGGTGCACCAAAAACTCTCAAGGTAGTGGGCTTCTTAAGGAGGCACAAAGTAACAATGTTGATCGACTTGGGTAGTACTCTTAATTTTATCAACAAAAAGTTGGCAATTATTCTAAATTGTTTTATATATCTAGTCTGAGAGTTTCAGGTTTTAATTGTAGATGGGATATAGTTAGTTGTTTAGGAAAGTGTCATTGTATTGAATTATCCATGAAAGATTACCAACTTGATACCCCAATGTATACAATATCCATGGGTGCAATAGATATTATTTTGGGAGTAAAATGGCTTACTACATTGGGAACACTTGAGATGAACTTCCAAGAACTATTCATGAGATTTCAATTAGAAGGAAAGGTAGTGGAGCTAAGGGGGTTGAGCGAAAAATCCCCACATATGGTAAGCTCTCATCAAATGCAAAAAGTGCTTAATAAAGGAGTGAATGTATTTTTGGCCCAACTATGTTCATTAGAAGTCTCTCAATCTAATGCTCTTACTCATCAAAATTTACAAGCAATAATTGATTGTCATTTAGTGATTCTTGGTGATATGCCTAAAGGGATTCCTCCTATGAGGAGTCATGACCATGCCATACAACTATTCCAGGGAGCTAACCACCAAAAAATGGGCCTTATAGGTACCCACACATACAAAAAAGTGAGATAGAAACAATTATTGAAGAAATGCTAGAGGCAAGAATTATTGGGCATACCCAAAGTTCTTACTCCTCGCCTGTGGTGATGGTGCGTAAGAAGGATGAAACTTGACATATGTGTCTAAATTATAGAGTGATCAACAAGTTTACCATTAAAGATAAGTTTCCTATTCCAGTCATTAATGATTTTTTAGATAAATTAAATGGAGCTATGTATTTGCCAATAGTGGCATGTTGTGATGGTTAAGTTGTTGTGTTTTTATCCTTGCCATCAAGGTTCAAATCTAATGGGGATGAGGTCCTCCATTTGTGACCTCATTGGTTCATAGCTCCAGGTCAAAGCATTTACCCCTTTTTAAAAATTAAAATTAAAATGGAGCTATGTATTTTACAAAGTTAGATCTTAGATTTAGTTATCACCAAATTTGAACTCACGAAGGTCATAATGAATTTTTTGTGATGCCATTTGGGCTTACCAATGCATCATCTACATTCCAAAGTTTGATTAATTCAATTTTTAAGAAGTTCCTAAAAAAGTTTGGGCCAGTGTTCTTTGATGATATATTGATTTATAGCAAGACTTAGGAAGAGCATTTGCAACAGGAAGGAGTAAAGATGAACCCTAACAAAATTAAGGCTATCATGGAATGGCTTATTCCAAAAACCATTAAGAAGTTGAGGGGCTACTTGGGATTGGTAGAGTACTATAGAAGATCTGTGAAGAATTATGGTTGTATAGAAACAACCCTCACCACTCTATTGAAGAAGGATTCTTTTCATTAGAATGAATATGCTAATGTAGCATTTGAGCAATTGAAGGAGGCTATGTGTACAACTCCAGTGCTTTCCACTTTGGACTTCACCAAGGAATTCATTGTGGAATGTGATGCTTTTGGAAATTGGATAGGATAAGTTGTCATGGAATATGGTTGACTAATTTCTTTTAAGATTCCTCAATTAAAAGGTAAAAATAACCTAAAACCTATTTATGAGAAGAAAGTGCTAGAAATCCTTCAAGTAGTTTAAAGATGGATGCCTTATTTAATGGATCTCTACACTTCAAGGTGAAGACAAATCATGATAACCTAAAATATTTTTTGGGAGAAAGACTATCCTCTAAAGAGAAACAAAAATGGGTCACTAAGATGTTGGGATATGACTTTGAGATAGTGTATAAGAAAGGGAAGGAAAATATTGTGGTTGGTGTACTTTCTAGGAAGGATGAAAAAGATGAGGCCTTATTGTGTGTCATTTCAATATTACAAGAAAATTGGGTGGTAGGAGCTAAAGAAGAGTCACAAATGTCATTTCAATATTACAAGAAAATTGGGTGGTAGAAGCCAAAGCAGAGTCACAAAATGATGTTGCAACAAGCAATCTCATCCAACAATTAAAAAGTGATCCTACTAGATCAAATAAGTTTTGTTTGAAGGGGGTATTATTTGGCATAAAAAGTGTTTGTATCTCTCCAAGAATTCCACTCTTAGACACAAGATTTCCATAGAGCTACACGAGTTCTTAGTTGGTGGTCATTTAGGATTTTTGAAGACATATCATCGGGTCAAGAAATACTTTTTCTAGGAAGGGCTAAAAGGCGATGTTCAAAAATTTGTGGTTGAATGTTTGGTTTATCAAAGAAATAAGGGGGAGAAAATTAAACCACCAGGTCTCTTATAGCCCTTATCTATTCATAACCAGCATTGGGAAGAGGTATCCATGGACTTCATCAAAGGGCTTCCCAAATCTAAAGGTCATAATGTCACCATGGTAGTAGTTGATCACCTCACTAAATATGTGTATTTTATTGCATTATCACATCCTTTTACAACAAGTACAGTGGCAAAAAATTTCTTGAAGAGTATCCAAAAGATACATAGTACACCTATGGTTATTCTTAGTGATCATGATCCTATCTTTGCTAGTCACTTTTGGAAAGATTTATTCTCATGTTTGGGTACTCAATTGGCTCATAGTTCATCATACCATTCTCAATAAGATAGGAAAACTAAGGTTGTTAATAAATGTTTGGAAGGATATGTACATTGTTCTCAATGAGTATTTTGGCTACCACTTCAGAATGGTGGTATAGCACTTTTTTTCATAGCTCATAAACAATGTCTCCATTTTTTGCACTTTATGGATAACATCCTCCTTATCACATCATTATTAAAGGTGGAACCAAGGGTTCAGGGATTAGAGGACCACTTGTTGCATCAACAACATGTACTTATAGGACTCAAGGAGAATTTAGCTATGGCACAAAATTGAATGAAACAACAAGCAGACCAACATCATAGTGAAAGAAATTTTAAAATTGGGGATTGGGTATTCTTGAGATTGCAGCCTTACAAACAAATCTTATTAAAGAAACAAAAAAATAATAATAACTTGTCTCCAATATATTATGGGTCATACCAAATCATGTAAAATATTGGTAGTGTTTCCTACAAGCTAGAGTTGCCACCAACAACAAAGGTACATCCAGTTTGTCATGTTTCTTGTTTGAAGAAGGTAATTGGGAAGAATATTCCTATTGTTGATCCTAGAATAGGTTTTGATAATTGAGTGTCAACACACTTAAGATATTTACTAATTTCATGCCAAGCTAGTAACACATGCTGAGTATAATATGTATAGATATTGAGTTGTAATGAGTGTCTAGTCACTCATGTGCCAAGCGATTCAAGTGCTAAGTGAACAGTTGATGCCAAGTAAGTTCAAGTGCCAAGCAAGATAGAATTATAGTAAGTGTTGAACATTAGTATTATCAAGTGTTGAGTAATATAGAATGGACCTAGTTGTTTGTGAAGGTACAAACAACTATGTAAAGCATTTTTGAGCCAACTTATGGACAGATCTCGAAGCTTTGAAGATAAGATCAAATCTATTTGGATTCCCTATGTGATCAACATGCAACCAATTAGAAAAATTGAAGAAATTGCACAGGAAAAATGAATGAATCTCAATCATAGATTCATACGCAACCCTAAGCCACCAAATTTTTTTTAAAGGGAGATGAAGCCTCATAATTCAAAGAGTAAGAGTGAATGTGTATGCAAGGAAGTGATGTGAGGAAATATTTGAAGGAAATGAAAGGGGTAAATTGTCCAAGGTGACTTAGAAGTGTGAAAGAATTGCAAAATTAGTTTACAAAATGGAGGCGAAACTATACAACATTGATACAACAGATCAAGAGGATCAAGATGGATAGAACTATGATTAAAATCAGCAAGACAAAGTTGTAAGTGTGTCAAATCAAACATTTTACTACTACTTTCTCACAACTATATTAGCAAGGTGAAATCCATTGACTAAGATTGATTTCACAATCATTGTAAAATCTTTTGACAGGGTGACATTCCAAGTGAGTGTTTATAAGAAAGGGAAGGAAAATATTGTGACTAGTGTACTTTCTAGGAAGGATGAAAAAGATGAGGCCTTATTGTGTGTCATTTCAATATTACAAGAAAATTGGGTGGTAGGAGCCAAAGCAGAGTCA
The DNA here is from genome assembly GCA_028749045.1 of Cupressus sempervirens. NCBI lineage: Eukaryota > Viridiplantae > Streptophyta > Pinopsida > Cupressales > Cupressaceae > Cupressus > Cupressus sempervirens. The sequence continues at coordinate 783,493,579 of CM053793.1, read as the reverse complement.
CAAATGTCATTTCAATATTACAAGAAAATTGGGTGGTAGAAGCCAAAGTAGAGTCACAAAATGATGTTGCAACAAGCAATCTCATCCAACAATTAAAAAGTGATCCTAGTAGATCAAATAAGTTTTTTTTGAAGGGGTATTCTTTGGCATAAAGAGTGTTTGTATCTTTGCAAGAATTCCACTCTTAGACACAAGATTTCCACAGAGCTACATGAGTCCTTAGTTGGTGGTCATTTAGAATTTTTGAAGACATATCATCGGGTCAAGCAATACTTTTTCTAGGAAGGGCTAAAAGGCGATGTTCAAAAATTTGTGGTTGAATGTTTGGTTTATAAAAGAAATAAGGGGGAGATAATTAAGCCACTAGGTCTCTTACATCCCTTATCTATTCATAACCAACATTGGGAAGAGGTATCCATGGACTTCATCAAAGGGCTTCCCAAATCTAAAGGTCATAATGTCACCATGGTAGTAGTTGATCACCTCACTAAATATGTGCATTTTATTGCATTATCACATCCTTTTACAACAAGTACAGTGGCAAAAAAATTCTTGAAGAGTATCCAAACGACACATGATACAACTATGGTTATTCTTAGTGATCATGATCCTATCTTTGCTAGTCACTTTTGGAAAGATTTATTCTCATGTTTGGGTACTCAATTGGCTCATAGTTCGTCATACCATTCTCAATAAGATAGGAAAGCTAAGTTTGTTAATAAATGTTTGGAAGGATATTTACATTGTTTCACTTTAGAGAAACAATCTCAACGAGTATTTTGGCTACCACTTGCAGAATGGTGGTCTAGCACTTTTTTTCATAGCTCATCAACAATGTCTCCATTTTTTGCACTTTATGGATAACATCCTCCTTATCACATCATTATTAAAGGTGGAACCAAGGGTTCATGGATTAGAGGACCACTTGCTACATCAACAACATGTACTTATAGGACTCAAGGAGAATTTAGCTATGGCACAAAATTGAATGAAACAACAAGCGGGCCAACATCATAGTGAAAGAAATTTTGAAATTGGGGATTGGGTATTCTTGAGATTGCAACCTTACAAAAAAATCTTATTAAAGCAATGAAAAAAGAATAATAACTTGTCTCCAAGATATTATGGGTCATACCAAATCATGTAAAAGATTAGTAGTGTTTCCTACAAGCTAGAGTTGCCACCAACAACTAAGGTACAGCCAGTTTATCATGTTTCTTGTTTGAAGAAGGCAATTGGGAAGAATATTCCTATTGTTGATCCTAGAATAGGGTTTGATAATTGAGTGTCAACACACTTAAGATATTTACTAAGTTCATGCCAAGCTAGTAACACATGCCAAGTATAATATGTATAGATACTGAGTTGTAATGAGTGTTGAGTCACTCATGTGCCAAGCAATTCAAGTGTTGAGTGAATAGTTGATGCCAAGTAAGTTCAAGTGCCAAGCAAGACAGAATTATAGTAAGTGTCGAGCATCAATATTATCAAGTGTTGAGTAATATAGAATGGACCTAGTTGTTTGTGAAGGTACAAACAACTATGTAAACCATTTTGTGCTGACTTATGGATAGATCTCGAAGCTTTGAAGATAAGATCGAATCTATTTGGATTCCCTATGTGATAAACATGCAACCAATTAGAAAAATGGAAGAAATTGAGCGAGAAAAATGAATGAATCTCAATCATAGATTCATACGTAACCCTAATCCACCAAAGTCTTTTTAAAGGGATATGAAGCCCCATAATTCAAAGAGTAAGAGTGAATGTGTATGCGAGGAAATGATGTGAGCAAATATTTGAAGGAAATGAAAGGGGTGAATTGTCCAAGGTGACTTAGAAGTGTGAAAGAATTGCAAAATTAGTTTACAAAATGGAGGAGAAACTATACAACATTGATACAACAGATCAAGAGGATCAAGATGGATAGAACTACGATTGAAATCAGCAAGACAAAGTTGTAAGTGTGTCAAATCAAACATTCTACTATTACTTTCTAACAATTATATTAGCAGGGTGAAATCCTTTGACTAAGATTGATTTCACAATCATTGTAAAATTCTTTAATAGGGTGACATTCCAAGTGAGTGTTCTAAAGTCCTTTAGCCAAGCACACTTTTAATATGGTGTTAAAATCCTTTAATATGATAGGATCTAACAATCCTTTGTAAGCCTTTAACTAGGTAGGCCTTTCACAGGGTAGATCATGAGAATGGTCAAACTATGTAGCCTTAACAAGTGAACTTTATTCTGTAGTAGTGAAGAATTGTAGGTGTCATCCCCACCCTAGTTTTACCTTCTTATTGGAGGGTTTCTGGGTAATCATATTTGGTGTCAAGTGTTTATGTGAATGCATTTACTTTACATATTATTTCAATATGTTAATGCATGCATTGTTTTAAAGTTAAAAAATTTATTGGTCAAAGAATAGTTACTTTTGATTCACCTCCCCTCAGAAGTATACATTTCCCATTTGTATTTCGAAAAATTGGTATCAGAGCTGAGTTCTCATTAGGAGAAGCCTTACAACTTGGAGAAAAGATCTTAAAATGGAAGTTTACAAGTTGGGAAAGACCATTTTGAATCAAGAGATTGAGATACATCTCTTACTACAACAACTAAATGATGCCAGAGATGCCTTGAAAAGTTTTCTAAAGAGAAGGAAAGAGATTGCTATGGCAGAAATGACACACAATACAAAAAGATTGACACCACAAAATTATTTGCAGATGGTAACTCCTATGAATTTGATGCAACAATTGTAGATCTCATGGAAAAGAACATAGCACAAGCTGAGGAAATCAAAAATCTCAAGTTGGAACAAGAATCACAAGCTATACTGCTATGTGAGGTAACTGAACAAAAGAAGAAAGCTATAGAATATAGGGCCATGATTGAAGAAGACAAAAGAGTTTTGGCAAATAGATTGGAAGAAAAATCAGCAAAGCTATTTAGGATCTCAAACATGCAATTGGACACCCTAAGTCAAATGATGAATGCTCATCATGAGTTGAATGTCAAGGACATTGAGATAACTACATTGAATTTGCAGAATGAACAATTGCAGAATGACCTGAAAAGAGAAAAGGAGTTTGCTGAAAGTTTCAACAAGCCAAATGAAGCCATCAAGTACTTTGAGCAACTACTAAAATCCCCTAGGTCTAGTAAAGACACATCAAGATTGGGCTACATAAGCACTAAAGAAGGAGAACCATCCAAAGTTGTTGAGGAAAGAACAATAAAGGTATGAATTCTAAACCTACTTGTCATTATTGTGGTAAGAAAGGACATATAGCTAATGTTTGCAAGAACAAGAATGTTAGTTAGAATGCTAAGCCAAAGAACATGACTCATTGTCACAAGTGCAACAAACAAGGTCATCAGGTACATGGATGCAAAACCAGAACCATGCATGCACCAAAATGTGAAGGATACTGCTAAAATTGTTAGAAGTTTGGACACAGAGCCTTTGAATGTAGATCCAAGTCCACATGGTCATCAAAAAAGCAAACAAAGGGAAGAAGCTATGAAAACTCCTATAACTGGGATTACAATACAAGATATAGCTATCATTATTGTCAAGAATATGGACATATCCTTGAGAATTGCATAAGAACACACTTCAGTGGTAACTACACCATATGGTTGAGTCATGTTACATGCTTTAGTTGTTTGGAGACTGGACATATGAGCAAGCATTGCCCAACAAGGACAAGGGAACCTAAATTAGAATTCAACAAAGGAAAAGGCAAGGTAGATGGTGAACACATCAGAGGAGAGATGAACAAAACATGGAGGAAGAAAGATGGATGCAACACATCAATGAAGGGATCACTTCACCTGAAAGGTCAACTGGTCACATCTCATCCAACTAAGCAAAAAGAGGTATGTGGGACTGATATTTAAAATGCTTTATCATACATCAATTCCAAAAGAAGTTAGTGCTGAAATAGATATGTTAGCATGAAGAAAGATGCAAGACAATAAGTAAATTCCATGGTTAAATCTTTAAGTTTTCACTTTACTACCGAGAGTGAAATGTCCTCTTCAATTGCCAAGTAAAATCCTAGTATGTACCAAGCTGTCAGCCAAGGTTAGTTGAAGCCAAGTCAATAGTAGCTATCAAGTGAAAGGAAATTTCTATTGGTGCCGAGTAAGGGTAATTCTTATAACTACCAAGTGATGGTATAACCAATGAATGCCAAGTAAAATAGAAATTGCATTGAAGTTGAGTTTATAGCTATACATGTACCATGCAATAAATGTTATCTTTTGAAAGGGTATGAGGGAAAATTTTAGATATTTTTTTTGGCATTATGAACACAGAGCAAGAGCGAGCAGAGAAAAGAAGTGACTTACAAGAGAGATCAAAGCATTTACACAAATCATATTAAAGATTGAGCGACAATTCATCAATTCCAAAGGTATTCTTCATCTACTAAGCTACGCAATTTTCATATTTGTTAAACCCTAGCTTTCATAATGGCCTCAAGTTCAAAGAATGTAAAGGAGAAGGAATCGTTTGAAGTTCAACTAGTTAACAATGAGGTAAAACAACCAGACTTTAGGGCTATACCAGAAGTTGCATATAAGAATGATCTAGCAAGCACGTTATTTGTCATTCTACCTAAGGTTGTAATGGTTCAAGATGTGAGGAAGTGTTATAATTGCAAGGTAGGAGGGATTAGAGATATGGAAATTAGAAAAGCATATGATAGGTTATGTGGAAATAGAGAGTTAAAGGAAGAATTCAAAATCATAGAAAGGAAGGGCTTAACTCGTGCCCTAGATTTTCCAACTATCTTCAAAACTAAGTGGATCAAGATTGTTTTAAGCAGAATACACAATGGATTTCTATGGCTAGAAGGTGGACCCATTAAAATTTTGAAGAGAATTGTACATAGGGTTACTAGATACCCAACCCTAGATCAGCCTAAGACTTTGAGGAGTGACTCTAAAGAGGTGATTGAGTGAAATATAGGAGCCAAGTGGAACAAGCGAGGGATGACTATTAACACTATCACTGATCCACTTCTTGACTTTTTTGTGAGAGTTATATCACATAAATTCTATCAGTCAAGTCGACTAAATAGTGTTCCATCTATAGCAGTTGATGTAGGCTACAAGATAGTCAAGAAAGATCATATTTATGATCTTGCAAAAATACAATTGCAATAGATAATGGAGAACCTAGGAGCAATGAGGAAGTCTAAGAGTGCTTAATGTAAATTTGGCTCCATATTGATATGCATATTTTTCTATATTCAAAATGAATTCCCATCTTTTGGTAGAGTAGGATGGAAGATCAATAGGTTAGTTTCTATACAAATCAATGAGTATATTGAGAAAATGAGAGAGAATTTTGAGTTAGTGATGACTAGTTATTTTGAAGATTTCAAGCAGTCCATGAAACAAAGGTTGAGAATTCCTATTTCCCTAGTGGAGAAATATTACAATGATATTTTCTTTTTAATAGACATTGACTTCACCTTCATCCAAGCTACAGTACCTAGAGTTAGATGGTTAAGGCCTCTAGGTTATGAAATAAACATTGATGAAGCTTCAATCGCTATCACTGCACTTCTTGCTAAAGAAGTTGACAAGACTACCAAAAAATTTGGTAACTATGATGTTGTTAAATCAAAGGTTGAGATGGAGTTAAAGATAGCCTCAACTTTGAAGAAGAAAGACAAAATGGTGAAGAAACTCAAACCCAAGTTTGGAGAAGATGATGAAGAAGAAGAAGAGGAACAAGAGGAACAAGGTCAAGAACCTCTTGCTTTGACCCAAGGCATGGGTGAGGATCAAGAATAAGAAGGTGCTAAGGGAGAAGATGTCAAGGAAGAACCAGCAAAGCCTCAAGCAAAGAAGAGAAAAAAAAGACACAACTTGTTGCATAATCTAAGGCAAAGAAGGTTGCAAAACCTAGTGCAACAAAGCCTGCAACTCTAGCAACAAAAGTCACTACAAGGGCAACTACAAAAAAGGCCAAGGAGTAGGCAAAAGAGAAAACCAAGGCAACTGAGTAGATTGGTCCTATGCAAAAGAAGCTGAGAAAAAAATGTGTGGCACAACCAGAGCCAGATGATGAGAAGATAAAATCAAAGAACACAAGCCAATTCAGATTGGTAAGTAATGCTCCCAAATCTAATCTTGAAAACATTTGTGATAATGTTAGAGATGATGTAGATTTGACTAGATTAAAAAACATTGAATTTGGTAAACTGAGTAGAGAAGAGAAAAACATGGTTGAAGAGTCTGTATATGCCATGATGGCAAAATTCAAGAACACCCCTCTTGAATTTGATAACACAATGCCCAAAGAATTGTATACCATTGTTGAGAATAAATGGCACTATTGCCTAAACATGAAAAAGGAAATAAGAGATTCTACATTGGCACAAGTGATGCCAAAATTCTCAAAAGGACAAATAACTAAGGCTAATAAGAAATATGGTATCATATTTGCACCAAAGTACAGGGCATTTAGCATTTTACAGAATAAAATTGAGGATGTTGTGAAGAAATCCACACAAATTTGGAGATTAATATATGGATTAACAACTGCAAAGGAAGGAAAAGTAGATCCCTTTGAGGGAAGGAATAATGAGGAAGAAGGTGAGGACAAGAAGGAAGAAATAGAAAAAGAGAAAGAAAACACTACTGTGGAGGAGACACAACAAAGGAAAGATGAGGTGACAACAACTAAGGAGCAACAAGCATAATAGAGTATTGAAGACTCACAATTACAAGCCATGAGTCCTCCACATGACACAAACACAACTACAAAGACTATAATAGTGAAAAATGTTCTTGATAAATCATCTCAAAACATCAATCCATTGACTGCAAATGATTTGAAAAAGATACTTGACCAATCCACACTATAGGCAAGGCTATGTGAAAATCCTATATTGGTCAGTGTGGATGAACTACAAAAGGTTGTAGCTAACATAACAAGGGAAAATATGTGCATACAAGAACCACCTACTACCATCACTATAGCTACCAATGCTCAACCATTAATAAAAATAGAGGAAAAATCTTCAAAAGTTGATGAAGCTTAGACTGTAGAAGAAAAGGAGCCTACAAGAGAACAGCTAGGACACATAGATGTTTTTGTTCCTACTACACAAGCACAAGGTGCACCACAATTGATCATAATTGATTAAGGAAAATCTAATGAAGAGAAGGACATACCCAAAGAAAAGGAGCAAGAAGCAATACAGACATTGGTAAACTTACCAACCATTGGCACTCCTACTAAAGTCCTTCAGAGGTTGAGCACTAATGCAATACCATTGCAAATCTCAGCACCAGGCTCCAACACAATGAAGGTTGCTAAGGTATTTCACTATGGTGATGCACTTCTAGATGAAGACATAGTGATACCAAAATATGATTACGAAACAATGACCTTAGAATAGATTAATATCATGCAAGAAGCATTGGAAAGAAAGAAGAATCAAGAGATACTCAAGAAAGAGTATAAATAGAGGCAAACACTTCAGGTGATCAAAGACATCTTTTTAGATGCTTTCGACTTGCAAACACCTGATGAATCAAAACCTATATTAAAATAATTATAAAAAATTATTGAATAGGTGACAAATAAAGACTAGGAAACCAATGTTAAACTCATGGAATGGTCTAAAAAGAAATTTCAAGGAAAAGTCAATGAGAAGGTATCTAGTGAGATAACACTATCACAAGTTGTATTGGCTAAGAAAATTGAGAAAGTGAAGAAAGTACTTGAGAACATATTCTCATTGTACACAAAATTGTGTAATCCCACACTCTTCACACAAGAGACGAACCATAGAATTTTGAGTCTAGAATGGAATTTGAAGATTTTAGGCATGCAACTACCTCAAAATCCAACTCAAGGAGAGAAGCACTTTCATTCAGTGCTTCATACATAAAATCAACTAGTTGTGTTAATAGCACAAGAGGCTAACATAAGAGCCAAGTAGATTAATATACAAGCCTACCTTACCCCCCATATGGAAATACTTCAAAAGGAACTAGCCTATGTAGAAGTAGTGTTAAAGAAAGATCCCAATCTTTCAACATTGGATAATCTAGTTCATCTTGCAGTAGAGACAACCATCCAGATTAAATCCTTAGATGTTGCATTAGATAGTTGGGATGTTGCTTTGAAGATCATTATGAAAGTCCTCAAGAACTTTTTGGACAAATACACAATCAATGTATAGAGCCTTTGACATCAGTGTTAAAAAGAGGGAGAAATATTCAAGGGGGATAAATATTAAATGGGGGAGACAAATATGAAAGGGGGAAATAACCCAAAAAAGGGGGAAAGCAAGCAAAGGGGGAGCAACCAACAAAAGAAAAAGCATAGTATATCAGACAAAAACAAAGTGTCAAAAATATTTTGAAAATTGACTTAGAGAAGAGAAGAAATTTTGGATACAGAATGGGCACATTAACTCAAGGGGAGTTACAAAATTTTGAGGTATACGAGTCTATTACAAAAGTTTTGAAAATTTTAAAGTTTTGTATACATATGTCGAATTGTATGTATATTTTACTCAAGGAAACTATATTTTTTATGTATAGTTAGGTGTTTTTGCCACTCATGTCAAAGGGGGAGATTGTTGATCCTAGAATTGGTTTTGAAAATTGAGTGTCAACATACTTAAGATATTTACTAAGTTGATGTCGATCTAGTAACACATGCCAAGTATAATATGTGTAGATGTCGAGTTGCAATGAGTGTCGAGTCACTGATGTGCTGAGAAATTCAAGTGCCAAGTGAATAGTTGATGTCGAGTAAGTTCAAGTGCTGAGCAAGATAGAATTATAGGAAGTATCGAGCATTAGTATTATCAAGTGCCAAGTAACATAGAATGGACCTAGTTGTTTGTGAAGGCACAAACAACTATGTAAACCATTTTTGAGCCGACTTATGGATAGATCTCAAAGCTTTGAAGATAAGATCAAATCTATTTGGATCAATTAGTAAAATGGAAGGAATTGAGCAGGAAAAATGAATGAATCTCAACCATAGATTCATACCTAACCCTAAGCCACCAAAGTCTTTTTAAAGGGAGATGAAGCCCCATAATTCAAAGAGTAAGAGTGAATGTGTATGCGAGGAAGTGATCCAAGCAAAGATTTGAAGGAAGTGAAAGGGGTGAATTGTCCAAGGTGACTTAGAAGTGTGAAAGAATTGCAGAATTAGTTTACAAAATGGAGGAGAAACTATACAACATTGATACAACAGATCAAGAGGATCAAGATGGATAGAATTGTGATCTGGAATCAGCAAGAAAAGTTGTAAGTGTATTAGATCAAACATTCTACTGTTATTTTCTAACAACTGTATCAGTAGGGTGAAATCCTTTGGACTAAGGTTGATTTAATAGTCATTATAAAATCCTTTAATAGGGTGACATTCCAAGTGAGTGTTCTTAAGTCCTTTAGCTAGGCACACTTTTAATAGGGTGTTAAAATCCTTTAATAGGGTAGGATCTAAAAATCCTTTGTAAGCCTTTAATAGGGAAGGCCTTTTATAGGGAAAATCATGAGAATGGTCAAACTATGTAACCTCAATAGGTGAACTTTATTGTTGCAGTAGTGAAGAATTGTGGGTGTCATCCCCACCCCAGTTTTACCTTCTCATTGGAGGGTTTCTAGGTAATCATATATGGTGTCAAGTGTTTATGTGGATGCATTTACTTTACATGTCCATATCAACAAAGTCAAAGAGATCGGTTTCATTTGATTGGTATGTGGAAGACCTTGATGTTGAGAAGTTGTGTGATTCGCATGGAGTGGAAGGTGTTTTGGCCCCTTGGAAGGAAGCTTCATCTCTTTTACTAGCTTCTTTATTTTTACTTGGAGAAGCATATTGCTTTGAATTGTCCCCATGGCTCCTTGCAGATGATGCCAAGACTGTCCTTGTTGTTTTCTTCTGCCATAACATAATGTTCACAAAGTGTTAGAATTGTCTCTAGATGAAAAGAAACTATAGAGGCTCAATTGACATGTGATCTTAGTTAATGTAGAAGATATATTATGAAATATCATCTGAAATGTTGATAAAAAAGTCTTCCTAAAACAAAAATGTAAACCATATCAATTAGAAAACAAAAATGTAAACCATATCAATCCTAAAAATGATTTATATCATTAATCAATGTAAAAGAGAGTAGAAAGAAGTCATAATTGATACCTGAAATGTGAACATTGTAGGCATTTGATCCTTTGAAATGAACATGTTCTCCTAATGAAGGCTTAAACTAGTCTGGATCCCTACAGAAACACATGACATGTAATTGAATGGATAAAAATTTATGGTACAAGCACTTGAAACACTTAGACTGGATATTGTAGCTCAAGTGCCAAGGTCTTGAAAAATGTTGAACACATTTACTTATTGGTGAAGTTTATATGCAACATCAAGCAAAAGTTTATTATATGGTGCAACACATTCACTCAAAGCCAGTGATCAGAACAATAATCATCTTATAGAAGGATACCGATCACATTAAAATTGCATAAGATTAATATTAAAATTGGCCATCTTCAAGCTAAAATCATCTGTTTAAAAAGAAAAACTCTTTACTATTTTTCCCATTGTTCTTTGCACCATCAAGTTTTATTTTAACTATTATATGTGGAAAAAATGTAATATTGAGAATAGTTTATGTTCTACCAATAGGTTCCATATAAATAAATGTCAAGGATTTTATATTATTCCAATCTAAACTGATTAGAAAGTTTACCTCAAATTTTTGTAGATCTATCTCCGACCAAGTGGAAGCTATGTAACATACCAGTTAGAGCTAAAGCAAGCTGCCATATTAAGATGTTGAGGGAGATGTTGTACCTCTATCACTGTGAGCTTGTGTGTCTTCCTCATTACATGCTTGGGCTGAATATTTGACTGTAGAATCACATGTCTCACCTATTAAAAAAAATAGTACATCAGCATGTCAAGAAGGGTTCCATCTTTCGACAATGCATTTGATGAATTGAACATCTCAATTGTAACCAGCACAGTTTTTAGGGCTACGTCCCAAATGATTTGGCTAGAACTTGTGTTCTAGGCCCAGATGTTGCAAATAACAACCTATGATGCCTTCATCTATACACAATGTCTTTCTAGTTTCTTTCTACTCACACGCCCATTTCATTTCATATGATCATCTGAAAATTGTGTCACTCTAAGCTCTCAACTGTTTCCTTTTGATTGATCATCTGATAACTGTTGAATGAGAGATTTGGGATAAGCTATAGGCATCCATCAAAGCATAAAGGATTTTTTCAAACAGTGTAGATGAAGTAGTAGCATTTGCCTTGGGAGACATGCTTGCAAAATGGAAGCATAGATAAGTCATGTGAACTGTTTGACAGGATGCCTGAATGTAATGTGGTCATCAAAAGTCATGGTTGCTAGATATGCACAAAATAGATATATTGAGAGAATATATTTGTTTAAGTTGCAACTGCCCTGGTAGACATGCATGCAAAATGTGGAATCCTAGACGAATAGTTAAACTGAATCCTCCTCTTGGAGGAAGGCTACAAAAAATACATAGTTCAATTGAATGGTCTATAGATACCATCAAGATTAGCATTTTGAACAATCCATCCAGGATCCTATTATGTATTGGCCACTATTCTTAGATGATTTGTATTCATATGTGTCATGTTTGCGGCATCACATCTCACCACACTTATCATTGTATAAAGTTTTATGTCTCTACCAGTAGGCATATTCAACCTGCAATAAGTTTGTGATAGCTAATATTGAAAATCTCTTATTGCAATTTTGAAATAAAAGCTCCACTAAGTAGCCAACAACATTTCATCCATATTTTATATAATATTGAGTACCACATTTATCATATGTGTTTTCTATCTCAAGGAGCTTAACTAAACTAGTATTGGGTTGATGATGGCCTAATAATACCTTGTTAAGACCCTCAAGACAAGACACATCAACTCTGAGCAGAAAGCATACTGATAAATTAAAATTAAGTGTGGAACAATTAGCGAAGCTAGCATTCAAGTATTAAAAGGGAATGTAATAAAATATTTAATTTCTTACCAGTTCATGTTTTCTGATTATGCACTGTTCATTAAAATTCATTTTTCTACTGTCTCACAATCAACTAGATGATGAGCTTCCTTGGAGCACTAAAGAGGTTTCAATCAAAATTTCAAACTATTTAAGTTTCAATACAATATATTAAAATCAAGAACAATATGTTGGAAAACAAAAGCACCTGCTAGAAGGACTATTACTAAGCACAATATAATAGAACTTACATTATAGAAAAAGTTGTGTGAACATTTGCAAGTGATATCATAGCACCCACTTCTAATTACAAAGTCAACACCATACTCATAGTTAGGAGCTAGACACCATTTGGTCTACAAGTACATCCAAACAACAATTTTAAGCAAATTACTTATTTCATACTCTCTACTAACCCCAAAAAATACTCTGGATATGGAATAAAGATAAATCTATTAATAACAAACATAAGACCACAATGCGGAGAAAGTTCTAAATTGATAAACAATAAAACATTTAGTACAAAAGGAACAGATACTCTAAATTATGTAAACAACCAAGAACAAAAACTCTGTTTATGCTCATACGTGTTCCTCTATAACATCCTATCAAATAAGATTATGTAAAAGAAGCATCAACAATTAAATTATTATTATTATCCCAATATAGGGAACATGGAGTGCTCTTCAGAAAGATTAATAAGATGGGAACATGTATATTTGTAGAGAATTATTCAAAAGATGCTACAAAAAACAAAGAAAACTACTCTGCAAATACACTCAAAAGGAACAGTCAAACTAGGTAAGAACTGTGATTAGACAAATTTAATTTCTTTAAGATGACCAATCAAATAATCAAACCTTTCTATTTTCCTCAACATATGATATGAGAAGGTATCGTGTATATTTTTTTCTATCTTCATCAGAGACCAAAGAAAGCACCATATTCTCATCAATAGCAGCTCCACATGATGGGACAGGACACCGTAAAGAAAGACATCTGGGTCCATCATTTATAGAAGTGTGAATATAGCCTACAAAGCACAAGAAGTATGTTATGGCATGCAGGACCATTGCTTACCAATAAATGAAGAGTGTTCCTTGCACATCTAACTTACAGGATACAAATCATTCTATCCACATGTAAAACTGTTAGCTAAATCATATTTAAAATGAGAATGAACACAATTTCTAACATGAAAGAAAAGTCAAAACTGTAACATAAGTTATGATGGACATAATTACATTGTAAAAAATAAATGTAGCAGCTATAATGATCTCACCATGGAACATGTGACAAAAAAAGCATGCAACTATATGATTCATTTCTTTCTATAAGGTTCCACTGAATCATTTATTTAGATACTAAGAGATGTTTTAAATCTGAAAAAGTTTTGTGATACCATTGCATATAACATAGCATCTCCAAAGTCTCAATCAAGTCATGCTTTTCAATTCCATGATCAATATGCATTGTGATAGGGACCTATCAAAGTAACTTTTATGTTAAGCATTGTTCAGAAATTAGCCAAATTTAACTATCAAAGAATAAAATTGGGATAATTCATTATGTAATTCTACTGCAAAAACTTTGCTTCACATTTAAATAGGATATATAATGATCAATGCCTACTAGATCCATTCAAACTTGGTAGTATTTAGAAAGTGTCATCACCTGCTATAGTACAAGAGCATGCCATGATCTCTCCACAATGCCCAGTTATGTGGTTGCAAAATTAGCAACCTCTTAGATGCCATAATGGACAATCTAGATAAGATGAATAAAGAGATGCAACAAATTAGAATGAGGCATGAAAATACAATCATCATTGGCCATAACTTCCAAAAAAATTATGTTATAGATAGAAATTAATTGTAACTTTGCCTCTTCTAGACTATAGATTCTCACAGCAATTATGTACTGCTCTTAGACAAAAAAATTATCATCGCATAAATCGCTCATTAAATTACAAACTATTGATATCTTGAAGCACCAAAGGTCCAAATGTTCTATGCTATGATAGCTAACATAAATTTTCTAATTTGAAGTCAAAAAAATAGCCTAGTATACCATCAGAGATAAAAAAATATTTTCGTTGGAAGAAAAGATCTAAAAATGGAGATACCATCCATGACAGACTCCACTAGAAAAAGAAGAAAAGAGGAAAAATAAACAATATCATTTAACAGATAGGTAGAATGAAGAATTACAAGGGTGGTCTTACAAAGAGAAGACAAAATAACAAGGCAACAAAATTAGAATAAACACAAAACTATCATTCTTTCTGACAAAAAAAAAAAAACAGCACGACAATAAATCTTTTAAGAGATTCAACGTCCAATATAGATTCTGCAGACTGAAAGAAGCTAAATTCATAGTACACAAATATAATAGAGAAAACTAGTGAATTGAATTCTCTTTGAGAGCCAAAAAGAGATTCGAGAACAATATTTGCTATTCAAAATGTGAAGCAAATGATACAAAACAGTCACAAACCTGATTGATCAGAAGTGAGCTGCAAACAAAATTCATAGCACCATTATTGATAGGCAAAAAGTATCTTGATTAGCTTCTTTGAAGGAGATAAACCTCAAGTTCCCAATTATGTTCTTGTTATGGATAGGGGTGGAAATAGTTTAATATGTCAATTTCTATCATTTATAGCATGCTAGTTTAGCATAACTAGCTAGTTAAATCAAGCATGATATAACAAGACATCATGGGTACCAATTTTCAAGATTATGGGCTATGCCAGATATGGGTACAGGGCTATAAAATGTGTCCCTCTGTTACACGCACACATGCACACATATACATACACACACAAAAGAATATTAGAAACATTCATAGTTGTTGTAGAAAAATTATTAATTGCTATTGTTGTTCTAAATCTTCCAATGTTATTAACACAAAAAAGCCCTCCCACTTTCCATGAACCGTGCTCCAACTTGTTGCATTCAAACAGTGATCAAATGAGTGCAGATCCCCGCCAAAAATCTAATTGTTCAAAACTCTCCATCTAACACTTGTTGCAGTGAAAATATAGGTGCAGTAGTCAAATGAGAATCATAACATTGAAATAAGGGAAAACATTGAATCAGTTTGTTTTTAGGTGAAAATAGGTTGAGTTCGTTCACTTTTTAAATTCTGTTTATTTTTGTAGTTTCTTAGGGGGGTCTCATGTATTGTGGAGCATCTCCTTTTAAGAGAGATTCACCTCAAAATTAGGGCACATCCCTTAGAATCCCAAGACATCCCAAAGTGCATCAACTATCAATGACCAGGAAAATGGGATATGAGTATATAACATGTGTGGTTGTTTTTAAGGCTTGCATTCACACCTCAGTTAAGTATGTATATGTACTCTTAAATATTTTGCATTAGGTAGTATGCTAACTCGAGTGGCATAGGATTCAATAAAGTTGAAAAAAAAAGAAGGTTGTATTCTGAATGATTATGGAAATTTTTTAGGGGTAATGTTAAAGATGAAAGTGGGAGGCATACAACAATAAAGCTATAATTCTCAACACCAAACCTAATAAACAAGAACTCAATGGAATTCACATCTTAGTTCCTTAGGCCACAAAATTAAAGCATTTGGATTGTCAACTTTCTTTTGTTTCTCAGATGCATGACCCATAGGTCGAAGTGGTGAAGTTAGCAACAATCTAGGGTGTGCCCTTGAAGCATATTTTCAGTAAAGCCTCTGCAAGAACCAACCAAATAAAGTAAAATAGATGATGTCTTTTATGCAATTACATCTAAGTGAAAAATATATATAAAGCCATGTGTTTGTTGAAATCATTAAATTCAGACAAGGAGTTGAAATATCCTTCAACTTCATGTCATTTCAGAAGCCTCAAGGTTGTCCCATTTTAGATGTTCCAATAAACAAATGCCACTTTGTGTTTGATAAACTCACCTTGAGATTTGCCAAAGCAATTGTAGTGATGTCTTTGTTTGACCCAAGTTTAATTTTGGGAAGTGATACACTAGTAAAATTAGAAGCCTTAGATCCAAGATGCTTAACACAATTACCATTTACTCTAGCAAACCAACTTTCCCCTGCAGATAGTTTAAAGAGCTCCTGAACAAACATACCTAAAATAGCATTAATTGAAAAGCTTATAAATATAATTTTTTTGAGAGACATTTAATGAAAAACTAATATAGAGTGAAAGATCCAAATAAGCAGGAATCATTTTAAACTGTTAGCATTGACTCCATCACATGCAACTATTGCACAATTTTGCGATGCATTGGTGTTTGCGCAACACATAGAACCAACATCCATATGCATTGAGCATGTCTGATCTTTAATGCATGCAGAGTTTTGTGTTGGCCCATTAGGCTATTACCACTAGCTGACCCCATTTGAGTTGAAGTTGTCATGGTAACAAGCACTTAAAAATGAAGTACAAGTGAGGTGTATATTTTAATCTAGTTTTGCAATCTCAAAACCAAAATAAAAATAAAATTCAAATGCTTAAGAAATCAGAAGAAATGATGATTTATGAGACAAAAATCCCCATCAAAGAATGTACAATATTTTTCTATATCAAAATTATAGTAGCTACTACCCACATCACAAAATATTGTGCACTACAAACAAAAATTTCTCAAATCGGTATCTTGGTTTGCCTGACCAGCCCAGAGAACTGAGAGCATTTCATTCTCAAGGTAAAAATTTTAAGCTAATTTTCCTAGTCGATTTAATTCATGAAATGTCAAGAAGAAGTAAACTGAAAGATAAAACCCAATGTGATTCAGCATCATAGAAATTTATGAGAGCATATGCAATAGGTCACTTGTCATTAAAAAGTATGCTTAGACAAATTATTAAAATGTCCAAAGAGTGGAACTCAGAGGTCTAGAAACATCAAACGTAATTAATGAAATGTCAAGAAGAAGTAAACTAAAAGATAAACCCCAGTATGATTCAGCACCGTAGAAATTTCTGAGAGTATATGCAATAGGTCACTTGCCATTAAACATATTGCTTAGACAAATTATTAAAATAGGAAGTCCAGAAACATCAAATGCATTAACCAATGCTAATGAAGTTTGACAAACAACATGCATAGAATGAAGCCCATGAAAGTAATACTCAATGAAGAAGTGTTAATAGTATATAATACCCAAAAACCTAAATCTAGTTGGATATCAAGAACAAACCACCAACTAGGACTAACATCACCACACAACTGTCAATAGTGATTAAAAAGTATAGAAGCTTAATAAAGTATGTGACTTTAGTACACAAGCTTGCTGAAGAATTGAGAAGATAATAACAAACCTCTATGTTATTAGTTTTAGGCCATATCAGAAAATACTCCCCAATTCATGCTCCTACAATAGTAATTCCAAGTCTCTGGCAAACTTTAATATATATAATGCTGAGCATTATTGCTAAAAAAATAATTTAGTATTAATTAGAAAGGTTGAGATAAATGAAAAATCTATTAAAAAAAAGCCACTCGTTGAAACACCAATTTGTTACTTTCAATGCTTTAGGTTCCTTTTCAACTAAAAGCTAATGCAATTTGAAATAGAATCATAAGTGAAATTCCTATGACATACAGTCAATTGGCCTCCAAAATTAACAAATTGTAATTGTTAAAATTCAACCTCCAATAAAAGCATGATTTGTGCATATAAACAAAGATAGGAAGAAAGTAAAGAAATTATCACTTCCAGATGTAGAACTTAGCACTATATGTAAGTATGATTTTTTTGGATCTTTCAAAAGAGATGATCTAGTAAACCCCCATAAATCAAGGAGAACTAAATTATCTGCTTCCAAAACTTCAGCTAAATAACATCCAATATCTTTTGATGCTAACTCTGCTTCTACCTATTTTTCTATCACATCAAGCTCTAAGAGCCATGATGAAATGCTTTTTCCCTTCAGAAGGAAAGCATCTAAGCTACCTTCATCAGGAGATTGTCTATTGGTTCTAGGAATTTCTCTTCCTTTACTTAGAACAGAATTAGCATCCATGTCTTGATTATAAGAAATATATGTTTCATTCTCTGCAGCAATCAATAACATAGCCTATAATGCAATTTCAAAACTCATGAGAACACATTGACATTTGAGCATATAAATAAAAAATTGTAAGAACACAATGACAAAGATACCAAAAATATTGAGGAGGATGCAATTCTGAATGTTGCAAATCTGGCAGTCAGAGTAGAGTGTAGGGTCACCTCTAAGGAGTGTGTATTGATTGTTATATAAATTTGTATGCTTGTGAATGCAGTGTGAGGGTAGCCAACGAGCTGGGGGCTAGCAATGGCAAAGGAGCCAAATTTTTTGTTATTGTTTTTGCAATTACTTCAACCATGATAGGCCTTATTTTTCTAGGAACTTGAACTAACATGATGGTCAGTATGAACAACCTACTCTAGAGTAGTATAGAATTGATAAAAAGATTGGTAATCTGCTAAATGGAATTAGTGTTTAAGTGTGTACCATTTAACTTTAAGCTCATGAGCATTGAGCAATGGGTTACGAAGATTGTCTTAACATAAAACTCCAATTGCACATAAACAAGATGATTAAGACATGATAAAATTTACTAAATTTTACTTACCTACAAGAGATCACTAATGTTGACAATGAGGGATCCAAGAACAGGGGATAGAATAAACCATTCTCCATCTTTCTTAACTTGAAGACCCTCAACCTAATCATCTAGCAGGGCAGTGATCACAGTCCCATCTGAATGGGGTCTCAGTCCATTCACAAAATTTGGCTGAGGACAAGGAGGATAATAATTGATTATGAGCTGAAGCAACAGTTCCCTGATAAGAGTTTGAACATAATCATTATCCAACCCCAAACCCTTAGAAAGCATACCACGCAACTTATTTGTAAGATTGAGTACCTCTTCTCCATATTTTTGATAGGTTTCCCTTCATTGTCCACCACCAATCAATCAACATCAATTTATACTCCAAATTAAAAATTGCTTATGAATTTTGTAATTAAATTTACTTAACTATATGAGAGGGGTGTTTTTGGCCAATGTTCAACTGCCTTTATAGAGGGTGGGGAGATAAAATGAACAAGGGCATCGACCCAATCCAAGACTGTGTCATTGGATATGTCAAAGAAGTGACCGTAGCCTTCAAGCATACGAGTACTGAGTCTTACTGGGCACTGTCTTTTTTTTTCTTCCAAAGGAAGATCAAAAAAATATTTTGACACACCTTTAACCCATGATCCTTGTCCATCTAATCCAATTGATTAAATCCATCTACGAGGATCAAAATTTCCAGTCTCCATCACTTGACAAGTGTCATGCTCTCACATGTATGACCATACCTACTTAGCCTACTCCTTGCTCAAAGTTGTAAGCATGCTCATACATATGTAGACATCCAAGACTTATCATACATGTTAAGTTTATTTAGGCCCTAGGAATCCTGCTAGAAGTCTTAGTTTCCATAAGATCTTATCTTTTAATGTTGTCAAATTTCCAAAGTGTGTGATATAATTCACTTGTGAATGAAAAAAAATCCAGAAGGAACAAGCGAATCTTACATTTTGTCATTACTTCTTGAGGCCAACATGTTTAATATTTGTTATGTTAGCAATCTCATGTCATAGGAGTAACACACATGCCATGATCTATTATAATTTTGTGTCTTGCCTTGCTTATATAAGCAAAGTATCTCTTACATACTGTAACATCTAATTTCTCAATATAATCAATGAATCATATTGTATACTTGATTGGTGGAATAGCATGTATTGTTGTTGGTTCTCTCTTGTGTTTTATGTGGAAGGTAGGTTGGTGTTGCAAATCATAATTGTATCTTGGTTGTTCACTTCGAGGTTTGAATCTGGCAAGCCCCTTTCCAATCTAGATAGTTTCTACTATCAGGTTCTTTCTATTGTGATTTGAGTTGTTTGGATGATCTTATAAATTCCCATATGGTTTTCTCTTGCATTTTAATACAATCTTGAGAATAAAAAAGACTTACAAAGATTTGATGATCATATGGCTAATATTCTTTGAAATATTAGCATAACTTTGAAATATGGCTAATATTTTTTCATAAGATTTGAAATGCAGCCTGACTAAAAGTTAAATAAACCTTCCTTTTATAAATCTAGAACTTCAACATCATTGATAGTAAGTAGTGACTAGACTCTATCTTACCTTAGACTTAAAATGCAGTTCCTTCAACTGAATTTTTTTTTTTTTTTTTTCTAAAAAGACCTTTATTTAATAATAATAAAAATCATGTGAAGGTGGAAAAATAGTTATCAGGTTTCTTCCATTAAAATGCACTTATAGAGTTTCTTCCACAAAAGAGAACTAAGAAAGAAAGCCCTTCAAATAGAAATATGCACAAATTAAATGATCCCTTTGAGAATTCTAAAAAAATCAACATTTGATGAATATATGGCTTGAACAAAACTTTGAAAATTGCATAAACTAAAGCATCCATGACTCTAAAAATCTAGTGTGCAATGAAAACATATCTGCGAATGCATTTACAATTCCAATAGACATAAATGGTTGATGTTATGAAAAACCATCAATTTAGAGCAGGATTTCCAACTCCTAGTTCATATAGATGGATTCACTATTAACATGCTTTGGATTCTCCAATATAATACTACACAAAGATCCACTCTAGAAGCACCCAATGGATAAAAAATAAAACAACATACCTTAGATCAAACAACTGTTTAAGTTTCCTTGACAGGAGTCTCCTGACAGTAAATTCCATCAAAACCTGCTAGCATTGACTTTGATCCCCTCAATAGTGGTTGTATTCCATTTGTTCTTAAATCATTTTGCATCCACCCCGTTACCGAGGATCTATCTGAAGTATAATTGAGCAAATATTCCTATGACACATGCTTGCCAAAATGATGGCCATCCACCTCTGGCTCCTTTTTTGTCTTTCTCAGAAATCCAAAGCAACTGCAGCAGTAGTCGTGCCAATGCATGAATTGATGTATTAATTAAATTAAAGAGAAAAACCAATCAATCATCATATCCAAATCTGTTCTTAAAAACAATGAAGGTTAAAAAAACCTATCTCAGCACAGAGATAAAACATGCAAGCTCCCTAAGATTAAATTAATGATAGAAAATACTTAGCTCTCAAGAATTTGAGAAGTGTGCTTGGATTCCATTACAACTTCTCGAGTATGTATTTGTCTATCCTTTTGTAGCAAAAATGGGCTGGGGATTTGATAGATCTTCGAAGAAAGCACCTTAATAAAAGGATTAAACCACAAATTGATTATGGGTGTAATCAAGCTCCATTCCTTCACTCCTTCACTCCTACAGTTCTCGTGCTCCATGAAAACCAAAGCGAATGCTTGTGTACCTCTGGCGCGCGCTCCATGAAACCCTTTTTCATTGAACATGTTAAGCTCTTGTTGGTTGAAATTTTGACCAACACAGGCATGGATTTTTAAAAAAAATACTTTTCCTTCCATATTCCAACCAATCTAAAACATTTTAATGCATGGTCAAAAATTTTGGTCAAAAAATGAGGTCAAATGTACTAGTGTAATAAGTTTGTACTTGAAAAGATAATGTGTTGTTCAAATCAATACATGAAGTGTAGGAGATAGTTGAATGAACTTCAGTTGAAACAAGTCATAATTATAAGCTTGACTGAGTATTAGTGTTGCATAGTTAATGAAGGAGTTAAAGCAAAAGATTAAGGAACTTACGCATTGCCAAGTAGAATAGCGTTGGCCAAGTATCTTTATTGGCCAAGTGATGATTATTGTCAAGTGATCTAGTGAAGATTTAGAATAAGAATGTATTGATGACTGATTAATCCAATGAATATCAAGTAGAAAGACATAGTGGTGACCGAGTGACAACAAAAGCATAATTTGTGAAAGAATCAATTGCTGACATAGTTGAAATCTTGGAATAAGAAAAACATGCAGATGATAAGAGTTGATGAATTATATTATTTAATGCAAGGATTAGGTGAGCAATTAAAGGCTAATATTTGAAGAGATGTTTCTAGAAGTGTTGAGAAGAGAAGAAGAAGAATAAGATGGACAAATGTTTTGGATTTGATCATAAACCCTAAGATCTATGATTGTGATTAAGCAGAAAACTATTAAAGCTACCTATTTAAGGAGCTATCTGGTATGTTTTGGGTTGTTGTTGGACTGAAAACTTGTGAAGAGAAGTGGTGGACAAGCTTGCAAGGAGTTGTGTGAAGTTTGTAAGGTGAAGGATTGCTTGAAGAGTTGTTAAGCAGATCTGAGATGATGAGAATGATGGAGTCCAATCAATGAACTAGAGATGAGCTAAATAAATATTTGAATTTGCAAAGTGAGTTGTAGTTTATCATATCAAAGTTTCAGTGATAGTTTCTAACCATTATGTCATTTGTAAAATCCTTTTGATAAGGTTGATCTAACAATCATTTGTAAATCCTTTAATCAAGGTGACATTCTAATAGAATGTTCTTAATTCCTCTAACAAGGACACTCCCAACAGGGTGATTAATTTTTTTAATAGGGTCACACCTAACAACATATTTTGTAACCTTTAATAGGGTCAACTCCTAATAGATCTCACTTTAGAAGAGTGAACAAGTAGTAGCATGTTATAGTTGGTTTTTTTCCAAGTTGGATTTCCATGTTAAATCTTGATGTCAAAAATTGTAGGGATGTTTGTTGCATGTTTATATTACTTACTATTTTAAGTTTAACTTTATTTTTGATTGTGATAAGTTTCTACAATTTGGCACATATAGAACAAATATCTATAATGGAATGAATAAGTTAGATTATCATCAATAGTTTTATTCAGTGAGTTGTTGGGTTAAGTTTATTAAAGTTTTAAGTGTTCAATTTATACACTTGGACCTAGGGATAATTGATTCCACCCCCTGCTTTTAGTTATTCCAAATATTCTAATAATTGGTATCAGAGCTCTTGGTGCTTGTGTAAAAGTTTTAAATGATTAAAGATCAAGATCAAGATGTATAAGAGAGAGATACCCAAGTTGTGCAAGGAGAAATTTTCAGCATGGAAAAGGCTGATGAAGTTGTATTTATTAGGTATTGGATATTCTACCCTAGTATCTTGAAAATGAGTACATTGAATCTCCCAGACCTATGATTATTGAGCAGATGAAAGAGAAGCAAGAGCATAACAAAATGATGATTAAGCTTTCACCCTCTCTAAGGTATTCTAAGTTTGATGAAGTAAAAGACTACACGAATGCAAAGAAAATATGGGACAAGCTGGCATTAATTCATGGAGGAGACTCAAATGTGATTAGAGCTAAGGCATAAAGTTTAAGAGGAAATTTTGATGACATGAGAATGAACGAAGGTGAGGATATAACACAACATGTTGCAAGAATTAAAGAAGTTGTGAATGCTATTAGGAGTTCTAGAGGTGAAATAGCTTAGGAGATAGTGATTAGCAAGGTACTGAGAACTTTACTTCCTATTTATGTTATTAGAATGTCTGCAATACAAGAGTTGTGATGCAAACTTGGTAATGATCTCACATTAGATAGTCTAGTTGGTAGACTCATAACTTTTGAGTTGGATAATTTTGAAAATTATTCCCTTAACTAATGTTGAAAGTGCTTTGAAAGAAAAAATGACTCTTGATGGTTCTAGAAAGAAGAAGAAAAGAAAATATGTGAATATTGATAGTGACTTAGATGAAGAACTTGATGAACTTGATATGTTACTAGTAAAGAGGCTACCTAGAGGAAAAGGTAAATACAAAGGTAAACTTCCTATTATTTGTTTCACATGCAATAATGTTGGTCATATTGCTGCAAGGTGTCCTGACAGAGAAGATAAGGATGAGAGAAAGGACAAAAGGTACCAAGACATAAGAGACAATTTAGATAGAAGAGGTAATAAAGACTACAAAGGAAAAGGTAAAAAATCTTGTTACATTGTTGAAGAAAGTTCTAGTAGTAGTACTAATGAAAATAATGAAGAGGTTATGTATGTTGCTATGAAAGATGATTTTGATGAGGATGAAAGATGTGAAAATATGGCTATAATTTTACATATAAGAGAAAATGATAGATGGATAATTTGTAGTGGATGTTCACATCACATGAGTGGTGATAATAGTGTTAAATTTGGAAATGATGCACCATGTTATGTGAAACATAAAGGATCAATTATTTTGAATGATAATATTAGATGTGATAATGCATTTTGGGTTGATGGTCTAAAATATAACTTGTTGAGTGTGGCACAATTGATCAATTCTAGTTATAGGGTTGAATATCTAAACAAGAAGGCAAAGATCTATGATGCTATTGGTGAACAAATTCGAAGTGGAGAGAAAACAAGAGGTAATTTGTTCTATCTAGACCTATCTAAAGATACATGCTTATTTGCACAATATGAAGATGTTTGGCTATGGCATAAGAGGTTGTGTCATGTAAATTTTGATAATTTGGTTGAGATTAGAAAGAAAATAAGAGTAAGAGGATTGCCAAGATTGAGCAAACTAGACAAGGTGGTGTGCAAATAGTGTCAATTGGGAAAAATGACTAAGTCTAGTTTTAAGAGAAAAACTTGTTCTTCTGATGATATTTTGGAATTAGTTCATATTGGTTTATGTGGTCCTATTGGAGTACAAAGCTATTGTGGAGAGAAATAATTTATCTTATTTTTTGATGACTTCTCTAGAATGATGACTATAATATATCTTAAAGAAAGATATGATACTTTTAAAATGTTTAAGGGCTATTTCGCTAGAGTGGAGAAGGCAACAAGTAAGAGTCTAAAAGTGCTTGAGATCAGATAGAGGTGGAGAGTTCATATCTTGAGAGTTTAATATATTCTTGAATTTGTCCAAAGGCATCTTCTTTTCCACCTTCTTAGGGTAATCACCCACTTGCTTGAGGTCCATGGGGATATGTTGTAGCATAGACTTCCATGTGAAAGTATTGGTGTTTCTTTCAAATTTCTCTTGTAGATCAACCAGGTCCAGTAGTTCGCTCATCACACCATCCAATCCAAAAGCTTCTATAAAAGAGGCATGGTTCAGTGTGAACAAAATTATTCCATCCCACCTATGGAATGATTTAGTGGCCAAATTGTATGACTTGATTGGGACTTTTACCAAATCAACATCCACGAATACTTCTGAAAAGATAAGCTTTGCCGGATTCTTCTTCCATGGGTTGTAAACAATGATCTTTTTTGTTTTGTTGCGATAGAAATATCTAAATAGTTCATAGCTAGTGACTCCAAGGCATGTAGCATCTCTACAAAATGTATAAGGGTCTCTAAAATCATGGTCATTTGCAGAAATAACATTGGAGGATTCCAGGAACAACTTAATCCATTCTTCAACAAACCAGTTAGGTTTCTTTTGCCTGGTTTTTCCTCCTTTGGAAGTTGAAGTTTCTATAAATTCCATGCCTGAGGCTTGAATCTCTTCTATCTCTTTGTCAAACATCATGAAAGTAGATTGAAAGACTAGAAAACTCTACAACTAGCTCTGAAAACAACAATCTATTCACACTAAAAACTCTTCAATCACTAGAAATCTCTTCTCTTTGCAAATGGTAATGAATTAGTAGTTTATGGAATGTTTTTATGTTGTGCATACTTTCATCAACCTTCTCTATGCATTGATATTATGCATTCTCGATCTTTAAATTTAGTGTTGTATGTCACCTTAGATGGGGCATCCACATAACAATCCAACTCAAGAAATATTGTACTTTATTCAAGTTTTATTGGTCATGAGTGTTTTGTCTTTTTCCAACTAAGAAAAGAAAAGTTCACTTTTTCATGTCAAACAAGGGTTTTCAATCTTATGATACACTCTAAAATGTAAGTCCTTTATATCCTCTTAAGTGAGGAACTTTGGCTTTATGATCTCTCAATCCTTTGACTTCAAACCCTTATTGCATTATGGTAAGCCTTGAAAACAACCTTCACAATCCTATGATAGACCATTTATCATGTCCTCATAGCTTACCCTTAAGTCTCCTACAATCTCATGAGACACAACTTATAAAACTTGTTGTAGCATCTTAGCTCATCTTCACTTGCCTTATGATCTTTCCATCGCAATTTACTAGACTTTTCCATAACTTTGGTAGTTACCTTTCAAAACCCTTACAATGTTGCAAGCACAACTTTGGCGTAACATTGTATCTCAACTTTTCTTTCCTTATGACTTCTCAATCACAGTCAACAAAATGACTTTATAACATTAGAGTTTATCTTTGATTGTCATCATTGACCTACAACCACATGTTGGAAGTTATCCTTTCTTCATTGTAGCTTCGGAAGCCTCAACCTTTATGTTCATGATCTCATGATCTAACACTACTTTGTAGCTTCAGAAAGCTTCTAATTTTCCTTGGAGATCTTATGTTCTACTGCTCCTCATAACATCAAAAGATATGAACTTCCACATGTCTCAGAACTTTATGCAAATGTGTTTGGCCCTACCTTTCTTTATCATATTGGTCCTTCCAATCTTATGATCTCTTCATTATCATACTTGCATCAAACACATCATATTTTGCTCCTAAAATCTTACAATCCACACCTTATCGCATGGTCGAGAGTCTACACTTTTTCTTTTACAATCCCACGATTACTTGTTTGTCATAAAATCTTACAACTTAACTTCAAACTCCTTCAATGAGACACTTAAGATGATATAACACAAGGGTAATCATAAGATTGGAGACTTTGTTTTGAACACCTGCGATGCTACAAACATATAACATATCTTAAGATTGGGAGACTCAACACTTTACTCTTACAATCCTCCATTAACCCTAATATCATAACATTGGGAGAGGGAAATTTTAAGCTCACGACTAGATGCCTAAAACTTGATCGTAAGATCATAATAAATGATTTGAAAATGACATGTAATCTCTTGCCTGAAACAAACCTAGGGTAAAGGTGAAAATTGATTCCAAATTTTAATAAATTATTTTCATGACAAGGTAAGGACACAACCCTAAGATAACAAACTATCCATTAGGCTAAGATATTCAATATTGAGCTAGGGAAAAATAATAAAGGTAGGGTTGTTTTCTAGAAATTAAAAATAAATAAAGCACAAACCCTAACAATGCAACAAATTTCAAAAATATTTTCACAAAAAAATCAAAGTTTTGGCTCAGTAAAAATAAGGGGCTTTAGTAGCTTTGTCTAGGGATGATGAATAACTTATATCTATGTAAGAATTCATAATCTTTGGCTTAAGCAGACCATACAAATGATAGCCTAAGACAAATTTATGAGACTACATAGGGATATATACATATATATAGAGGCTACACACATATACATAGGAATTTACACATATATAGAAAGATATACACACCTAACTATTGTTCATGGAAAGTAAATAGCTTCAATAGAAGTATTTCTTCAAGATTTGTTCACGAAATGAAATGTCACCAGGCTTGATTGCTACATTAGCTAATAAATCAGCTATTTTATTGTTACTCCTATCCATCCAAGAAATGTCAAAGGCATCAAATGCTTTTATTTGGTCCCAAACAACGTTCTTATACTATTTCAACCTTTTGTTCTTGGAGGCATATGTTTCCTTAACTTGAGACACAACAAGCTCTAAATCACCAATAACATGCAATTTCTTAATTCCATGACTAGATGCCACTTTTAATCCCAATAAAAGTGCTTCATACTCTGCAATGTTATTAGTGCATGTAAAATTCGTAGTAAATGAATACCTAAATGTATTCTTATATGGAGATATAAAAACCACCCCAGCTCGTGATCCTTCCTTAGAACTTGCCCCATCAAAATACATAATCCATAAGTTTTGTAAGTCCAAACAACTAGTTACCTCTTGTGTAATTAGTGGGGGTGGTTGCTCATTTTCTTGAATGATAAGTTTAGCTCTAAAAGCATTAAACTCAGTGTCTAGAAAGCATGTAGCATCCTTATCAACACTATCTTCAAACACATAAGTAACCCTTGGTTCTCTATTAATTTTTGATAGCTTTATCTCCTATATGAAAAGTAGCATATGACGAATCACAGTGCAGGCTACCTCCCATCGCAACACTCCATTTTCTAGAGAGTAGCATCCCATAATTAGGAGGAATATCAACTACAAGGATTGTCATGGTCATTTCAACATTGGGGTAGGCAACTAGTTTAAAAGGTAATGCATTAATTGTACCTATGATAGAAACTTCCCTTGCATCCATTGCTCTACACCTACCTTATTTGGTATCTACTTCTAAACCAAGGGCTTCCATAACTTTAAAAGGCATAATGGTGTTTGATGCTCCTGAGTCAATCGTGCAATTCTTTAAACTTCCACCATTTATGACCAAACTAAGAAAGAAAGGGTTGGTGTCTTGTAGGTAGGCTACAAAAGAGTTATCTAAGTACATCAGAGGTATTTGAGACATAACTCCTCTATCCTCTTTATTCTTCATTACAAGTGCTATTTGTTGTATGACTATGGGCTTTTGCTCAACAACACTACTACTTCCTATGCCACCCAACCAAGACAAGGCCTTATTTTTATGTTCCTCTATTCTAAACATTTCAGACAAAGGAACCTGTATAGTAATTTGAGACAACATACAATTCATATCAACAAGATCATGTAGGAGTTTTGGGAAGATTACCTATGATTGTTTGTTCTTGAGAAATAGGTTCCTTCACTTGCTTGGTGACATCAGGGCTTGACTTCTTTTCTCCTAGATTAGTTTTGATTATTTCAACACCTTGACACTGCACTTTCTTTTTCGGCTCCCACTTCTTGCTTTTACTATCCTTGATTTTTACAACCACTAGATCTTCCTTGTTATTCTTATCATCTACTTTATGAGTAGTATCCCTAATGAAAATACTAGATGGTGTACCCACAACATTGTTGATAGTTTTATTTTTTAGATTGTAGGTGCTATGAATGCGAGATATCATTTCTGTAGTAATCATGTCAATCTCTTCTTTGGATGGTTTTCTCAAGTTTATGTGATTTACACCTGATAATGTATTGCATACCTTGTCTTCATCCTGATCCTCATCTTCTGAAAACACTTATTGATGGTGTAATTGATAAGCATTTCTCTAATTTGTAGCATCGTATTCAAATTCTTCTAAATTAGACTCCTCACCATTATCACATAAATTTATCATATTACAACCTACATCCTCATGGTTTTCTTCCTCCTCTCCATCCTCATTTTGTGCCTATTGATTTGCAAAGAGAGACTAAACCAGTGCACAATAGTCAAGGGAATGAGGGGACTAGCCTACAATACACCAAGGCACATCATCTATCATATTTATAGAATTTCTTTGTAGAGGATCTGGTGTACCTTTGTCCTTAGTGCCTTGAGTGGGATTGGGTATATGTTTCCCATCCTTCCACTAAGTGGTATAAGAGTAGTTCTGCATCCTAGGCTACCTATTGTAATGGCTATTAAATTGAGGTTTATCACCAATATTTTGATTATTATTTTGAATAGTTGATGGACTCAAATTCTTAAGAAGATTAAGAACTTGACTCATTGTATCCTCTTAAAGCTTCTTACCTGCAGTAGGCTTCTCACCTTCTTTCTTGTTTCTAGGATTAAACAATTTTGGGTCATCCCTTCTTTCCAATTTTCTAGAGGCTTTTCTATTATTTTTCAATATTTACAACCATCTTATAAGCCTCCCTCAATTTTCTAGGATCCTTGTCCCTTAAAGCATATGTCATCTTACTGTCAAAGGAATTAAGTAAGTTGTGAGGCATACATCTTTACCAAGTCTCATTACTTGGAACAGTTTATACATCCCCTTCTGAAATCTCACATTAAAATCAAAGGTGGACTCATCTGGGCTCTTTTTCATGTTCTTAAACTCATTCAACATAAAGCTAGCATTTGTCTTGTCACCATATTGCTCTTTGAAAAGCTTTTCCAAGTCATTCCATGAGGCTACACTATCATCTGGCAACCTTCTAAACTAGTCAAGCTAGCATCTTTAGTCAATGAGTGTAAAGATAACTTAATTACCACATCCTCATGCTCTACCTCATAGTCGAGCATATCTATAAATTTTCTTAGGTGTTCTTCACCAATCACAATATTGTTGCCTGAAAACTTAGTAACTGTTAGGAATAAGGTGTCTCAACCTTGTATAATTCCTATTCTTATTATTTTTTTTGTAAAATGTATTTCTTGCAAATAATGTTGATGTGTCGACATCTTGAATTGTGTATAAGGAGATCATGACTAAAATGGTTATGACAGATTCCTATGACACGTAAGAGCTATGTTAGGAAGATTCAATGACAAGTGAAGACATGTGGCACCTAAGATATTTGAGTATTGTTTACCTTAGGGAGTAGCCCTAAAGTGAAGCACATGTTATAAGAGTTTTTAGGGTTGTGAAGAGATGCGATGCGAAAAAGGTGTATTGTTGGTAATGCGAGTAGCTACTGGAGTCTTCTGTTGTTGATGTTGAACTTGCATTGCAAGTGTATTGTAACCTTGTGTTGAAGATAATACATTGTGCAGGTTTTGAAGGGGTGGGGTTGTTTTACCGAAAGGTTTTTCCCCACCAGAAAATCATTGTGTTATGTGTTCCTTTCTTTGTCTATTTTCTGTATGCATGGTTGGCTACAACATTGTTGTTTACATGATATTGAATTTGTAAGTGTAGAAGATTTTAATAGGATTTGCATCATACTTTCCTTATGAGATTAGTCTAGGAAGCTGTTTCCGCACCTGAGTTTCCTTATAGTAACCTTGTCTCTTAAATAATTACAAATAGGATTTGGAAACCCGGGAATGCCTACAAAAGATATTTGCTTATATTTTCCCATATAAATGGGTTTTCTCTAGAATCCTATCACATTTGAAGTACTTGCTCTAGCAGCCTAGTTTTGGGTAGGGATCTGAGGCTGTTGGACTTTCTGAGTCACATGTATCTAAGTATTTATATTAGAAAATGAGGCAGTAGCTGATTGTGATATATTTTGGGTAGTTAAAAGAGGTCCACAAGTAGGAACATATGGGAGAAATTGTGAGGATTGGTTTGGCCAAGATGCTAGGGCATAATTCGACTTGATAAACTATATTTTTCTCCTAGTCTCAGTAGTTTGTGCTTCATTCTCAGCCTTCTCTAGTGCTTTAGCTAAATCTTCTCTTTCCTTTCTGGCCTTCTCTAGGTCTGAGTCAAGCTTGGACATGATAAGGCTAGCAGATTTACTAGGAGGAACTTGGGGCTCACTTATTTGTGCCCCTACCACCTTATGTTTTCCTTTATCAAGGTCTTTGACAATTAAATCTATGACCTTGGGATAAATAGGCTTGTAGGGTTGGAGTCGTGAGATAACATGTCGTTCCTTCTCTCTAATAAGGCATTTTTTCTCTTGAAACTTGGCTCTTAAAACATCAACATATCCAAATACATCAAAGTGTAGTTTGGTAGATTTCTCTTCTAGCCTTTTGTTTTTCTCTTGTAAGGAAGTCATTCTCCTAAGCAAGTTATCTGTTTCAATGAGAGTATTGATGGTAATTTGTTCTTTCTCTTTCCCCAAATGTATACATTTGGCCTCTTCTTCTACAACCCTTTTCTTAAGAAGATCTAGTTCTAAAAACAACTCTACAGGGTCTATAGAAGTGGCTTCTAAATCCACTAGGTCATCCAAATCTATGAGATTTCTTTCCTCACCTGGACCTTGTCGAGGACTAAATCCAACATCCATATTACCCCTATATCCCCACCTATGGTTCATTTCATTCACCATATATGGTCAACAAGGAATGTCCCCTACAAAAGACACATTCTTATCATGATATACTCTCTTTCCTTGAAATAGGGCAGTGAATGTTTCTCCCAACAATATATTGGTTTCAAATTCAAAACTAAAAGAAGATGATTCTCTCTCTACCATAGGTTGGTATGGTGAATGGGATGACACACTAGCCGTAGGCTTCCACGTAGGATTATAATCTATTTTCTTTTTATTTTAATTCTTTCTATCGCCAAGAGGTAATTCAGTGTGCAATGGAACTGTTAGAATCTGAAAAGATTAATAACCCAGAAAACTAGTGCAAAGAGTAAATATCTAAACTATGAATGCAAATGATACAAAATCAAAATAGCATCATAGAGTTAGTCTCCAAGAGAGTAATGCAAATGCTGGAAGCAAAATAGCATTAAGAGGATGCAAAAAACAAGAGATACAAATACAAGCCAGGTAGCATGCTTATATAGGCTAGGAAGAGAGAGGAGGTGGCAACACCAACCAATGAGCAGCAACCATCTATCGGACTAAAGATAGCAAAGTATCTTCCCAAGATAGCTAATGGATGCTCACATGTAGGAAGGTGACACCTCACAACCATTCACCTAATAAGACATGCTTTATTAACCTAAGCGAGATTATTAAAAGTGTAGGAAAAACCTAGCAAAATAGGAAAAAATAAAAAATTACACTAACACCCCCCCATAAGCGAAGCTTAGGTGGATGTAGAAATGGGTCCCGGCAACGAGGCCATGTTAGGTACCCAAGTACAATGCAAGAAGATGCAACCTCTGAAAGCAGGGAAAGAGAGAAAACCACAAGGGAAAAACCCTCCCCCAAAAAGAGGTAAGAACCTAGTGAAGAACTGAAGAAGTCTCGTGCTAGGGAAATTGTCCCCTAAAATAGGAACAAGGAGTGATCATGAAGAAGAAGCATCACTGAAGCATGAAGAACCGCAAAACTCTGTCAAAATGCTGATCTGTAGAACCCCCATGGAAATAGAAGGCACGAACCATCAACCAAAGGAACCTCCATGGAAATAGAAGGCAAGAACCATCAACCAAAGGAACCTCGATGGAAATAGAAGGCACGAACCATCAACCAAAGGAACCTCCATGGAAATAGAAGGCACGAACCATCAACCAAAGAAGCATAGAACAACAATATAACCTCCCCTTAAGGTAGGTGAGGTGACAGGCAGCTGAAAAGATGGGCCAAAAAATCTCCTACAACACAGGAGCCAAACTCATCGAGAGTGAGGTACAAACACAAATAAAGGCATGTGTCGTCGACACTGCATGAGGAATTAGAGAAAGAGAGCTTATAAGTGGCAAACAACTATCCCCCCCATGGCACTTTATATAATAGTGCGAGTACAACGAATCACAATGATGAAAAGGATCTCAAAACGCAAGAGTGGCACTTTATTTCAGTGTGTTGCATAAAGATGCTTACAGTGAATATCAACAATGATCAGAAAAAACATAAGGCTGAAACAACAGAAATTAAAGCCCAAAACGAAGCAACTGAAGCAACAAAATCGATCTCCGGACCTGAAACAAACAGAATATCCACCAGAATGCTAAAATGTAAAAGACTAAATAGGATGTATCTAGAACAGAATCTGGAACAACAACCAACATCACTGGAAAGAGCACAGAAAGAGCTTTCCAGCGATATAAAGAAGTCCAAAAATGGAGATCGGAAGCTCAAGATACGCCTCCCGGAGTGCAAAATAGAATATCTGACTTTGATTGCCATAATAGGCAACCAAACTGTATCAAAACTCAAAAAAAACCTATACCAGTATCTCTGTCTCAGAACTAACTTTTCGACGCTTCTTTCGGATCAGAAAAATACCTCCATATGCAAAAGTTATGGCCAAAAAACCACAAGTAGGTCTTGATTTCAATGCATTACAAACCCTCATGAAGAGCATATGTTAAAAGTGAAACTTCGGCACAATAATCAAGGAAATGAATAGCACCACTGCGATCTACTCGAAAAATCATGCACTTTCAAAAAAAGAATCGCCTCGATATGAGGTCGTATGAGAAAGTTATGATCCTCTGAAGTTTCCAAAACAAGAACTGTGCACAGTCACGGCTGAGAATCTGCAATTTCTGAAGAATTCATGCATGAAAATCAAAAAATAACTCCAATAGTGGATAGAGCACAAAAAAATAGCTAAGTTCATAACAAGAATCATCAAAATCGGAGTCCGTATGAGCAAGAACGAGACATTTGAAAATTGCATTCAAATCTACGGCTGCCAACGGAGAGGGATATGGCTGTAGATTTGCATGCTCGATTATGAAAAATATACAGCTTGCATGCAAAATCTAAAAGATACCCAGATGGTTTTTCGGGGCTGCAAACAAAACCCAGAAAGCGTTTTTCTTGCTGATGAACAGAAGATGTTGCTGTAGTGTAAATCAGACGCCTTTAACAGAAAAAAACGGCTCCAAAAATTAGAAAACGACCCTAGCAACCAAAATTTGACATGCAACTACTGGATTAGCTTCTTAAGTCCATCAATGGCATGTTGGAACCTGCAAAACTGATTGAAAACTCCAAATATGCAAGTTGGTTGTTAGATTTGAGATTGAAACCCCAGAGAGAAATTGTTTTTGTCAAAACTTTTCTGATTCTCAGGATCATCCAAAGATGCAAGAGAAGAGCATACTTCGTTTTTAAAAAAACTACAATAAAGTTTATTTGCCCTCCTTGAATCTCTCAAATAAGGAAACTAAAATCTACTCTTGCACATAGAAAAGCTCTGATACCATGTTAGAATCTAAAAAGATTAATAACCCAGAAAACTAGTGCAAAGAGTAAATATCTAAACTATGAATGCAAATGATACAAAATCAAAATAGCATCATAGAGTTAGTCTCCAAGAGAGTAATGCAAATGCTGGAAGCAAAATAGCATTAAGAGGATGCAAAAAATAAGAGATACAAATACAAGCCAGGTAGCATGCTTATATAGGCTAGGAAGAGAGAGGAGGTGGCAACACCAACCAATGAGCAGCAACCATCTATCGGACTAAAGATAGCAAAGTATCTTCCCAAGATAGCTAATGGATGCTCACATGTAGGAAGGTGACACCTCACAACCATTCACCTAATAAGACATGCTTTATTAACCTAAGCGAGATTATTAAAAGTGTAGGAAAAACCTAGCAAAATAGGAAAAAATAAAAAATTACACTAACAGGAACTCCTAGGTTGGCCTTTGTAAAAGCTCAAGTACTTTTCTTCTTATATGTCATTGGTTAGAAATGTGTGAAATATATAACACTAGCTACAAAAACTTTTGACTAAGTTGCCACCCTATAAAGGGAAAGTACTTTAAAAATGACCTTAGACTCTCAAAGATACGAAGATATAACTTTCAAGAATGAAATTGATAGAGAGTACCAGTTAGAAGATTTTAACATAGCACATTGGGTAATACAACTTTACTTTGCAGACAAGACACTCAAAGTGTATAAGTAACACTAGAGATTATAACTCATATGACAACATTGTTTACACAACTCCCCAATAGAGTCACCATTTTGTTGGTTTTTTTTGAATTAACAACTTTTGAATAACCCAGTGATAAGAACACATACACCTAGGGGCAACTAATTCCCATGTCCAATGTACCTATTCAGACACCGAGGCCAACTATTTCTCCTTCTTCTTCTTTTGAATATACTCAACATAGTAATATTCTCCACCATGGTAGGAGTCTTGTACATATCTGGCAATGATGAATTATGCTCCATACACCTATGCCATCTATGCCAACTACCTTGTGGACACCATACATTATCTTTACAAAATAATTCTTGAATTTGTCCAAAGGCATCTTATTTTCCACCTTCTTAGGCTAATCACCCACTTGCTTGAGGTTCATGGGGATATGTTGTAGCATATGCTTCCCTATGTAAGCCTTGGTGTTTCTTTCAAATTTCTCTTGCAGGTCAACCAGGTCCACTAGTTCGCTCATCGCACCATCCAATCCAAAAGCTCCTATAAAAGAGGCATGGTCCAGTGTGCACAAAATTGTTCCATCCCACCTATGGAATGATTTAGTGGCTTGATTGTATGACTTGATTAGGTCCTTCACCAAATCAACGTCCACAAATACTTTCAGAAAAATAAGCTTTGCTAGATTCTTCTTCCATGGGTTACAAATAGGGATCTTCTCTATTCTGTTACGATATAAATATATGGATAGTTCATAACCAATGATTCTAGGGCATGTAGCATCTTTGAAAAATGTATAAGGTTCTTTCAAATCATGATCATTTTTAGAAATAACATTGGAGGATTTGAGGATTTCACAAACAACGTAATCCATTCTTCAACAAATCAGTTAGGTTTCTTTTGCTTGGTTTTTCCTCCTCTAGAAGTTGAAATTTCTACAACTTCCATGTCAAAGGCTTGAATCTCTTCTACCTCTTTTTTAGACATCATGAAAGTATAATGGAAGACTAGAAAACTCTACAACTAGCTCTGAAAACCACAATGTATTCACATTGAAAACTCTACAATCACTGGAAATCTCTTCTCTTTGCAAACGGTAATAAATTACTGGCTTATGGAATGTTTTTATGTTGTGTGTAATTTCATCAACCTTCTCTATGCATTCATATTATGCATGCTCAAGCTTTAAATTTAGTGTTGTCTGTCACCTTAGATGGAGCGTCCACATAACAATCTAGCTCATAAATCTTGTATTTTATTCAAATTTTATTGGTCGCAAGCATTCTATCTTTTTCCAGCTCAGAAAAGAAAAGTTCACGTTTTCATGTCAAACTAAGGTTTGCAATATTATGATACACTCTGAAATAGAAGCCCTTCATATCATCTTAAATGGGGAACTTTGGCTTTACAATATCACGATCCTTTGACTTCAAACCCTTATCGTATTACCATAAGCCTTGAAAACAACCTTCACGACCCTATGATAAACCATTTATCGTGTTCTTGGAGCTTACTTTTAAGTCTCTTACTATCTCATAAGAAACAACTTATAAACCTTGTCACAACATCTTAGCTCACCTTCACTTGCCTTATGATCTTTTGATTGCCGTTTACTAGACTTTTCCGTAACTTTAACAATTGTCTTTCAAAACCCTTATAGTGTTATGAGCACAACTTTGGCATAACATTGTATCTCAACTTTTATTTCCTTACAAATTCTCAATCACAATCAACAAAATGACTTCATAACCTTAGAGGTTATCTTTAACTACCATCATTGATCTACAACCACATGCTAGTGATTATCCTTTCTTCACTATAGCCTCAGAAGCCTCAACCTTTATGTTCATGATCTCAAGATCTAGCACTACTTTTTAGCTTCAAAAAGGTTCTAATTTACCCTAGAGATATTATGATCTATTGATCCTTGTAGCATCAGAAGATATGAACTTGCACGTGTCTCAAAACCTTATATAAATGCACCTGAGACAATGTTGCTTTATCATTTTGGTCCTTACGATCTTACGATCACTTCATTATCATACCATCAGACACATCATATTTTTCTTCTACAATCTTACGATCCACACCTTATCACATGGTCAAGAGTCTTCACTTTTGTTTTATGATCCCATGATTGCTTGTTTGTCATAACATCTTACAACTTCACTTCAAACTCCTTCAATGAGACACTTAAGATGATACATCAAAAGGGTAATTGTAAGATCATAGACTTCATTTTGAACACCTATGATGCTACAAACATATAACATACCTTAAGATCGGGAGACTCAACACTTTACTCCTACGATCCTTTGCTAACCCTTACATTGTAACATCGGGAGAGGGAAATTGTATGCTCACAACTAGACACCTAAACCCTAATCGTAAGATCGTAACACATGATTTGAAAATAACATATAATCTCCCACTTGAAACAAACCTAGGGTAAAGGTGAAAATTGATTGTGGATTCTAATAAATTCTTTTCATGAAAAGGTAAGGACACAACCTTAGGATAACAAAATATAAATTAGGGTAAGATTTTCAATATTGAGCTAGGGAGAAATAATCAAGGTAGGGTTTTTTTTTGAAACTAGAAATAAATAAAGTACAAACCCTAATAGTACAACACATTTCAGAAATATATTCACAATAAAATCAAAGTTTTGGCTTAGTGAAAATTAGGGGTATCAAGATTTGAGACCAATTGGAACACCTATGGCTATTGGACATAAAATTTTAAAGAATGATGATTCTAAAGAGGTGAACTAGACATTGTACAGGTCAATGATTGGAAAAATATAGTATGTAGTTCATTGTAGGCCTATCATTGCATTAGCAGTTGGAATAGTTGCAAGATTCTCTGCTAATCCTAAGGAGAATCACATAATGGCTATGAAAAGGATATTGAGATATATGAAAGGAACATAAGATTATGGGCTATGGTATAAGAAGAATGATAAATTTGAGTTGAAGGTCTATTTTGATGTAGATTTGTTGGAAATGTTGATGAAAAAAAAATACTAGTGGAGGCACTTTCTTT
This sequence comes from Cupressus sempervirens, assembly GCA_028749045.1. Lineage (NCBI taxonomy): Eukaryota > Viridiplantae > Streptophyta > Pinopsida > Cupressales > Cupressaceae > Cupressus > Cupressus sempervirens. Next base: position 783,455,256 of record CM053793.1, on the reverse strand, counting down.
CTTGGGAAAAGAATGATTTCTTGGAGAAGCAAGAAGTAAAAGTACACTTTTCAATCCACAGCCGAAGTTGAGTATGTTGGTGCAGCAATAAGTTTCTCTAACATCATTGTTTGGATTAAGAAATTATTGAAAGGTATGCCAGAAGAGATTACTAATCCTACATATCAAATTTCTAGATTTTGAGACTACTTTGAGCTTGAGGATATTGAGGATCCACTCACAGTGAGGCTAGCACAAACTAATATGAAAGGACATGTTGCTCTTTGGTGGAAAGAACTACAAAGAGACAAAGAGGGGGAAGGTGAAATGAAGATTACTAGATGGAGGTTGATGGTGACTAAGTTGAAGGCTAAGTTCATTCCTACTAATTATGAACTTGAGTTGTTTAAGAGGTTACAAAATCTCAAATAGAGAGATATGATTGTGAAAGATTATACTGAGGAGTTCTACAAGTTGATTATTTGGTCTGGTCATAGAGAATTATTAAAGGAAAAGGTAGCTCAGTGCATTAACGGTTTGAGATTAATATTCAAGATGAGATCGGTATGCTAAATATTTCTTCAATTAAGGATGCTTATTAGTATGCCTTGAAGGAAAAAGATAAGTTGAAGAGGAAAATTCAAGGTAATGCTAGAGGAAAGGAGAAGTGGGATAGCTTGGCAAAAGCTAAAATGAGTGTAGAAGGTGAACCAAAACCTATTGATCAGAAAGGGAGGATAGTTGGAGGTGAGTTCGAAGGTAATTGTTTAAGATGTGGTGAAGAAGTTCATAGATCATTTGAATGTCCCCATGGTAGGAAATATGTTGTTGTGAATGAGGTTGTAGTCTAAGATAGTCAACCTAAGAAAGGAGAAAGTTTTCTAGCTTAGCAAGTACTGGTTGGTCAAAGGACATCAAATTCTTGTTAGAGGACTAAATTGTTCAGGAATTGTTGTAATTCTAGTGGTAAAGTCTACAAGGTAATTGTGGATGGTGGTAGGACTAATAATATTGTTGTTGAGGAGATGGTTCAAAAACTTGGTTTGAAGAGAGTGAGACATCCTTATCCTTATAGGATTGGCCAGTTGCAAGGTGAGCATGCTTTAGAGGTGAGGGAGGAGTGTCTTATTGATTTCTAGATTGGGCAATATAAGGATCAAGTGTTGTGTGATATTGCGGACATGAATAGTTGTCATGTGTTGCTTAGCAGACCTTAGCAATATGATTGTAGGACTATGCATGATTGTGTCAAGAATGTGTTTACAATTTTGAAAGGTGTTAGGAAGCATTCATTGATTCCTTTGCAGAATGAAGAGCTTGGTAGGAAGAACTTGAGTATTGGTAGCTAGGTTGAATTGAGGGATTTTGAGATTGGAGATCAACATGGAAAGCAAACTTGTAGCACGCCTAGGATGGATGTGAAGAATTAGAAGAAGAAGAACAAGGGAAAGAGTGTGCAAGTTGAAGACTTGGAGGATATGTATTTGAAGAACTAGTTTGGGACTTATCTGCTAAATCCCAGAAGATGCTCTTCCAATTACTGAGAACATTTTTTTGAACCTAGGGTGTCTGATGTGAGAGCATCCCAGGGTCTTTAGCAATCCTGCATGTTGGACGTATTTTGGGCTTGGAGTTGTGGACTGTCACCAAATAGTGGTGCTTAATTGCTGAAGGGTTTAGTTGTGGCCAAGGTGCTTAGTCATCATTAGAGCTCAACACTCTTTGTGGTGCTCAGCTTGTATTGGGTTGCTCAACATTCCTTGCAGTGCTCGGCATGTGTTGGTTGCTCGACATGCTTTGGGATTTCGACAATTTTGGTGTTTAGGCCGATGCTTGGCTTGGTTTCTCTAACACTCAGTTTGTTCTTGGTTCCCATAGGTGTTGAGTTGTCTGTGAGTCGACTTTGGGTATTTAATTTGTGTTGTAGCCAACTTTTGGCTTAGCATTTATTTAATGTAAGGGTTTTAATTTAATTTGTAATGAGTTGGCTTGACTTGTGGCTTAGTTGGGTATAAGGAGGGGGTCTTGTGGAGTCTTTAGGAGTGGCGATCCATCTTGGAGAAGAGGATGTAAACTTTCAAGAGCTAGTAGTTGTGGCTTGGAACTGGGAGATTGCTTGGTGGGGTTACGAGCATAAGTTGAGATTTCCTTGGTTGTTTCTACCAGAGTGTGGATTTGGACTAGTTGGGAATAGTGTTCGGATTAGATCTCGTGGGATCTTGTAGAATTGTTAATGTAATTGTTGTTGTATTTGGCCCTAACCCGAAAGGCCTTGCAACTAGGCATATTGCATGTAAACAACTATATTTATGAATAAAGAGTTGCATTTGGTATCAGATCTTGCATTGTTGTTTTTTTGTTGTTGTGTTTCCATTGCGTGGTTATTTGTAGGGATCTAGTTTACCTCCAATAGGGGTACCTGCCAATGAAGCAATAAAGAAAGAGGGAGAAAATGATGACTAGAGATATAGAAGAAGATGAAGATGGACAATCATATGAAAATATTGAAGACCATTATTATCACTGAAGAAGACTAGATGCTAATCAGAATAAAACTAAGGATATTATTGAAGATCCACCTATTTAACATAGAGGGAGAAATGCAATGTAGTTGAACACTTAAGGTGTTGTGTTACTTTTTTGATTCCATCGTAACTTGAAGATATTACATATCTTGTGAAAGGTGGAAAGGTGTTGCCACTTGAGGGTGTTGCCAATAATGCCAAAGAGGGAGATTGCTAGAGCTAAAATTGTTGAGAGCTTGATTGGAACAATTGTTATATTGTCATTGATGTCAAACTTATTTGTAAGACAAGTGTCAAACCTACTAGAGAGACATTCACTAACAGTGTAGAGTGCCATATCATTTGATTGATGAAGAGGATTTGAAAAAAAAAGATAATGAGATGGACTAGTGAAAGGTTGAGTTGAGATGTGTAAGTCAGATAGAATTATAATGGACACTCGATAAGTTTGTACCTAACAAGATAATGTGTTGTTCAATTCAATACATGAAGTGTAGGAGACAGTTGAATAAAGTTCATAATTGAAACAAATCATAATGATAATCTTGACTGGCATTTGTGTTGCATGATTAGTGAAGGAGTTGATCCAAAAGATTAAGGAACTTAAGCATTGTTGAGGAGAACAATAAAGCTTGATCGAGCATCAGTGTTGCATGATTAATGAAGGAGTTGAAGTAGAAGATTAAGGAACTTAAGCACTATTGAGGAGAAAAATATTGGCCGAGTACCTGTGTTGGCTGAGTGATAATGATTTTTGAGTGATAGTATTGACTGAGTGATCTAGTGAAGACTGGTCAACAAAAGAATGTAGTGATGGCTAAGTGATCTAGTGAAGATTGAGCAGGAAGACACAATGACTGAGTGACAACAAAAGAATAGTTTGTGAAAGAATCAAGATTTATAGCCAACATAGTGAAAATTTTGGAATAAGGAAAACATGTTGATGAGCTATATTATTTAATGCAAGAAAAGGATTACTTGAGTGATCAAAGGCTAAGATTTAAGGAGATGTTTCTACAAGTGTTGAGAAGAGAAGAAGAACAAGAAGATAGACAAATTCATTGAATATTTGGATCTAATCGTAAACCCTAAGACCTATGATTATAATTAAGTAGAAAAAGATCAAGGTTACCTATTTAAGGATGTATCTGGTATATTTTGGGTTGTTGTTGGACTAGAGACTTGCAAAGACAAGTGGTGGACAAACTTGCAAGGAGTTGTGTGAAGTTTGTAAGGTCAAGGATTGCTTGAAGAGTTGCTAAGAAGATTTGAGATGATGAGAATGATAAAGTCCAGTCAATGAACTAGAGATGAGATGAAAAAAGATTTGAATTTGAAAAGTGAGTTATAGTTTATCATATTAAAGTTTCATTGTTACTTTCTAACCTTTGTGGTAGTTGTAAAATCCTTTTGATAAGGTTGACCTAGTAGTCATTTGTAAATTCTTTAATCAAGGTGACATTCTAATGGAATGTTCTTAAGTCTTCTAACAAGGCTTCTCCTAACAAGGTGATTAAATCCTTTAATAGGGTCACACCTAAAAACGTGTTTTGTAACCTTTGACATGATTGACTCCTAACAAAACTTACTTTATGAGAGTGAAAAAGTGGTAGCATGTTACTGATGATTTTTTTTCCAAATTTGGTTTCCATGTTAAATCCTAGTATCATACATTGTATGGATGTTTATTGTGTGTTTATGCTACTTATTGTTTTAATAAGTTTTTACAATTCAACACATATAGAACAAAGAGCTTCAATGGAATGAATAAGTTGGATTATTGTAAGTAGTTTTATTTAGCTAGTTATTGGGTTAAGTTTGTTGAAGTTTTAAGTATTTCATTTGTAAATCTCGACTTTGGGAAAATTGATTCACCCCCTTCTCATTTATTCCAAATATTATAACAGTGCCATGATTGACAAATCTGGGCTTTCAATGCTAAAAGATAAATTTGAATTCCGAGAAACTTTAAAATTAGAGCACACTTGCTCCAATAAGTCACATCTTCCATAACTAATTTAGGAGGAATGATAAGGACTGGGTGATCATTTCTTTAAGTAAGATAGCTATTGGCTTTGTTCAATTTGGAACTCGCCCCTACATAAAAAAGAATTTGTTGGCCTTGTATGCACACCAAAAGAAGAGCCATGAGATGACACAACACCATCTACTACCATACTAGTAAAAAAAAACTAGGTTTCCCTATCCAATCAGAGGATAAAGCAACCAAAATCCTCCCAACAATTAAAGTGCCACACAATGAAACATAGAATCACAAGACAATTATAATGAATATGCTAAATGTCTAAAATGCATGGATCTAAAATTTTTCAATTTGAATGACAATACAAAATTTACGAGAGCACCTGTTTTAAAATAATCTAGAAAAAATTATCATCACCTACTATAATTTTTTTAGGAAGTCTCCTCCATAATTTTTGTTGGGCTGGAGATGGATTCAGGGATGACCTTTCTATGAACCAACACAGCATTTGGTGGACCCCCTTGTTTAATGTTGAAAGAATCTCATTGGCTAAGGTTTAGGTGCTAGTGCTCTACATTTTTTCAAACATGGCATCCAGACTCCTAAAGACCTCTTCTCTAGAGCCACCATGAGTCTAGTTTTAGCTAAACCATCTAGATCGACAAACTTTTGATCATCTAGTTTCTATGGTGCCTCCTCATATGCTTTAAAAACTACGGGTTCAATCTGTGAAACCATGGTGGAAGGGTTGGAAGTGGTACCCTGCCACTCCTATGACCAACTACAAACCCAATATGAGTTATCTCTAGCCAATTCCTCACCTGCCTATGGTTGATGTGCTCAATCAACATTGGCATTTGCAGACTTCTTAGAAAAACTAGAGACTTAGATTCATAACTAGCTGGAATATAATCACTAAGCTAGAAATTGTACATTTTGCCTGGTGTGTTATTTTCTAGGGTTTTCCCTTGGGCCCTCGACTCAAGAATCTAGGAGTTCCAGACCATAGGTTCCCTTTTTGTGATCACCCTAAAACTTTCCTTCACATTTTTTGGTTTTGTCAAAGAGTTCAACACTATTGGCTTTGGATTCATGAGTTCTTTAAAGCTTTTCGACCCAAGCCTTTCTCTTGGCCTATGATTCTGTTGGGAGATTCTCCCAGAATTCTCTTTAAGAATTCTCATATATGGCATGCTTTTAGGATGAAGATCTTATTTACTCTTTGGAAAGATAGAAATGTTATTTTATTCACTCACAAATTTCTTGGTATTAGTGTTTCCATGTACACTAAGGCTTGTATATGTAATAATTTCATGATGTAGATTCAAGTACAAATTGACAAGGGTGTGCTAGAGGTGGCCCACTTTTAGAAATAGATTAACCATTAGGGAAATGTGCTTTGGACGGTCATAAGAGTTCCATCCAATTCTATTTCTGTAGACTACATTCTGCCTTGTGATAGTCAACAGGGTCACAATTCCTCTACTCACCACTCTAATAAGCCATGTTCCAAGACTACCCATTGCTCTCCTAGTAGTGCTTTTGATGACCAACATTGTTACGTAGCCTCCCTGAGGTGGGGTTCTAGCCAGTCCCTGGTTGCTCCTATTGTTGTTGTTGTTTCCAGTTGACCCTCCTCTAGTGGGGACCCAAAGTCATCATTCCCCTAATTGGATTTGGCGATCTCACCTCCCAAGGTGGAGGGCAAAAACAATAAAGATAAGGGTGTTGTTGTTGATGATGAGTGGAATCCCCTTGAGCCACCCACACACCCCATTGATGTATGGGGTTCTAATGATCACCATGATCCTCCTCCCTCAACTAACACTACTTTGGATGCCTTAGGGCAATTTTTTATTTTATTTTTTATGAATAGTCAATAGATGTCTAGCCTTGGGCCATGCAAACTCTCACACGGTGGTCTTTGTATCTCCCAAACCTTTTTTTGTTTCATGAATATGTAACTTTAATATTATAATTAATAGAAAAATGACTATTCATAAATAAAAAACCATCCCTCGAGTTTGAATGATGTGTGTGTTATAGCTGTGTGCACGTGCCCCAAAGAGGGCCTATTTCACCCTACTCATTCCACAATGAATTGTTGGACAGATAGCATAGACACCCCCTTGATTAACAATTTAAAAAAATTATATATTATGAAAATATAAAGTAAGAAATGTGAAAAAAAAACAAGGGCGCAAAGCATCAAAATTCCTGCCAAAGTTAAATGTAATATGTTGAAAACTATTGAGCAGGAAATTATAGCAATTGAAGTGTATTTTTAAGACAAAAAAATATGATTTATAGTAGAAAATTTTGCAATTGGACATTAGCATACTATAATATTTAATAAGATTGAATGTAATATGTTGAAAACTAAGAAATTCTAGTAATTGAAGGTGTTTAAGACATGAAAGATGACTTATAGCAGTAAATATTGCATTTGGACATTATTATACTAATATATATTAGTAAAATTAAGTGTGAAACTATTCCTCATCCTAACATAGAATATACTAAACTTATTAACTTTTTGTTCAAAATCAATATATTAAATTTATGGGCAATATAATCAAAGATCTTTCTAGATTTTACAAACTATCTAAAACTTTACAAACAAAACACTATTGAACAATAGTGAATGCTTAAAGTTGACAAAAAAATAAGTATCCAACAATATTTTTATATTGGTTGGAAGATTTTTAATTCTTTATCAATCATCCATAAATCGTACATAAAGTTTCTAAAATAAATTCTTGATTTTTTCTCAAGAAAAAGACAAAAATCTCGCTCATGAGTGTAGCAACAATCAACCAATAATACTAGAGATAAATATTTTTTATTAAATTATAAAAAAAATAAAAAATTAAAACTATATAGTTAAAAAAACAATTGTTGATAAATTCAATCTTGTAATTCTAACAACTAATTTGTAAAGTTGATTTTGAGGATGTAATAGTTTTCTCTAGGAACTAATAATAAATAAGGACACAAAGCGTCAAGTTCCTGCCGAAAGTTTATTTGCAAATTTTTTAATGACTACTATGGAAAGGAAGACTTGAAATGCTTCTTTCCTTAGACTAAGCTGGCATTTTTTTAATAATTGTAGAAATGTAAGACTCTTAGAAAGATAGTCTAAGATAGGTATTTGAAGATGAATATGTTATTATTATTATTTTATTTAGTTTCTAACAATTTGAGCAATGGTTACTTGATGGGACTTAAGCTAGTGGCCTATTAGCTTTTGGAAATAGTGTATTGTGACTCTTTTTGAGGGCATCTATGTGAAAAATAAAATCTAGATTTTGGTACAATTTTTAATTGGTTTGATTCTCATTATTTACTTTTACAATATTGTAAAAATATTTTAAAAATGAATAAAAACCTAATGAATTTTAAGTTAATTTATATTTACAAAATATTATCTTTCATGTGAAATAGTCAAAACTAAATGACATTGCATTCTTAAACTAAAATATAGCTCAATCATAATGAAATAATAAAAAAAAACACCTTTGTTTCAGAGTGGATTGTGGCATTCACACCATGAAGTTAATTATGATATTAAAAGGTTCAATTAATCAAAAGCAAAGAGGAAAGATAACATAATACTTAGATCACTCATAATGTATTTCTGTAGTATTGGAAATGTTCATTGAAGGCAAACTAGAAGAAGATAGCAATGACTTGGATATACCGTCAACAATTGATGACAATGCAATATGCTTATCAAATCTAAGAAATCAAATCACCTATCTACTTTAACATCATGTGAGCTCCTAACAAAACCAATAAAATTTGTTTATAAAAAGCACAAAATATATGGAAATGTAACGATGACAAGAACCTAAATCAGGGTCTGGAATGAATTGGTAATTTTGATACAAGTTGTCGGTAAACATATATACATTATAATTTGGAGCTGAGTGGACTTCGCATCAATCTGGTAATAGAGACATCAAATATGCTTAAGTGAGCCGAATTACCACTGAAAAAGCACTATCAACTACATGGGAACTTCAATATGCCTTGATATAAAGAAACAATATCCCATACATTCTTTAAGAAAATGTCACCATAGCTTACACTGAACATTAAAATACACGGTTAAAACTCGTGAGCTTAATGCAAGGGAAACTTCACCCTCTATAGAAGACAAGGAGAATAACCTCAACAGCTTGGAAAATTAATAATTAATATATGCTACCTTTCATTATTGTATTATCAAAACTCTTGACATGCAACACTAAGAAAAGGATATCAAGATTTGCTCCATAGATGATTTTGTTTGAAGTTTGACCAAGTATATTTTGACACAGTTGATCTCATTTAAAATATTGAGTATGAATAAACAATTCTATATGCAAATATGTACCATGTTAAAGTACTACTCTTGATCTAGTTTAGTCCCATTTTTCTCATACAGTCTCTATGGATTCCAAGCCTCATCACAAATGTACCCATGAGTCACAAGCTCACTACTATGAACTAAAAATTCAAAACTCCATGGCAAAAACAATCCACATGCCTACAACTTATCATATTGTAATTGTAAAATACTAAAAATACAATAAACTATTGACAGAAACTTGCATCCTTGTTTAAATTGAGAAAGATCCTCATCTTAGTCTTACTTGCGTCTACGTCTGCTAATGCTTTATGTGAGGAGTAAACAAGTTTGGCTGGGAGGAGTTAGGATATTTTGGGGCTGCAGTCTAACATGACTATCAAGAAAAGAATTCACCTATGTCTTTGCCTTTGAGGGAAGGTCATGAGAGGTTTATTTCTCATTTATTCAATTAGGAACCATGGCCACTTGAAAGATCAACCCCTTCATTCTCATCGCCAAATGTGTATTGCTTCCTCCCTCCATTGCACTGACTCAAACAACTTATCCAAAGTTTTCCAAACTCAAAGTCTCTATCTCTCTCTCCAGGTGAGGAAGTGTCAAATAACTTATTCTAATGTTGTTATTTCAATTATTGCATACATACAAATCATAATTTTGCAACTCAATGGACCAAGGCTGCATGCTCTTTCCCCACCCCAAAGTCTTAAAACTTATCTAGAAATAATTGAGATTGTTCTTTTACATCTGTGTGAAAATTGTATAGCTTTTTACTCACCTTCAAATATTTGAGTTCATCGTTTTATCTCTACAATGTTTAACAACCTATTATATTATGTGGTAATCTACCATAATTCAATTGCATAGATAGCTTTCAAAAGAATGAAAAACTAACTTATTGTGAAAGTTTTAGAAAACTGTATATAATATGCCCATGTTGATTCTCATGCAATAGACAGTAACATTAGTTGTTGAGGTTTGCTTGCAAGTTTTTAGAAAGAATGGAAAACTGATTTGGAAGTGCACTAATCTATCTAAAAATTCCCATCATTTTAAACCAAAATAACTACCGAAGCGAATGGGCTCTTACTAGGCCTAATGTGTCCCATCTCAAGTAGCTCCTTTATTGCCATTTTGATATCATCCTTATAGCTCCGTGGATGCGTGTAGGGAGTAATAATCATCCTCAAGCTCAATCACATGCTCCATGCTCCTATCCAATGGTCACAAGATTTCCTAAGAAAGGTCTGTTGTAACAAAATGTTGAATTGAGTAAAAACCTTACACATCAAAATATTGAAATAAGGCAATGATTTTATAATTATAAAATTGCCACACTGCATTTCTCCCCAAGTTTTGGGGTCAACAACCACAGTAAAGACCCAAAAGAGATGTCAGTTCCCAAAATGAAATATTTTGCTAGATTTTCTCTAGCTTTGTTGATGGAACCCATAAATGAGAAAAAGGCATTTCCAACACACAAAGTGTAAAGAGTTAAATTGATCAACTATATCAAAGGCAATTAGTACAAGCTACATTGAATGCAGGCACTGTTTAAATAAAGAAATATTGAATGTAGGCATTGTTTATATAAAGAAACATTGAATGTACTGCAAAATATCAGGGGCAACAATAAATTTAATGTACTTATTTTGTAGATCTGTAGGAAGTGCATAATTAAAATTAAAAACACCACACTGTTACTCTTTTTCCAGACATTAAAATTTCAACTCTACATTATTCCAGATGATTCAAAAAATACTGGAATCCCTATTGTTCACAGTGCAAACCAATGAAAAATTGATATTAAACAGATTTCAAAAAATACAAAAACCATTACAAACAAAAAAAACATTATGGAATAGGTCTCCAACATTTAAATAAAGCTTTTTGATTGGTCAATACTAATTCAAATAGCATCCAAGTGGATGCTATTGTATGCGGAACTAAAATGACGCATAAATGCAATACATGAACATCTGAAAATGACAAAACCTTAGGAAAAATCCCCAAAAAAAGGAAATAGATAAACTTGAGACAGTGTATCCTGATAGTTAATCCTGATAGCAATATTACAAATTGAGACGGTATATTTACGAGAAGTCTGAAAATGAATGTAGTCGAGGTAAAATAAAACAATCGTCCAAAAGACCAGACGATTGTGATGAATCGGGATGGTGGAAGTGCAGCAGCAACTGCAACGGATCCCGTGCTATCTCGACTGGGCATCGATCCCGATACATCGCCCCAATCTGTAGCGATAGAATGGATTGATGCCATGCGTTCAGCTGTTTCTGCCCCGCCTGAAGCTCACGACAAGGGCTTCAAAGAGGCGCTAATTATTCGTCATTTGACAGTCGATCGTGTTGACGCTGGCCTTGTCCTCTGCACCCTTGCCGTTAAGCCTCCAATCACGGTAGCTGATTCCACTAGCTCAAGATTTTGGATTAAATGACATATATGCCAAGGCGACTGTTTACTGATAAATGTGTTGTGGATTCCATCAGAACAGATATAATACCTTGCACGGAGGGGCGGTGGCCACAATTGCGAGTATAGTGGGATCGGCAGCTGTGAAGACGGTTGCCGCAGATAAAGAATTCTCGCAGACTGAAATGAGCATGTCTTACCTCTCTGCTGGACGCATTGGAGTGAGTTAGTTACATATATTCGCCTTTAATCTTTACTTTTCTTTAATTATTGATAAAATTGATAGGCTCTAATAATCAGAGTTCCAGTCAGGGTTTTGTCGTGGATTTGAGTTAAGGGTTTGACATGGTACTGCCGAGTGAATTTATAAACTAGGAATGAAATGCGATTCTGAGGACGAGGAGCTTTTGAAGTTTTATATTCGTTGTGATTCCACTATCTTGTATCGTCTTCGCTGTGATAAATTTCTCGCCCTTTCACTGCAAGTGATTACGTTGAGTAGGCCGATTCATCTCCGATTCTATCCCTTTTTAATATATGTGGTTGGTGATACTCACGGCTGGATTGCGAAGTTGCCCTTTTTTAAGGGGTCCGATTTCAAAACATTGGTAAAATTCTGAAAATCAAGAGATTATGATACTTAATTGCAGGAGGAATTACTTCATTCTGTTAATTATGAAAAATCCAATAGTTTCACCATGCACATTCTAAATAGTTTAATCTAATATAAATTTTGACCATAACCTCCCATTTCGGAAAAAGAAAGAAAAGTCCGTTATGCAATTTGCACTCACTAAGAATATTTAAGAAGCAGCGGAGCAGTGTTTTGTATGCGTTTTAAAAAGGAATAACAGTAAAATACGCCGAGAAGAACTAATGCTTATCAATGAGGAACGATAGTATGGCACACGTTAAGAAAAATATGTTTAGTATTCTCACGAGTATGTCTTGATGAGAAAAATATGTTTAATATACCCACGAGTATGTCTAGTTGAACAAAATATGTTTAATATACTCACGAGTATGCCTAGTTAAGCATGCAAAAGTCACTATTACCGGCTTGGCTCACTATGACATAAGTTAGATTCACATACACCATGCCTACAGGGCGTCAGATCATAAGGAATTGATTAGCAATACCTTGTGGAAACTCTTTTCTTAGGTTTTAAAGAAAGTCTTATGGTTATTATAGACTTGTTAATCACAAGCATGAAGATTTGCAAGGACATATTTTCTATTCCTCTCCCCGTCATGTGTTAATTTGAGGAAATCATTTTGATTTAATAGTCTGAGGGGAACACCAATTATTTTTATGTCTCTGAAAATTGATAAATTACAATTGCATTAAAACTGGAATGAATATCATCTTATCTAAAAATTAATGAGGAGTGAATGCCTGATTTAACATTATATTGCTATAGTTATATTAAAGACAGGGAGAGGGAGCTGTTGGAAGGAAGAGAAATTTTTGTACTTACCTACCCATTGTTTAGGCACTTCTTTGATATATCTTTCATGATGCGTATTTGTAAATCTTCCTTCTTACCACCATTTTGTGTGAGACTTTTGCTGTTCATGACTTGGTCTATGCTTATTGATCTTGGACCCTATGACTGGATTAATTTAGAATAAGCAACTTTGGGTAGATTTTTTTAAAAAAAATTTACGAAAGAAATCAGATTTGTGAAATAGACAGCCAACTGTTTCTCATGAATATTGTGCCAGCGAAACCAGAATTTCTTGCTTGATAATTTATTTTTAATGCCCCTTTTTTGGACATTCCTGATTTTTTCTTTAAAACAATAATATTTAGTCAAAATGATAGTAGCTTTGTCAATAATATATCATAATATTCAGATCAATAAATCATAGCACAATACTGAAAAACAATCTTATTGTGAATTCTTTGGAAGCACTTATAAATCTGCTGAATCAGACGTTTTCATCCTTATCCTAACAATGACAATTCCAAGGGTTTATCCTTTCAATTGTTGTAAGTTTGGAAGGAACTTTGGCCTTTCTATTTGCAAGACACTTGCTTAATTCAGAACTGATTGCTTGATGCATTTGCTGATTAATATTTCTTGAGGTTTTGACAAGTCAATCATCGCATAATGCTTGGATGCTTTTCTAATTGATTGTTTCTTGAATTTATTTTCTGTATTGATTTACTTGTATGATTGACGCTTGAATTGATGTGCTGATTTGATGGATTGATGGTTTCCTTCCTTGTTGTTGGTAAACAGAATTGTTCTTTTTTAATTATGACTCTTGAATGCCCAATTATGAATAATATCTGATTACAAGCAGTTGAAAAGCCACTTCTGGATAGATTGGCCTTTCTCTGAATTAATAGGTACAACTCCCTATGGTGGATTTGCAATGAATTATGTTTTATTCCTAAACTAATATGGGGGTATGTTCTTGACCTGAGAACAGAAGAGGTAAAACCGAGCAAGACCTAAACAGGATCTAACTCAGGTAGAAAAGGATTTCTGAGGAATTGATTAAGTTTATGAACCCACACATCTTATGAGCTCACAAAACTTAACAACATAACAACTAATACTGAACTGAATTAACTAGGATCTGAACTACAGAGAAGAAGTTAACTAAAAGGGAAAAACGTTTAGGGATTCCTCTTTGAACATGCAATGACACTACTGATCACATCTGTTCGCTGCCTTGAAACAAGGGAATGAAACTCCGTTCTTTCCTTGCTTCAATCCAGACAAAAGAGAAAACATATAACTACAACTAACAGAAATGGAACAAAAATTAGTTGATACAAAATACCATTCAATTGACTCTACAACATCAAGTACTTCACACCAAAAATTTGGCGACTTTTTATTAATCTTTCAATTTCATACATATAGGATTTTGAGATGACCGTTACAATAGAAGTTCAATTGGTTCATCTCCTCAAAGAATGACAAATGGCAAGAAACCAATTTGTCGTATTGCAATAATTACATAAGAAAGTGAAAAGGGGGCAAAATGTAAATCATTTTGTCTTCTTTCCCTTTTCTGCTTTTGTTCTATAGGCCTTAGCAGCAACTATGATTGGGATTAGCTATTCATGCCTAGGCATGTGTATGTTGGTGTATCTCAAGAGCCACTTAGAATGCTCCCTAGCCAACTCCTTCACAGCATTCAATTGATTTGGCAATTCCTTCGTGGCCATGTCGATGCATCCACTGAGTTTCTGGAGTTTCGCAACTTTGTTTTGATTACTGGAAGACACATCAATTAGACTATTTAAGAATTTGGAGAAATTCTCCTTCAGGACATTTATCCCAATGAGTGCTTTCCCTTGGCCACTAGTCTGTGAATTTGTATGTAGCCCCTTCATGAGTTCAAATCCTTTGTCTTGGGTCTTTTTCACATTATCCTCTGTTTCCTTAAGTCCATTTTCTGCTGATAGGATCATTTTTGACTTGAACTGCATGCTCTGAAGCCATTTGAACAGAGTTTCGTCTCCCTTTGGCAAGATTTTTGCTTCAACAGCTTCCTTTGCCTTCATTTGAATGATCATCTTCAGAAGGGAAATACAGTTGTTGCTCTTCGCTCTTTCTCCGACCAGAGTACTGCTATTTGCTAAGATGTTATCCTTCTCTGTTTCTAATCTTAAGATAACATTGCCAATTTGTTCTATAATAGCGACTCCCTCTAATTTGAGCTTCCCAATCTAGTCTTTACCAATTTGGCCAAAGTGCCTATCTTCCCAAAGTCAAGAGATAAGGGCTTGAACTTCAGCAACAGTAGGATTTCTTGTTATTGATACTTCGGAGATAGTTGCCAATGGAGTGATGAATTGTCTGATGAATCTGTTCAATTCTTCTATCTCAGCCTTCATCCTAACTTTTGACAACTTTAGGTTTTCCAATTGTCCTTCAATTACTTCATTGGTTGACTTCCACAAGCCAACCTATCTCCAAGGTCCACCGAGTGCATAGTAAAATCATCAGTAGTCATATCTTAAATTCTTCATTCTTTGTTGGGCTTGGCTATCTCCATTGTTAGGTGCCCTTTTTCTAGATCTTGCCCAAGTATAGACGAAGTTTTCTGCTTCTTTACCTTGGTTAATGCAGATCCAAAATGAATTGCAAGGGATATGGTATCCTTGGCAGGGGCACTTTCGTCTTTCCTTTTTCTCTTTCTCTCTAGAGTATCCACTAACCAAGAATCAATGCCTATCACCTTGGAGGCCGTCCCAAGTGAATCTATGCTAAATATTTTCTTCTTGACTGGAGTGATTGTCATCGTAGTTGAAGAGAAGGGATTCTTTGGGGCTTGAGAAATGAGCTTGGAAGAGCTCTGACCTTTCTCTACCTCTGAGGTTCTCTTCGTTGCCTCATCAGATTTAGTAGATTCACTGCTACTGCTCTTTTCATCTCCCAAATCTACTACCTGTATTGGGGAGCCACTTGGTTGCAAAAGTGTAGCACTTACTGGTGGAACTGGGCTATGATGAGGAGAGGGAACTGGTGTAACAGCACTAGCCTTTGGCTCCTCCATCTTCTTCTCCTCAGCATTAGTTTGGGTTCCAATAACTGGGAGGGAGCCATCATGACTAGTCTTGGCTATGGGGATGCTGTTGTCTGGAGGTTGGTCACCTCCTCCCGAAGGTTGAGCTGGTCCTTGAGTGATAGCTGGTGTTATGCTTGGTGTAGCACTCTAGGAGGAAGAGGGAGTTGTAGCTGTTGGAGAGGCTTGAGTGGCTGTGCCTTTACTCCGACTTCTTTTGGCTGTCCATTCGACCCATTTCCCAGTTCTTTTGATGATTCGGGCCATCATAGTGTCTAAATCTTCCTCAGCATCCTCATAAGACTCTGAATTGATAGGAGTGTTTCTTAACTTAGTCAAATATGTATTACCATACATATATTGCCCATCATCCTCCAATCCTTCAACATTAAGATTGATATTATATGTTTTTATTTGCTCCACTATGAGCCTGGCGAAAGCACGATCTCGACTTTCAAATTCATCTTTACAATCCATCCAATAGTCTTCAACAATGGTAATGTGTTTAATCACACTCCCAATTTGCAACACATCCCTAGCATATCCTTTCGGATCAAACATAGGTCTCAAGATCTCATACATCTCCAATTTGTATTTCATCTCGAACACTTTTAGCATATTCTTTGCATCAGATCGGGATTCACAACTGTAAGCTCCTACTTTCATAGGGAACTCATATCCCTTCTTCTTCAAGCTTCCGCTTAGCACATTCACTTGGACCGCCTGCCTCACGATCTCTATCAACACGGTCATGTTGCTCGGATACCTGGGCAGCTTCAAGGGGAATCCATCGAAAGCTGCAAGACGCAAATATGAGAAAGATGAGAATTGGATAAAATAGCTTCCGAATTGACTAATAGCCGCCATTGCCGCCATACTGAATCTCCTCTCCAAGTATCATTGGAGTTCCCTGCAAATTCTCATTGTGAATTCGTCATTGACTTTGACATACTTCGCATAACTATTTTGCAATTGCAAACATGGATAGAACTCATAACACTTCACATCATTAGGGAAGTTTTCTATTCTTGGAAGGCCCGGCCATAACTGTAGAGATGCTAGCATGTAAATCAGAAAGGAAGACATATAGAAAGTGTTGTAGAACTTTGTAGTGCTAAGAGCATTGGAAAGATTTTCACTTACCTCATGAGCCCAATCAATATATTGCGTATCCGAACAAATAACTTGTACTAGAAAGAAATACTATTTAACAAAATTTAGAGCTTCTACCTCACCTTTCAGTCTATGCAGGAGAACCAGAATATCTACAATCTCATGTTTGAGATTAGTACCAAATAGAGTTTTGGGGACCTTACTCTTGGCGCTCCACGGCTTTTGAAACTAGGATTGCATAATTTCCTTCCTCCACACCATCTTCTTCGCGAAGAACTCAGAGACTGCTCCTCCTATTATCAAGTTTGAAAACTCCTCCTATTCTGGAACTCGGAGTCAATTCACCATAGTTTGCCTATCAATGGAGATTAATATTGTATGATCAGGTAACAGAATCTATCTGATATCTGGATTGTAGTGATTTATGCATTCGTAAATTAATTATAGAGCTTGGACTGCCACCGAGAAACCAACTGCCTCTACTAGTCCACTTCCTTGGAACTTCTCAGTTATGGGATGAATCGGCTCTGACTTTAGCCTCCTTTGGAAATATTGCATATCATAAAAATGGAGTGAAGTATTCGTGAAATTCTGCAATGTGGACTTGATTCCATTTAGCCCATCAAACCCCACAAATCTGGTTGCCATTCTGTCTGAGAATGAAGTAAATTGAAATTTTGAATCTAGATGAAGAACAGGGTATTGAATCCGCAAATATAGACTATTTGAAAGCGTTGTGCAATTTAACAAAATAACAGTTTAGGAAAAAGCGGTAGCTTGAATAACTGTTATGTTTCCATCTATATAGGAGTCTCAATTCATCCGTTGATCTTTAGGATTTGCGCCACACGAATGAATTAAAGGATAAATCCGTTGAAATAGTAAATACAAGAGCTTCTAACGGATATTTCAATGGCTTTTCACTGTTTCCGTTGGCCCAACAGTAACTTTCCTTTCTTTCATACTTACTTTTCTGTTTCCCATTAAGTTTCGCAAAATTATGAACAAAGTACCTCGTAAGGAAATATCTGATTAATTGAATTTTGCTTAGTATACCTTTCTCGCAATGGTTAGATTGTTTCCATTATCATTTTAAGATGTTTTATGTGTAATTCGTGGGCCCAATCCGCTTACAAAGTTGATTTTCTCTTGAATGCGTAAAATCGTCCTCATGGGTTGAAAACCCGCCAAGGAGAAGATGATTCCCATTGTTCTGCCCAGGCTTTCCTTTAAACTTTATCCTTGGAGTTAATATTTCTTTTGGGTTCGGAAAATCTTGAAAGGACTGCGAAAGTCGAAAAGGGGCCCACTTCCTTGTTTCTTTCCTTTACAATTGCCTTTGGCGGAAAATAGATTTCAAGGGTCAAAAGCCTACCGAGGAGATGTCATTTTTGAGTTTTCCGCTTAAGATGATTTTGAGCATTGTGATGAATCCTGAATGTTTCCCAAGGTAGAATATTGTAATGAAAATAGGGATTTTCCATAAAATAGCTCATTATCTTCTTATATAGGCCCATAAACATCATTTATTGCTCTTCGCAGAAAATCGTCTTCATGGGTAGAAAACCCGCCAAGGAGAAGGCGATGCTCAATTTTCTGCAAGCTTCCTTCTTTCATTGAAAACATGATAAGCCACGAACAAGCCCAGCGTTGTGAATAACCTTCGCATGTTGCAAGAATCCCCATCGTATTAGGTACTAAGCTACCCATAAACTCACAACATCAAGGAAAACTACCCGGCTATGAAATGTGGGAGAAGGGAAAGATGGAAAATTTGAAGGAGACTCTTTTCACCTAAGGGGAATTAAAACTAGATCCAGACATACCTAGGCTTAACTAAGACACAAAATTTTCCACTTTTGCAAAATGGTTACAGGGTGAAAAGTGGGGCAACGCTTGTCAATGCTCTGCTTACCCTTTATTAATCACCACCCTTTACTAGAAATATTTCATCACCCTTTTCAAGAATTGTGTCACCGCCCATTGCTGCCTCTGAGAATAATAATGGTTTTTCCAAATTGATTCCTTCATTCCCAATTGATGATTGATTCAATGGTGATGATCCATGGATGACCTCCTCAGATGAAATGATCTCTTTTATATCTTATGTTTGAGCAAGTCACATTTCCTCATTTCATGCCTCTTGACTATTCATTAAACTTAGTTGAATTTTAATTGTATCATATTATATTATTTATTTGTTGTTTGATATGTACCTGTGGCATTGCAAGGCTACACTATATGTTAAGTATGAAGAAAAGACTTATGTAGCTTAATGTTTATAATCAGACTGTGGGTAGCCTGAATTGGTCCACGGACCACAACCACCTAGCCTATATGCTTACTGCCATATTACCAAAGTTGGCACCAACTAGATAATTAAGCAACCTGGAAATTACAGACCACTATGAGACCAGATTCATCCAAATGCAACCATAATGCACCTGACTGACTATCCTTCCTCATTCACTTCCTCCTTTTCTGCAAGTTCTGCCTCATGCTTCTCTTCCACTAGCAAGAAAGTTGGTCTCCTATCTCTTGCCTACACTGTAGTGTCTCTTCTTGGGATTGCCCTAGAATCACAAATTCGGTTAAAATAAGAATTATAAGATGGTTAGAAATATAACTTTTCCACTTAAAATACCTTTTAACAAGGTAAACCCTGATTTAGGTCTTGCAATCACCAAATAAGGAACAAGTATACATAAACTGACTATATTTTAAGTGTAAAATAATCTGCCTATATGGTTATGGATTCTCACAAAAAATTTTCTTCATGGACTATCTTTCACAAATAGTGCCTTTGTATGGTGTAAGTCATGCCCATTCCACCGCAGGCCTTATTCCCTTGCCTTTGTATGTTGTAGCTCATGCGCATTCTGCTGCAGGACTTTTTCTTTTGTATGATATAGCACGACTCATTCCAGCGCAGGCCTTATTCACTTGCCTTAGTATAATGTAGCTCATGCCCATTTCACCTTAGGACTCTTGCCTTTGTATGATGTTGTTACAAGCTAGGGTTGCTGTTACACCAAAAGATCTACCTATTAATGCCTGATACAACCACTATACTTATAGAATACAAGAGGCGGTTAAGCCATGACATGAATCCCGAAGGGGAACATTGGCAATTAGTCCAACAGATGTGGCATGGCCCATTCAAACACAGGACTTATCTCTTGCCTTTGTATGATGTAGCATGGCCTGTTCCACTGCAGGGCTTACCTATCTTGTGAGGTATTAATACTACTTTTCATTGATGCCTTTGAGAATAATTTCTTCTAGTTGTTCTCCCCTTTTTAATTTCTTCTTCAAATGGAACCTTCTCCTCCCTAATATCTCCTCTGAGGAACTCACACACTTTCAGTTGTCAATGAAAGGGTCACACCCTTGGTTATGATTATATACATCTATATGGCAACAACTATTGCCCCTTTCACTCGTTTAATCTTTGCCTATTTCTAGTAATCGAATCTTTTATACTACTTTTCTGATCGGCACATATCCCATTAAAGAATACATTTCCTCTTCTTATTTGCTTCTTCTTTCTCAAGTCTTAGATCAGATCCCTCCTTATACTTCTGCTCTAAATGTGCACTAGATCTCTACTCATTTTTTCCCCATTTCATTTGAGCCTTTTTCTCGTTTATATCTTCCCATGTGAGGGAGAGTGTTAATGTTTTGACCGGAAATAAAGATAAACAACAAAGGCATCAGAAAAGAATCAATAAGACACAATATTTATCCTGGAGAAACCCTCCAACTTGAGGGTAAAAATCCAGCCACACCAAAAAATATCTCCTTTCTTAAATAATAGAGGTTTGAGTATAATGCTTCCAATTGAATCCTGTGAACTCTTCAACTTTTACATATATCAGAATCAACTCCATAGACTATCTATAATTGCTGCATAGAATAACCCAACTCAGCAAGCATCACATCACACAAAGTAATGATATATTATATATACAATGCTGAGGCTCATAAAAAATGTAACTTCTCAAGACTCGAACTAAGGAACTCTTAATATTATGACTGGAAGTCTCTTCATTTTCCAAATACGCTTCATATTTTCAAATGCACATCTCTTCATATTTCCAAAGGTGAGCATATGAAAGAGCACCATCACAGGTAATCAGGATATCTCCTGTAGCTATAAACAGTAATAGAGAGGTCAATCCTCTTCATTGTCGTGTATGCCTTTTAGCAAGAGTCATGACCATTCATAGTTGACCCCCTTTCAAAGAGTCACAGCCTTTATAATTACTCCCTTATCGAAGAGTCACAACTCTTACGAGTATTCACAACCCTTCACCTTTTGAAAGTCACTATCTTAATAACTTTCTTTTCCTTTCCCTCAATACAGCCTTAATGCTTATGCACCACTCTTTGTTCCTCCTTCCCTTTTTCCTCAACTAGAGTTCTAATCTCTCCCATTTATACCTCTCATTTGAGGGAGACACGACTTTTTTCCGTACATGCCTTTTGACCTTTTGTTCAACTTAACTAATATTTAATAATTTTAATATTTATTTTTTGATGGAGGTCATCCACAAACAAGTTTTAGGTACCCGATACGGGCCTACGCGTGCTTGAAACCTCTTCGGCTAAGAGCCAAGGACTAAGGAGCATCCACGCTGCCAAATTCGCCCGGGGCACGATCCCGGCCTCATCCCTTATGATGTCTTCAGTCCTTGCACTCAGCAAGACTTGATCCTTGGTGGGCTCTTTGTGAGCCATTCAACTTCACCAGTAGACCAAGGGCCCATTGACAATAATTTTAATATTATCTAATTATTCTTTTATATTTTTTATTAATTATTATTGTTTATTATTTAATCTTATTTGGACATCACATCCACACCCTTCATACAACCTTTCAAGAAATTTATCCCTATTCAAGCCTTTTTTTTGGTCTGCCAGGCCTATTCCCCAAAGAACCAGAATTTGAGGTGGATCATCATCTTCCTCTCCTAGTTTGAGCCTCATCTTCCCATTTAGAACAAGGCTGCAACTTGGAATTGTACATTGTAGATAGATTTTGGGACCTACACCATTTTGACCAAATTAGCTTTGCCAGGCTTCAATTGACTGTTCTGGTTGCATAGCATCAAACTCGCTTGTGAGAAAATTGGAGGCGATATTAGATTTCTCTTGGTAGAACCCAATGCCTCCTATATACTCCTTCCCAAGCACCATCCTTTCAGCATGATGAATGATCTAGGGCAGCATTTTAATCATCTCCCTCTTAGAATTTTTGCCATAAAAGGTCATTTGGCATTTAGACTAATGCTTGTTTGCTTGTATGCATGTCGAATGCTGTTTGTTATAATTTGGTTCTACCACCTGTTCTCCATGTAAAGCAAGTATGAAATGCTTACGCAACCATCTCGTAGGCTCCACATTAATGAAGTGCCTCCAAATGGGTTGGCTTCCATCTCAACAACCGGGCTCCATGAGATACAATAATCAATCATCTGCTGTGATGGAGGGAATCATTCAACTCAATAATCAATTTGAAGTCTATTTCCCGTGTCATATCTACTAGTGCCTTTGGCGCGATGTCATTACCATCGCAATAGATTCTGGATATTATGAAATCGTTGAAGCTTGTCAGTACTTCCTTGATTCAACTTAACTAAGTCCCTGGCTTTCAGTTTCGAATGTTACTCACTCTTATCACATTGATGACAATTTGTGAATTGCCTTCAGTGTATTCTTCTGAGCCCAAGCCTTCTTTCTACCAATGCTTCCATGATAACCACTTGAAACCTGACTTTATTATTCATTGCCCTTTCGCTTGTTTTCCATAACACTCCTAATATTTTACCTTCATGGCCGTCCAGCCCTGGATCTCCCTGTTCTGCCCCATTGAAGTTGATATTCACCCAGTCAACATCTGGAGGACACCATTTAATGTCCTTCATGATTCCATAAACATGGGTTTAATATTTTATTATATTATTATATCCCATTTCAAAAGGGGACATTCCATTAGTGCAGATTTGCGCTTTGGTCATGGTTTTATATTTTTATGATGGATGCATGCTTTTACATTTAATGAACATGGGAGATCTTGAGCCCTGAGAGTTTTTTGGTTTTTAATTTTGATCATTCTTTTGCAATATTTTTCAAGTCTTCAGCTGCATTTATTGGTTTTCAAGTAAGCTAGAACTTCAAATATATAATCGCCTAAGGTGTTATATTATAATGTTAGAAAATACATTGTTGGTCAAAGAGTTATCATATTTGTGTACACGTTTCAGAAGAATGGGACATAATTTAAACTGATCTAAGAGCTCCGCTTGTGCTTGTACACAACATTTTATGTTCTAATTACGTCATCCTGCTCTTCAACTCCACAGGTTGATCAAATGTTTATATTTTAATGGTGGTATCATTAAACTTATGTTTTGTTTGTGAACTTAAACAGCTGTGTCCCAAAATTCAATTTTCTTTTATCTGATTGCAATGATTATAGGCTTCCCTTCCTAGTTTCTTGAATGCCATGGTTATGACAGTATTCTGAGCTTACGGGACTGGGGATTGGCAATTTGGGAATGGTAGGGGAGTGATATATGATAAATTAATAATATATGTCAATATATAATGCAAAAGAAACATAGGCAACAAAATCTGAGAATTGAGAAAAAATTACAACAGTTCAAATGTTCAATGCTAAATCAATAATTGATAATAAATATAAATTAAACAGTGCCAAACCCCATTTTAATCATTCACGAATCATGATAGTAGCTGAAAATTGTATCCATTTCAAATTGAAATTCTTAAATAAGTAACAAGCTGAAAGTTTCAAGTATCAACTAGAATCTCGTTAGAAAAGTTGCAAACATCAAAATGACAAGATTAAATTGCCAAAACCACATTGGTAGCTGTTTTTGTTAGAGCAGAAAGCTCAAAAATCAGAGTCATCATTACTGGCAGCTCCATATCTATAAAATTTGTTATCATTAGAATTGTTGAAAGGATTTGGAACTTTATGCTTTAATCCTAAGTTACCGTATTCACCCTGTCCCTGCTGAGGTTGAGAGTTGATTCGGAATAAAGGCAAAGTCGGTTCATATTCGGTTTTATTCTGAGGAATTCACTCTTAATTCGGTGAAAAGGGCCCTGGACAATTATTAACGAATTTGCAGCGAATTTGGAAATAGTCATGTGAGCCCCAGCCAAATTTGGATAAATTTTGGGCTAATTTCAGTCGAATTTGGTTGAATGTCAGGTTTTTCTGACTTTTGTTGACTTTTCATTTAACTTTCTTAACATTATTTTTCCCAATTGAAACCCAAGCTTTTTAATATGCTTTCATTTTTGTCTCACATGGCATTTATATGTTTTGTTCTCACACGACGTGTTCCGAGAACAATACATCGTAGGAAGCCGTTTTTCCTCACATGACATTCTTCTAGCAGTGTTTGGGTTATCCAGCAAGGCAGGCATTTATCCATTTTGGCATTTTTCTGCAGTCCTCTAGCAGAGAGCCACATGTTTGTATTTTTAGTTTTTACACACACACACACACACACACACACACACATATGTATATATGTATATTTAATATGTGTGTGTGTGTGTGTGTGTATATATATATATATATATATATATAAAATATCAAAGTAACGAGAATCGAAATCGGCAAGGCCGAATCAAATCGCAAATCGGCCATGAATCGAAACAAAATCGGCCACGAATTGGCAAATTAAAAAAATCCTTGTAATTTAGTGAGTAACTTAATTCATACACCCTTTATCGCTGATTCGATTCACCGATTCACAAAAAAAATTGTTTGGCTTGAATCGAATCACCAAATCGTGTGAATCATAGTTGGAAAACTCTTACTCGGCAACAACTCGCCAAGCCCCAAAAAGTTTATTCACGAAAAAATCAGCCAATTTTTCAAAAATACTCGGGAACCAAAAAAAGGGCTTAAATTTAATTAAAAATACATTTTTTTGCAAAATTCAACGAGAAGATGCATGTAGAGATTGAATTAAAGAGAACACAAAAGAAACAAGTAGAGTTTAGATATATATGAATGCATAGTGGGTAGAAAATCACATTCTAATGGGGAATGCTGATGGCAGGAAGCAAACTAATAAATAGTTTGTGTCAAACTAGAAGTAAATACATCATTACAATCACATTTTCCTCTTCCCAACTCTACTGGCATACTATAATTCTCTATTATATATAATTTATATAGGCTTTTTGCCTTTTTCCTTTAACAAGAAATAAATAAGTAAAAAATAAAAAAAATGAGTTTTTTTGAAAAACTCACTTATTTTTGGCAAAAACTCGGCGATTAGTAGAAACTTGCCGATTTTTTGGCGATTATGCCAACTATGGCATGAATTGCCGCAATTCTTATTACTATGATATATATACATATAGAGATATATAAATATACATATATAGGTACATAAATATATATATATATGTATGCACCTATATATGTATATTTATATATCTCTATATGTATATATATCATATATATATTAAAAATCTTGTACGGATGAACCTAATAAAACGAACCTCAACCCAACCCCAAAAAATATTGAGTGAATTTTGAACGCGAATCTCAAATTGGCAACATAGCTTTAATCCCATCTCTGCACATTCCATGTGCTAGCCACTTGGCCTTACTCCCTGGAATAACTTTTTTTGGAAAAGAGCAAGTCGTAACTAGTCTCCTGAGGACCTACATGTACAGGACCAGCTTTGCTTAGCTTGTCCAGCATTTACTTTTACAAAGGAGATTAAGCAACATGGAAGGGAATGCCATCACTTAAATAGATGTTGGCAACGGTTGCATCTGCAACTTTGCTCGTACATTGAACAAACCTGTGATTGGGTTAGGCAGGGCTCAACCTTCAGCTTTGAATTCCCCCCTTGACTCTACTTCACTCACTCAAATGGTGGAGATACTAGGAATTGTTGGCATGGTGATCCTTGAAATAATTTGATCATCTCAGCACTCATTTCAAGTGCAAGCTTCTCAGAAGGTCCAACTCCTTTACCCAGGGAATGCAAAAATGTGCATTAGTCCTTGTAATACTGCTATTCCAACCCACAGAGAAAATGTTGCTTTTGTATGTCCTGTTTCCACCTGAATTATATGCTTTATTTGTATCAACTATTGTTGCAAACTGCTGTGAAACACTTATCTTGTTAAATGGCCCTTTGGCATATTGTGCCAACAATTCTGAAGAGCAAATAGATTTCAGTACACTCAAAGTTGCACTGTTTATGGCTGTCATTGGCGTTTGCATTTGGCAGCCTGCTATTGATTCTTCAAATCAAAATCAGCATTAACACTAAATGTATTTATCTTGGCTTTGGAAATCCAAAACGGATGCAACTTAATATAATAACAATATGTTAGTTAATAATAAAATAATAAATATGTAAAACTAAACATATGTATAATAGACTATTAATTTATTAAATATCCAAGAAATAAATGTCTCAGCAGTTGGCTATACCAAAGGTAAAACAAATAAGAATGTATTGTAGTTTTCGTTTCCATAAGCTCTCAATGGAGAACTTGATATGTCAAAAGCAACCTTCAGCACCAAATGTGATCATAGGAGTTCAATTTGTCTCACATCCAAAGAAGTGAAATATTTAAATATATAGAGGTCCAGTGATAACTGGCAAGTCTAAATTTATAAAGGATAAGTCTTAATTTAAGGTTCAGTTCCTAGTTTCTAAGTTTGGAATCAAGTTAAACCCTTGAATATTTTATTTTCTTGGTGTTGAAATTAGAATAACAGATCAAAAACACTGCTCAAGTAATTACCCTGGGAAAAACTCTCTTCACAGAGGGAAACAACCCAGCCTACAAAACCTGCAAATTTCATTGATAAATCAAATATTACAGAGCTACAGGATCAGAGTTTTCGAAAGTCCATTAAAGATATAAAGAGACTAACTAATAGAAATCGATTGAACTCTCAAAACAATCGATATGATCACTATAACCACAGAATTACAATTACAACTGCAACAAATTCCTCAGAGAAATTAATGGACCATGATCAAAAAATCAACTCCAAGACAAGTATGAGTTTTATCCAAATGATCAATGTACAGGATGAACGTATGTCGCTGTACAGGAACTCTCAAGCATATATATGAGAACTGCTTTTTAACCTTTTGATAGATGGGGGGAGTAGAAGATTATGTTCCAGATTTCCTTCTTGATTGATGTTATTGCAACTTCCAATCATGCATGGTCTGTGCATGTGTATCCTGATCATGCACCATCTGAGTATAAGAATCTCAATCATGCATGGTAATCATAATCACAAAGACTTCTTTCTGCTGGAAAAACATATGCTACAATACTCATCTTGCTCTCCATGCTGTTGAAGCAAACCGCTCCTCTCAACGTCTACTCCACATAACGGCTTGATATTGGTGGTTACATAACGCATATTATAACTTTCCCACAGATAATCTCTCCTGGGCGGGACCGTAAGGAAGGAATGCCAGTCTTGCAGCGGTGGTGAAGATTACACTCCAGGTGGATTGAGCTGACACCTGTCTATATGCTATTGTATTGATGTCATTCATGAATACAGAATTCCAAGCCGATAGAACGTTAGTGAAAATACTCAATATTTAGAAATCACAATTTCATGAGTAGGGATGATAGTAAGTTTAGAAACAGCAATTGAAAATGAGTAGAGATATCAGAAATCTTAAATGAATAAAACCAGTAACACTTAGGATTTCATATGATGCTTTGAAATTTAATACTTGGAGGATCCATTTTGTTTTCCATCATGGAAATTGTATTAATGATGTTTTTTCTGGGATGATGCTGAAGAAATTTGATATGGTATTGCTCCGAGTTGCAAGAGTAGTTACTTAATTGGGATTGACAGCAGGTCTAAAAGTCACAGAGATGTGAGAGCACTGAGTTCGGGTATGATGAATTTAGCTTTCTAAGCTTCTATTCATATGCAGAGATTTAAAGATTGATGAAATAGATAGACAATCAGGACAGGGATAGAAAAAGGGTTTATGTGGGCCTCTGCATTACTGAGGATGTCATGCAGGATTCAAAGACAACAACAAAATTGGAAATTTTAAAACAAAAAACCATATAAATTAAAAATTAAAAATTGAGTCTGAAAAGGATTTTCGTTGCATACTTGTAACTCTTGGCTTTTCCACTTCTATAGTTATTTGCAAGAGAAACTGTCAAACACCTATGTTGTAGACTGTGCTAAGTTGCTGATTCTGCAGTAGACTGTGGGGTCTCTGAAGTTGTACAAATGAAATGAAGTCAAAAGTCTAAACAAGACACACCTAGTGTGCTTAAAGGACTTGTAGGGCCCAGAAAATGCATTAGGAACTTTAGTTATTTCAAAAATGTCATTGTTTCATTTTATTTTTACCTGCAAAGCTTTTTGTTTTTGCAGCGGTAGATGTGAGGGTGTCTTCAGGACAGCTGGGTGCTCCCCAGAAGGGGGACTTTTCCTTAACTTTCAACACTGGGGGGATGTTCTGTTCCCCTCTCTGTATGCCTAAGGTATTGCTGTTTCCTGAAATGACTGAAAAAATTGAGGACGTGTCCCCAGGTTACACTGGTTCATTATGGTGCCTTGATACAGGACTGAATAACAGTGACTAGCAACCCCATGGCTCATTGTTCCTAGAATACCATGGCAAGAATAGATAAAGTCAAATCATGATGTGTGAGATGAACACTAGATTAATATTTAGGAACTAGGAAATATTTATTCATCATGAAAGAAGGTGTTTGGAATCATTTGAGATAAATGCTTTACTGATTTGGATGATTCAAGTTTAACTGGAAATTCCATCTTTAAGTACTAGTCTAGGTAGATTTACTTTAGTGTTTGTTATTATTGTTATGTTTAGGTTTCTAAATTGTCAGCGTTTGGCATCAAAAGGAATATTTTCCTGCTCGTCCACTGAGACCAGAAGAATCTTGGCATCCTTGTTTTCTTCCTTCTGTCCCATGTTGAGAGGGTACTGGTCAACATCCACAGTAAGGTTAGCTGTACTGTCATTTTTTATTTATTTGTGGGCTGCAAGTGGTGTCCAAGGCTGTCAGCTCCACTAAGAAGAAGACTAATAGTTTTGCATTGTGCATATGACTATGGTCAAAAGTGCTCTCTGCCATAA
Source organism: Cupressus sempervirens (assembly GCA_028749045.1). Classification (NCBI taxonomy): domain Eukaryota; kingdom Viridiplantae; phylum Streptophyta; class Pinopsida; order Cupressales; family Cupressaceae; genus Cupressus; species Cupressus sempervirens. Next base: position 783,426,167 of record CM053793.1, on the reverse strand, counting down.
AAGTTTCTCCAGAACATTATTGCTGCCATCTTGAAATAGGATAAGAGAACCACAAATGGTGCATATAACCAGTCAATCAAATAAGTTGAGTCTGTGATGGAACACTGTTGAATTAACCAGGCTTTCCAACATTCCTGCATGGAAGAGAAGTACATGGGCGGCTATGACAGTGAGCAATGTTTCTCTTTTTGGATCTTGTTTCTGATTCTTGTTTCCTTTGCAAACCTTCTACCACAATTAATCATCAAGTATGCTAGACATTTGAAGGTATATGCTGGTTGAATGATGGCCATGTATGTGAAACAGTTAAAGAATGAGATAATTGTTATATCCAACCTATTTCAACCCTTTGTGCTTCTTGAAAGTAGTTTATGTTTGAATAACTCTCTTTATACTTCTTGTGCCTCAATTTTACATAGTGATTGTAGTTGGTATTTAATTGATGTTTGTTTAAATGGTACTTTGTTTGTGATCCTGCAACATTTTCTCCATAAGTCATAATATTAGCATTCAACTTACATCGATCTAATTACAACGATTCTTAGTTTCTCTCCCTATGAATCCTTTCCCTTTAAGGCATTTGTTGTCCCTTGACACAGCACTGACTGTTTCTGTTGAATCCTACTGCTCATTGGTAATAGAATTAGAACGTGTAGATTTATCCCACAGAAAGTTTTTTTGAAATCATTTGAGATAAAATGCTTGACCAGTATGAGCACAGTATGATTGATGATTCTAAATAGATGATTTTATTGTTTCTTATTTGATCTAACATCTTGATATTAAAATTACATTTGTTATGCAAAATGAAAGAAAAGAAACGATAACCATATAGAATGTTTGGAACAATGTGTCCGTTACCTTTTGAAATTGGTCTAAGTTCAACATAAAATCTTTTATGGAGATTAGTAATCTAAATAGATTCATTAGGGCCTGTTTGGTTGCAGGATGGTTGCAGGAATTGAATGAGAATTGGCATTACCGAATTCCTAAAATTTCTAATTCTCAGTTTGGATGCACCAAACTGGAATTGGCATTTGGATTTTGTATTCCCATTTACCCCCAATCGTGGATTTCAATTTCCACCTCAATAGGTGGAATTGGAAAAATCATTTCCAATTCCACATTGATGGAAATTGAAGTAAAGCAAAATTTATAGTTTTTTGAAATCCATAGCACTAGTTCTGATGCTCAGATCTGTTTGACCACGTTGAATCTGCCCGGGCTGTTTGCTCGGATCTGTAATGACAGTGAATGGGGCAGAGGCACCTGCTCCAGCTCCGTCAGTGCTTACTGGTGCAGCGTCCATGGCCTTGCATTCCTCTTTACCACCTGCCTTCTTTGCATCTTTAATTCTTCTTTTCCTCTGCCTTTTCTGTTGATCTGCTTGGCAGATGAATATGGAGATGATTGATTGCTTCCAACCTTTTTCTTTTCTGTGATCTGACTATTTTGATGGCCATTGTAGGCTGGATTTTGTTAGATTTCTTTGTTTCACCATTCTTCAAATAAAGACATTTTTCCAAACTTCGCTTTAATAAGGGTTTGCATGTTAATAATATTGTCTGTTTTTGGTAATTATTTGCTTTGCTCCAGTGTGATTATCAATGGCTCTGGTCAACGCAAGGCATTTTGGATCTGGATTTTTGTGTTTGGATGCATGTCTTTCTAAGGACAAATTTTACAATTTATATAGTTTTCCTTGCTCTGTTAAATAATTGGCTGTGGCATTCAGGGTATTGCCCTGTTACTGTATTGTGATTCTCTGTGATGGAAAATCTGTTTTAAATTACGGAGAATTTTACAGTCATTGCCATTGAATTCCTTGCACAGTAAATAATGAACTCTGTAAATAATATTGGATTCCCTGCAATATTAGTCAAGCAATTTTAGGAGAATCCTTTTTTAAAATAAAGAGTATTTTACTGTCATTGCTGTTAAATTTAGCACATATCAAATTACGAGTTGCTACCAGCAAATCTGGATTTCACTAGTCAATCTGACATTCATAGAGAGCTTGTTACAAAATATAGAAAATGTATCTTCTCATTATGAATTCTAGGTGAACCAAACAGTCCCAACCATATCTGATAAACGTTTTCCGGATTTGAAATTCTAGAAATGTTCAAATTCCGGATTTGATCAATTCCGGCATTGGTAAATTGATGTTCTAATTATTTCCAACTGAAGCTAACATCTGTATATGGACCTTTCAACGCAATTGTTATGCAAAATCTTAATCAGCTCAGAAAGGGGGAAAAACAACCGAAAAACCTTATTTGAATGTTTGGAAGAAAGTATCCGATGACTTGTGATCTGTCCATTGTTCTCTTTCTCGGATGGAAACCAAAGGTTAACATAAAAATGTTTTCTCTAGATTGGCAATCAATAAAGAATGATTAGTTCTTAAACAAATTTTGGTCCATATATCTTGTAATTATCTTTTTTTTTGAGACATGGCCAACAGCTATTTGGAGTTCTCATACAAGTTATAATGCCTCTTAGGCTGTGAGATAAATTTTTTTTTCAAGAAATCACAATATTTGAATCATGTTCTTTTCTGTAGGACACAGTGACCAACAAACATAAAACATAAGCATGCAAACATCAATTTATTACCATTTGTATGAAGCTTAGTTCATTGTATGGGTAAATTGGGCTAGGGCTGTAATTGTATGGTTCAAATGCTCTTTGAAGTTTTCAGGGATGTCTCATGTGCTTAAGAATGAATATGCTGGATATAAACACACTTCTGGGAATACACAAAGCTCTCTTTCATGGTAAAAAGCTGCTTGAACTGGGAGGCACCTTACATTGTTAATTTTGCTAACTTAATCATTGGGGGCTAGTTGAATCGTATAATGAAATATTCATATTCCACCGTTTAGGTTTTGAGGAATCAATTCTAAGCCATGATGCCAGGTGAAATTGAATTTTCTTCCTACATAGGATTTATGAGATGGTCAATAGAATAGTGCAGGGCAGTTGTACTATAGTGAACACAACAATGATGGATTTTATGTTGTATACCCAATGGTTAAACCCTTAAAGCTAGCACATGTGGTAACTTCAAGTTCCACAGACAACAAATTGCTTAAATTTTTGCAAGGTCACTACACAATCATAAGTAATGTCACTATAATAAATAACTTCTTCGATTTGGTCAAAGGCATTTCTTTGTGTTAGAATTATAGTAGCCAGTAGGAGATCAATGTAGTTTGCATATCTTAAGAATAATTTAAGATTCTTGGGATTCAAGGGCATGAGAGTCTAGCTTTTTTTTTTCCTTTGTTTGTTAGATTGCTATATTGTTATTGCGTAATGAATGGATCCTCTATCATGTCAATGGTTTAGCCCTAATGTTGTTACCTAGGAATTTGGGTTCAGCGAGTCTTCTTTTAGAGCCCCATTATTTTGTTCATAAATCTAACATTATGTTGAGTGATTGTTGTAGTGTCATAGAGTAATGAACGGACCCTCCATCATGTCAATGGTTTAGCCCAAACATATAAGGGGGCCATTATTTGGTCATAAATCTAATTTTGTTGAAAGATTCGATGAAATATAGAAGTGACCTTTTTCTTTGATGTGAACATTTGATCCGAGTTGTATAAACTTCATTAAAACTGTGTTCTATGGAAATAAATATTCAATTAAAACTTAACTTTTTGAATTAATTCTATTAAAATAATTATTTTATTGCAGCTAAATCTTAGATTGACCATTGGTGGAATTGATCAAGTCTTGTAAGTTTAAAAGCATCTATATCCAAAAAGATGAGGTGGATCTTATGCTATTGGTGAATTTTGTAGAGGTTTCTCATGCCAAACAACTTAGCTAAAACTGAATGCTATAATTGCTATTTTATTTTTGGAAAGTTGAGTGAAACAAAATTAATAAATATGATTTTTTTTTGGTCAATTCAAGGGCTAGAGATGATTAATATCTAATTAATTGTAATTTTTTTCTCAATTTATTTTATTGTACAACATAGTTGCATGCAACATATTATCTAATCCAATCATAAAATCAGCTAAAAGTCAGATTCAATGTTCCAATTAGGGTGCATCATTCTTCAATGATTTAATTTTGTTATTTTATGTTTTAAAAAAAAGAAGTTTTGCTTTCAAAATTTATTTTCGATCACTATTATACATGAAATATTCAGACATACAATGTGGTATTTGATAGGTGACTTTGAATTTTGTAGGTTGAATTGGAGGTTGAAGCCAAGGTGTTGAGAATTGGGAAGAGTATTGCAATATCTTCTGTTGAGATTAGAAACAAAGAAACAAAACAAGCAACATACCAAGGTCGATGTACATTCTACAACATGCCAACATCACGCATATGATATTTTTAATCTTGATTTTATATCCTACCCAAAGAAACAACCTTCTACGTTCTACTTTTATTCAATGCTAATATCTTGTAAGATATTTTATAGGTCCATCATTATTTATTACAATGATTGGATTCTATGCCTTTTGGCCCAAGAAACGATTGATAAATATGATAGTGAACCACACGGTGGCACAATAACTTTTGTTATATGATGGTCCCCAATATTGGCATGCTAACTTATTGGAGAACAAGGATTGAAGCTCTCCTTGCAATTGGGTGCATGCTAGTTGTATATATCTTAATCACGATTGCAATAAACACATTGTTTGACATCTAATGCGTGCATTAGGCTAGAATTATACTTTGATGTCCAAATACATGCCTTAACTTTGGAGCATCTTAATAGATAATGTAAATATACATTTTGATGGACCCTTTCCACTATGCAATATATATGTATTTGTGCAACTTTTGATAGTTGCATAATAACATACATTTGTGATTGATAACATTAGTACCATTTCAAGCTCTAATTTATGTATAATATTTTCTTTTGAAAACTCCCCTTATATCCTGAATTTGTGAAAGGCCAAAGCAAGTAGACAATATGGTAGGCAATGTCAGAAATTAAGATTTTAGATCTCAATATTCATTATATAAAAAATATTAAATAAATGAAATAAGAATTAAAAAATTTGTCAATAATTAAGATCCTTGGTCATGAATCATAACAAATGTATATAAATAAAATAAATATATGGAGGGAGGGAGGGAGTCTTAAATTCTATGTAAAGTGATGAAGGTCACTATTTCACCAAAATCTGGTAAACACCAAATTACATCTTAGTGAGAACCATTCACAACTATCATACGTAAACAATTAATAATTGAATAGTTTAACTAAATTATCAATTATAAAATAAGGGTTTGGGGCCTAGTTCAATTGGTGAGAGCTTCTTGTGGTAAAATATGAGACCATGAGGTCTAGTATCCTCCAACCCGTGTGGTATTGTAATATGTGTCATGATGTCTACATTGATGACATTTAAAAGTTCACTTTGTCCAATGGAATTAATAGGGGTTGCTATATATATATATATTATATATATATATATAAAATACAAACTTGGAGCTCTGGAAGCCTTGAGGGAGCAATTGTGCATGAACATGGAGAAGGTAAAGACAAATAAGAGAGCAACATATAATTATGCACAAGTATTGATGGCATTATTTTTCTACTATCATAATTTCTTCTTGGGTATTGGAAATGTTGTTTGGGTTTTAGGCACCTCGACATTAGTCCAAATCAAGAATTGCATCAGAATATTATGTAACACTTTTAAAAGTACAATAGGGGATATTTCAAAGATTTTCAACACACAATGCACCAAAGAGAAAGAATTCCATTTGATGTGGTAGAAAAATATAAGGACTCTGTTTTATTGTTGATATAGATACATGTCAAATGGAGGTAGTAGAACCCATAACTTCTTGGGCAATGCCAATGGGTTATGAAGTACACACTGATCTTCTAATAGCTTATGTGGAGGATTTGCTTCCTATACTAAAAGATCATAGTGTGAAAGAGTTTAGAACCTATGAATAAGATATAAAAGTTCATAAAATGATCAACAAATCAGTTATAGAGAAAAGATAAGAAAGGAAGTTGCAAAGTTTTCCCTTAAGCATGGATTTACAAGGACACAATTGTAGAAGCTAGAGCTAAGCATGTTGCAAAGGAAGCTAGTACATCAGGTACAACTAGAGTTTAAGAAGTGGAAGATCTCTCTACTAGGAAAACCACCATCGAGAGACAAACTAGAAGTGAGATATTAAGGAAAGAGAAGAAAACACCTCTAGTAAATGTATACAACAAAGAGCAAAGGTAAAGTTGCTAAGATTGATAAACCTGAGCTTACGAGAAAGATAAAGGAAGTTGAATCGACAAAGACTACAAGGAGGAAGAAAGTCAAAGCTCAAAGGGAGAAAGATGTTGAATTTGACAAGGAGGAAACCGCTGAATTAGATGAAGGGCAAGATGAAATGAGAGCTAGTGGAAAAACATCCAGAGCAGTTGGAACACCAACTATGAAGACAATTCAAGTTCAAATGAGTAATTAGTGAAACTCCAACTAAAGTTACACCTTGAAGAAATCAAAGAGATACTTAGTCATAAAAGGCTATCATTATAAAAAAAGAGGAGGTTAACTAGGCTACTCTATGGCGATGCCAAGTTTGTTGAAGAGGAAACTAAGGAAATATTAAAGAAACAAATGAGGCTAGAAGACAAAGAGCTAGTCTAAGTTATGGATGAGGAATTGAAGAAAGAATAAACACATCATATTGTTCAAGATGAACAAGAGTTGTTGGAGCTACAACCTCAATAAGTGACACATGTTGACCTTAGATGGGATGTTGGCGGTATGCAGGGGACTATTAATGGCATTGACACCCAACATGTACTAGAGGAGCCAATGGAAACACTTGATATGGTAGGAATAGAACAAGTAATGTGAGAAACAAATGCTCACAAACCAAGAAGATACCAGTGATATATCAAGGAAAGATGATCAACATGAAGAGCCAACATAAGAAGAGAAGGTGCTAGAAGAAAGTGAGGAGGAGAAACAAGTAAATACAGATGTAAAAAATGTTACCAATGAGTGCGAACAAGAATTGGTAAATATCATATCAACTCTAAAAGGAAGTGTGATACTAATAATCTATTAGAAATTAAAGGGACAATGGATTTGAGTTCTACGAGTCCTGAGGAGATCATGCAAATGACATTGGCAACCGAGTCCAAAGCCAACAGAGAACAAAGAAAGGAGCAATAAATAATTGAGTCATCCAGAGACATACTTTTAGACCTAGTTCCAAATTTAAACTATGATAAAAGGAAACACCTATTAAACAATTGGGTCACTTGGTGTTTGCAATAGGTGAACAAATGATAATTCTTGAAGAACTTGCAATCCAGAGTGTGGAAAGGGAGTTTGAAAAGAAACAATCTCATACTTTAGCCCACAAGATAGTGATGGACAAAGGAACATTGACTATTGGAGTCAATAATTTGAAGGAAATATTAATAGGATCCATAATATTGACTATTGTTAGCAATTTTGCAAATTTTGTCAAAGGACATAGACAAAAAGACATATGAAGCTCAAATTATTGATCGAAAATTTTAATCCTAATAAAGAGTTTGCTACTAGTTTTGGAGCATCTGTTAACTTGGTAAATTATTAGCTCAAGACATATAGTAGTATACAAGAGATAAGATAAGATAAGATAAATTTATTAATGTCCAACAAAAGACCACAACGTGGGTCTATGGGACTAGAAGCTTACAACAAGGAAAAAGCATACAAACGGAGCACCAAACGGTGTCCAAAAAAGAACAAGCACAACAAAAGAAGAAGAAAGCAGGAAACATCATGGAAAAGATTAGGTATCCATCTTCACAAGGAAAAAGTCCAACAGTGACTGATCTGTGTGGCTACCAGAAACCCTGTGATGAAGCTGAGTGCCACGAGAGAGTGTCGCTGGCAAAAAGGTCCCCTGCGAGGTCTCACCGATTTGGAACAGCCCATGTTAGGGAAACTGTACGGTCGCTTCACACCCCGAGCTGGAGTTAAGGGCGAGAAGAAGGTCATAATAAGCTGTGCTTGGGTCTGACTCCTGGGAAATGAAAGCTGTAAAGTATGGTCACGAAGCTGTAAGGACTCACAGAGATAGAGTGCAATGCAACGCTGATCGGTGTACCTGAAAAAAATCAACAATCTTATGGACTTACAAAGTCGAAAAATCCCCAAAGTTGACATTTTGCAAAATGGAGTTAAAGATGATGAAGTTGTCTTTTAGCAATACCAAAGATGAGTACTATGGATGCTTTGGAGGAGTTGGCATACCAAATCAAAAGTTAGATTGTAATAGTATATAATCTGAGAAAGACATGGAAATATGACTTACAGTTGTTGAAGACTAAATTTGAGGAGGTATTCAAGAGGATTTGGGCCCTTATTGATAATAATTTTTTGCATTTTTTATAATCTCTATACACCTTAATCATTGTTATCAAAGGGGGAGTCGCGTAGAATAAACTTTTGATCCATTGTGTATGGGGTAGTACACATAGCGAAGAGTAATATGTATAGTATGATAAGTGTTGATATCCAAAGGGGGAATAAAGGGAGTCACATTTTTGGTTAGTAACTCAATTGTCATTTTTTGTTTTTGGATACTTAGTCATTTTTTCTCTAAATATTGCTATCAATGTCAAAAAGGGAGATTATTGGCATGTTGATGATGATTAGAAACATGATTGGATGAATATTTTGGTTGGATAATCATTCCTATGTTGTCATTTCTCGCAACTAGATGATCTACGAGTGACAAATGAGGTATACCGTATTATGAAGTAATTGGAAAATATTTGCTTGCTAATAACAGAGACCAAGAGATCTATATATACAAAAAAATGGAACAATGTTTTCTTATGAAACAATCGTAAAGAATAGAAACTTTTTATTCTAGCTAAGAGAAAACTAATAGTTATCTACCACTAACCAAAGAATAGAACATTCAATTATAGATAAGATAAGATAAGAGATAAGATAATATTAATGTCCAAAAAGAGACCACAACATGGGTCTATGGGACTGGGAGCTTACAACCAAGAAGATAGCATCAAACGGAACACCAAATGGTGTCAACAAAAGACAAGCACAAACCTAAAATAGAAGATGAAGAAGAGAGCAAGAGTCACCCAAACATGATTAGGGTTTAGGGATCCTTCCTCGAAGGGAAGAAGGACAAAAATGAATGAGATGGATGGGGGCGACTAGGGGCTATGTTCTGTTGCAGGAGTGTTGTTGGTGAAGAGGAATGCTACAAGGTTTCACTGATTTGGAGTGGCCGGTGTCAAGGAAACTATATAGTCAGTTCGTACCTAAGGCATGAGATAAGGGTGAGAAGGTCGTGATAAGTTGTACCTAGGTCTGACCCTTAGGGAAAGATAGCAACAAAGTGTGGTCTCGAAGTTGTATGGATTCACAAAGATAGAGCGCAAGGCAATGCTGATCTGTGTACCTAAAGAAGTCTGAGAGGGACCTCTAATATCTAAACAAACAATAGAAATATCCCTCTAATCTCGTAGTATATGGGACATCTGAAAAGGAAATGGGTCTCAAATTCTACCTCCGCCATGGTACACAGTCTACAAATCCAATCCTCTTTATCAATATGGTGGTCAATTTGAATCCATATTCGGTGAGAGCTCACCTTGAAGGAGCCCAGGGATATACGTAGGGCATGGGTCTATTGTTTATGCAAGTAGTCTGGGTGCCAAATGATCCCGTCTCAAATATCCACGAAGTTTTCATCATAGAATGCCATCCTCGGGCATAAAGTCCCCAGAGGATCAACCTAGGTTCAGATAATATACTGTCTGTAGATGTCCAGTTTGACATTTCTATTCAACTCTTGTCGAGAGAGGAGGAGGTGAGTCGAAGCATCTAGTGAAAATTGGTAGGGAGGAAGACAATTGATGTCTATCCTGACCGATCTAAGTAGGATAGTACCTGAGTGTACCAACAATGGACCCTAGAGGTTAGATCAGAGTTTGTAATAGCAATTGAAGAGCAGTATGCCAAGTCAGGGTATTTCTAATATTTATAGAAGATTGCAATAGATAACCATTATATACTAAACATAGAGAATAGATGTTAATTTCTAGGATCATTTCTGCAAATGTAGAATTGTAGCCATTGTTATTGATGATCTCCAAATGCAGATTTGAATCTCATATAAATATGAGAGGAGAGACATGTCTCTATGGTGTAATAATCATTTAAATAATATTATGTTAACATGAATAATAATAATATTGTTAGAGTAAAGCGCTAATTTAATTTAATTCTTTAAATGCGTTTTACTCCCTTCTTAAGATTTCACTTTATGCATCGTTTGCATTCTCATTTAATAATTAATTAGTAATTATTAAATAACATTTACTTTTTAGGTTACCTTTTTCGAGTTTCGATCTCCTTCTATAAGGATAAACCATTTGTAATTATCTTACATCTTTTTCATTTCTAAGAATACAATTTGCATATTTTTAGAGCAAGACACTTGCCTCGTCTTTTTTCTTCTCTGTGATAGGTTTTTATATGTAGGTATTCTTTGGGCTTTGTGGATTTGTATTGCTCAAATCCTTCAAATATATATAATAATAAATATAATAATAATTGTGTGTGTGCGCGCACGTGTGTGTGCGTGCATGTGCATGTGTGTTATATACAATAATTTATATCAAATCAAATCAATCTAATTGAAGCTACAACTTTAACACTCCCTCTTAGTTAGGGAGGATTGATATACATCTCACCTTTTATAACACACAATTGAAATAAATTCCATAACTTTAATATAAGCTTAAACACCAGCTTAAGTGTGGTCTATAATAGTAACTATGGCATGGTGTCTAACATGATTCAACCCAAAGAACTATAACAAGTTGGTTATCATAGTGTCTGACAAGATCCGGCCCAAAGAACTATAACAAGTTGGTTATCTTGGTGTTTGACAAGATCCAACCCAAAGAACCATGATGAGTTGGTTATCATGGTGTCCAATAAAATCTAGCCCAAAGATTCATGATAACAGGTCTACTATTTATAAGATTGCCACCTTACAATAGTTACCTTTTATTTGTTTGTTATCATGACTTCCAACACACTTGGACAACAATTTAATGAAGTCTATCATGATAATAGGTCTACCATTTATAAGATCATCATCTTACAATGATTACCTTCTGTTTATAAATGTCAATGAAAGATCATCACCTTTCATTACATATCATATGTGAAATAGTAACCACCATGAACCCAGTTAGAGGGTGGTACAAAGGTTTTCACCTTAATTTTCTCTCACAAAGAAGAATGCATTACAAGGAGTTTCACTTAGAACTTCTCCTCATAGAGAAGATATTATTCACAAAGGATTGAACGTCAAAAAGTTCTCCCTTCAAACAATGATCCTAGGAAGTCAGGTCCAGTAGTTATTCGCTTAGTGAATCTGATATCTAATTTTCTAGTAATAAGTCATCATTTCCTTATGATATACATAGGAGTGGGCCCATCAAAATCATGCAATTACATGTATTTCTACTCTCTCTGAGTATCAATCTTCTAAGCTCTTGCATTGTCTTAGAAGAAGTGTCATACTTCCTCTTAATGTAGAAGAATCTCATAATCTCAATCATTAAAGATGTTTTCTTGAAGAGCCTCACTTTATCCATCTTGATCATTAGAGTCTTCGGAGCTACTATCATTAGATTAAGTCTACACAATATTTGGTAGCATATGTAAAGTACCAACCTTCTTTTCTTGTACGAATATCCTTGAAAATAAAGGAAAAGATCAAGGCAAATAACCCTTATAGTATGTATAGAATTACAAATAAGAGAGAGATTACAAAGAGTAGATAAATATAAAAGATAAAAATACTTATCTATACATGAAGATTCAAAGATTATCTTTTTAGATTATTGAGAATGGAACATCTCCCCTCTAAATAAGGTTCAAGTGGGAATGGAACATTGACTATTATTCCCCCACAATGTAAAATTTTCTTTCACTCTTATATTGTTGAACAATATTGTATCAAATATGACAACTCCTTTCTAAGTTCCAACTTGCTCTTTTCGTCCATTGTGTTAGGATTAACCTTAGATAGAAATAACAATTACATGCAAATATAAACAATATTAGAAAGTAATAGATCGTACAGAAGAGAACACATGACACCAAGATTTACATGGACACCCAATCTCTAGGCCACGTCCACCAAACAACAAGTCCAATATTATTACGATCTAGTGATTACAACCTGATTACAATCTGCAATCCCTTACAGCTCAATACCATCGCAAGAAGCAATTTCACATCGCACATTATAAAAGATTCCTAACCCTAAGCACTTTTATACAAGTATTTTCATTGCTTTAGGGTTATAATTAATTATTACATGTTGGCCCAAATCTTGATAAAATAGGGCCCAAAAAATTATGAAGTATGTACAATACTTCCCTAATCAGTCACTACAAACTAACAATCTCCTACGTGGGGACTGATCAGGCTCCACACTAGACAACAATCTTCCACTTGAATATTGATCTTATAGCTATACCACTACTCCATGGGGCTCCCACTGGATCAAATCACCCTAGACTCTGTTGTTCTTTTATTATCTTTAGTCTAGAAGACCAACTGAAGCTAAAGAGGAGTTCAACTTCTCCCTTGTCACTAGCTTTGTAAACATATATGCTGGATTGTCATTTGTATGTATCTTGTCCAGTTTTAACTATTCATCATCCAAAATTGACTGAACGAAATGGTACCACAACTGTATGTGTTTTGTCTTTGAATGCAGAGCATAATTCTTTGCAAGATGAATGACACTTTGACTATCTGTAAACAAATAATTATCCTTCTAAAGGTGTCCGAATTCTTCTAAGAAGAGCTAAAGCCATATCATCTCCTTGGTTGCCTCTGTAGCATCAACATACTTTGCCTTTGTAGTGGATAAAGCATTAACCTTCTACAATCGAGAAACCCAACTCATTATTGCCCCACCAATAATAAATACACAACCTGTAGTACTTCACCTGGTATCAATATCCCTTGTCAAATCTTAGTCAACATAGCCCTGTGAATTGGTAGTAGAGCCCTCAAAATGTAAACACTTATTGGATGTTTCTCTCAAATATCTGAAAATCCATTTGACTCTATTTCAATGCTCAATTCCTTAATGACTCATATACCTGCTAACAACTCCCACTGCATGTGCAATATATGGCCTTGCACATACCATAACATACATCAAGTTTCCTACAACTGAAGCATAAGGTACTTTGGACATCTTATCCTCCTCTTCTTATGTCTTTGGATATATCTCCATAGTCAACTTCAAATGACCAAGTAAAGGTGTGCTGACAAATTTAGCATTTTCCATAAAGAAATGTTGCAACACCTTTGCAATATAATCCGCTTGAGATAAAGTCAATTTTTTATTCTTCCCATCTCTGCAAATTTTCATACCAAAGATTTGTTTTGCTACCCCTGAATCCTTCATAGAAAATGCATGTGCTAACTAAAGTTTCAACCCCTTAATGTGATCCATGTTAGACCCAACTACAAGTATATCATCAACATATAAACATAAAATAATGTAACTGTCATCATCCAAACTCTTAAAATAAATATAATGATCTGAATAACACCTACTATATCCATGCTCATGCATAAAATATCAAATTTTAGAGACCATTGTCGAGGTGCTTGCTTCAAACCTGATAGAGGGCCACACCACCCTTACCCACTCACAATCAAGAAAGCAACAATATGGAGACCAATAAAAAAAATGCTTCACAAGAAATTTTATTATACTTGAAGATCCTTACAACACCCACAAGATGATATCAAGCTTCTCCTTGAGCTTCCACTCCTCGAGCTTCTCCTTGAGCTTCTACTCCTCAAGCTTCCCCCTTGAGCTTGATTTAGAAATGCTCATATGCCTTGCTTAAATAGACACTTCTAACCCAAGACATTACAAACACAACCAATATGGGATACAACTATCTTTAAATAAATATTAAATTTCCACCCAAATACAACTAAGCACCCAACAAATATTAAATACATGATTTATCCAAAACCTTCTAGAATTTTCACCTACACACCTCGATTAATGGAATGACAACTATTTTTCTATTTTATGCCACCTATGCACTTCGAAAATAGAAATTCTTTTTTTTTTTTCTTTTTCTCATTTTTATTTTTATTATTATTTCTCCTCTAATTTTCGTCACTTTCTCTCTCTTCCATTTTTTTTTTTTTTTTCAATTTTTTTTAATTTTTTTTTTTCAATAATTTTTCAATGCAAGATGCTCCTGCATCAGACTCCCCCGGTAGATAGAAAAGTGTGTCCCACACTTGGACGCCAAAAAGAAAATCTACAACCATCTTCATCTTCACCAAAGGTTTCCACCTCAATAGGGACAACAAAACCACCATGCAAATCTTCCACACCAACATCTCAACCATCCAATCAACAAGCTCATGCACAAGAACAAACTGAACATAATGCTTCATTAGCAAACTCCCATTCACATCAACAACTAGTGAATCCACACTAGCAGCAACAAATCCCGCATCAACAACAACAAACTTCATATCAGCACCAACATGTAGATCTCCATCAATACATGCCAAACTCTCAACACCAACAACCTCATTGCTCACAACAAGATGCTCTGCAATACATAACTCACCCCCAACAACTGGATCATCCACCTCCAAGTGCTCCATAATCTCCATGTCAGATTCAACCAATTGATCATGAAAACCAACCTCCATCCCAACATTAGCAAGGTTAGGAATATCCTCAACAACAACCTCTATTTGCTCTATAGGTTCTGCATTAGACTCCACAGATTGATCAGCAAAACCAACCTCTTCCACCTCAACCTTGTGATGCCATCTTCTCTCACGAACCTCCTTAACTTGATCAGCCAATCTATCATCCAACCGAGAAATCATCTTAGAAAAATACCTCTCCACTATATCATGGATTTTGGCAATCATCTTAGGGTCCAATCCTCTTGGAGCCATCTTTCAAGATCTTCGTAAACCCTCTGCAACAAATCCTTCTCACGCTCCTTGTGACAATCAAATTGTTTGCAAGTCAGATCGCAACCTTCCACCTCGCACGAACAATCAGGAACCACATCACAAGTCTAGGACAATGGATTTGCAATCCACAAGCTCTCTACGATCATGCCTCAACAAGTTCAAACTTTCATCTTTGCATCCATCAATCAATCTGCATGTCCTCCCAAGGTCTTGGTGCAAACTGTCTCACACTTCGGCGATCTGCTTGTACACTCAGGAACTCCTGCTCTGATACCACTGATAGAGGGCCACACCACCCTTACCCACTCACAATCAAGAAAGCAACAATATGGAGACCAATAAAAAAAATGCTTCACAAGAAATTTTATTATACTTGAAGATCCTTACAACACCCACAAGATGATATCAAGCTTCTCCTTGAGCTTCCACTCCTCGAGCTTCTCCTTGAGCTTCTACTCCTCAAGCTTCCCCCTTGAGCTTGATTTAGAAATGCTCATATGCCTTGCTTAAATAGACACTTCTAACCCAAGACATTACAAACACAACCAATATGGGATACAACTATCTTTAAATAAATATTAAATTTCCACCCAAATACAACTAAGCACCCAACAAATATTAAATACATGATTTATCCAAAACCTTCTAGAATTTCCACCTACACACCTCGATTAATGGAATGACAACTATTTTTCTATTTTATGCCACCTATGCACTTCGAAAATAGAAATTCTTTTTTTTTTTTTTCTTTTTCTCTTTTTTTTTTAAATTATTATTTCTCCTCTAATTTTTGTCACTTTCTCTCTCTTCCATTTTTTTTTTTTTTTTTTTTCAATTTTTAAATTTTTTTTTTTTTCAATAATTTTTCAATGCAAGATGCTCCTGCATCAAAACCATATAAACTTTTCTTCAATCTGCACACTAAGTTTTCCTTACCTTTGACCTCAAATCCTTGTGGTTGTGCCATATATATATATATATATATATATATATATATATATATATATATATATATATATATATATATATATCTTCATCCAAATCTCCATAAAGGAAGGTTGTTTTAACATCAAGATGCTCTAAATGCAAATCTTCAATAGCTACAATACTTAAAACAGTGTGAACAGAAGTCATTTTTACAATAGGAGAGAATATCTCATCAAAATCAATGCCCTTTTTCTGTGCAAATCCTTTTACAACTAACTTGGCTTTAAATATTTTCTTACCTCGATCCTCTTCTTTCAAATTGTAAATCCATTTATTCTATAAAGCTCGTTTACTTGCAGTTATCTTGTTTAATGCCATAGCATTGTATCAGTTTCTACAACAGTTGTTTGTTCTCCCTGCTCAACTGCAACAACTATTCCTAAATATTCATTTTTCTCTGAAACAATCAAAGTATAAGATATAGTATGACCTATACAAAGATATAAGGTGGCTACTTTCACACATTTTGCTACTACAAGGGAACTTTTTGAAACCTTCAAATTTTTATCATTAAAAGTAACTACACAACCCTCATCACCGAGTTGCCCTATTGAAACTAAATTCCTACTTGGCATTGGAACATGTCTTACCTCATTTAGTAGCCAATGATTCCCATTCTGCAACTTAATCTTAACTTTTCCCTTTTCAACAATCTAACAAGGTTCATTATCTCCCAAATAAACAAGCCCAAAATCCCCTTGGACATAATCAATAAAATAACCTCTATGAGGTGTAGCATGAAATGAAGCACCATAAACTAAAACCCATGAATCATCAACACTTTTTAAATAAGGAAGCAAAACATCCTCTTCGAATTTGTTAGTTACCACATTTTCCTCTTTGTTCCCTTCTGGTTTATCTGCTTCATTGTTATTTCGAGTCCAATAATCTTTCTTCTTATGCCCTGATTTACCATAGTACCAACAATCTCTTGGTCCTCTGGATTGAGACCTCTTTCCTTTTGACTTTCCTCTTAATTTCCCATGATTTCCAGAATTATTTCCTGTCTCAATCGTTGTGTCTTTGCCTTGTGCATTCAAAGCACTTCCTGATGTAGATTCAGCTGAGGTTTTCCTACGAGTTTCCTCACTTAGAATAACACCAATCACATTATCAAAATTTAGGGTATTAGATCTAGAAATAGAGTTACTCACAATTATTACCAAGCCATTCCAACTTTCAAGCAAAGAACACAAAATCAAGAGAGCCCTAATTTCTTCATCAAAATTAATACCCACAGAAGATAACTAACTAGTAACAATATTAAACTCATTTAAATGATCCGCAACAGATCCACCTTCTGCCATCTTCATATTAAATAAATGCTTTACGAGAAATGCTTTATTTGAAGTGGAGGGTTTTTCATACAATTTCGCTAGGGTTTGCATCAACTCTTTTGTCGTCTTCGCTTTTGTAATGTTAAATGTCACTGATGGTGCCAGGTATAACTGAATACTTCCAAGTGCCTTTCTATCTAAAATCTCCTAGTCCTCATCTGCCATAGTTCCATGTTTTTTGGATTATCTTCCAACGACTTCTTTAAATCCTTCTGACAAGGATAGTCTTCCGTTTGCATTTTCCATAACTGAAAGTTTTGCCCATTAAACTTGTCAACCTTCATCCTACTTTTGTCTACCATCACTTCCACTCAACTGTGAAACTTTCCTACAAAGGATAACTGAGAAAATAACCTCACTTTGATACCACTTGTTAGGATTAACCTTAGACAGAAATAACAATTACATGTAAATATAAACAATATCAAAAAATAATAGATTATATAGAAGAGAACACAAGACACCAAAATTTAACGTGGTTCGCCCAATTCCTGGGCTACGCCCACCAAACAAGTCCAATATTATTACGATCCAGTGATTATAACTTGATTACAATCTGCAATCCTTTACAACTCAATATTGTCACAATAAGCAATTTCACATCACACATTATAAAAGATACTTAACCCTAAGCACTTTTATACAAGTATTTTCGTTGCTTTAGGATTATAATTAATTATTACATGTTGACCCAAAATCTTGATAAAATAGGGCCCAATTTTTTTACAATACATAATTATAAAGTATATACAGTACTTCCCTGATCAGTCACCATAAACTAACACATTGAAGGTCCAAATACTCATTTAGTTTAACATTAGAAGCGAACATGTCCTTCCATTTTATCAAACTTGTCCAGAATACACCAATATCTTGATTAAGTATGATTGTGCCACATGAATGACTCTACAACTCATTCATCAAGTTTCATTTATCAAGGAGAGACTCATAGATGGTTCAAATGAATTCTTAGAAAACTTCATTAACATCTCACAACAACTCAAAGTTTCTCACAGTAACTTTTGTAAATACAGTGACATCATTTAGAAGTCATCACTTACTCATGATGTATGGGGTAGGCCCATTAAAATCACATGGTTGCAATGTATGAATTATAATCCTCTTGATAGCAATAATTTATTGATCACTAGAGAAATCCATCTCAACATTGTTAACTTTGTAATGTCCTCCACTAATAGGGTTAGTCAGGGACAAGTAATACCTGCAAAATAAATGTTAGAATCACAATAATAATAAAACTACGTATATTATTCCACCCTCTAAGTTAACCCTAATCTTAAGGATGTCTCCAGATCGGGCTTCTTAGCTCATAGCTACCTCGTCGTCATCCTAGGAGTGCACCCCTTAAGATTCTTTTTGGATAGACATCCTCTATCAAAGGTGAATGCCATATGCATATGTTTGATAATATCAAAATATTCTGGCACATTGATTATCGGCCATGGTGGACAATGGAGATCTTAATATCTCCATGCTTCATGCTTTGATATCGATTCTCAACCATGGCGGATAATGTAGATCTTAATATCTCACATGCTCCATGCTTCGAGTTCACATTGATTCTTGGCCATGGCGGACAATGCAGATCTTAATATCTCCATGCTCCATGCTTCGAGTCTCATTAATGTCCATGGTGTTAACCCCATGAGTTAACACAATACTATCCACAAGTATGATTCATAAATATAAATAAATACATAAACATAATTAAACAAATATAATCCATAAACATACCTTTCTTACCTTCTTTTCCAAGAGTCACGACCTTTCATAATATAAATCCTTTGGAAATTCACAACACTTCATAGTTATAATCCTTTCAAAAAGTCACAACACTTCATAACTAAAATCCCTTGAAAAAATTTCAATACTTTATAATCACAATATTTTTGAAGAGTCGCAACTATTCATAATTATGACCCTTTCGAAGGTTCACATCCTTTCAATATCATTCATACCTTTTCAAAAAATCACTTCCTTATTTTCTTCATGATATTATTTTTCTCTTCCATTTTTCCTTTTTGAACTCCTCTCTTCCCATCTTCCTTTTTTGCCCTCTCTAAAATAAACTCTCCTCCCTTTTATATCTGAATTTTAAAGAGTCATTTCTGTTTGTTAAATCTCTGTTGACTTTTCATTAGATTTACTTAATTTATATTATTCTTTGTTATATTATTTATTTATTTACTTATTTGTGTTTAATATTATTTATTATGAAATTCTATTTAGAAAGTTAACATACTTTCTACAATATTATCTCTTGTATTTAATTTTATTTCTTTATTTACTTTTTGAAAATTTATTAATTTTAATTATTTAAAATATCATACAAAATATTGTTTCATTAATAATATAGATTAAATAATAATAATTTCCTAAATTTATAAATATAACTTTATTATCATTATTTATTTAATAACATTTTATTATGTAATTATTATTAGAATTCTATCTTAAAATGAGGATATGATAGTCCGCCCTTCCTCAAATTGCTTGACCTCAAGCAATTATATAACTTCTTTTGTTGAGTTGAAATTTATATTTCTTTTAGTCCAAATTCTTAGGTTTCTAACATGGGTATATTTGAATCATTTCTAATAGTCATTAAATTTTTACATTAGTCTTTCATATAAATTATTTTCTAAATTTCCTTTAACCCTATAGATAATAGGGTTAGTTAGGGACAAATAATACCTGCAAAATAAATGTTAGAACCACAATAATAATAAAACTAACTATATTATTCTACCCTCTAAGTTAACCCCAATCTTAAGGACATATCTAGATCGAGCTTCTTAACTAATAGCTGCCTCGTCGTCATCCCGAGAGTGCACCCCTTAAGATTCTTCTTGGACATGCATCTTCTATCCAAGACCAATGACATTGCATATGTTTGACAATATCAAAATATTCTGGCACATCGATTATCGACCATGGTGGACAATGGAGATCTTAATATCTCCATGCTCCATGCTTCAATATCAATTCTCGGCCATGGTGGACAATGTAGATCTTAATATCTCACATGCTTCATGCTTCGAGTTCACATTGATTCTTGGCCATGGCGGACAATAGAGATCTTAATATCTCCATGCTCCATGCTTCAAGTCTCATTAATATCCATGGTGTTAACCCCATGAGCCAATACAATACTATCCACAAGTATGATTCATAAATATAAATAAATACATAAAACATAATTAAACAAATATAATCCATAAACATACCTTTCTTACCTGCTTCTTTTCCAAGAGTCACAACCTTTCATAATTTAAATCCTTTGGAAAGTCACAACACTTCATAGTTATAATCCTTTCGAAAAGTCACAACACTTCATAACTAAAATCCTTTGAAAAAATCTCAATACTTTATAATCACAATTTTTTTGAAGAGTCACAACTATTCATAATTATGACCCTTTCAAAAGTTCACATCCTTTCAATATCATTCACACCTTTTCAAAAAGTCACTTCTTTATTTTCTTCATGATATTACTTTCCTCTTCCATTTTTCCTTTTTGAACTTCTCTCTTCTCCTCTTCCTTTTTTCCCCTCTCTAAAATAAACTTTCCTCCCTTTTATATCGTAATTTAAGGAGTCATGTCTATTGTTAAATCTCTCTTGACTTTTCATTAGATTTAGTTAATTTATATTATTTTTTGTTATATTATTTATTTACTTACCTATTTGTGTTTATTATTATTTATTATGAAATTCTATTTAGAAAGTTAACATACTTTCTACAATATTGTCTCTTGTATTTAATTTTATTTCTTTATTTACTTTTTGAAAATTTATTATTTTTTAATTATTTAAAATATCATACTAAATATTATTTCATTTATTATTTAGATTAAATAATTATTATTTTCTTATTTTATAAATATAACTTTATTATAATTATTTATTTAATAACATTTTATTATCTAGTTATTATTAAAATTCTATCTTAAAATGGGGATATGACATCCTCTTAATCAATAAGACTGAGATCACTGAAAGTTGATGAAATAAGATCCCCAGTCTTCTCCCTCTCTTTCAAGGTTGCCTGAAATCTCAATCTCCCTCTTTTTCTTGCAATAACATTCTTGGAGGAAAAGATCAAGGCACATAGCTTTTATAAAATAATATAAGAGAGACACTATAGTGATTAGATAAATAAAATACCCAATGATAATTTTTGCACAATAAGATCATTTTAATATAGATAAAATAAATATCTAATTTATATTTAATCATTTTATCATATTTGAGTATTTATTAAATGTTACCACTTTATATTCACTAATGTTTCAAAATAGTATATATATTTACATGTATATTATCACCCATATTCATAATTATATATCCCACAATATTCTATAATGATCTAAATCCATAATAATATCAAACATGGAAAGGAACATTTATAAAATAAATGTTATGAATAGAATATACCTTTATTACACTTACTTTATCTTATGTATTTTCCCCCTTAAGGCAGGTATCCATGTACCACGCACGATTGTCATCCATTTTGTTTTTGGTTAGTATCTCTATATTCTCCATGTAATGGGGATTCGCTTTGGTCTTTGTTTTCCATTGCAAACTCCAATATCTAAGAAACAATAGTTTGTCATTGGGTTGAATCACTTTATTGTGGAGATGCCCCTTGGTGATTGATTTATTTCCCCACATATCTTGATGGGCTTCTTATATTAAATCATTAGATAAACCACATGGGGAAACCATTTTAAATTCATCCATTTTTTTCTATTACACATCAAAATCTTCCTTTTTTATTCTATATTCAGAATGAAATCTTGAGTGAGGAGGCTAATATTTTATATATGGCAATGTGGTAGATGTCATATCAACTTGGTGGAGTAGCCTCATATCATCTGTATTATTGAATTATACCAAATAATTTTGAAAGCTTTGTTGTAATTTCTATCTTCAATAGATATCGATGAACAATATTATTTCATCCTTTCTTTGGGAGCCATCAAATCCAACTCATTCATATATGCTTCATAATATTAATGCTACTTTGAACATATCTTTCTTCATTGCAACATCTGATCACACCTTCATTTAAGTATAATCAAGATGCAAACCTGAGTACTTCATCGATAGAGGAATACTATTTTATGATCTTTTCAACCCAATTGTCAATCAAATTATAACACCAACATAGTTGTCTATTTTATTGACACCAGTTCCTTGAAATATTGGTGTTCTATCTCATGTTTCTTCCATTCCAATACACTTACCACTATTGCAACTTCCAATGAATGCAGTTTCCTCTTCCCACCATCTAGAAATGTCCCTCTTTTTCTCCTTTTGTAAATGTTATGTCTTCATTCGATGCTACAATTCTCAAACTTTCATTCAAGTGGTTAATTTCCTAGTCATTGATTCAATATCCACATAAATGATTTTCACTGGTGAATTATTTAATAATCATAACATACGGGGTAGGGGTGAATCACTTTGGAGCAAATTTCATACTTTATTCCTTCTCTTTTAATTTCTTCCCTCATTCTTCATTTCTCCATCTTTGTGTTGTCCTTAATCTTTACATTTGCAGTTAGGCTCTGATACCATGTTAATTTCTAGGATCGTTTATGCAAATATAGAATCGCGGCCGTTGTTATTGATGATTTCCAAATGCAGATTTGAATCTCATATAAATATGAGAAGAGACATGTCTCTATGGTGTAATCATTATTTAAATATTATTATGCTAACATGAATAATAATAATATGTATAATTACACACACACACACACACACATGTATATATGTATGTATATGTATGTATTATATACAATAATATATATTATTAACATGGATAAGTATATATAGAAAATGGTAATTACCAATAACAATAATTTATATTAGATCAAATAAATCTGACTGAAGCTACAACTTTAATAATAGAAACTATCTATTATCGTAATATATATATATATATATATATATATATATATATATTAACATGGATAAGTATATATAGAAAATGGTAATTGCCAATAACAATAATTTATATCAGATCGAATCAATCTGACTGAAGCTACAACTTTAATAATAGAAACTATCTATTATCGTAATACCCTCCCTTAATGGTTAATCTATCCAGAGCATGAACTGTCAAAAAGCGTAAAAGATAGATTATGTTTTCTTAAGGTGCTCCGCATTGTGTGTTGTTTGCTTAGATAGGGAAGCTAAGTGCTTTTGACATTCAACCTTCATGTGCCCATACTTGTACAATTGTTGCATTGAATGTTCTTTTTCCCGGAGCCTTATGAAGTTGGAGCAGAGGACCTCTATTGAGAAGACAGTTGTGAACTAGAACCACCTTATGGTTGTCATGATATTCAAAGATGGTTCGCATTTGTTGTTTCCACATGCCATAATCGTGACCGTT
This sequence comes from Cupressus sempervirens, assembly GCA_028749045.1. Classification (NCBI taxonomy): domain Eukaryota; kingdom Viridiplantae; phylum Streptophyta; class Pinopsida; order Cupressales; family Cupressaceae; genus Cupressus; species Cupressus sempervirens. The sequence continues at coordinate 783,402,373 of CM053793.1, read as the reverse complement.
GAACTTGTGATTTCCCTCGAGCAAATATTAGTCAGAGATGCCATAACACATTTTTCAATGAAAAAGCGTGAAAATATGTGAAGGCACTTTCTTTGAGGAAAAATATGAAAGACCCAAAAAAATTGAAGGGTGGCCTAAAAGAGAGCTCGAAAAACTCATAAAAAATATGTTAGTTTCTAGATCAACTGGTTTGAAAATTGAGGCACCCAGAAAAAATAGGCGACAACCTAGTTGAGATCTCAAAAAACCCATCAAGAATATTAAATATTTTTTTGATTTGGTACCAAAAAAATAGGGTTTTGAACAAAAATGACCCTACTACAAAAAAAAAAACCTCAAAAAATGGTAGAAAAAACAAACGGACCTGGACATAAAATGGGTTGCAGAACCAAACCAAAAGTCATCGGATTCAGATCTCTAAGAATGGAAACCCTAGTCAGATTATAGAGAGTTGGAAGCACATATGCATGTAAATAATTTTGAAAATAAAAGGCAGATAATTTCAACCAAGAAATTATAATTATTTTTTTAAAAAATTGAATATCAACTTTGATACCATATTACAAAGTAATTGGGAAATATTTGCTTGTTATTAACAAGACCAAGAGGTCTATATATACAAAAGAATGGAATGATGTTTTCTTAGGAAACAATCATAAAGAATAGAAAATTCTAGCTAAGAGAAAATTAATAGTTCTCTACAACTAACTAAGTAATAGAAACATTCTATTATAGATATATAAAACTAAATATTAGAAACATTCTAATACTTATAAAAGATTACAATAGTTATATAACCATTAGATACTAAACAAAGATAATATAAACTATCTATTATTGTAATATATTGGTGATTGGATTGATCAAACAACTGAATTGACTAAGTATTGGATGAACATAGTAAAATAGAGACAACTTTGGTAATTTGAGTGCGCAATAGTTTATCTAATGAATTATGATGCATAACTCACATGATATGTTTATCAAAGATGTTTGAAGATATTTGTGAAAAAATATTACCAAGTATTCATAGGAAGACAAGATTTTACAAGGTTCACATGACACAAAGTGAAGAACAATGAATTGATAGAGTACATGATTTTAAATCAGTTGAACCCAATACAATTTATAATGGTGACCGGTAAAGTAAGAGGTTAGTCGAGAAGAGGCCAACATGAAGGCACAAAGTTTGAAGAATTATCTCCCATTCTTAAGATTTGAATTTATTTTGAGGTTGGATTGTGGAAACACATTTAGGGTTTTCCTACTACCTCAAAAATAGTATAAAGGTGATGTAAGATCAATATGCGATAGAATTTGATGATGTGAAGTGAAAAGTTTATGAAGAATAATTGCAGTAAAGTAGTGTTAGCATTGATCTAGAGAAGATAAGTGATCAGGAGCATAAAGGACTTGTCATGCAATAAATGCAACTTTCAGATCATCCATACAAGAGAAAATTCTCTAACAAGATTACTCCTAACAAGGTGTGCATGATCCTAATAGGTCTAAAGAAGAAATCTTTTGACTACTTGACTCTTAGAAGGAGTTCTAAATCCATGAATAGGCTTGAATAGGGTATATCCTAGCATATCTTATTTGTAAAGATTCTAAGAAGGCTTAGCACTCTTAACTAGGTGAAACCTTAATTGGGTGGATTGTAAATCTCATAATATGATAATTTATCACTGTAGTGGTGAAGAATTGTGAGTGACAATTCCCTCCATAGTTTCTCTATCTAACCAAGGGTTTCCACATGAATAATATTGGTATCAAAGTGTTTGTTTGTAAATGTTTGAATTAATTTTCTATTGCTTATTTGTTTCATTTGCATGTTTCATATTAAGCAAGTTGGTGAAATTAGATAGATCTGTGGTAATAGTAATTCACCCAATCTTAATGTTTACTACTATTAACAACTTACACTTACTTTTAAGAATGATCCTTAACCTTATCAAGCCTAGTTGAAAGCTTAAATTGTTGATTAAAAGGGATTCTTTCATTCCTATTCTCATGTAGTTGATAGTGCTTGAAGTGTTGCCAATAGCACAATTGTGTTACACTTGCAAGATGGTATTCTTGCCAATGTAGGAGTGGATAACAGTAGTTATAGAACTATTTGTATCCCACGATTATGAGTGTGGAATTGACTAAGATTATTGAACAAGATATACTAAGGAGTTTATCCTAGGTAGGAATTGGATGACATTCATCATTGATCGTGTACTATGATGTGCTTTCCTGTAGTTGGGAAATGCTATTAGCTTTGGATTCACTATGTTGTTGGACTATTTTTTAATGTCAGGAAGATTGTGCATGATCCTTTTCCAATAGATGATTACTGGAGATGAAGACTTCTTTGGCATGATCAAATTGTTGGAAGAAGGTTGTTAGATATAGGTATCGGTATCATTTTTAAAATTTTTTTTAAAAAAAATTTAAATTTATTATTATTATTATTTTGGGTCATCATTTCCCTCAACCGTATATGTAGCTATTTTATAAATATTTTTAGGATTGAGCAAGATTTTGTTTGCTCAATATGAGGATTATGCTTTAAAACTTTGATTACTACCTTATATATATTAAACCGAAAAAAAAAAATCAAAAGAATTTACAAATAGTAAATTTGAAATATTTGAAAATGTTTACTTACCAAAATGTCCAACTCATAAAGGAGAGATAATAATGACTAAATAGAACCAAAAATTAAAAGACAAAAGAGACAAAATTTATGAGGAAAATAAATACATACTACTACAATAAAAATTAGTTAAATAATAACACATTGTGCTTAAGGAGGGATAATGAAAAAACTCTAGATGCAAATTATATGGAATATTTAAAAAGAGTTTGACAAGTGCACACATTGTATTGAATGACATGTGTTAAATAATACCCAATCTAATGAAATATAAGAAAACAACCAAATTTAGTTTTGAGTAAATGAAGTGATAAATGACTTCAATTCAATAATTGGATAATATCTTAACTAATCTTATTCCTCCCTACACCCTTGAAGTTCTAGGGATTAATTAAAGAGCTAACAATGAGTGCAAAAATGGATCTTGAGAACATGGCCTTGTTGGAAATATAAGAGGAGTAACTAATAGGGGAGGGGTGAATTAGTTACCACAAAAATAAATCTCAGATCCCTTAAATGTCAATCAAAGATAAATTGTATTTTGTTGTTACTCAACAAACACACAAGCACTCGGTTAACACTAGCAAATATTGTAACTTGGTAAGCACTAAGAATCAACTTTAACTTGGCAATAATTGAATGAACTAATCTTAATGTGATTAACCTTAAATTTAACTTAGTTGCATACACATAAAAGAAATAGCATGAACACAAATGACACCAAGATCTAACGTGGAAACCCAATTTGGGAAAAACTCACAAATTGCAACTAGTTACTGATTTTCACTCTTGTGAAGTGAGCCCTGTTAGGAGCCAACCTATTAAAGGTTACAAAACACATTGTTAGGTGTAACCATGTTAGAAGATTTAATCACCTTGTTAGGAGTAGCCTTGTTAGAGGTCTTTAGACACTTCAATCTAGAAATGCCACCTTGTTAGAGGATTTACAAATATTTGTTAAGCCAACTTTGTGAAGAGATTTAAGTCACTTCTACAATGGTTAGAGAGTAATAATGAAATGACCTGATTTATGATGCAACTAAATTGTTGATTATAGATCTCAATTCTATCTTGTATACTTGATCCTTTTTAATCAAATGTATCTTTACAACTCAACAAGGATATTCTTCTTATCCTTCTGATTTGCTTCCTCTAAGCATCTTCAAATATTTTGTTATGTTCCACACATTCAATTCTCAACTTGACCTTATATTTATATCTTACACATTATCAGTCAACTTGAATACAACTTAGAATACTTAATATTCATCTCCACAGTCGGCTAGAACCAACAAAAAAATCAACTGAACTCAATATGCCAAAACAAAAAAATCCTTCATTAGCCGACCCTACTCGGTAGACGCTAACTCAGAAATGATTTTCCTATGTTAACCAAATGAACTCGATTAACATTGCATATACATAGAGTTCCTTTGATAACCAAGTGAGTTCGGTTAACATTGGTTCCATCCAACATTTCCTTCATTAAGTGAGTGAGCTTGGTTAACACTCAACTTTTGTGAACTTCCCTTTGACGCTTGAGTGAACTCGGTAGATATTGTCTTATGAACTTGGCAAACTCTGGAATGCTCGATAGACACAAGAAATTGACTTCATTGCTCGAGTGAGCTCGGCATATATTGATTGGAAATCATATGACATTTTGTGTAACATTAAAGACAACAATTAACCAATTGTTTTCAATAGGCCTAACTAAGTCGCATGCCTACAAACCAATTTGAATTGCCACAATTATAACATGAGAAAAAACTCCTCTCTAAAAGAGAGAAAAATTGCATTACTGAAAGAAGGAAAGGATGACTCTTTCACATAATACAATGAATCCCCCTCCCCATCAAGGAGAGGAAAATGAGGGTAGAAATACCCCAAATGAAAAAGTATGTAGCTCTTGTGCCAATGATGGAATATTGGAGATAGAACATGATCTACCCACAAACTATGTTTTCCCCCTTAGGATTAGAAGACATTCGAGGAGTCATCCCCATGTATTAAAACTAGGAACTTGAATCCAAATAATGCATGCCTTTGAAAACCACTCAAACATATCTTGTCCATGAAGGATAATGATGACACAAAGTAATCAAGTATATGCTTAATCAATGTAGAAAATGACAATCTAGGAGTCTTCAAAAATTGGTGGAGGAAGAAGAAACATAAGTGATGAAGATAAGATGACAACACTGATGTGACTATCAACAAAAAGAACATGAATGCTATCAATATAATCCTCTAAATATACAATATGAGACACCATAAAAAAGGATAATATGTATGTAAGACACAATTATGAAGTACCTATGTTTTGAAGAACAACATATCGTTGCACTAAATCAACAAGTGTTATGCATGATCTAATTTCAAGATAATAAAAAGTAATAGATGTTGAATATTGGGATGGTTGTCTCAATATGAGTAGTGTGAATTGAGGGACAAGTCTATGATCCATTAGACTATATAAGACTTGTGATCAACTTAAGCATCTCAACAGTACTATGATCATATGCATGCAATCTACATGTAAGAATTATTATATAATTTGTTACAAAATCGTCTAGAAATAGAGGGATAAGAGGGTCTACATATCTCTCCCAAAGGTGTGTCCAAAGAATGTGGGAAGAGTCAATATCCACTAAAGCACACATGGTATCAAGATCAATGCTAGAAAAATTAACTCTTATAAAATGACCATTAATGATCCTTTAAACTAACCTACCCATCATTGTGGTTAGTTTAGGTATAGACCCATATAATAAGGCCAACAATTAGGCCACCTAACATGTGTTGAGACACTATTTTGCCACGACTCATACTTTCCCTTTGTTGAGTTGATAAGAAAGGATGAAAATAAGAACCAACAATACCTCCTTAATTGAAATAGCTAGTTCCAAAATCCTTAGTTCATATAAATAAAGATCTCTCCAACAAACACATCAATTCCATGTGTCAAAAATATCCAAGAATTTAGATAAATGTACCTACTACAATTTGTGTTTTTTTATAGATATATAAATCACATGTCCAATTCTATAAGAATAATGAAAATTGGAGATGCTTATGAAAAGATATGAGTTGAGAAGCTAACATTAAAGATCTAAATTCAACTAAATAACCAAAATATGGAGTTGCATATGTAGATCTAAATTCAACTAAATAATCGCCCATGCTAAAGGTTATCAAAAATATCTTCCTAATGATATCATGTTTGTCCAATTTTAACATTATATACAAGTTATATATTGCTACTTTTGGAAAAGATTGCATGTTCTATTTTGCATTAACACTTCATATCACACGTAGTGATCCACCATTAGGATGAAAGCTAAGAATTTAAGGATGAGAGATGGCTTCTCCTTTTCCTTTCATTTTGATGATAGATCAATTAGTGGGAATCAAAATGCCAATGCAAAAAAGGTTCACATAATCATTTCCAGAAGTAGCAACATACAATCTATATGGTTTGTGGAAAACTACTATCTTTAATCATGTGCAAATACTATGAAAAAAATTTAAAAACAAGATTAATTTAGCTAGTTGTTAACCAACAACCGTGATCCTTTTGATCTAATTAATGAAAATTACTTATTGCATGCAAAGTATGAAAAATACCTGGATGTTTTAGAGCTTTGAACAAAATCTAGAAATATTTTTCTCATAAATTTGGATAAAAAGGTTATTGCTAGATCTTCCTTCCTATTTTTGTGTTATTTTTATTTTTTGTATTTTTCTCACAGATTGAGACACTTTGCCAAATTAAAAGTGACTTAGTTAATTTCTTTGTGGATGTGAAGAAAATCATGAAGTTATTTTTTCCAAGACGAGTCAACACAAAATGAACAAAAACATAGTAGATTTGGAGCTTTGATATCTTGTTGGAGTTATTTGTTCAACTCCACAAGCCCATGCATCGTCTACAAGCAAAACACTTGTCATATTTGAAGAGAAAAGCCATGGTTAATGTTATGCAACCTTGAGAGAGATTGATACCAAAAGGAATTTGATATGTAGATTAATTTGTAATGCAATTGGATGAATATATTATATTCTTATAAAAGCATAATGATAGAACCATTGATGCAAACCCTAGGAAAGAATAAAAGAGAGATGTACAAGAGTCCACATTACAACGAATGAGACATCATGTATTCAATAAAGATCATTCAAATAAAAGATTAAAACGCACATAAATTTAGCATAAATGAATAAATTAACAAAGGACTTAATTAAATAAATAATTAGATAATGTATTAATTGCTCCAATAAATGTGACTTATTAATTTCACGTATTACCAATCATTTGCTACATATTTCCTATTATATTCTTCTCTTGTGGAAGTCATTTATGTTACAAGCTAGGGTTGTCATTGCACCAAAAGATCGACCTATTAATGTTTGATACAACTACTAGACTTATAGAATACATGAGGCACTTAAGCCAGTCACAAATCTTGAAGGGGAAAATGACTAAACTAGCAAATAGTTGAATGTTGGGACTCACTTGCCTCGATCTAATATTCAAATATTTGTGAGGACTTTAATAATGTTTAGGAACCTCTTAGGAGATTAGTAGAATTGTGAGGGCAATATTTTCCTTGTTTAGACCCTAGTTGACTAATTTAGTGACTTTAAAACAATGATTAAGGATGAAAAACGAAATGCAATGGACCTATGATGATGCATGTCAATGTAGTGTTTTGCTAATGCAATGTTCTATTAGTGCTACTAGATTTTATTTATTCCTTTTGTGAATCAAAATTTCTTAGGTGATTTTCAAGTGGATGTCCAAATGACTTGAAATACAACAACATAATACTCAAATCAACACCAAATGTGTTAGGTCAGTGAAGGAAGTTGATGGGAAGAAATAATTGAGAATTATTTTGAATTTTAAAAGCTGAATGTTCAAATCCAAAATTATGAAAATCATCCAAATCAAGTCCACTTTGACAAATCCAATCTTCGATGATCAACACATTTCTAGAAACTGCCATAAATTCTTTATCAAAATCAGTAAATATAAGACCTATACAATAATTATTAGTTTTACAACACTCTTAACAAAAATATATGAGAAATATAAAAACTTATAAATTTTCAATTTTCACCGGTCTAAAAACATCTGACAACAGATTTAATCTTTTTGAATCACATCACCATATTCTAGAGCGAAGATTGATGTACTTTTAACTCCATGATTTCTGGTCTACTATCCTTGGTGCTATCCAATTATGAGCCGAGCTGAGGAAGTGGCCCCCGTCCCATCGAGAGCCCAGCACTGGATTACAGAATAATCTCCCATTTATCAATCTAAGGCTTGCGTAAGTTGGAGATCAAATTATCCTGGAATGACTTGGCATAATAAAATGCAGAGCAATGCGAATTTGTAAAATAAAACCATCATTTGCAGAACAAATTCCCTTGTATTAAGGCTCACTAGTTAGGCTGTACCAAAATTGAAGAACTGATAAAACCCGCTAAATCTCAATCATACATTTATAACACCATTAGTAACTATGTTTCGGCGAAATGGCTTTAAATCCTTTGTTTTATTGTATAAAACATAAGTAATTTGCCTTCCGATGGATTGCGCTTGGCAAGGCAAGGATGAATCTTAAATGGTAATACTTATCCCATATAACAGACAATGTTCTACAAGATCCAGGCCTTTGATACTTCACTAGAGAACTTGAAAAGTATCAGGAGAGATCTATAAGACATGCGACCATATACATTAATAGACAGATTCTTCAGATAAAGTCTCCATCTTTGGCCAGACGAAGACTCAGTATGAATAACAAATCAGGTAATCAGCATAAAAACCCTCTAGGGCTTGGGGCCAAACTTAGCTTTCAAGGATCTGACCTCCTTTTTACTAAGATGAAAAGCTTTCTGAAGAAGATGGTCTTCAATGCCTGATCCAAACAGAGTGAAAGGAAGCTTCAGGGTTCCGGGATTCTCACTATTGAATGTCGCCACAAGGACAGCAGGCCCACGTCCCACATTCATCTGAAAATGCACCAAACCTCTCGGAATCACCATCAGATCCCCCTTATGAATAATCCTGGCGTATAGCTTGTTTTGTGAGGTGACAAACCCACAATACACTCGTCCCTCCAACACATACACCATCTCCGTGGCTCTGGGATGAAGGTGAGGCACATTTACTGCCCCTTTCTCAAAATCAGCCCTCAGAGCCGACATTCCCAATGTGTTAAGACCAGGAAATTGGGCAACAGTCACATATGTGCTAGCAAATTCAGTATTAGTAGCAGATACATTGCCCACCGTTCTTATTCCTTCGTATACAAAGTCATCCACATTTACCTCCCTCATATCCTTGCAGGGCAATCCATTAAGATTTATGCTCTGGGTTTCGCCTTGCTTGAGCATTCCCACACAAAAATCCTGAAGAGGATCAGAATCTGCCGCTACAGAAACCACGAGAACAAGAATTACAATAAATGGCTGGATCAAACAACTCATCTGCCCACTAGCCATTGTGTTCTACACGCCTTTTGTCTATATGCAAAACAGAGTTCCAATAACATCAGTCATCTACCAAAACATTCAAGGACTAGAATTGCTTCCGATTGGGCTTTAACAGCTTCCTGATATATTGTATTTATAGGTCTACGGCTACCCATGGCCCAACCAGGTTAATGGTTTTAGAATCATGGCGTTGCTCCCATCTGATCATCGGCTTTTCCACATCTTAACCAGAGTTGTAGTAATTGCATCATAATGCTTATGCTTTAGCATGTTTTTTAATTTGTTGTTATGTGGGGTTCAATGTCCAGTCATTCTCACTCTGCTTAGCTGCTACTGTTCCGATCTCTGATTCTTCATTGGGTTTGTATCATGCATTACCCTGGTTGAATTCATGAGCAATATCACTTGGCGTGCCAACTTAGATTCTCACGCCCTGTTAGTACAGATGTCAATCAAACATGACAAAAGGTTCAACTCAGCTAATGATGGGAGAGGAATATTTTATTAAATTTTAGTTCTTTTCGATAAAAATTTTGAGACCTGATGACGTTGAATACACATCATAGAGCCGGCAAGCCTAACTTTGCTTCTACGACCCATATTCAATCATGGGTGGATTCAAGGGAAAGAAAGAAAACCAAGAAAAACAGAGGAACTTCAAATTCGATGCTGAATTATGATGTGTGGTGGCGTCAATTGCAAAATTTGAATAGTGATAAAGTCTTATCATTCAGGAAAATGAGTTCACACATCATTAAAATTTGAGTGGGGAGACAGCACTTTTTGCAGAAAAGACTGAAGCAATGAGAACCTTTGTGATTTTTCATATGTCGTTAGCCAAGCAGAGCGTGTAAATCTCAGCTGACAGACCATTAAAATCTATTGTAATGGAGGGCAAGGTTTCATGTCAAGACACGCCAATTGGAATAGTCACAGATTGAGGATGACATGACATATAAAAAGACGTGAATTTACATCCACTGCAAACATTATTGTGCAATTAATACAATGCTGGACAGCTACTAACCATAGCATTTGTTAAGACACGGATTTTATTCCACGCCTGCCTATATGGAGTCAGGTCAAGAGCACAAATTTCAATAGAACATCATTAGCCTTGTGGAACAGGGCAGGTGTAAGGAAACCAAGGCCTTACTTAAGGGAAGGCACTGCTTTCATGGGCTCATGATAAGCCACTTTGGGCTATGAATTCTATAGATTGAATGTTAGAGTGGAGTTGTTCTTGCGTCAAAAGATCGATGTGTTAGTGTCTGATTCAACCACTCAACTTATAATACAGAAGACACAAACCATAAAACCTTTGTCACAAATCCTGAAAGAAGCGCTGAACATTTTGCTGACATTGAAGGCTTGAATATGGGTGGCCTGAAGTACCAAATAGTAGTAGCCGTAATAATAGCTTTTATGATTGCTCACGCTGTAGTGGCAGATCCTGATCCATTGAAGGATTTCTGTGTGGGAAAGATTCTTCAGCCAAATAATACACACGAGCTCAATCTCAATCTGAATGGAATGCCGTGTAAGGACCCCAGTGAGGTGAGTGTGGATGACTTTGTGTACGAGGGGATAAGGGAGGCAGGAAATGTATCTGATAGTAGCACTGGATTTGCTGGTACATCTGTGAGTGTTACGCAATTTCATGGACTGAACACATTAGGTATGTCAGCTGTGAGGGCTGATTTTAAGAAAGGGGGGTTGAATGTACCTCACCTCCATCCCAGAGCCACTGAGATTGGGTATGTTGTGGAGGGAAGCTTGTATTGTGGGTTTATCACTTCAGAAAACAAGCTATATGCTAAGGTCATTCAGAAGGGGGATTTGATGGTTTTTCCAAGAGGGTTGGTGCATTTTCAGATGAATGTGGGACACGGGCCTGCTGTGCTGGTGGGAACATTCAATAGCGAGAACCCTGGAACGCTGAAGCTTCCTTCCACTGTCTTTGGATCAGGCATTGAGGACCATCTTCTTCAGAAAGCTTTTCATCTTAGTCAAAAGGAGGTCAGATCCTTGAAAGCCAAGTTTGGCCCCAAGGGATAGAGGATTTTTAATGGATCCTCTAGTTAAACCCCATGCTTTCATCTCTTCAAAGACCCTCAACTTTATCTGAAGAATCTGTCTGCTAATTTTATTAAGTTGGTTGTGGTGCCTTCTTTCTGCGTTGTGAAGAACCGAAGTCTCTCGTTCAGAATCACCTAATGTAAGCTCATCTTTTTGAATAAGGATCAAGTCCAGTAATTTAAGTCATTCTGATATTGCGAAGTTTAATGCATTGCTTTTGTTTGTTCTAAACATATCAATGAACGGTGAACAAAGCTAACTTGTTATGTTTAGATTGATAGATTTCTAATTTTGCCGGACAGCCACTTTCATTTCCTCATTCTCTACGCTTATATTTGATCACCCTGGCAACTTTTCATCCATGTATCGGGCAATTTCATTTGTATGAAGCTACAAAGGAAGCTTGGGTTTAGTTACTGCATGAGTGGTGAACAAAGCTATTATTAGTCGGTGCATGAGCTGAAGAGTAAGCACTTCTAGAATTAAGCAAAATTTTAGATGCAGAAGGTGATTTTAAAGTTATGTTTAATGGTTGTCCTTGTAGTATAGTATAATTGATGAGAATGATGATATTTGATATCAAATTCATTTATCAAGGTTCGAATTTCTAGAGGTGCTTCTTTAAAAATTATATTGATGAAGTAGTATTTATTGATTAAAGCTTTAATAAAAAATTGGTTGGCAAATACAAGGGTTTCCTAACATTCATTTTTGGCTAAAGGTTATTAGATATTGAGGAGACCAATAAATTGGTGTCCAACTTGAAATGGAGAATCATGATTTTTTTGTCAAACCCTTCTTAGTTTATGTTCTGATTTTCAGCAATAGTGTTTAACGTCTCTCCATAATTAATAATGTTTAGTACCATTTGTTTGGTTCTCCGGTACCTTATGTTTGCAAGTGCGACAATGATGCTTCCTTATGAATTTGTATTATCGTCTCTTTAAAGGAGGATGATTGATGGCTTTCTTCACAATGGCTTTCTTCAAAAGAAAGTAGACATGCAAAATTTGATTCCTACACTAGTTTATAGATATGTATATTAAAGAAATAACTAAATCATATAGTTACAAAAATAATAATAGAAAAAGAAACATATCATAACAAAATGATTGTCCAGATAAAATCCAATTGAAAGAAAAAAAACCTATACATTTAGAAGAAACTAAGTGTATTATTCAATACTTCATCATTACAATTTAGTTGCAAAGTCTTAGCCGTTAAAGGAGTATAACCACTAAGAGATCCGAAGTAATTATTATACCAAAGAAGTACCTATAAAACTCAATATGAAACCTGCATCTCAAACACCTAATAAAGAGGTAAAACAATAGATGAAATCATAAAAGGGTAACTAAAATTTGTGATCTAACACTACCAAATTTTTTAGTCAAAATTTGTGCCTAAAGCCCAAGATGAGCCAATGGGCTAACGATTACACATTCCTTTCACTTGTCATAAGCTCATCACAATATGTTGACCAATCTAGGATCTTAATTTTGACTTCGATATATCTAATCAAAATTATATTATGACGTAACCTAATATGAATTGTAAGTTGGTCAACACTTGTATCTCTCTCTCTTATAACATGTTTTTTAATATTAAAAGAAACAAATTAAGGGTGTTGTCCCTTACAAAATCACAACTCCCAAGCATGAAACAAAAGATAATTACAACTAGGTCAAGAAAAGACCATTGACAACAAACTAGCAACATAACTAGTGTCCCACATCAAGTATGAGTAGGAAACTCATCCATGGTATTGGGAGAAGGGTGATAGACTACAAAGTGATTCTTCTATTATCAACGAATAATGCTTAGGGTGATATAACTAGCTGGATCCCCAAAACGAGATGGTGGGACACTTAGAGAGAGAATCAACATCATCAATAGGATTAGAGTGCTAAAAATGTTGAAAGTAGCTACATGATGAAGCATATCAAGAGTAGTCAGTAGTATTTGAAGAAGAGTAAATATTGCTAGAGGGAACTAAATCGACAATAGGTGGAGTTAGATCCACTAGGACGAAGAAGGTAAGAGCATAAGGAGTATCTCCCAAGGGTAGAGATCATCAATCTAAATAATGTCATTGGAGGAACAATCAACAATCATGATAGTCAAATGACCTCATTGTTTCCTTCTACTATGTGGCAACATCCTTGTGACATAGAAATAAGCCTTTTCATCATGTATTTTCATCCTTTTCCATCCTCTAATATGCCATGGAGAAAAACAATATTAGACATCTTGATGCTATAGCCTCTCACAAAGGTTGAATTTTAAGCCAAACATATGACACACAAATTTTCATAAAGAACTAGAATAATTCCTTGATGCAACACCATATTTGAAGACAATTTATTGAGCTAGATAAGATCCTTAAATTAAAGGGAATTTTTGATGTGCTTAGCTTCTATAATGCACAAAATTACCATGGTCTATGTCTTTTTCATTCAATTTATAATGCCATCACATAAACTAAACAAGTATGCATCAAGAGATCTCCTACTATTGACATCTTTTAAGTATTGATCCACACATGTCCACCAAGTTTTCATCCCTTATAGAATCATCATGGTAAAAAATATATACTCAAAGGTACACTACAAATATTTGAAGAACCTCTTAAATGCACCTCAATCATCTCAACCAAGATTAGTCATAAAGTAGCTCAAGGTTTCTATTTCTTGAGTAATCTTTAGTCTAGTGAAAACCACAACATACACTAAACTTCTAATCATAGTGTTGTCATAAGGAACATGCAACAAAACTTGCATATCTATCAATGCCATAAGATAATGCTCCATTAAGGAAATATCCAAAAAGGGAAATTCAACAATCTATTATTTATCATTCTAATAAGTCACAATATTGTCATGCCCAATATTCGAGGCAAAAACACACCAATTTTTTTTTTATAACAATAGTAAAAACACGTTTCCCCTAACAATGTCTTGACATTTCCATTTAAATTTATAAATAAAGAGTATGAATAGATCGTCAAATTTAAACTTTCATTGTTAAATCGATTAATTAATTTAACCAATCCAATTTGAATATTAAAAGATTTATCACATTGTTACTTGTATATACTTTTTGAAAACATTAATGAACAATATATTTAAATCATTCAGAGAACATTAGTTAGTAGAACATCAATTAAGAAAATTATTAAGTATCAATATGATTGGTTCATTCGAATGATTATAAGTCTAATTATTTCAAAATATAAAAATCAACGAACTATCTATTGCTTAGATAGTGGTCTATTAATCTCACTATTTTGATAATAATCTAAAGGAATTATAATCTTAATAAGAACAATACCAAATTTAGATACCACTAAATAATAAAATATAACACTAACTAAAACTTAATTATACTAACTTCAATTAAAAAAGTAAAATAAAATCTCTTAACATTAAAAAAAATACTAAAACTTAAAACATTTTAATTTTATTACTAACAGAAACAATTAGAACTAATTAATATTTTAAAACTACAACTATCACTTAGAACACATATTATTTAAAACTACAACTATCACTACGACACATATTAACTAACTTAACATTAAATTTCAAAACATAACTAATTAAATCTTAAAACTTCATTTAATACTAAAATCTATAGCTAACAAATACTAATTACAAATTACTAAAACTAATGCTAATACTATAACATAACTTAAAGTAAAACTTAAAATAATAAAAGATATTAACATATACAAAGAAATTTACCTAACAATTAAACTAATCTAACTTACTATCATTCTAATCTCCCTAAACTTTTCTACATCCCTTAATCCATGTGCAATGACCCCAACTAACTTTTTACTTACAAAACATACTAACAATTTAAAAAAAAATAAAACAACCAAACACTAACTACCCCTAACCTCTTAACAACCCTACCCCCTAACCTCTTAACAACCCTACCCCCTAAACCAGTATCACCACGACACCGGCTACGGTGCAACATATTTGCACCGAGCCGGGCAAGCTGCCCAGCCCGTCTACACACCTGCGCTACTCTCACTACCATGTCCCGTGCTGACAGTACAGTCAGCGAAATCAATCATGCTGTCAGGCGTCCTCCTCTGACATGGGAATAGACAAGTTCATGAGTGAACAGATTTTTTTTTTAATTTATTAAAACAATCCTTTTTAATATTTTGAAGTTTAGTTTAATGTCTTAAAAAAATCTTTTTATTTTAATGTCTAAAATTATACATAATATTTTCTTATTTGAATATTTACAATGATATGTTGATTGATTTATTTATTTATTTATCTTAAATAATTTTAAAATAAAGAATACTAAAATAATGCTTATAAAATTATAAAATATTGAAAACACTCATTAAATTAGAAAAAAAAATTCAGTTTTAATTCAGTTGATGTACAATCATAGTTTTATCTTTGCTACCACATCAACAGACATACCAAATTGATCCCAAGCCACCAACTTGAGTTGAAACAAGAAAAAGCAAAAATTTTATTGGACACATGTTATTAAAATTATCGATCCAATATACGAGATGCTATATAACAAAATGAGAGGGAGTAGGGCATAGGTGAGAACCTATATTTTTAAAAAGATCTACAACTAACTATTTTAAAAAAAAAATCACATAAATCAAACTTCTCCCACACATTATATAACTCATCACATATATCTCTTTACTTCATATCTAGTTATATCTACTCTAAACTAAGCATGCTAATAGTGGGAACATGGTGCTTTGCTTCCTTTTATAATTAATGTTTTAAATTTTTTTAGATATTTTGCATTTAAAAATTAGATATTATTTTCTAAAATATTTTTTGTCCATTTTTAATTTTAAATTGTATGTTAAATTTTTAATCAACATTTTAGATCACACTCTACGATCTGTTATTGAGAATTGATAAGAGACCCAAAGAAGAAAGCTTTGATTTAGAATATATATATTGATGCAAAAAAATCTGACACACTTGAATGTAGGAAACACAAGCATTACTAACATGAATTGTAGAAATTCCATGTCTCTTATTATTTCATACTTATGATCATGTTTGCTATTTATTTAGAGGCATACATATTTGCTTTGTAGTAAGACAATGAAATTAGATCAAAGAACATATGAACAATTATTTACTTATACTATTTTTGCTTTATCTAATATACAAGTAATAATTCATCTTTGCAATACATACATACATACATATACATAAGGTTTTGTATTGTTCTATCATTGTTAAATTTGTATATTTTTTATTAAGGGGTTGTGCTTTATTATGCACTTAATTTTTACTTACCCTACATTCCCTTTGACACTTCACTAGGATTTTACTTTTTAAATTATGTAATAATACCATTGATTTTTATAAATTTGAAATTAATGTGTAGTTCTTTATCTTTCATGCATTCCTTGTAATGGGCAGTCTATATTGAATAAGCTACTTATGAGTACAATGTTCCATTAAGTAGGAGTTGTTACTTACACCCTACTTTTCTGATATATATATATATATATATATATATAAAGAAGTGTAGATGTTCATTTTGAGATTCACTGTAATAGTCTACAAGAATGATCACGAGGTCCATTTGATTAAATAAAACACAATGTTCATCAAGAAAATCTAATATGATGCATTTACGCAAGCCAAATCTCATAATCAAAGAGTTGGTCTATTTTATTAGATATTAGAAGCAAGTCCATATGATACATACATGATTATAGATCCTTATTGTCTAATGATGTTTGTATTTGGATGTACATATTCTCCTTTTGAAGGTATCTATAAGCTTGGTACTCTTATGAACAACTCCTAGTACAATACATAATATCAATATCTTTCTTACTATAAGAATTTTCCTTAGGGCAAGATTCACTCAAGATCGTAGAACTTGAACACAAGCACAACTGTAGACCAAAAAAGAGTATGATCAATATTTCAGAGTATGTTCTCATACATTGCTCTATATTGTATGTACAAACACACTAGGAGTGTCTGTATATAAAGGCCTCTTAGGAAGCGCCCAGAATGTCTCTAGAAAGAGCTAGGAGACAAGATAAGCATGACAACTAAGCACACATCTTATCCATCATTCTAGATGAGTGGATAAGAATGACAAGGTGTATCTCAAGTGGAGATGTTCTAGACACCACGTGCTTAATTAGTGTGTTAACTCTTGTGTTGTAGACACCATGTGTATAAATAAGCTGTGAACCCCTGTATTAACATGACAACTCACAAGAGTATGCATACTCCTAGGTGACTAATAAATAAATAATAAAAATATGCATTAACCCTATATAGCCTACCTAAAAACTATAATAATATAAATGCTCCTTCCCATATTACATCTAACTCTTTTGACTTCCATTCACAAGTCATCCTTCCATAACATTCTTCATTTACAAACCACATATCATACTACTCTACCATTCATCTTATGTATAGCCCTTGGAATTAAATCTTAATATGTGATATTTAAACCATCAGCTTTGAAAGTAGTATAACACATGCCTATATAAGCAAAGAGATACAAGAAAAGTGGCAAGCACTAACCATTATATTTTGCATCTTTCAATCCATTATAGGATGTTATATTTTGATGGTTTAGGATACATGGACCAATCCATTTTTCAAAGCTCAAAAGCTATTGCTCACTATCTACTTTAAAGTTTATAATGGGAAATTGGCAATCATATATCCAACTGAGGTATCTTCAAATATTATAATGTCTCTGCTAACAAAAATGTGTTTAATATGATAATTGGTAGGGTACCGGCTACGGTGTAACATATTTGCACCGAGCCAGGCAAGCTGTGGCTACACGCCCTGGTCTGCTCTCATCGTATGTCCTTAATTGACAGTACAGTCAGTTGCCATGCAAAAGTATTGTCAGCCAAATAGTTCATGCAATGACAAAGGATATTAATACTATACTTTATTTTTTTAAACCAAATTTTTTTCTAATACTTTAGTTTGATGTGTAAAATTTATTATATTTTTTTAAAAATAGATAATATATATTGTTTCAAACGTGCAATTATTTTGTTTCACTATATATGGGAAACTTTTTAAAAAAAATTAAACTATAATTTTTTAAAATATTATATGGTTTAATTAGATGCATACATAGAGCTGAATGGTAAGTTCATATTATTATATGTTATTTTAAATATCTTAAGTAAAAATTATAAATAATTTTTTTAATTTAGAATTAAGATAAAAATGTATATTATTTAGTTTTAAATAATTTATTAATAATAAGCTCTTAGATCTTTTTAAACTTTATTATTATATCATATTAAAATAATTAATATTTAAAATATTAATCAATTAGATATATTACATATTATGTAATATAAATTTTCATACTAGTCAAAATTATCAAAGGCACGGTAACTTGATTCTTAGTGGACTATTTTGTGAAGCATTCAATTTCAACACTAGTAAACCAAGGGCCCATTGATATAACCTTGTATTTTGTTGGTGCGATCCTCTTTAATACCGTTGAACTTGTTGCATCTATGTTTAATAAGAATTAATAGAAAAAAAAATGTAATATCAATAATATAATTATTTCAATATATAAAAGCTTGAATAAACTTTAAATCATTAAATGTAAGTATTAACATAGAAATTTTGTTTAAATCATAATTAAAACTAGCAACTGAACCTTCAGTAAGATGCAATAGGTAAGCCCAAGAGATATTGAGGGAAATAGACTAGGTATTTTTTAAATACAAAATCTTAGTTCAAATTATAAAGACAACCTTAACTCATTATCCTAATCTTAGTCATTTAAAAACCTCTGACTTTAATCACAAAACTAACCATGCTTCTTAATGTAACCTCAATCCTTACCTTAACACTAACTCTAATCCAAATCGTAACCCTAATTATAATACTAAGTATGATTAACCCTTTGATTATAACTTTTAAATATTAATCTAATCATAATTCTAACTATGAAATAAATAAAAAACTAATTAAAAATATTATTTCTAATATAAAAGATAAATGTATGAACACTAAGTCTAATTGTATATTGCAATTTAGAATATTTTTTGTATTTGCTATTATAACATTTTGTAGACACCTTAACACTCACTTGAATTGAATCAAAATTATAACCCCAATTATAATTAACCCTTTAACTATAACTCTTGAACTTTAAATCTTATGTAACCGTAATTATAATCATAAAGAGAAAATTATTTAAAATGTTATGAATAATATTTTAACAATAGATATTTATGATACACACACACTTACACACTTTAGAATTATAACAAGACTTAAATGTAAAAGTAAAATTTAAATATTTTTTTAATTTTTATATTATAACATTTTGTCAAATGGTTGACAAATCAAATTAAAGCTAAAAAATAATTAAAACATGGAAATAACCAAAAAAATCTTAAGAACTTTATAAATAAAACAAAAATCTTAAGATTTATGAAAACTAAATAATTTTTTTTCTAAATTATAACTTAAAACTAAAATTTAAAAGAAATGATACATGAATGCTCCAACAAAATATTATTAAAATATTTTAATCTCTTTTTAAAAATTTTAGATTAGGTTTAATTTTTTACATTCTATGACCATATTATCGCCACGTTGTAGCACCTTTCAATCTACATTTCAAACTAAAATATAAATTCACACAAAAAGTGGATTTTGACTTGAATACGAACTTTGTACATATTCATGCAAAAATTAGTTTTGATTGTGAATTCAATTTACAAAATTACAAGAATTAGTTCTTTTAATTTTGATGTGCACTAAGAAGAAATTTTATTTAAATCATAATTAAACATATTAGTATAACATAATCTTAAAACAAAATTAATTTTTCTATCTTTTATAATTACTTTGTTTAATTTTTATCCAATAATAATTTAATTCACAATCTTATAATGCATCATTTAAATACTAATTTTATATTACCTATTTTAGTTAACTAAACAATTATGAAATAATACTTATAAATAAGTTTTCGATAAAAAAAACTATTATCATTTTAAAAATTATTTAATATTTTCTAAAAGATAATAATTATTTTTAATTCTTTTAATATTTTTTTATTTTAAAACTATCCAAAAAAAATTAAAATTTTTTTTTACTCATGATTCGAAATATTGAAATAAAAAATTATTATCCATAATTTTTACACATTAAATTAAAACTATAAAGAGATTTGATTAATAAAAATTCATAATTTTTACACATTAAACTACAACTATGAAAATATTTGGTTAATAAAAACAAAGTATATATCTTCAATTAAAATGTTTTGCAGCGCAATTACTATATTTGGCTGACGGCATCTGACTGTACTGTCAGCATAGGACATCATAGTGCGGGCAGCCTAGGTGTTTGGATGGGCAGCGGCTCGGTGCAAATATGTTGCACCGTAGCTGGTGTCGTATCACCACCCCCAAACCAGCGTGCATGAGCCTTCCCAAGGTAAGGCACGCTCCCCAAAGGCTGGCGGCTCAAGCCTTTCCCTTTCCCCATGTGAACCAGCTGTAATTAAGGGTAGCTAATCCCATGAAAACCTCTTCAACCCATAATATTTTAAATGGATTGCAAGTCAAAACCCCTATAAAGACTAATTTATTTCAAAATCCACCTTAGCAATTTGATATGATGCACCTGGTTTGGAAAAGATGGGGGTGACGTCAGCACTTATGAGGGATTCTTATTTTATTTATAAATGGGATTATGCATTAAAGTGTGTTTGGGAGTTAAATTTTATTAGGTGAGTCCAAGTGTTCCCTTTGATGTATTTAGTTAAAATTCATTTTTAATTCACTCAATGTTTATTTTTTTGTGTTTATCCAAGATATTTTAAGGAATATTAGGGGAATATTCTCTGTGATTTTTTTTTTGAATGCAAAAAGTTCTCATTTTGAGTATATATATATATATATATATATATTTTTTAAGGTCCTAAAGAGCCAAAGTTACATGATTTTTAATTTTCAACTTCCTAGTGATAATATTTGAATCCAATTTTAGTAATTTAAAGGACAACTTGAGAGGTAAGAAGCATGTATCTCAACTTATATTCAAATCTAATGATCTATCGACATGTCTAATAAACAATTAATCATATCCACAATAGGTTTATCCAAGGACTAAGTTCTCGATTGAATTGGCACTTGTTCTCGTATTGGAGACTCACACAAAATATACTTGAAATCAATCCTTTCATTCTTTCCTCATTTATATAGTTTACAAGGGGTTATTTTTACTTTTTACTATAATGTAAAACAACATTTAAATAATCATTGAATCCTCTCTAACATAATTTGAACTTTTAAATTGCAAAATTGTATATCATCTCCTCTCTTTTTTAAATCTAATTTACCTTAATCGAATGAGTAAAATTTTGAAACAATTTTTTTTTCATATGAAGAGTAAACATCAATTTAACTCATTTTCGATATACATACATATAATTGAAAAATACGAAAATCTCATAAACAAGGATATTACTCAATCATTTTTTTATTATATTAAACCACCTGATTCAAGGCTCTGTCGGGAAAGAACTAGTAAGAAAATCCAACATCCTTGCCACTTCAACAATAACTTTAAAATACATTTTTACATGGGATTTCAATCTCGAACATAATTGACATTCAATAACAATTTGAATTTTCTTCTTGGCCCTTAACAAGGGATCCATTTCATTTTCTGCAATACATTACGAAGATCATCGAGAGAACAAAAATTGACCAGGTAACAAACAAACAAATCATGATGACAAATCAGACATTCACTCCCATCTCGGGGTTTACACAACAGGTTTAACATTGAACCAGACTAGGGAGAAGATGGATTTTTCCAACAGGAGATGTCAGACACAACACCATAACAAGGGCCCAATCGGGGCTATAAACTCAAGAACTTTTGTTCTTCCATAAATGCCCTTTCGAGGCTAATATCACAAAGTCTTTCATTCTTTCACTTTTCAAATTTCAAAACTCAAAATATGGTTTGTGCTGATGAGTAGGGGCCCATAACACCCTACCCTCTCTCCCTCTTCACCCTACCCTCTCTCCCTCTTCTTGTCCTGAGAAGAGACTCTACATTGTTGGAGTCCAACTAAAGACCTTCCCTCGTACATGGCCACTTCTCTGCCCTATCTGAGGGTGAGTAATGCCAATACAACCCATACAATCCCTTTGAAAACAAAGAAAAACCATTCAAGAAAACTTGTTTCAATCCCTCCCAAAACATACTTAACACACATACAAACATTCAAATGCAAACACAATAACATAAGCATGAACAAAACATAAACAACATGAGGTGAAGTATTCCTACCTTCAAAATCGAGTTATGGAAAATGAACAAATTTGAGATGAGCATTCCCTTCCTTCTCCTTCTCCTTCAATCCTGAATTCCACTCTAAAACTAGAAGTTGGGTGAACACTCAAAACCCTCTCAAAAATGCCTCTAAATAAGATCATAAACTCAACCACCCTCCAAATGCAATAACTCCCCACCCACTTGCCTAAAATTCTAGAGGCTTCTAACTCAACTAGACCTAAGGCTAACCTCAAGGTGGAGTTAAAGTCATTCAACCCATGATGAAATCATTCAATTTTCGCACTAAAGAAAAAATGAGATTTTTGAGTGACCATAAAAGTCAACAAAAGGGGCTAAGGGGGTGGAAAATATCCTCAACCCATACCCATACCCTTACCCCTTAGGTACTTAGATTTCATGATTTTAGGCCTTTAGGATTAATTAGGGAACTATCAAAAGCTAGGAATATTTTAGGACTTACTAAAAACCTTCTAAAATGCAGATTACTCACTAATTAAGATTAGGGTAATTAACCTCGATTACTAACTGATTAGCAAAAAGGTCACTAACCTACTCCAACTTAGATCTTTAGGTTACTTGGTTAACCCTAACTATCATGTTGGAATGCATATACAATTCACGAATGTCAAGTGACACTATAAAATCACTATTGCAAAACATCAACACTTTATGATTACAAAATGATACATTCATTCAATCTATGATACAAATAAAATACGAACAATGAGGTTTGCATCTTTTGTTAGATTCAATCTTAGTTTTTACAATTGGTACATAGGGTTTAGTTTAATTTTTCCATTAAATTTTTAGGTTAAAATATCCTGCACACTCATTGCACACATCAATAGCTTAAGAAAATCACATGCATATATTCAAAACATATCTGGATAGTTACATAAATCAAAACATGAATCTTTCATATAATCAACTGTTTAATTCATTTATGCTCACATTTAATCATTACAAATCACATAATCAATATAACATAACTTATTCATTAATTCAAATTAAAATACCAGAATAATCATTGTTAGGCATGCATATACCTAACATCATAAACATCACTAATTAAGGAATACTGAACTATCTGAAAACATAAAATTTAATCATCGAGGTACCAAAATCAACACCCTTATCATCAGGTGAAAATGCCTCGTATCATCGTTAGTGAAATTTTAATATTTAATAGTTGAGATAATGTAGTAGTTCTCGAATCACTGAGCATTAAAACATGGATGTGTCAACTGCTCTCAATTTCATTAGCACATTCACAATATAAGCATTACTTCATATCCATTTCAATCTCCTATAACAGTTTTAACAAAGAATTCATATTTGATAATTACATACGAGGAGGGTCCTTACAAATATAGAGTTCACTTACTCTAGGCTAACCAAAGATTTTAATTCACTCCAACTATTTGGATCTCCATAACCAAGACATAGTTGACAACTCCCAAGTCCCATATAATAAACTATACTAAAAATTTAGAATTTAAATCACAAATCTCATACTCAATATTACTGTAATGTCCTCGTTTTGGCTGACATCATTTTGCGTGCTAGATCGGTCTATCACGGACTTTCGTAGACGGGTGGTTGTGATGAGAGAGTCATTTTGGCATTTATTTGGTGATTGGATGGCTCATTATGCTCTTGGAGATATTATTTTATTTATATTTTATCATTACTTCTTATATTGGGCCTACATGTTATAATTCTAAGTTGAGTTGCACTTTTTATTTTATAAAGTTATTTAATTATAAAAGTGCATTATAATGGGATTTTATAATGGAAGCTTCTGGAAGTTCTTAGTAACTTCTTAGAAAAGTGAATAAATAGAGGGCTTGGCCTCTCATTTGAACATACTTGATTTGATGATTCTACTACCTTGTCTCTATGAGCATTTGTGGCACTATCTAGGTCTGCAAATATTCAGCATAATCCTTTGAGAATGATACCTCTCAAGAGATTGCATAACTGAGGAAGTGAAAGATCTTCTGAAGGGTTGCACTTCAGAGATAGTATTCGACTATCTCAAGATAAGCATAATTTGTGGCCAAGGGCCAACATCTAGAGGATTTGTTTGAAGGAATTTTTATTGGATATCTTGAGGAAGTTTCTACTTCAGTTCAGAAGGGTTTGATCGTGCAATATTCAGTTGGGCAAAATTGGAGTTTCTAGTTGCATTTTCACAATCAACTATATGCAAGATTTCATCATTATGTGGAGGAGAAGAAAGCAATAAGAAGGGTTTGATTCGGTGGCAGAAAGGAAGGGATTCATGCTCAATTTTTACATCATCTTGGAAGCAATTTTTGAAGAAGGGTTTTTAGCAGGAATTCTGAGTTTTGTACTTGTAGTAGAAGCCATTTCTTTGTTTGAAACACCCTGCTAGGGCCACATTTTTGCTTAGTGTTGGTTTGGTGGCTGTCCTACAACCTAGGCGCTGCTAATTCATGCATTTTCGTCACCAATTTGGAAGGAAAAAAAATTATTAATTTTTGTAGGTTGCAGACTGTGTGTTTCAGGTGAAGTCTGGCGCTAATTTCTTAACATGTTTGGGCATCAATTCTGAGTGTTTTTACTTGAAGGATATTTGAGAAGATTTTAGGGGATCAACCCAATCCAAAAAAGGTGAATTTTGACACTATTTAAAGACAAGAAAATATTTTAAAAATCACAGGGTTTGCAGTGACTTCGCACTCAGTCTTGGGTTTAAATTCACAGTCATAAATAAGGGATTTGTAGGGATTTTAATGACCGAAAATCATGGGTTGATTTTATAATAAAAGTGTAGAAGTTTTAGCAATAAATCATAGAATGATTGGAGGGAAAAGAAGGGGTTAAAGTGGGATGAAATTGTTGCTAGAGCAGTCACAATTCATATTCACCCTGAGCAATAAATTTTGAAACAAATCTTGAAGGTTTGTAAGTCATGAAATTAAATTGCAATCTTCTGATTGAGTGGCGGCTTGGTTGGTAGCTGTGTTGGCATCAATACAAACACACATTCGCAGGCCCAAGTACAGGCCCTGACAGTAAAACAAATCTTTAATTCATTTTCAAGCTATTAAGAACTTCATTCTCAGCTTGTGGTGTCTCCATAATTCTAGGTTCCACCATTTGGTTTTCCTTTGCAAATTGTTACTTTATTTAGCAAAGTATTAATGCTTCTCAAATGTAATGGAAGTTTGAAGGGGGCAAAGATATTATATATCAAAGGTTGCTAGGAATGATAGTTGGGAGTAAACAGATGTATTCTAGAAATGCCACAGTAATAATATTTCAACTTGAGTCATTTCCCTTGACATTGAAAGCCTATTAGCTCTTATGGTGAATATACTTCAATGGAAAATGCATGATCCATTTACACACATGGCATTATTTTAGTTGGTACTTGTCTATTCATTGGAATTTTATATCAGCATTCTATATTCATTGTATGCCAAGTGTTTGACGAAATTTCACAGTTTAGTATTAGTGGTTTTTAGTGGCCTATTTGGTAGGGGTCATTACAATTACTAAAATCTGCATACATATATATAACATTGTGAGAAGAAATTTATCACTATACAATTATAATAAAAATAATGATCCAATTTGTATGTCAACAAAATAAAAACTCTTTGCCATTAACAATATTGTTATTTAGATATATTTTGTTATGCCAAATAACATGTAAGAATATTTTCTTCATATCCATTTATTCCATTTCTAAATCAAAATTTCTTTAGATAATAAGAATATGATAAAGGTCAACTTAGAAACTAAAACTTGAGAGTATCCTTTGGTTGTAAAAGGGATTAGAGTCAAAAATATTATCTGATGTTTTGATGGATTTATCCAAGTCATATATATATTGTTGCTCAATCTCAGTCCACAAATGATTTATGTTAGTCTCATACCAAATAAGAGGTTGAAGTTGGTCTTCATGGCTCTAAACGGGTTGATGTTGGAAGCCACAAAATTGTTTTGGAAGGAAAAATCATCATTGTGGAGGAGTGATATTATGTAGTGCCTCTCATGTTTTTAGTCTATACCTTGTTTATTTTGATTCGAAAGATACTTGATACTCATGTTATGCTTCATTTTGAAATGACCCAAGGATAAGACGTTATACTTTGATTTTAGTATCATAGATGCTATATTGCTATGCAGTTTAGTTTATCATATTTTCATGTTGATGCCATTTTGAGATGAAAGCGGGTCTATGATGATATCTGGTTATCCGGTATTTGGACATGTCTCTGATTTTGTTATGTGATAGTTTTTATGCTATAGATATTTATTTCATTCTTGCTTCATTATGTTTTATGCGAACATGAGTGATGTAAATGGATTATTTCGGTATAGTTGAATAAATGGTTAAATTAGTTATTTAATGCATTTATTGTGTTGGCTATGTTATTATGTGCAATTGCACTTGATTGCATGTTTTAGTGTGCAAAATTTATATCCCTGATAGTGACACATAGAGTTAATGATTCAGCTGTTAATATTTTATCAATGGCGTCCTATATGGTCGACATATCCTTAATTAATTGTTTAAATTAAACATTTTGATGATTATTAAATCCAAACTGATTTGCATTATGTGATTAGACCAATGAGCGTGTCTGTGAATTTTAAAGGTTCACATTGTCGCAAAAGTTGTTAAAGAAATTTTTTGGATTTTGGGTTTTCAGGCTTGAAATTTTATTGAATTTAATTTCTAGCAGCTTTGCCATAGATGAATTCTTATTTCTAAGAATAACCTATTTTTGTTTGGGTCAATTCAAAGTCTAGCTAGTCTAACTGGCTATTTGCCCTAATCAATTATTCACTCAAAAAGTGAATGAGTGTTGAAAGAGGAATTTAATTCCTCACTTCTCACTTTTAGAAAATACAAAATTGAAAGATTTTTTAAGAATCCTCTTCTGGAGGATCACATTTTTGTTTGCTATGAGAGTTGTGAGCATGGGATCTTCACGAGGTTAGTCTCGTTGGATTCGGCTTTGGGAGACCTTGTTGTGCCATGATTTCTGCCAGTTTAGGCAGGTGATTTATTTTATTCTATTATTTCATGTTTCAACCCCTTTTGTTGTTAGGTAGGGCTCTCCCATTTTCTTGTTTCAACTCAATTTCTTTATCTATTTTTGATGGCTATTTTTTTGGAGGCTTAGAATTGATGTTCTCCTCTGTTTCTATTTGTTGATTTTGCCTGGTTGGTCAGGTATGAACACTTTCCCAATTTTTTGGATAAGGGTTTAGGATTTCGCATCGTTATGCTGTTCATTTTTGCATATGGTATATGAACCCATATTTTATTGGATTTTCTAGGCTTTTGTGCCCAAAGACCAAATGGGTTTTAATTTCAAAATTTTTCTAATTTTTGGGGTTTTTACCTCGTTTTGTATGTTGCCCTATCTTCTCGGGTTTAATTGACATGATGTTGGTTGTGGACCTGGATCATCTGTTTGGATGTCATTTGGACCATTGTTGCACTTTTATGTTGCATTGGGATGCGTGTTGCATCTGTTCTCCCAATTTATTTTGGTTGACTAGTAATTTGCTTATGTTTTCATCTAGTCCTTGTGTTATGATCTTTGTGATGGTGGTGCGCCACACACGAGTACGTGCGCATACATTTGTTAGGTGACTTGCGAGGCCCGATCTTCTATGGTACTTTCAAGAGTTTGATCATTGGGGTTGGGTTGGGAATATGCATGCCTATGGGCACTCACTCTTGGATGAGCATGGGTAGGGTAGGGTAGCATATGGAGGGGCTTCTATCTTGCAACTCGGTGATCACTCTCAAGGTTGGCAGAGGAAGTTTAAGTAAGTGATAACTAAATAAAATACTGGATGGTAATAAATTTAAGATAAGTAAAAAGTTGGGATTGTGCACCTTCCTTTGGGAAGAGATGACACTTGGAGTGTGCGTCTTCTATTGGGGGGTTCAACTACCAATACTATCTTGGGCTTTTGGATGCCAAGCGACTCCATGATGTCAGCCCCTACATAGTAACTCATTAAGTGTCTGACCAGGACCTGTAGTTTATGCATTGTCCCATGATCTTGGTTTCAGTCATCATTACTTTCTGGCGTGAGTGTTAGAAATGGACATTTTCTTTGAGCGTGTTTGTGGTTGGTTCATTATCTCCATCAGCACAACAGGAGTGGACCTGTAGGTTTCATGTGGTTGGGAGGCATAACTACTTATACCACTACTAGGGACTGATGCACAGAGATGGTCTATTGTTCCAATGCAACTATTGTTGGATGTTTTCACTTGGTACTTCAAGTTCTGGAATATGCTTTCTTGTGATTTATGCTTTCATTGGAAATCTTATATATCATGTTTAGATGATATTAGTTTATTGACGCATTCCCTTATTATGATGTTTAGCATATGATAGATGATGTTATTTTCTAAGTTGGAGTATCTATTGCTTTTGGTTTGGCATGTTAGATTTCATGTTCTTATGATGTTATTATGCTTTAGTAGTGATGTCCTTATAAGACAGTTCTAACTATCTAGTTGGAAATTTGGGATGTTACACGTGAGAGATGCCTAGGATCTTCTAAGTCTCATGATGCTATTACGGTTGGGAGGAACCGTGCACTTAATTCATTGTTTTAGTTCATTGTGTTGTTACTTTTGTAAACTACGATGTTGCTTTCAGTTATTTCCCTTCACTGCTATGTTTAAATTTTTCGATTCAAGTTTTGGCTTTCCGTCTTTCGGTTATTTGATCAAGTGCCTTTCCTCGATATGTAGATCTAGTACTCCCTGGTGTGGAGGAATTTCAATTCTTAGCTTTTTCACTTTTTGGTTTCTAGTGTGCTATTTTGGGTTCTCGCATGAAATTGTACATTCTCACTCAAGAATGCAAAAGCTTGCATGGTGTGTTGGGTTTTCTCACATGGCTTATGACACTTTCTTGCACGAAAACCCACACCAGTGTTGGGGTACTATGGTTGTTGGGCCAAGTACTTCCTCACGACCTTTGATGCATTTCCTGATGTGTAGTGTTGCACTTCCTTGCGTGAAATTTTGTGAGTCTATTGTCCTCGCACAAAAAAAGGGGGTGTCTCCACTGGTTTTCGGGAAGCGCATTTTAGTGGTTTTTAGTACCCTTTGGGTTTGCTAGTATTTCCTTGCTTCTACAATTTAGAGATTTTAGGTTCTGCTATCATAGTGGTTTTTTGTCCCTCAGTTGGTCGTATTAGTATGGTAGTGGCGTTTGGAGATCCATTGGGTCAAGATTTTTGGTTAAGTCTTCCGTTGTGATCTTCATGATCCTCGTATGATGGTTTTCATGTGCACTCATACTTGTTTTAAATTTATTTTATCTTGACTTATAATTATCCTTGTTCCAAGGATCTCCCCGGAGGGCATTACATATTATATCAAAATGAATATTTTGTAGCTTATTTTTTGGATTTAGGAGAATCAAAAGGGAAGGTGTGTTGGTAAGATTTAACTTGTAATGTATGACATGTCATTTATGGGAATTGCATCCATTGGTAACTAAGAATAATGTTGCTCTAATCCATTCCCCCTCTAGATGCTCCCTAATCCTACAATTGATATCAAAGAATAGTTCCTTGGAAGATGTTTAACTATAGAAACATCTAGTAGTGCTTAGACTTAGCTTTAGAAAATACTAGAAGATCTAGACAAACAATAATGCTTGCATTCTTTATTTGGTAGTTAAGTTGAAAGAAGATGATAGATTTGTTAACAATTGAAAGAGCAATTGAGCCAGATCCAAAGAGAAGACAAAAGATCTTGTAGACCATTTATCCCATAAAGGAAGTGACTTTGTATCTACTAAAGCGAAAACTTAAGAGGATGGATAGATTAAAAAATAAAAATATAACCTAAAGAATGAGATGGAAGCCATGACAATCAAAATTGCTAAAGATATCATCAACAAAATCGGAGAATTGACACATAACCTTATATCATCAAAAAAATCACAAAGACACAGTAAAAGAAAATTAGACGATCTAGTATATCTCTTCTATTGATTAAGCAGAAAATACAATGCTAGGGTCTGAAAAATGAAATACAATTAGTTTTTATTAGTTTTCTTTTAAGCCATGAACAAAAGACTACTTGAACAAATTCTTTAGATCAAATCGAACTCCCAAATTGTTATCCTTTATTACAATGTACCTTAAAAATGCAACTACAAAAGGATCATTGTTTGTTCCATGTGGAAGCCTCATCATGGTGGTCGTTACAATTGCCTCAAGTGTGTTGATCTTTGCATGATTGTTTTATTTTCACGCAATCAACATAGGTTCCACCCATTCCCTTTCAAACTCCTTTGTCATCCTGAGGGCATAAATTCCTACTTCACTCCGAGGGATCACTTCTTCCTCGCATATGGGAGAGATTGCATATTCAGATTAAATCTATCTCAACATTCACCACTTAACTAAACAACAACGTTCTACCTCGAAGAAAATAGGCCCTGCCACCTTTTTGAATAATGTGACCTATTTTTTAAACTCTATGGTGTTGACACATAGTGCTCTGGCAGGCTATCTTAAGTGTTTTCCTTCTCTTTGGCCTTCAAAAACTCCATGGTACTAACACGTTGTACACTCTGCAATAAGCACATTTGAAAATTGGAGTTCGAAGGAAAAGAGCTCAAGTACATGGTAAAAACTATGCAATTTGGCATTTGGTTACCCTGACTTTGTAGGTCATAACTTTAAACTTAATACTCAAAATCCTAAATAGAATACACTATTTGAAAGGTTTTTGAGATCTAAAATCAGTCCCTCAACACAATGTCTTTAATACAACTACTAAGGGACAAATGACATTTTAAACCTCAAATTCCACTTTGAAAGAACCTCCAAAAATGCACTTTTTGTATAACAAAGAAAATTACTAGAAAATGGGATTTTGTTTTTTCTCCACCTATCACTTTTGTACTACCTAAAATTGTTTAAAATGCCTTTGAAATGCTATGGGCGAAGGCTATAGTAGACCACATCTCCACTACAATTGAGGAGTGCATTGTTTCCTTTCAAGAATATGCAGAAGAGGGGAAAACTCCCTGAATCTCTTTACCAAACTTAAAATTTGGTAAAGATTCTATCATTGATCTTATGAATCTCTCTTATTCCAAAAAATAATTTCAAGGCTATTAAATTCTTGTATTAGGGTGAAGCAAAAAAATGATGCATATCTTTTGTACAAGGGTTTGGACATGTTCAAAATCTTTGCTTACCTTAAATAAAAAGAGTGATCTACTTTATCTTAGGTTATTTTTATGGTTAATTGAACAATGAATCAAATTAAGTACTCATTCTTCCATAACAATTAGTTCAAGGGAACTATCTTCATAGGACTTTGCTCTATGCATTGATTAAATATTGGTTTGGCATATTCAATGTGGATATTCACACACAATCTAAACTTTCTTACTATCCCTTAAGAATGTTAAGAGATGTCATTGTCAATAAAGAAATGAATGGATTCTCACGAGTATTTTGAGATAAACTAGTTAAATTGTTATAATTTTACTAAGTATTTAGGATCAATTAACTAAGTTACATTGGTAAATAAAGTTAATTGAACATTAGAAGCCGAATTTAAAATGGACAAACAATTAGAATAATAAATAATAGAATTCATGTCAATATATTGGCAATAAATGATGTTAAATATTTTGCCATTGTAATAAAATTTTGAGGTGTTAAACAATGATTTCTAAAGCTCAAAAAATGAATGCTTAAAAGTTGG
The DNA here is from genome assembly GCA_028749045.1 of Cupressus sempervirens. NCBI lineage: Eukaryota > Viridiplantae > Streptophyta > Pinopsida > Cupressales > Cupressaceae > Cupressus > Cupressus sempervirens. Next base: position 783,370,041 of record CM053793.1, on the reverse strand, counting down.
GATGGATCTCCAACAACAAAATAGCTCTATAATTAAAGTATGATGCATTCAATTTGAGTTTCTATCTTTTCATGAGTAATTTCATTCTTCTAGATTCTCTACTAATAAACTTGTTTCTCTTGATATTTAGAGATATCAAAATCATTTTACTTAGAAAAATAGGGTGCATTGAAAAGCGTATGGACTGGTGAAGGGTTGTAGGAAGCACCGACTACTATCAGTAATAAAAAGGTGTTCTGGCCAAAATCGTTTGACTTCAACATTTTTGGCATCAACAATCATGCTAGGTAATTTACTGGAATACAGCCGCCCGCGAAGCACTGGAATACGAAGCAAGAACTTCCTATCGGCCCGACTGTGTTACAATAGTAAGGTAAAATGTTGTAGAATTTGCAAATCTCTACCAACGCACTAGTTCAAGCCCAAGACAACAACAACTGTCATTTCAGACACAATATATTGGGTATCCAGGTCTAATACATTTTTGGTTTCAACTATTTGGCGAATTGTGCATCACATAGTTGTATACTGTTTGACAAAATGCTCGATCTGTGATAAGGCTATGAGCATCTAGGGGCACCTTCTTTTGTAAGCTATGGCACCCTTATCTGATCCAATTACACTCCAACAACTCGTTGATTGCTTGGCTATAGTGGAGTCTGCTAATGTTGTCCTACAAAGTTGTTGCTCAATCAAAAAAATCACAGAACAGTTGGCTTTGTTGGAATCCAAGAACTACACACTATAAGATACTGTGCAATTTCTAATTGTTGAAAATACAGGTGTCAAAGCTAATATGGAATATGCTACCATACAGCTCAAGGAGCTAGACACTATAAAGGAGAAACAATCAGAGATCATTGATGGGCATTCTTCACTATTAATAGAGACTTAATTAAAGGTGAAGTCTTGGGCTTCTTTATGCAATTATGTGGCTAAGGTTCCTCTTTCAAGCATTGAGAAGTTAGTTCAAGGGAAAATGGACGATAAGCGGGTTAGATGGACCCGTGAACTAAAATTACGAGTATGTGGTCTCTCCTCCATTGATGATCCCTCGACTGTTGGATACTCTTTCCTCAAGGATCAGTTGAACATTTCAGACATCACTCTTGAGAGGTGTTGGTTAGGCCCTAATGGTACTTCATCTAGTTCCTCTCCCTCTCTGACAAGTTGTGGACTCTTAGGGCAAAGAAAAAGTTATTCTCTTTCCCCTAAGATCTACCTAGATGAGAACCTCACCCAATCACAAGTGGCAGAACTCAAGCAAGCTCGTGCCCTCATTGTGGTAGCAAGACAAGAGGGTAAATATGCAGTGATTAGAAATCTTAAAGCAGTAATTCGTGACACATTTCCTATAGGTTGGGTTCCGACGACGGCCTCTAAGGCCAAATGACTAGCATAGCAGTAGTTGAGCACCGACTCTTTGTGTCTCAACTGTTGGAACGGTAATGGTATCCTCTGGTCTATGCCTGGCTTACTCAATGATGCTATTTGTTCTGCCGACCACCTTTTTATTACAGAGACATGTGAGAGCCCCATGTGTCCTCTTCTCGGTATTTATGGCTATCAATGGCTCTCCTCTTTTAGAGACAAAGTCAGGTATTTTGGTGGGGTTAGAGGTTCTGGTGGGGTCACCTATCTTATTTGGGACCACTTTTTCAGTAGAATTTCCTTGGTTCACTTCGACAGCTATGTCAGATTCATGTGGATTCGCATTGATCGAGGAACCTTGCTCTATAGAGATACCTATATTGATGTCTATTACTTCTCGCCAGCATCTTCGTTCTATGCAATTCACATCACTGAGGGTGGGGACCCCTATGTGGACCTTCTTGAGCACATTACCAGATTATTTTCCATGGGGGACATCCTTGTTTTGGGAGACTTTAACACACGGACTAGAGACCTACAACCTCCTCTCCATGATCCCAGGTCTGATCTCATGTGTATGATTGCTTTTGATCCTGGTTCTATGGATCTGCTTTGGCTTTCTAAGGATTGTTAGGGACCCTTCACCAGGTATGGTTAGAATTTGTTACAGCTTACTGAGTCTTCTGACTTAGTGGTCTTGAATGGACTCTCTTGCTTTCCTGGATCCAAACTCTTCACTTGTTGGCCACATGGTGGTGGTGATAGCGTTGTTGACTATGTGTGTTCTACTGCCTCCTTCATCCCTCTCATTTGCCACTTTACCATCTCTCATCTTCCTCTGGCTGACCATGCCCTCCTTAGCATTACCCTTCGGGGACCCTTGACACCTTCTCCTCCTTGCTTATCTTCTTCTTCTTGCCCCCCTCTTCCCTCCCCCCATGCTTGCACTTCTTTTCGCTTCTGTGATGATGATGCAGAGCTCTTCATCCATCACCTTAGACGACTTCTCCCCCAAGACCTCTTCCCTGACTCTAGGGACGTCACCTCCATGTTCCACTTACTTGTATCTACCTTGTGGGAATCTGTCCTTCTCTCCATTCCCCACTGCACCTCCTCGCTCACCCCTCGTCCCACTCACAGGTCTTGCCCCATGAATCAGTGGTTCGATGAGGACTGCAAATCCTTTCATTGCATGCTTCGCTCTGCTCCACCCACTACTTCCTCCTCTTCCTCTTAGTTGAGGCTCGACTATCATCGCTTTCTTCACCATAAGAAACAAAAGTTCACTTTAATGCAGTGCAAGTCTCTTTGTGCCTTGTTCTTCCAGTCCCGAAAGCTCTTTTAGCGCACCATATTTCCTCGCAATGCCCCCCCTCCCTCTACTCTAGACTTTCACTCCCTTGCCTCCCACACCTCCACACTCTATGATATTCTTGGCTAGCCCCCTCTCCATCTCATCTCCCCCCCACCCGTTGTCACCTCTTCTCCTTCTCCCACATTAGTGAGGCAGTTAGAGCTATGAACAGTAGTAGAACTCTAGATGATGAAGGATTTCAAGCTGAATTCTTCCGATAGGGTATCTCTGTCCTAGGTCCCTTTCTTACAGTGCTCTTTAATCGAGTGGTTTGTGTTGGCTTCTCCGACTCTTGGTCATGACATATTATCTATCTGATCCATAAATCTAGGCTAGCCTCTGACCCTGGAAACTACACGACCATCATGGTTGGGCATACCTTCGCCAAATTCTATGCGACTATGTTGAATGGTATCCTGTGCAGTGAGCTCAATTAGCGACATTGTCGAGTTCGAGGCCAAGCTGGGTTTCACTCAGATTTTTAGACCACTGATCACATTTTGACTTTATAGGCCATCATTGAGGAGGCTCGCCACCACTCGGCGAAAGTTTATTGTTGTTTTATTGACTTTCGCAAAGCTTTTGACTCTGTTCCTCGGGCGGCTCTCTTTCAGCATCTTAGAGACATCAGAATCTCAAAGATTCTTCTTACAGCTATTATAAGGTTATACGAGCACGTTGTGGGTAAATTCAAGACTCCACAGGGCTTCTCTAATCCTATCTAGAGCACTATAGGGGTGAAACATGGTCTTCCTCTCTCCCCCACTCTCTTTGGCATCTATATTGACCAGCTTGAGGCTTTTCTTTGCGATTGTTCACTCCTTGGTGATGGTTGTTATTTACATCACTATTTTCCTATTTGTTGATGATGTGATTCTCCTAGCATCTTCTCCCGAGGGTCTTCAACAGCTCCTTGATGGCTTGGCCTCTTTCTGCGACTCATGTGAGCTAGTTGTAAATTTGGACAAGACTCGGGTTATGGTCTTCAATTGTTTGAGGACATCCCATCTCCATTTTTACTTTCAGGGCACCAAGATTGAGATTGTGTCTTCGTATACTTACTTGGGGGTTAAGTTTTTTGGACCTCAATTCAACCTAAGACCAGCCATGTAGCCCAGAGTCAACAAGGGGTTTGGCTCCCTTGCTCTTCTTGAGCAACAGTGCTTTCAACACCACTTCCAAGACACCATGACTAAGATGTGTCTTCTTGACTCCTTGGTCAAGCCGACTATCCTCTATGGTTCTACTGTTTGGGGCCCTCTCTCTTGGAGTCTGACTAGGCCTCTATTGAGAGAGTCCAAACTCTTTTCCTTCTGCATATTATCAGATGTCACCAGTTCACACCACACAACATCGTTCTAGCTGAGTTTGGTGCTCACCCTTTCGGATTGGGGACCATCTTTGATTTAATTTAGCTACTTCACTAGCTCTGAAGCTTCGTTGATTCCTCTGACGATCATCACAGATATTCCTACTTGGCTTATTACTCCTCTATGGAGGTGGCGAGTTCTGACTCTGGTCACAGATCTTGTTGTTGGTACAACCAAGTCTCTGCTCTCTTGGTCTCGATTGGTATTAGTTTAGATCGTCTTCCCCCCTTCTAGTTTTCGCTGGACGCTCCAGCTCATCTTCTTCCACCTTAGTGGGAGTTGAATGAGCGTGTTAGACTTGACATCTACAGACAGTATGTTATCACGACCTAGAGGAATCCCCCAGGTGGGCTCTGTCTGCACATGGCTTTCTATGCTAAGCACTTTCTTGAGATCCAGGATAGGATCATCTTATGTCCCTGGTACCTCACCCGTTGTTGGACTCATGCTCTTCGCATCTCCTTGGGATCTTTCAAGGTGGGTTCTCACCAGCTACGTATTCAAACTAATCACCAAATTGGTAGGGAGGACAGTATCTGTCGGCTTTGTCACATCGGGGAGGTCGAGACCGAGTCTGTCTTTATTTTTCGTTGTCCCATTTACTATGAGGTCCGAGGGAGATTCTACTGTTTATTTAGAGAGTGTCGGTCTCTTCCCTCATTTTTCAGATATATTGACCAGCATTATCTTGCACTCTATCTTCAGGAGACCATGCAGCTTCGTGAGCACACTATACAGCGCCAACTTTGCTCAACATCAACCCCTATGCAACTTATCACCTCTTTCTTCAATCCTACAATTCTTGTCTGAGGACTGGAGCAACCTCTCTACACTATCTTGGTTCACACCAAATCTGTGAGACCTCGTAGAGATTACACTCAACAACGTCCCTCTACATGTGACCTTCCAGAGTACCTGATTGCTCTAATGTCCATCTTTCCATTCTGGACTACTTCTCGCCTCTGAGGAGTTCTTAGCTGTTGTTATTCCCTTTTCTTGGTTATTTTGTTGTTTTGCTTTCACATTCTTTCTGCAGACATTCTTTGGTGCTCCCTCTGCTGGCGTCTACCCCTTTGTATTGTTTCGAGTCCCTTAGACCTCATTGGTCTCTTGTTGGACATTAATAAATTTATCTTATCTAAATACCAATTTATCTTCATATTTAGGCTACAATGAGTGATTAGTAATCTTGACAAGCACCTTTGAGTTTGGTTAAGTTAAAACTTGGTTTTTTTAACAATTGAAGACATGGCAAACAATTATATACTATGTAACCTATGTTGCTATAGATGTCTAATGTTCAATGTGATTATTTAGGGTATTGATTTGTTATGTGTGTCTTTGAGACCTTGTTGGTAAGGAGTTATCATATAATACAACAAAAAATACATCATATGGTAACTCCTTACAAATCAATACCCTAAATAATCATAATGAGTTAGGACTTGTCCTTTTTAAAAGCACCCTAGAATAAAATTCTTATATATTGTGCTTAAATTAACAACTACTCGCTAAAAGGGGTACAAAATGAGGTAAAATTGAAAAGGTTCAAACTCAAAACTAAAGTTTGTTCCACTCAATCTAATGTTAATCTAAATTAATAGAACATTAAAAGTTGAGTTTAACCTTTTTATTAAAGAAAAAATCTTGTAACTTCTACACATAAATAGACCAATTACAAATGAGACTTCATGTAAGTAACAATCTAATCAAAATGAATCCAAACCTAAATCAACATATTAGAACACAACTTATTGCTAAATTACTATTCAATTATTATTTTCTTAGATGAGCATTTCACACAATAATATTTTCCTTGTTGAAAAGAAAAGAAAAGAGCCATTGATCTATTTGTAAATATTAAACTAAAGAATGAAAACCTTCAAACCTTTTAGTTTATTATCGTAGTTGCATCGCCTTAGGGGATATGAGGGCGATAGAACAAGGGGGCATAGGGGTATTAATTTGAGGTCGGCAAGGGGATAGTAGCAGGGGACAGGGTGGGGTTGTATATACCATATATATGGTACTTCAAATGTTAATTACAAAATGATATATTGCAATATAAGATGTCAAGATGTAAATGAGTAAATAAATGAACATTGCATTGAATTGGAACATCAAACATAAATAGTCAACACTGCAACGTCCCTCCATCCTCGATAGAGGTGGCGAAATTTGGTGGCACCACTAGGGACAAGGGAACAAAGTCCCCAAGTCCTCGATGCATCCTTGTCTCCAAGACGTGAGACAAAAAAAGGGAGGACATGTCCCTACATTACTATGTTTATTATTAATGATAATCGGAATCAACAATTTTATATATATATATACATACACACACACACACACACACACACACACACACACATACATGCGCAAAAATTAAATAACAAATTGTATATTATGATCTTTCTTTTATCTTTTCCATTGTGCTCATGCTTTTTAACTCTCATTTTTAAATTTAAATGCTAACAATAAAAGGGGAGCCCTATGTTTGGGGTACGGAGAAAGAAAACTCCATTAAGGAATTAAAGACAAGATTGATAGGGGCACCAATTCTAGAACCAAAATATGCATTTGTTGTTGCAAAGCCATTGATCTATTTGTAAATATTAAACTAAGGAATGAAAACCTTCAAACCTTTTAGTTTATTATCATAGTTGCATCGCCTTAAAGGGATACGGGGGCGATAGAATAGCAGGGCATAGGGCTCTTATTTTGAGGTCGGCAGGGGGATGATGGCAAGGGGGTTGTATATACTATACATATGGTACTTAAAATGTTAATTACGAAAAGATATATTGCAATATAAGATATAAAGATGTAAATGAGTAAATACTTGAAAATTGCACTGAATTGGAACATTGAACATAAATAGTTAAATCAGCAAATAGTCAAGACTGTACTATCCCTCCATCTTCGGTGGAGGTGGCAAAATTTGGTGGCACCACTGGGGATGAGAATGGAGTCCCCAAGTCCCCGGTGTGTCCCTATCTTCGGGACATGAGCCAAAAAAGGGGACATGTCCCCATTACTATGTTTATTATTAATGATAATCGGAATTAACAATTTTATATATATATGCGCAGAAGTTAAATAAAAAAATTGTATATTATGATCTTTCTTTTATCTTTTCCGTTGTGCACATGCTTTTGAACTCCCGTTTTTGAATTTGAATGCATTGCTTGTTTTATTTACAACCATATAGACTACAAAAAATTTTACTTAATCAATTCTATTATCAGATCAAAAATGCAAAGTTAGGCCTTGATTTGGTCTTCCATATTGCAGTACATCTCAGAAATATCTTCAACAGTTGAGCCTTCTTTTTTAGTCTCTTTGACCATATTAGCTTTCAGTGCGACAGAATAAGCCAGGCGTGACGCTGTATATAAAAAAAAAAGTTACTAATCACAAGCAATAATCAAATAGAGATTCCCTCACTGCCCCTTCAGCCTGTGTATTTTCCAAATGAACATTCAAAATCCTATGCGCAAGCAATTGCATTCCTCAGAGACTAGTTGAATTTATATCCCTTCAATAACAGAACTACCATTCCTAAAATAGAATACACGGGCATGAAAACTGGAGATATCCCTCCATTTAACATATTTATCAAACTCAAATCATCAACTTCCATGCCTCAGACTGCCGTTGGAATCTTTAACTACAGAAGCCTCAGAAGAGATGAAACATCCTGCAGGGTTGTTAAAAAGTGGCAGCTCTCTCATGCCCCGTAAAGGTAGCAGCTCATGCAGGTCTGCCTTGGATTGATCACTTCGAAACTTGAATGTGGTATAGATTTATATCTGCTCAGAAATTAATCAATTTGAAATTTGCACATCGTACCATTTTCTATCTTTCTATATTGAATGCAGAGAACGGAAGAAAAAAATTAAGTTAATTTTGCTTCACAAATATCAACATCAACAAAAGGTACAAAAAATCAGCAGTGTAATAAAACTACAGTCTTAGGCATTACTTATACACTGCAAGCTAGTTTGAAAATCCGGTTGGTAAAGAGAGCAAAGCATTGCCATCCAAAGGAAACACTTAAAAAGGAGATATTATGTTCACTAAATAGCCACAGCCACATCAGAACGTTGTCTTAATGCTTCAGTACGTTTACTTCTTTCCATGGCATCAACCAACCAATTTATCCCATCTTTGATACCCAACCTGCAGCAGATATGTTTGTACTGTGAACAGTCAATACTAGCAATGTGAACATCACATCATCTTTTTTCCTAGTTTCCATTACAAGCAATGCAAATATATTTATGCAACTTCAAATGTGAAGGATTCTACATTCTAGTATCTTACCCATCATATGCAGAAATTGATTGAAACATATATGGCCTTTCATCCAGTTCTTTCAAGTCAAGATATCGTGCTAGATCTTCAGCTGGAACAGCACCAGCAAGATCCTGTGTTGAAGAAAATAATCGCATTACATGAATAGGTGAAAACAAGAGACCGTAATTAAAAAGAATTGAAGTGAGCAGTATTAATAAATTCATTCAATCCAAGCTCGACCAAGGAGATATAAATGAATAAAAAGTTTCATTCATGTTGTGCATCATATGCAAGACCTCTAAAGAACATTAGACCAAAACTAATCCCAACCAAGCCAAGCGACAGCTCAAAGAAGGTGCAATAGCAAACTTTTTCCCAAGGGAAACAGCTCCAAATAAATCTAAATACCCAGTTCTGGGCATTGCGTCTCTCATAACAGGATTAACCATATGCATCTCAACAATTTCACCCTTTAAGATATTCAAGTAAGGCCAGTGAAATAAAATCTAGAAGAGGGCTACTGCAGTAGACCAAAAAGTTAAAACTGATATCCTATTGTTCAATGGCACAAAAAGCACCATATCCCTTGCCATGTCATTCTTTTACTCAATTGGATGTCGAAACTTTCTTAATATGAAAAGCAGTTTTAGGGAATAAGAATGAATCGGATCTAAAACCAGAGGATCCATCTCCCTCAGCCCACTCAAGTATGCCAAAGAAATACATAACCTGGCCATAATCAAAAATTGCAGGCCTAGTCATCCCTATAGGATAGTGTCTGTAACGAGAGACGCAATGCATCAAAGTTCTTGCCAATAATTTGAAAAGAAGGAAAATAAAGATTTATAGATAGAAAGGAAGGATACGAAGAGAGAGCTAAAAGAGAGAATGGTATGTTGTTATAAGGACAAGTAAATGTAGAGTGATAGGGAGAGAGGAAGGGAATTTTAAATATATTAATAATTATATATTATTTTTAAAAATATATAAATAACAATAGAAATTATATTATATGAATAAACTACTCATTTCTACCAATTCAATTATAAGTTGAAATATTTTATTTTAAAAAATAAATTGTTGATTACTTAATTCAAACGACCAGAATATCTAGTAAGTTTGAGGGGTAGTATTAGACTATTAGTTTTACAATTTGTAAAAAAGTATAAAAAGAAATAAGAGCAAGATCGTAAAATAGTAGCTAGTAAAACGTTAGTGTAAACTTAAAGAAATAACATTTTACAATTGGCAAAAATAAACGTCAATGTAAAACTAATAAATATATTTAAAATAAGAAATATAGAACATTTAATTCTATACTTGAACTTGGTAATAAAGTAGATTGCGATAATTAATATAGATTAGACATTCATTTTTGAGATAGAAGATAAAAATGATTATTTTTTAAAATCTAATAACTTGTCACAAATGTGAAGAAGTTGTAATTAATGCATTCATTAATGAATGATAGAGTTGTTAGAAAATATATGTATTTTTGTTGAAGAAAATTGAATTTTCTCCCTATCAAAAATAGTATGGTCCAATATAATGAATGAAAAATGTGATTTATAAAATAATGAAAAATTTAAAATATATATATAAACATTTGAAGTTTCTTGTAATCTTTTATATTTTATGAGTTGATTGGTCAATTGAATTGAATGAAAGCAATAGTATCCTGCTAATAATTAATTAAAGATAATAGAAGAGGCAATTACTGCTACTAGTTAATGGTAATCAACAGAGATCTCAAAAGCACTAAAAATGACAAATGAAACATTCTGCTGGACATTTCCATGATTATAAGTCCAATGACCAACGTATATACATTTTTTGTGGCTAGCAAAGTTGGCTCCAATTTTGTTGAGATAAAATGAGGTAAAGCTTCAATTTTGTTGAGATCAATTGACATAAACAAAAAGTACAGTAATGAATGACATATAAAACTTCACATTCAGAGTTAACTTTTGTATATACCCAATTAGAACAAGTGAGGGATTGCTTAAGCTTCAAGTATTGATAAAGAAGAGGAACATGAATGTATGAAAAAACTCAAAATGAACTGCTATGCAGTTCAATTTCAATGTGCTTCAAACTGCAGAGAGACTAGAAGACATTAATCAATATCCCCCATCAACTAACCGAAAACCATGATTTTGAATTCATAACTAGAAAATCATAGAAATTTTAACCAGCATTTGCCTCTAACCTGTTTGCATAGAGTTACTGTACCAAGTCATAATGATTACAAATCTTAGAAAGCAGTAGGTATCTGATTACCACTCAGTCCTACTCCTGACCAAAAGCTTCACTCTGTTGCCATACACCAAACTCGATTCAAATAAAACCCCTCAAGGCCCTAGACACCTCTTAGGCTAAAGTCATAGACTCAACTAAGACAAATCTGTCACCTTAACCTTAACATTAGGTCCCCACCCTCTATACCCATGATGCCCTTCATTGTAGCTTTTACGTCCAGAGAGATGGATATGGCTTGAAATGAACTGACCACATTAAATATAACGTGCAAAATTTTATTAAAGAAAAGGGCATATGTCAGCAATTCCTGTTGATTTATCTAGCTCTTGGTACTGCTGCTCTTAAAAAATATTTTCCTTAAAACTTTATACTTGCTAAACAGTCAAATCCTCAGGATCTTCTCCAAACAGCTTTGCCACAACAGTTTCAAATATAGAGGATGGATTCTTTTGTTGATGCATCCAAGACCAGCTATCATCCTATTTGTTGCTGCTAGGATCTCTATACTCCTTAAAGATCACCTTTTGTCACATCACCTTAGGTAGAGATCAACATGCCAAAACTTTGTCTGTCAGACAGGCTCTTTTGGTGAGATTATTTGATTTCAAGTTATAAATAGTGTAATTTAATTCATAGTTAGCAAACTCTCCGAGTACTCTCAGAGTTTCCGAGTACTCTCAAGTTTTTTGCTAGGAGAGTACTCTCAAGTTTAACTCTCATGTATTTATAGATGTAAAAAAATGTAGGTAAAAATGTTGATCCAGGGAAAACGTTGGATTAAATGCATTTTTCACATCATTTTAGTGCTATAAAACTACACATTTTCTCTATTGAAATGTCAATTACTAATTTAATACATTTTGTAATTGTATTCTACAAAAACATATATGTTTATTTAAGAGATTTTAAATTTTAGTACTTTCTGAGTTGCTGAGTTTTCACTGAGTTTTTGTCAACTATATGCCGAGTTTTTTCCGAGTTGAAAATTTTGGGCTTGCCGAGTACTCTCCGAGTCCGAGTCTGCAAACTATGGTTTAATTGCATGCTTTGTACTAACTTTTGCAGGCCATTGAAGCTGCCTGATATATCCTGGGAAGCGACATCTCAATGCACTAATGCCTTAAGCCTGATGCGTTTCTTATCCTAATCTCTATTTACCCCATAAGAGTAGTGTCGAGACATGATTTCAATAATTGCATGAAGACTTGTATTTTCCTCTTTCATAATAGGGAAATTTCTAAAATTGGTCAACTACAAATTGGCCAACCACAAAGCTATTCCCCTCCTGATCAATTTCACATCCAAATACTTACTCCACCTTCCACATTTTTATCAAGATTTTACTGTAGCCTCCTACATTTCAAAAATTTCAAATCTCTCGCAATTATACTTTTGCCAACTCTCTAAATCACAAACCTGATATCAGGCTCTCAAGTGTCCAGTTCAAACTACATTTTTATGCGTGACTGCGCCAAAGAAAATGTATTTTTCCAATACATAAGAAATCACATCAGACTCTGGCAAAAGCGCTTCCCATTACCCATAGGGTAATTACAACAAATACCATGCCTCCAATATCTTGTGCCAGGAACACAAGTGCTCCTTAAAAACTCCTCTTGAACAACCCCAAACCAAGTCCATTACACCTAATACACCATGGCAACCAGATTAAGTTGGAGCCCCACCTATAGAATCTGAACCATTACAATTCAATTATCCAAATATTGTTACCCAGAGATTCCAGGCAGGCCACGTTCAGATAAAACCCACACAACAAAACTCCAGGCAGCTTCAGAGATCGTGTCAACCCAAACAAATAGACTCAAATGAACTATCAAAGTTTTTCCATTGCTCTTTTTTCCACAAAATATTTTTAAATGAAATCATGTTCCAATTCTTTGAAACATTCTCTAAGGTGTGACTTTTTTGGCAAATCAAAACATCTTGAATCACTTTGCGATTGTTGCACCCAAGCATGAAATACCCTGCAAGTACATGCAGGGATCGCGAGTATTCATGGATCAAATCCGCAGGTCACTCATTCACCGAAAACAATTGAGACTGATTTTATGAAATAATGTGACAATTTTTTGAATCACTCAAGTAAAACACTGACCTTGCCCTAACACTCATCGAAAGAATAAGTCAAAGGAAACGCGTTTCTTATTTTAGGGATATTATTGTTTTCTCACACAAAGTGGTGGGAAAAGGACGCGACAGAGAACAGATTGGGGATGGAAATAGAGTACATCTCAGCAGAAAAAAAGGCCCAACTCAGCAAAGTCCCGAAGGAAGCAACTGAGCAGATTTTCCATTTACCATAAAACATATAGACTTTTAATTTTGAACAATATCTAATTTGTGAAAGTGTGGACAAAATTACAAATTAATTTTATTGTTTCAAAACTTCAACAATTAGGAAGCCTAATTTATGCTAACAAATAAATGCATCATTTACATCAAACATGTAACTTCTGATTCTGTAAAACTGGATTCCTATATTAGCATTTATCAGGATCTCTTTGTTAACATTTCTACAGAATCACGAGACTGTCTACTTCAATGCATTTATGGATTGAAGGTCATAAATATTTGCAAATAAATATAATCTGTGTCTCTGTAAAAATTATTGCCAAATATTATTACGATAATAGGTAGATTCTATTATCCCTGTTTAGTATCTAATGGTTATCTATTGTAATCTTCTATAAATATTACAACGTTTCTAATATTTAGTTTTTTGTTTCTCGAATAAAATGTTTCTATTTGTTTCTTAAGAAAACATCGTCCAATCTCTTGTATATACTGATCTCTTGATCATTGTTAATAACAAGCAAATATTTTCCAATTACTTTGTAATATGGTATCAGAGCCAATACTCTAATTTTTTTCGAAAATAATTATAATTTCTTGGTTGAAATTATCTACCTTTTATTCTTGAAATTATTTACGTGCATATTTGCTTCCAACTCTCTCTATAATTCGACTAGGGTTTCTATTCTGAGAGATCTGAATCCACCAACTTCTAGTTTGGTTCTGCAACCCATTTCTGTCTAGATCCGTCTATTTTTTCTACACATTTCCATCAATTTTGTGGTTTTATTTGCAACAAGGCCGTTTTTGTTCAAAACCATAATTTTTTGTACCAAATCAAATAGATTGTTTCATTGTAAAAAATATTAAAAGCTTTCATTTAATTTCGATCAATGAAAATGTGAATATATCATTTTATCAAAAAATAATTTTATAACTATCTTTTAAAATTACCTTTATTATTTCTAAAGAAAGTTGTAATCACAATTCATAAATATGCTCTATCTTTTTGTAGTTTCGTTGATTTGTTCCTCTTTATAAGTCCTCATTGCACCTATAATTAACCTTTAATTTTACTTACTAGTATATAACTAATGAATGGTTCATAAGGCACAACACTTACTGAAGGTTTTGCAAATGGGGTTGCAAGCTTTGGGTTTAACTATGGAGGAAACTATGTAGTTAAGTGCACTCAAGCTGGAGTAGTACTAGGATGGGTGACCTCCTGGGATGTCCCGATGCTTCACCCTTGTGAGCATCACCTAGATCCAATGAGTGCTAAGTGTTCCATTTATTTTCATGAGAGATGGGTTCACGTTGAATCACTACTCATGAAACATGGGTCAATGAATTTGACTCAAAATCACACAGTTAAATCCTGATAGCAATATCATAATTTGACTTGATGTAGAAATTGTCTCCTACTTATCAATTGATGAGCTTAAGGGGCTTTCTAATGAATGGTTCATAAGGCATGACACTTGGTGAAGGTTTTGCAAATGGGGTTGCAAGCTTTGGGTTTAACCATGGAGGAAACTCTATAGTTAAGTGCGCTCAAGTTGGAGTAGTACTAGGATGGGTGACTTCCCGAGAAGTCTCGGTGCTTCACCTCTATGAGCATCACCTAGATCCAATGAGTGCTAAGTGTTCCATTTATTCTCATGAGAGATGGATTCATGTTGAATCACTACTCATGAAACATGGGTCAATGAGTTTGACTCAAAATCACACAGTTAAATCCTGATAGCAATATCACAATTTGACTTGCTGTAGAAATTATTTCCTACTTATCAATTGATGAGCTTAAGGGGCTTTCTAATGAATGGTTCATAAGGCACAACACTTGGTGAAGGTTTTGCAAATGGGATTGTAAGCTTTAGGTTTAACCATGGAGGAAACTCCATAGTTAAGTGCGCTCAGGCTGGAGTAGTACTGAGATGGGTGACCTCCCAGGAAGTCTTGGTGCTTCACCCCTATGAGCATCACCTAGATCCAACGAGTTCTAAGTGTTCCATTTATTCTCATGAGAGATGGATTCATATTAAAATACTACTCATGAAACATGGGTCAATCAGTTTGACTCAAAATCACACAGTTAAATCCTAATAGCAATATCACAATTTGACTTGTTGTGGAAATTATCTCCTACTTATCAATTGATGAGCTTAAGGGGCTTTCTAATGAATGGTTCATAAGGCACAACACTTGGTGAAGGTTTTGCAAATGGGGTTGCAAGCTTTGGGTTTAACCTTGGAGGAAACTCCGTAGTTAAGCGCGCTCAAGCTGGAGTAGTATTGGGATGGGTGACCTCCTGGGAAGTCTTGGTGCTTCATCCCTATGAGCATCACCTAGATCCAATGAGTGCTAAGTGTTCCATCTATTCTCATGAAAGACGGATTCATGTTGAATCACTAATCATGAAACATGGGTCAATGAGTTTGACTCAAAATCACACAGTATAATCCTGATAGCAATATCACAATTTGACTTGTTGTGGAAATTATCTCCTATTTATCAATAAATGGATTCATGATGAATCACTACTCATGAAACCTGGGTCAACGAGTTTGACTCAAAATCACACAATTAAATCTTGATAGCAATATCATAATTACTAGTATATGTTACATTATTTTTAAGCATTTCTTAAAATTACATTAATTATTTTTTATTTCTAATGAAGTGCAATCCCAAATCACAAAACAAATATAAGAACTTTTAAATACCACAGGGATGGCAAAAAATTAATGCCTGTTGGGTTTTATTGCTTGCTTTGTTAGTTATGCCATCTCGTCGGATGTCATATGTGGTTGGCATGGTGTGTTATACATTGGGTGCGGCTATCCTCCCTACAAATTGCACCACTGACTAAATTTCAAAAAAACGAAGACACGATGAATTTTTTTGAAATTTTCAACATTTGATCTTCATTATCTATATATTTTGTGATAAAAAACAACAAAATTTTTGAAAATTTTGCTTTGCATTGCGAATCTGAAAAAGAATCATGTTTGACTTTTTTTGTCTTTAGTACATTTTGTCTGGAGATTAGCTAGCACCTTAAACATCTACATGCATAACCACATTACCATTTATTTAGCATAACCCAAAAATATATATCCTTATTATATATCATAGCACCTTAAACATCTATATGCATAACCACATTACCATTTATTTAGCATAACCCAAAAATATATATCCTTATTATATATCATCTGTCAAAACAAATAAATATATTTATCCATCCAGCAATTGTTCTTTCCTCATGAGCTAAATTTGCATACCACTTTGAAGATTTTTATGCAAAAACATATTATATCATACCAATTTTTATTTTTTTATTGTATTCTTTTATATGGAGGATAATCATAACTGTACCGGGACCATAGAAGTAACCAACAAGGAGGCATTCGGAAATCTAGAACAGGGACCATAGAAGTAACCAACGACCTAAAGTTCAAACACTACACCAGACACGCTGGACTATTCACCCGATAGAAACAAGTATTCACTATCAACTATAGCTCTACAAAAACAAGTGTTCGCTGGTGAATTATAGCTCTACAAAAACAAGTATCCACTAGATAACACTTTGTTGAATAAAAAAATAAAATAAATTTTATGTAGGCTCAAGAAATTTCACACTTTGATAAAGAGTTCAGTGTAGGGAACATAAGGATTGCTTTTGCAGGTGACTAGCTCAGATGTAAACTCTGGGGCAGTGTGTAAGCAGACCCTAGGAGTGTGTAATACACTGACCCAGAGGTTCTGCAAACTTTTCCTGTAAATTTACCATATTCAATGCAAAAAATAATCGGTCTTTGTTTCCGAAATGCCGTGTTGCAGAAGCGTCTGTTATAGGTACAGAGGAGTGTAAATAATAATCTATATTTGGGCGGAAAAGAATTCAATCACATTTTACAGAATGGGAGAACCAGAAAGAAATGAAGATGATGAGGAGATCTGGGCGTTAAGATCTCACATGTATTTACGGCAATTGGGTGCTCCACAGTTGCATGGATCTTTATCAGATTCTGGAGCGGCACCAAATCTGTAGTCAAAATTCAATTCTTCCCCTGCTTTAATATCTCTGGCAGCAATCAGTTCAATGCGGTCTTCGCCATCGATTACCTTTGCACTGAGGTTGGGATCACATGAATGATTGAGTAGACGAGCCATATTTCCTTTCTTTGTTGCATCAATGATTTTATTTACTGATATTGTGAAAAAATAATTGTTTATTCCCTTTCCCTTATATAGTTTTTCTCTGGAATCTGCCTCGGCAGATTTGATTTTCTGACCTCTGTATTCGATTACCATTTCGCCCTGTAAGATGGGTACCCGAGCAAACAAGTCGAATCCGTGTACTCCAGATTTCCCAAAACAAACCCTCTTTTTTTCGTTCTCTAGGGCATAACGAAGGCGTTCCTTGAATGAGGAAAATTCTGGTTGTTGTTGGTTGAAAGAATTCATGGCTTCTATCACCTTTGCAGAATGGTGACAGTAACCCTTTGGCCGGTGCAGAATGGGCTCTACTTCCTTGTTGTATTTGAAGGGCCATGCCCTGCATCTGCTCGCTGTTGGTATCTCCAAGGTAATGAGTTCGATTTCCACGCCCTTGCTGCTTGCTCCTTGTGTTTCTCCTCCTCCTTGAGCTGATGAATGAGTAGAGGGAATTGAACCTGTGATTGCTGTTCTTTAGGTTTTTCTTTTGGGGTTTTAAAAATTAAACCGGGAGAATGCTGAGATTTGGGGGTTTTGTGCTCAGGGCAGTAGGAAATCCACTTGCCCACATCTCTGCCACTCTTGTCCTTGGCAACGATGTTAAACTGAAGCCAAAAGCCAGCTAATGCCGCACACATGGCATGAAAGGACCTAGGGCATTTGCAACATTGAATGCATGAGCCATGAATCTGATTGCATATAATACATGATTTCTTGAAAGAGTTACAATCAGCTCTTAGCACTCCATCTGCAGGTTCCATGGCATCTTCATCCTGAAACTCAACACCCTTGACCAGCCAAGCACATGTAACGTGTACCCAAAAGTAGCGGGTGGTGGTGGTTTTTAGGGCACCACCCACAACGGGACAGAGGCAGCATTCTCTTTTAATCTCCGGCCTCTCACATGCTCTGCAAACCCATGTAGCAAGAGCTTCATCTTCCACATCCCACGCACCATAACATTCTTGATGAACCGCAATCTGACATGTATTGCAGATGATGATTTTGTTTTTCTCCTTGTCTTGGTCTGACAAGCATACTCCACAAGTTCCAATGCTCCAGCTTGGTTTGTAGGGTTCATATGGGCATAGCAAGTTTACAATCAAGTCTCTTTCCTTGGGTGTGAGCGTCGGTTCTTCAACACCGGTAGTAAAATAAGCAAGCCCAACAACACCTCCTTGTCGGAGCTCGGTGAGCCAATCTACGAGACAGGCATTGATGCCCTTCAATGTCAAATTGGTCTTCATCTTCCTCTTTCTACATCCAGCGTGCAATTCCCAATCCCCAATGCTCATAATATTGCCCCTGTTACATTTCCTGCACTCACACAGTACTAAATGATAATGCGGAAGGTAAACTTCTTCCCTGTCTCCGCACACAACATTCACCCGGTAAGGAGCATTCAAAACCCTATCATCCACTACTTCCCCTGCCTCCACCATTTCCTTCTTCTTCTTTGCAACCTCAAAGTAAAGCCGGCACTTAGGACACATATATTCATCATCATCTTCACACTTGCTGCCGTTCGGATCACATTCTGAATGGCACCAAACATCACACTTTTGACAATTTAGCCACATATATTCATCATCATCTGAGCAAACCCTTCTGCATACGTCACAGAGCTGTTTGTACAAGTACATCATAGCTTGTCTCTGCACCATTTCATCCTCGGTAGCACTATTTCTTGGTGGTGCTGTTTCATTCTTGTCGAGCCCATCTCCAAACACAGACGACTCTCTCAAAGTGGCCTCCTCAATTGCCAAATCAAAATCATTTTTCGACCTTTTATTTGCCACTGTTTCAAACTCAACCTGAAATTTCTCTAAACAGGGCCAAAAGGGAAAGATCATTTCAGGCCTTGCCCAAACATAATCCCTTGTTCCAACCTCTTTGAAAGAAGGCCCCAAAAGCATCACGCAAAAGCAGCCAGGATTGTAAACGCTCAAAACAGATGGAGGAAGATCTTCATTTTTGTAGTCAATAATCTTTCCAGGCCAAGTGGGCATGTTCCTAAGATCAGATACAACCCAAACTATTATCTTCCGTACTGAAATCTTGAAAGGGAGTTTTAATCCTCTGCTGCTGCACTGCTACTAGGATTTGTTGATCCTCTGAAGTTTGACCCCATTATATTGGATATTAATTCGTCCTGAACAAGATTCTTTCGCAGTTTTTTGAAGTTGGCCTGTTCATCTGATGAAACTGGATTTTTTCGTTTGCGTTTCCGCTTTGCAGATTGTTCGGGAGGATCCAAGAAACGCGATGGCACCTTTATCTGGCGGCGCTGATTTGAAATTAAATCTGTGTCTGTGTCTTTTTGTTTCCCAATTTCGTCCTCTCCGTGCGCTTCTTCATTGCCAGGAATTTCAATCACCGCCGTACTTTCTGGGGCGATCACTTTGCGTGGGCGACCACGCCCTCTTTTGGGTTGCGTTCCTCTTCCATAAAATCATAAGTGTTCTTCAGTTTGAAGTTTTTAAGGCAGAAACGACGGATTTTGCCTCTTTTTTTATTGTGACAGTATAACCCCTCTCAGACAACTCGTCCAAATACTTCGATTAATTGTTAATAGGCCCATTTGGGTTGCGTTCTTACAGAACTAACAGCTTTTCGAGGATCTCACAAATAGTTACGGTTTGCATTAAACAAAATAATTTGTTTGTTTGATTGAAAGATGATTGAAGGATGATTTATTGGTTGTAAGCTTACAATACCATAGATCGCATTGTGGTGTGGTCTCTCATCAGACATTAATATATTTATCTTATTCATTCATGTCACTTCTAATATACATTAACACTGACCAATCAAATCAAAGAATTTAAAACATTATATGAAACATCAAATGTTTATATCATTTTCAAATTTTTATTATTTTATAAATCACATTTTTCATCCATTCTAGTGGTCCATACTATTTTTGGTGGGGAAGAAAATTAATTTTCTTTCACAAAAATACAAATATTTTCTAACTTCATTTTGCATCTTGCATTAATTACAACTTTATCTTTTTCACATTTGTTGATAAGATTTTTTTTTCAATCATTTTATCTTCCACCTCACGCAACATGTCTAATCAATATTAATTCTAATAACAATATAATTTCAATATGTTATATTTTTGTATTTGAATTTCTAATTTTTTTAAAACTTTGATTTTTTAGCAAAAGTAGTTAAATTATTACTATTATTTTACTTTTGTAAAAATAAATTAAGCAATATTATTTTTTAATTATATTTTATAATAGTGTTTGTAATATGTATAATTGATAAGTGTTACAATTTGTAAATTATATCATTTATTATTATTATTTTTTTATATTTCAACAATTTATCATTTAATTTAAATATATTTAAAACTTTGGCAAAATGAGGGGTAAAAATTTATTAAGACAGAAAAAAATACAACAAGGAGAGCTCAACAAGGAGCTCAATCCTGAGCAACAAGATCATCAAATTCTTACACCATCTCAAAGGACAGTTGCCTCCTATCCCTAATATTCCAACCCGGATCATGACTAGATGCCCATTTGGCTAAACAATCAGCAGTTCTATTCCATTCACGAGGAATATACGTGAACCTAATGAACTGAAAAGAGGAAGAGAAGAAAAGAATCTGCTTAACAATAGTGGCCAGCTGCCAACTAACATCCTCAAGCTCTTGCGAAGAAAGCATGTTCATCACCACCTGGGAATCAGACTCACAGATAATCTTACTCCATCCCCGCAAGCAACACTGTTCCACAGCATATAAAATAGCCTGAGCTTCCATGAGATTGTTAGTATAATCACCCTTATGAACTGAGAAGAAAAATTTAACATCCCCAGAACTACAACGAGCCACTTCGCCAATACCAGCCGGACCAGGATTCCCAAGGGAAGAACCATCAGTGTTAATTTTCAGAACTCCACAGGGAGGAGGAGTCCAGTGCCCATCTCGGTTAACCCGACCCTTCCTCTGATGGTGAAGCTGCCTAGACATAGAAGGAAACCTATGAGCTGCAGCCCCATCCTGCAGATGAAAATTGAGGCGATTACAGATAGCAAGATCAACCGGATCCATACCCCCATCAAGCTCACACTTCACAAGAATAGTTTCCTGAAGAGAATGTGATATTTTCCACCAAAGATGCAAAACACCAAGCCGAACATCTTGGAATATGCGACGATTCCTCTCCAACCAGATATGCCAAAGCATGAAAGATGGGCCAGCAATCCAAGCAGCATGGAGAAAAGAAGACTTGGAGGGAGCAGTACCCAAGCGGGCCCAAAACTCAGGCAAAGAGGAAGCATGCCGACAAGAGCAACCCCAAGCGCTCCACCAAAGGTGCCATATCTGAGTAGAATAGGAGCAATGGAAGAACAGATGGGAGATAGACTCCTCTCCATTACCACACAAAACACAATAAGAGGGGCCCTGAAATCCACGTTTACAAAGATTATCCCAGGTAAGACAACGGTTGTGAGCCACTAGCCACATGAAAAAATTGCACTTTGACCAAGAAACTTTATTCCAAACTTGCTTCCACCAAGGGACCTCAGCATCCCCAAATAATTGTCTAGTTATCTCCTAATACCTAGTAGAGACATGATATTTACCAGACAAGGTACCGCCCCAAGCCAAAACATCTGGACCAAGCAAAGAAGAACACTCTCTAGAGGCCAGAATTTGAGAAAGCTCCTGACGATCCATGTCTGTACCTCCAGGAGGCCAATCAGAAGAATGCTTCCATCTGTAACCAACAACAGGTCCCAATTGATAAGGAGTCTTGTAATGAGCCACTTTATCCCATCTAGCGGCAAGAAAAGAGTCACAAAGAGACTGAAGATGAGGGTATATGGATAAAATGGAAGGGAATCCATCCCAAGCATCCGACCAAAACAAAGCCTGAGAACCTCCTTTACATATCCAGAACAGACCCCTCTTCACCAACATTGCATCTATCTTCAAAGTATGCCAAACCATTGAGCCACGACCTTCAAGAGGAAGTGCAAAAACAGAGCAAGGATCAGCACCATGAAAATATTTATGAGTGATAATACGAGCCCAAAGTTGATGTTGTCCAGAGCACCATCGCCAATAAAGTTTAGCAGTTTAGCAGCCAAAGCTTGACTGCTCAATAGAGCAGATCGAAGACCAAGACCACCCTCCTTTTTAGGCCTACAAACAGTTACCCAATTAACCAAGCTCCATTTAGTACTACGCAAATTACCACTCCAAAGGAATTGTCGAGAAAGAGCATCAAACTCCTTGAGAAAGTAAATAGGTGCAGCGTGAACCATGCTGCGATAAGTAGGAAGAGCTTGGATAACAGCTTGAAGAACAGTAACCCGGGCAGCAGCAGAAAGCCATCTATGAGTCCAATGATTTACCTTATCCTGAAGCTTGGTAATCAAATTTTGCCAGAAGAGACGTGGTTGCCTGGAAACAGCGATAGGAATGCCAAGATAAGTCAAAGGAAGTGATCCTATCTGAAACCGTAGGATACCAACAATCCTATGCTGAATAGAATCAGGAGTGTTAAAAAAGTAAATGGAAGATTTGTGCTCATTAACTTTCTGGCCTGAAGCTGCCAAATAAACGTCCAAAGCATGTCGAAAGGCTTCAGCTTCCTTGATCCTAGCAAGACCAGCAAGAGCAGAATCATCAACAAATTGAAGATGGGAAAGAGAAGGTAAGCCATTACCCCACCGCCAGCCTTGAATAGAATTCTGGGACACCTGATGCTTAATGAATCTGCCCAAGCCTTCAGCCATGATGATGAATAGATATGGGGAGAGAGGGTCACCCTGGCGGAGGCCTCTAGAAGCACCAAATAGTTGAGAAGGTTGACCATTAATAAGAACAGAAAAAGAGGCAGAAGTAACACAACTCATAATCCAACTCACCCAGTCAGAGCTAAATCCAAAAGAAAGAAGAATACTCCTTAGGAAGCTCCATTTAACTCTATCGTAGGCCTTAGCCATATCCAACTTAATAAACATGGCTCTCTCCCTTGAAGTAGCCATAGAGTGAATAGCCTCAGTAGCAATAACCACCCCATCCAAAATTTGTCTGCCAACAAAAAAACCACCTTGTTCTTCTGAGATAATAATGGGAAGCCACCTTTTCAGTCTCTCAACAATCAACTTAGTAATAACTTTGTAAACCACATTACATATGGCAATTGGTCTAAAAAACTCCAATTGATTAGCACCCTCTCTCTTAGGAATAAGAGTCAAGAATGTAGAGTTCAAAGCTCGAAGCATCTGCTTGCTAGCATAGGATTCTTTAACCAACTCCAACAAATCATGATTAATGATGTCCCGAAATTCCTGAAAGAATTCAACTGGAAAGCCATCAGGACCAGGAGCCTTCCCCTTAGGCATGCCAAAGACCACCTCCTCCAGCTCTTCCAAAGAAATAGGACACATGAGATAATCATTCATTTCCTGAGTGATAAGGGAAGGAATACAGGACAAAATAAGATTTTCTTCATTATCAGCAGGAGGAGAGTCCTCAGAGAAGAGGGTAGAGAAGTACCAAATAGCCTCCTGGAACAAAGCTGGCAAGGAATTCAGTTGGATACCTTGAGAATTAACCAAAGAAGAGATAGTGCTCTGATTCCAGCGAGATTGCACTGTTTTATGGAAAAAGGCAGTGTTTCGATCACCTTCCTAGAGCCAATCAACTCTAGCCTTTTGCTTCCAAAAAATTTCCTCTCGAAGTTCCCATTCTTCTAGAGCTCTAGAAGCAAGGGATTCAGCCTTGCCAAGATCCTCTGAGAAACCTCGATCTCTAATCTCCCTTGTGATGACATCAACATCTTCTTGAGCAAGCCTCTTCATAAAGTGAAGGTTCCCAAAGCATTCCCTATTCCATATCTTGAGTTGCCTTTTAACATATTGAAGCCTTTTAGAAAATGAGAACATGGTAGTACCATATGCAGGAGCACCATCTTTCCACCAACAAAAAACAAAATCATGAAGAGAGGAGTCACAAAGCCACATCAACTGGAACTTAAAAGGAGGATGCTTCGGAACATAAGCCCCTATAGCGGAAAATTTGATTGGCCAATGATCTGAACCCCTCCAATCAAGGATTTCTGAAGAGATAGTAAGGGTGTCACTAACCCAGAAGCAAGAAACAAGAAATCTATCCAGACGTTCTGAGATAGCAGCAACACCAGTCCTGCGATTATTCCAGGTATAGAGACCATTAGAAGGCTTAACATCAGAGAGATGCAAAAGAGATATGTGTTGCCGAAGAAGAGCAGAAGAAGGCCCCAATCTAGCCAAACCACCATGCTTCTCCTCCAGACTTAAAACTGAATTGAAGTCCCCTGCTAACACCCAAGGATGATAAGGATGACAATTTCTAACATATTGAATATGTTCCCAAAGTTCCTCCTTTCCCACAAGATCAACAGGTGCATACACATTGGTAACCATGATTACCTCTCCTGAGTCTAGAGCAGAAGCTGGCATAGAGAGAGCTGAGCGAGAAGACATCCAGCCAAGAGGAGAAATTTTTTGAGGATCCCAAAATATAGCTAAACCACCCGCACTGACTGTTGCCCTAACACACTGGCATTGGCCACGAGACCAAATACTAGAGGCATGTTGGACCATAGACTCCACAGAGAGCTTAGTCTCTTGGATACAAAAAACATTAGGACTATGATCAACCACCAAGTTATGAATAGCCTTTTGTCTAGGGATGCTATTCAACCCCCTTACATTCCATGAGAGAATAATCATCATTGGGTAGAATTGGGAAAATGAGAATCCAAAGGTTTCACTGAACCAGACTCAATCAATATATCTCCTGTGAGTTTAATCTTCTCTTGGTCTGTTTTGCGCCCACTCCTTAGAGGGGGAGTAGAAGAAGCCCGCTTAAAGGGTCGAGGCAACAACCCCAAGGGGTGAGGAGAACCCTTGCCCTTACCTGATGGTAGCACATCCTTAACCAAGTCAACTAAAACAACATCATTATCCTCCAACACTGCAGGAGTCACCAGAGCCTCTGTCTCAGGAGCTACAGGGACCTCACAGTTCTGATATACTACAACTTGGGATGCCCCACAAGCATCATTAGGAACAGATCTCTCATCTGGGCAAACTGGATCAGAAGAGATAGGAGGAGGAATACCCTCCTCTAGAACCATACTATCCAGCACCTCAAAGTGGTTAAAACCTTAATCAAATAATCTTTCTTTCAAAGGCCTCTTTTGACCACGTCCCTTAGCTCGAGGGCGAACAAGGGTAAATCCATCCTTATCCTGCATTTGAGCCTTACCCTTACCTGTAGCATCTTGCGGATTCATCCCCTTGGTAGTATTAGCCATTTGAGATTGTCCTTTCCCTGTAGTATCTGCCAAACCACCAGCATTGCCAGCTGTAGAACCATCCACTCCTTTGAAACTCGAGTTACGGGGGCACCGACGCTATAAATGACCATACTCATGACAAATCCGGCAACGGAAAGGGAGGGATTCATAATCTGACTGCTGCACCCAAGAAGAATCCCCCATACAAATTTCCAAAGAATCTGGTAATGGGTTATTCAAATTAATTTCAACACAAATTCTAGCATAAGAAATAACCTTTTTATCGAGGGATTGATGTGCGATCGCAGCCGGCTTCCCCAACAAAGCAGCAATTTGTCGAAGGATGTCTTCACACCAAAATTCCAAGGGAAAACGAGGCAAGCGAACCCAAACTGGCACTGTTGAAGGGAGATCCTCAGCAGAATTAAAACCTAAATGCCAAGGTTTGACAAATAACCCCACATGGTTGTAGAAATAAGGGCCTCCTTCAAAAACACGATCCCGATCAAACATGCAAGAGAATACAACAAAAAAATAACTATTCCCTGCCAACATAATCTCCATATCGCCTTCCACCTGCCATGAGCGGCGGATCCATGCCTCAAGAGCGGATAGGGAAATCCGGATGCCAAGAAATTTGCATATCAAAGCATGCTTGGTCCAATAATCAATGTCCTCCATTACAACTGTTGGAGGAATAACCAGAACAGGGCGATCATGGCTACGCGGAAAACAACCATTAACTTTTTTCAGCTTGGAGCTCTCCCCTGAATAAAACGATTCAGATCGCATTGCATGCATAGTTGGAGAACAACCATCTGTTCTCACCAATGGAGAAGAAATCCCAGGCCCTGCCATGCAAACAATAAAACCCCAATCCAAAATTGACTGCAGAAGATTTCCAAAAACACCGACGCAAATTATGTCCAGTAGCTAGCAATCCAAACAGAACAGAAAAATAGTAAAGATCAAACACCAAGAACAGGCTAGGCGAAAAACCCTAGCCTAGCCGGCAGCCAACGCTTCTCCACATTCTCCCCACCATTCATTCAAAAAATCCCGAATTCAATGCCTTCTCAAAGTTTTCTACGAGCTATTCTTCCTTGAGTTCTTATCAAACCCTGAGTTTTTAAAAATTATGGGCCAGCTGAGTTATTGCCATGTCGAGTTTTCAACTATGGTTGCACCCTACCATGATTCAATCAATTCCATACTTGTTTTCTTCTTGAAACCACATTTCTTTCAAACTTGAACAGACATCTCATTGGGACCTTATCCTCGGTAATGGCCAAAGAGGATACTGAATAGTGATCAAAACCAGTGATTGACATTATGATTGTTTCAATCACATAGGGAGAATTACGACTGCATCATTGCATAGAAATTAGTTGATCCATTGTTCAATATTGTTAAGACCTGTCATTCTATTAGTTTAAGTAATATTGGCCCTCGTTTGGTATGGCATCTCAATCAGGCTGATTTTTATGGACAATGTCTTGAAATTCTATTTGAGATTGTGAAATTTTCGCCACCGCTCCCTCCTTTGATTGGGATGATAATGCATTGAAATCTCCCCAAAAAGAATCAAATCACTATGTAAAAACATTACCATGTAGGAGATTCACTCCTATGTTCTGAATTTGTCCCTGGATCCAAGAAAACCGTATGTATTAAAAAGATAAATTTCAATTTTCAAATAGGACCAATAGTTTCACAAACTTGTCAGTGTTTGAACTTGATTAATTGGTTCCATTTTAACAACACACCATAGGAAGCCTCCAGCCACAAATCTTCCTTCCCATCCTCACAACAATTTTAAAACTTTTATACTTCCTCCCAAAAAAGTTTAGTTTTACCTGCCACTGTTGGTCTTGATTAATTAATTCCACTTTAACGGCACATAGGGACATGAGGAAGACCAAGACTCTCAATGCACAAGCTGCAGCCACAAATCTTCCTTCCTATCCTTTACTACTATTATTTGAAACTAGAATAATCTCAAGACATTTCAATTGTGGTTTCTTCCATAGACTTTAATTATGTGTATATTTAGTTTTCCTTCTTGATGCTCATGCATACTGCCCTGAGTGAATCAACATCCTTTTCAAGAGGAGATCCATTTGTCATCCGTAAACTTGGGGAAGTGTCGAGACTTTGGAATCTACCTCATTTAAGTCAAATAGTTTCAAATCTTTTCTTAAAAGCCTCTGGTACATCAATCTTCACTTTTCTATCCAATTCTGGATTGTTTTGTTTGGGGGTTTTGTGCATTCTGATGTCAGATGAAATTTATTTGTATCACAACAAAATCTATTGAAAATCTTTTGTTCCACATTTTTTTTCCATATGCCATGCTCTTTTTCAATCATGATTTGAATTTGTAGTTCATCATTTTTCCCAACACAAATGTAAGCATAACTTCTGGAATCATTTTTGATGGCCTCGCCATCAATACAGAGAAACTGCCCACACTGATTTCTAACTTGTTTCAAATCTTCAACATTTTAAGAGTCTGATATTTCTTTAGGTAAATTATACAATCAGATTCATACCTGGAGCTCCACAATTGTGCAGATAAGTGGATTCAAAAATTGTAATCCATTATAGTGCAAAATGTCTTGTACCTTACCTTCCAACATGCACAAACCCTTTTTCAAATATTGACACTCTCTTCTTCATTAGAAAATTCTGTTATAAAGAATCCTTTTCGGAAATTTTGATGGAGAGGCCGATGCCCCAATTTTCTCGCACTCATTCATCTAGGCTTAAAATGACAGCTATCCAATAAATTCTCAAACAATTGCATTTACAGACAATTCCTAAATGTAACTATCCACTGAATGTATTTCAAGGCTTAAAGTTATTTCTTCCTTTTTATTTTTTTCCTATGATAATGACTCTTTCTTCCTTGATGTTTTCCCCATTATCAACTGAGAATTACCGATTCTCCAATTCTACTTTATTTCTTACAGCTAATAGTGACTTGCACTTGTGAAGCACATCATAATGTTGATCTTGATTTCATTACATTTCCAACCTTTTTTTCCACAGTTTCTGATAATTCTGCTATTTCTTCTACTAACACACCTGTCCCATCTCATTCAAGGTTTAGGTGATCTGACCAAACTAAGCCCTCCTTATTCGTTAAATTCATTTTTTTCTGGTTTTCCTTTACATCTGAAACTCTTTCGCCCTTTCAATTGGTTTTTCCTATGCAGGATTTATTGCACCTTTCTGCTTAACTTTGCACATGTTTTCTTTATAATTATATGTTATCATGTTATAGTCCAACTATTGGTACTTTTTTATTTTATTTTCTTCCCTAAAATGATTCTTCTGCAGTCAGGATAAAGAGGACCTAATCGAACTCCCAATTATGACTATACTTCCATTCTTCTTGTTCTTTCATTCTTCTGTAATCATAAACTCCTTGACCATGGCATCTATCATTTCTGTGTTAACTTTGGAATAATTTTGGCAATGCCCCTTTGTAAAGCCTAACTGGGAAGTTGCAAGTCATATGTAACATTCCTGATCTAAGAAAATCATATTTCAAAGAAAATGGATAGAAGAATAGATAACTAATTTTGAACTCGACTTATAACTTGGACACAAAAATTGAAAAGAAAAATACAGCTTGTAATATCTCACACACCTGCTTATTTGCATAGATTAATATTGGAGCACCTTGGAGATCTTCATGCCTCAAAATCTTTTCTGCTTGGTTTGAAGAACACAGTTGAAAATCACACGTAAGCTGAAGTATGATTCTTAAAGTGTGCAAAAACATGCAATCTCCATGATGTGTCCAATAAAGGACTCACCAATAAGCTATAATTGGAATATAAACAAAAAATCAGATTTAAAAAATTTATAATAGCATTACTCACCTAAGGCAGACTTTGTGTCTTCAAAGCGTGACTGGCAAGCCGCATCAACAACATATATTACAGCATGTGCCTCCTCATAGTATTTTTCCCATATTGTGCGTAAACCAATCTGCCAAGCCAAAGACACTAACACTACTTGACATGTTGCTACAACAGATGCATATATTTAAATATTAGAGTTTCACAAAGGTAGAACATAGCTAAATGCAATTAGTAGAGTTTCATTTTTGCAAAACAAAACTTATATATAGACATCATGTAAGTGTGACAATAAAATGATACAGCAATAAATAAAATTAGAGAAAATTTAAATGTCTCATATGTAATGTCGGGAGACAATTACCACTTTCTTCTGAAGACCCAGAAAAGAAGACAACAAACATGACACATGATTACATCACTTTATTGTGCACCAATATGATTTCAAACAGAAACATATACCCTACCAATTATGAGATATCAATCTCCAATCTTCTTATTAGAAGATTTAACTTCTGATGAAGATTAGGAGCACAGCCAAAAAAAGAACTTCTTTAGACACATTTTTTGTCAAGTATCACAGACAACCATGTTATCTTATAGGTGGATGCTGGCGCACATCATACATACCTGTCCTCCCAGGTCCCAAAAGACAAGCTTTGATTTGAAAGCCTCTGCACGCCCTATGTTGAGCCCCACTGTTGGTACAATTCGATCAGGTGGAAGTCCTGATGAATCTGAAAACATAGTTTTCAGCTTTTCTAGTAATGTCTGTTATCAAGAAATAAACATAACTGCTTTCAGACTACCATTGAAAGACAAATGAATACACAGCCTTATCCAATGCCCTAGCATTGTAGAGAGTGATTTCTGATGAGAAGAGCAGCTCTCCTTTTATTATCATCATCAGTATCAACAAAACTCAAAACAACAAGCACTTAATTTGAAACAGATTTATATCATTCCATTAATTACAATAAAAAACAGAATTAAAAGGAATTTGAATTTAGTCCGAAAGAAAGAAAAATTACAGTTTTCCCAGCTTTGTCAATGCCAAGAATAAGGACATGAAACTCTGTCTTGCTGAAGAGGTACTTCCATAGTCCATATAGCAATGAAAACATCCCTTTTAAATTTACTTCACTTGATAACCTTCTGCCTTTTCTATGAAGGTGCTAGCACATAGACTCTATGAAGAAAACCTTCATAAGGTCCACCACAACATATCTTATTTAATCATGGTACCTTCGGCTCAACTCGCAAAACAAGAACAGTGAAAAGGCATGACACAGCTGAAAAATCAATCTTTTTAATCTGCAATAAAACAGGAATGAGACAATTCAAGTGTTACAGTTCAATATTTAAATACAAATAAATAAGTCAAAGCTGACATAAACTCAGACAAGAAAATTTTATATTTCTGTGCTGTTAAATATGGTACTTGGTCTTCCATGGAATAAAATTTAATGTCGACCCAAATTTTACATAAATTTTGTCTGATTGTTTCAAACATCAAAATTTTCATTATTAAACATAAACCTAAAGCTAAAGCTAAATGCTTAAATCTGGTGACAAATCTTCTTAGGAATAGTTCAAATCAAGCTTCAAAATTCATGAAGATGACATTTATACAATTCATTGTATCGCATCATCTCAGGTGTGAGACAAGTAGGTGGAAGAGGTCCAAGGAAGCCTGGGAAGAGACAACTCGCAACATCTGCAATAAGGGTATAGTGGAGACAGAATGGCACGTTATCATGGAACACACTGCTCATGAGGATGTTTGCACCCAATACGAATACAGCTTGAAGGTTGACAACATGCACCATTTAATTGATAAACATAAGATCAACTGGACTGGTACTCTTTTAGTCAAGATCTATAGCAGAAAATCTGACATCAAAAGGAATATGAAGATTGTTTATGGATGTCATTCCCTGGTTCCTTGGACTGTTCAGTCTTGTGGATGTCATTAAAATCATTCATTCATTCATTTCAAGTCAAAATATCCAAACTACAACATTTTCTCATTTTGACTACTCAATTCTGAAGTGGATCACTGGATACTGCCTGTTCCCAGTTTGTTGCATTGCACCTACAAGTTACCAGAATGGCCTACAAGCTTTTGGCCCACTGAATTTTATCTAATCTAATTTATTAGAAGCAAGATATTTCAACATAATTGAAGAATGATGGACTAATGAATATCTCTGTAAGTTCATGTCAAGATTGAGTTGGTATACTGTAGTGTACGCAATTCAGGACCTTAAAGATTGACATTTACAAAAGGCAGAGATTGATGAATAGAGACTAAGGCATATCTCAAGTGCTAACTGGTGATTATATTTATTGGAAGGAGATATATGTATTTATTAACTAAAAGATAATGTTGACACAAACACCAAAGTACGTGGTGCAATTAAACGACAGCCTTAAAGAGATCAGTAGGACTCGATGAGGAGAATAAGAAAGGATGGATGGATAAGCAAAAACAGTGAAGCTAAAGGATTGACCCTATGATGATTCTCCTGTTAGTTAAGAGATGGAAAATCAATATCATTAAGAGAAACAATTGAATGAAGAAGGGAATGCATTCTGATTAGAGATCAAGGCAGTCATCAAATGATTGAAACGATTAATCAATAGCAACCATCCAAATCAATAATAAAATAGCTCAAAGAATGTAAGCTATTTATTACTCTATCTATCAAGTCAAGTATCAATTAGGATAAGCAAAGAGAGTAATAATAATTATTGAATTGACTGATTCAATCATTAGTCATCGATGTTAGAGAATAGCAAACCATATAACAAATCGGATTGTCTTGAGGTACAGTCTAATTCATAACAGTTAATAATGTGCTGATCAAAACATTGTTACTACTGTCCAAAGCATAGCAATACCATAAGACAAAAAAAAATAGGCTAATGAACAAACTTTTTTATTAAACACAGTTGGCTTATGACTACACCATTTGCCTAATGTCATAGAGGCAGCGATTAGTAAGGAGGTTAATTGATGGGATTTCAATAGTGAGAAGAGTGCACTGGGTATTATTCAAGAGGTATGATTAATTATGAAGAACGCTGATTCCAAAAGGACATGAGACATGTTCTTCACCACCTAACTCATCCTTTCAAACTCAAAGTATAACGAGGCATTCCCATCCACTCATTCAACATCATTCAGACTTTTATTTATTCTAATTCATCCTATTCAGATCTACTCAGATTGAGCACTTGCCTTGTTGATGAATCCGGTTGCAGGCATCTAAATATGCATCAGAGATGCCACCATTATTGTTGCAAGAATATATATTCAGATTAGACATGGAAACTTCATCGCTCTAAGCAATATCACAATCTTTTGTTGCACACACAGATGGTTATATCAGATATAGCAGCACCTTGTGATTGTTCAAGCATATTGACATATCAGGCATATCACCAAATCATCTTTGCTTTATTAAACCAATATATCAGACATAGCATTGTAAGAAAATTCATTGTATAGTTCTATTGTCATATCAGAGAAGGCCGAACTATATATCTGCTTACTACAGTGATTCTTATTACATTGGCAGGTTGTACATATATAATGAATATATTGATTTAGATTATTATCAATATTAACATATATACACTTAATTAACTTACATAATTTACCTATCTTATTAGAAATAGCAGTGATTTAGCTACTCAAAGCACTCATAAGAAGTATTAATCACAGTATTAATTTAGTCTATAAAGAAATTAGCCTCTTGCAATTGAGTTTGCAAGGTTTTTGTCCCTATTTCCAAAGTTAGCCAAAAAGGGGACATTACATAAACAACTAAAGTAACAAAGACTGAAAGATTTTTTTATCAGTAATTATACTATTTTTATAGATAAGAAAGTCTAATTTCATTCATAGTTCATACTTTGAAAGGAACTCCCTATGACAGCAGCAACTATACCATTTCATCTACCCCTACACTTTCTGAGAAAGCTACACAGACATGTCTACCCTACTTGAACAGATATGCCATTAACAGCATATACTATCACTCCAAAGGTCCAATATACAAAATTTGGACAGTTCAGTTAGATTCGAATACAAACATATGAGATAGGACTATTAGCAGTCTATACATTGTCATCTCAGATCATACACCAAATTAAACACCTTACACAAAACCACTTTCCTCAGAATACTGGGCCTTCACCGCCTTGGTTTTTCTGATTTCAGCTGCCATGGTAGAACCCTCCAGGACAAATATCCATCCCTTGGCCTTGCGCTTTCCACCTTGCTGCAGCATGGGCCAAGTGCCAATGGACTTCCTTGCACTTCTTTTTCCTAAAGCCCTCTTCTGGGCCTGCTCTGCCTCCTCCATTTCCTTTTCCCTAACATAATCCTTCAGCAAATTCCATGCAACCCAAGCTGCTGAGATGTTCCTTTCTCTTGTCATGCTCCACACTAGGAATGGTTGGTAGGATTCTCTCGAATCAATAAGAAATCACCACCCTTCTTTAGCAACCAAAAAGCCAACCCCCAATTATGTGTATGACAGCATCAGGACCATACCCCCCATCCACTTTGCCTTAACACAGCCCTCATGGCTCATTGCTTCCTCTCTGCTACCCAGTTGCAGAGCCCAAGTCATAACTACAGACCATCTCAAAAAACTCAGCACCCAGTAACAACTCCATAATCTGCAAGAACCTGGTGTCCTTAAATCAAAAGATGCCTTTCATCCTCTGTCTTGAAATTTTTCCTCTGAAAAGCCTCTGAGTTCAGAATGTCTTGAGAGAAAAAATTGCCTCCATTTAGTTGCCCTAGTCATTCCTGCACTTTGGCTATCTCTGCACTGCAAATGAGCCCAAGTCATAACTACAGACCATCTCAAAAAACTCAGCACCCACTAACAACTCCATAGTCTGCAAGAACCTGGTGTACTTAAATCAAAAGATGCCTTTCATCCTCTGTCTTGAAAATTTTCCACTGAAAAGCCTCTGAGTTCAGAATGTCTTGAGAGAAAAAATTGCCTCCATTTAGTTGCCCTAGTCATTCCTGCACTTTGGTTATCTCTGCACTGCAAATGAGCCGTTACCAGCACATTGCCTGTTTTTCTAGCTATGTCCTAAGGCATCCAGATCCTTCTACATGATGCACATTATGACCTCTGTACTTTCACACACATGTTAGCTTCATCCAGCCTGCCAACTCTTTATTGCTTTCATCATTCCCTGATCATCATTGGGATCAAATTTAACAAGCAAGCGCAAATACCTATCAAATTGAATCTTCAATATAAAGATAACAATTCAGCTTATGATTTGATTTGTCCCGAAAGCGTGCGTCTAGAAGTTAGAGCCAACACATCGGTACAGACTAGCTGAGACATTGAATACATCTATCTAAAAGATACTGAGATATTAGTCTTATGGAACCTATCTATCCTAAATAACAAATTTAACATCAAAGCCTAAAGATTAATCTCTCTAGCATCTTTTAAATAGATTTATTTAGAATATCTACGCTAATTTACTTCAACTTTTCTTGAAGAGCTATTTTATTTTTCTATACCAATATTAAATTTAAAATTTGAACTACTATATAAACACACATGGACACATAAATTGGTTAATAGATAGATAAAAATGACATAAAGCTACTTTATATAAAACTGTTTTATTTGCTGCATACAAACATGGATATATGGATTTTAACTTTTCGTTTAGACTTCAGAGTTCTTTTATTTGATTTACTATAGAGGTATTTTATTTTAGCTTAACTATTTTATTTACAACACACAGATGAACCCATAAATTTTGGTGTTTCATAGTAGATTTTTATAGTTTTCAGGAAGCTAAATCCAAACGAATTATTTAAGAAAATGGCTATTTCAATAGCGCAGAAATAATATAAATTGTATTATCTATATAAAATTTATATTACTTATAGACCTATCTAAATTACTTATGCACACAAATGGAAAACATAAATAGGTAAATAGATAGATATAATTGACATGGATCTATTTTATTTACCCAATTTTTATTTATTGTACTTTACAAAGCTATTTTATTTACTGCATAAACACATGGGCACATAAATTATAATAATTTTAAGAACTTCTTTAATCTATACAATTTAATTATTTAATTATATTTTATGAGCCATTTTGATCATTTGAAGCTTTCAAAAAGCTTAATGAAAACAAAGTTATTTACTAAATACCTCAAGCCCATGGCTATGTCCATAGTTTGTAGAGACTCAGCATGCCCAAAATTTCAAATTGGCAAAAACTCTGCAAAGACTTTAGCATCTCAAAAAGTAATCAAAATTCAAATCTCTTAAAGAAAACTATTATTTTTCTAAAATACCATTACAAATATTTTAAATTAAAATTGATATGTCAAAAGAGAGAATGCATGGTTTTATTGGAAAAACATGTAAAAATACACATTTTGACCAGCATTTTACCTGCAGCAACAGTTTTACTGACATTTTTTGCATCTATAAGAAGTCGAAAATTAAACTCATGAAAACTTCTCCAGAAAAAAAAAAGCACTCAACAACTTTGAAAGTTCTTGTAGTGTTTGCAAACTGTTGATATTTCAATAGTTTGACCGACTATTTTATTTATGATTAAAGCTATCTATTTTTTTACTTTTGTTTTATTTTAAATTTGAAAAGGTAAGTGAAAATCAATTATTTCAACGCAAATTTTTATTCTCCTTTTCAAAAAGACACCTTTCATAATTTCATTTGTCAATTGCCCAAGGTTTTTGTTCAGTTCAATTTATGTTTTGGCAGCTTTGAGTGCACTCCACCCTTGCTTTTGTTAGTGGTTTGCCCAAAAATAAAGATAAACAGCAATAAACAAAATAAAGAACACTAAGACACATAAAGGCACGACAATTTATGCTTCGAAAATCCTCCAACTTTAAGGGAAAAACTCAGCCACACCAAAAAAATCTCTTTTATTAAATAATAGAGGATTGAAATTTGAATACAATGCTTCTAGCTGATGCTACACACATCACACAAAGCAACAATATATATCTTGAATTGATACACTCCTCATATCATAACCGAAATTACCGAAATTCTCTTTCTTTTTCCACGCAACTTTCTTCATATTTCCAAACACATGTCTTTTAGCATGTTGCATGTCTCTTCATATTTCCAACTTGTGTATACAAAAGAGCATCCACAAGTAATTAGGATATCTCCAACAACTACAAAACATCAACACTCCCTCTTAGCAAAGGAGATATCATTTGTGCCAATAGTGGCATGTTGTGATGGTTAAGTTGTTGCGTTGTTATTCTTGCCATCAAGGTTCAAATCTCATGGGGATGAGGTCCCTCGTTTGTGTCCTCACTGGTTCATAGCTCCAGGTCAAAGCATTTACCCCTCTTTAAAAAAAAAAAAAAAGGAGATATCATTTGTCAATTTCATGTTATCATGAAAAACACAATGGCCACACCCATGTAGGTCAACAGCATAACTTTAACACAGATTTTCTCAACATGGTATAGTCATCTCAGCATGGCATTCACCTTGGCTCTCCCACGGAGTGAAGGAACATATAAGATAACTCATGGAGTCTCTCACATGACATCCACCATAGCTACTCCTAGAGAGTGGAATATGGGTTTTCACCTCAAATTTCTCTTCCAAAGAAGAATGCATTGACAAGGGATTGCACCTTAACTTCTCCCTCACGGAGAAAAATTCATTAACAAAGGATTGCACCTCAAACATCTCCCTCACAAAGAAGAACTCGTCAAGAAGGGATTTTACCTCAAACTTCTCCCTCAAAAAGAAGAACTCATTAACCACATAAAAGATCATCATAATTATGAGACTCCCTCTCAATAGAGGCAGTATTTTCACAGCTTTGATTATCATAATGAAATAGAGTCGATTCTAATGTAGACCAAACAAAGAGCTTGAGCTTGCTAATCCTCAACAAAAGATTTGGCACTACCCCTCTGCTGCTCAAGCAGACTTTGAGTCTTGAATTCTTTCTCTTCAAGAAAATAAATCACAATGACAAACTGTATAGGTTCTTCATCTTAATGAAGTTATGTGTCACCAACTCAACCCCATGACTGCAAGCAATGTCCAAATGTTCATCTTGTTGCTTTTAGATCCATCTTTTGTAATACATTTTAGAGAGATTACTAATAGTTAATAGAGAGAAATAAACCAATGTTAGAGTATACATGGTTTACTATTCAAAATATAAACATAAAATACTTATCTCTTTATCAATCTTTCTCGCAAAAAGCAGCAATCTCTCATTGATTTGTTCCTTCTCAAAACATTTGATTTCTCCCAAGCAATTACTTGAAACTTGTAGTTTCCTCTCTGCAATACACACAAGATGAAACTTTTCACAAATGTTCTACAAACCCAAAAACCTGGAAAAGAGATCATGCAACTCCTAGTTTCATCTCCTGGAGCATACTTGGCATGCAATGATACTCTTCTTTGTCTTCCACCACAAAGAATCCCTTCCAAGCATGACAATGACAACACATAACACTTTGGCTACCAACATTGGTTGTTATTCCAGATAGACTCCCAATCCTTTACAATAATACCAAAAATATTGTCAAAAATTGTCTTCCCAAACCAACTCAATGGTCACACCAAATACTCCTTTAGCAGGATTCTATAGAAGAAAATCATGTAAAAATCAATGAACACTACATAACACTCTGTTGTGAGGTTCGCACACCATCGCCCCAAAACTTTGGGGACCCCCTTTTTTAATCGTCTTGGCAAATTTTTGGATTGTCCAACAATTTGGATTTGATTTTTTCATATTTTTAAGCCTTGGACACCTTCAGGTCAAATGGGAGAGGTTTAGCTTATTTTCACCCGGTTCCAACTTGATTTTCCAAAACGACCAATTTTATCCTTAGGCCGAACAAAATTTTCAAAAACAACATTTGGCAAGATAAAATTGTAAAATTTGTACATAAACAATTTCTTTTGAAAATTTGGATAATTTTCAAAAAATGAAATTTTGTTAGATTTGAACTTTTTTGGAAAATCTTGAAATTTTTTTGGTGCAAAAATTAATTTTTGTTATGATGAAAGCAAATTGCAAAATTGATTTTAGACTTTAGAGAAATAAATTTGTGTTAAAAAAACTAAAATTGCTTAGCAAAAACGATTTAAATGGAATTGCAAAAAATTGGCTTCAATGGATTAAAATTGCCTTGAAAATTTTTAAGCCTTTAATGAAATTGGTAATTTAATATTGAAAAATGGTTTTTGGCTAGCCAAAATCCGATTTTAATGACATATTAATTGCTAAATCATCATTAAATGAAAATATTTAGCATCTCCAAGGCATTATTTACTTTCTATTTGCAATTTTGGTCTAATTGGCAATTTTTTTTTTTAAAATTTCATCTTAGCAAAGTTAATGTTTAGCTAAGCATTTAATTGGGGGCCATAATTTTGCATTAGTTATTATTTTTCTTGCTCCCAGGGTCCCAATCAGCCAGCTAGGAGGGAGTAGCAAGTTGGGTATAAGAGAAAACCCCTTTCCTCTTTTCTCCTCACTTCTCATTTTTTTTCTCTCCATGGTGTGAGCGATTTTGCAAGAGCAGATTTTCTTCTTGTTTTGGCGGTTTTGCAAGGCAGATTTTCTCCTTCCTTCGGTGATTTTTCTCTTGGGGCAGAATTTTCATTGTTAGAAGATTTTGAGAGAGCAGACTTCTTCTCCATTGTTAGGTGATTTCTGCTAGGGCAGACTGATTTCTCCCATATATGGCGATTTTTTTGTTGAGAGAGAGAGCACCTTCTTGCTCGGGCGAATTAGTTTGAGGGCAGCATGCTACATCCTTGACATTTTTTGAGGGCAGATCTGATTCATATGCCCTAGGCGATTTATGATGGAGGTCTGATTTTCTCCATTTGGGACTGTATTTTTTTCAGATCTGGGCAACTTTAGTTTGGAGAAGAAATACATGATTACGTCTAATTTTGAGGCCAAAGGTGGACAATTCCAAAGAAGTAAAATTCTGATTTTCAAAGGATTTGAAATTCTCAAGGTCTGATCCTAGTTTCCAAAAGAAAGATCCGGCTATTGGTAGAGGTGACTTCTAATCATTTAGAGTTGAAAGGGGTCCTTAAGCTGACTTCCTTCTTTCGTTCTTGTCTAGATATTGTCTCCCTTGGTTCTTCTTGCATTCATTGTCCACCACTTTACCATCCCGTAATAGGGTGACGAAATGGAGGATGCTAGTGCAAGCAATAATCCTAAGGGAACAAATACTAAAAAAGACAAAGAGGATATGATGCCCAAAACAACTTTCTTCTCGAAAATGAAGCGAATAGCGGATACCAATGTCAGTACAGTAAGCATGATACAAGTAAAGAACAGACTAAAGGAAGGTCAATCCCCCTTGGCAAAAACGATATACAGAAGTGGAATTGTACACGCAGCGGCTTTTCCTCCTACATTGCCCTATCTGGAATTGGTTATGGAATGCACATCCCGGTTTGATCTGATCAGTAAATCCATCATCTTTGGTGAAGGGAAGAGGGTGTTGGCCAATATTGGCGGACAAGCAATCGAAGAAACATTTAACATTCCCCAATACAAGAACATGACAGTAGTAATGATGGATCAAGCAGCTAAATCATTTCAGGATAATTAGGAGGCTTATTTCACACATCTGAAGTAGGATTGGCTACACGAAAGAAAGAAGGGCATAACTAAGTCATCAAAGCTTACAGCGGCAAACTTCAAATCAAAATACGGAGATCTCACTGCGCTTCTCAGCTGGATCATGGGCCTAGCTCAAGGTATGCAACTTGAAAACTGGATGTACTTCTTCATTGATGAAATTGAAAAGGGAAAAGGAAGATTTGATTGGGCTATAATCATAAGCGAGAACCTAGGATTGCAACTTAGAACCGTACAAAATCAAAAGCAATTCTACATGGGATCCTATCTGTTTTACCTAATTGCAAGATTATATAAGAGTCCAAGACTTAGGGCTTTAGGAGAAGTTGGCAAGGGACCGGGGCAATATTTGGTGCACAAATGCTATCCATAGCTTCATTTGCACAACAACAAGGATTACAAGATATTCTGTGACGCCTTTGCCATGAAGACAATAAGGGTATTGCAAGAGACACCTGCTAAGAGACTTTCATCAGAAGCAGAGGCAAAGATAAAGAAGTTTGGGAGTTGGTTCATCCAATTTCCGAAATTCACCTACATTAGAGTAGCAGGAAGCACAGTTTGTCCCAAGAGGCTTCCAAGATACCCACCTGACAAGGTAGTTGTTGTGAGGTTTTCACACCATTGCCCCAAAATTTTGGGGACCCCCTTTTTTTTCGATTGCCTTAGCAATTTTCGGTCCAGAGGTTTCAAATTTGAAGATTTCACGTCTTGGACACCTTCAGGGCTAGTGGGGAGAGGGTTAGATTTATTTTCACCCGGTTTCAACTTGATTTTCCAGAGCCACCAATTCTATCCTTAGGCCGAACAAATTTCAAAGTTAATTCCAACTTGGCAAGATAAAATTGTAAATTTTGTACTTACACATTTTCTTTTGAAAATTTGGATATAATTGTATAAAATTGGATAATTTTCAAAAAATGAAAATTTTGTTAAATTTGGTCTTTTGGAAAATCTTGATTATTTTTGGTGAAAAGGATTAATTTTTGTGATGGTGAAATAAAATTGCAAAATCGATTTTAAGCTCTAGAGAAATAATTTTATTTGTATTAAAAAGCTAAAATTGCTTAGCTAAATCGATTTGGAGAGAAATTGCAAAAAAATTGGTTTTAATAGCTTAAAGTTGCCTTGAAAACTTTTTGCTTTTAATGAAATTGGTAATTTAATATTGAAAAAATGGCTTTTGGTTAGCCAAAATCCAAATTTAATGACGTATTAATTACTAAACCCTCATTAAATAGAAAATTTTAACACCCTCAAGGCATTATTTAATTTCTTTTTGCAATTTAGAACTAATTGGCAATTTAGAAAGTTAATTTTCATCATGGCAAAATTAATTTTGGTTAAGTAATTAATTGTGGGTCATAATTTTGCATTAATTATTTGTTTTTCTTTCTCCCAGGGTCCAAGAAGAAAGTTGAGTATAAGAGGAGGCCTCTCTCCCATTTCTTCCTCACTTCTCACTTCTCCTTCTCAAGGTGTTGGTGATTTTGCAAGAGCAGATCTGCACTCTTCTTGCTTGGCGAATTTTGTGGAGGGTGAAATTTGTGGGGGCCGAAATTTGTGGAAGCCGAATTTTGTGGGAGCCAAAATTTGTGGAAGATAAAATTCTGATTTTTGCAAGAGGCTGCGATTTTGGCCCTAGGTTAAGTAATTTTATTTGGAGGTGAATTGCATGATAAATTTCTGATTTGCAAAGGGGATTTGAAATTCTTGAAAGTCATATCCTAGGTTTCGAAAAGTCACTGTAAGATTATTGGTTAAGGTGAATTTTCATCATCTAGAGTTGCAAGGGGTGCTTAAGCTGACATCCATCTTTCGTTTTAGTCTAAGGATTGCTCCACTTGGTTCTTCTTGCCTTCTGGTCCACCACTCTACCATCTCGTAATACAGCGACGAGCATGGAGGATGGTAGTGCAAGTAAGAATCCCAAGCGGGCAAACACTAAGAAAGACAAAGAGGATATGATACCCAAAACTTCCTTCTCGAAAATGAAGAGAATAACCGACACCAATATCGGTACAGTGGACATGATACGAATGAAGGACAGACTAAAGGAAGGACAATCCCCCTTGGCTATAGGTAGAGGTAATTTTCATCATCTAGAGTTGCAAGGGGTCCTTAAGTTGACATCCATCTTTCGTTCTAGTCTAAGGATTGCTCCTCTTGGTTCTTCTTGCCTTCTAGTCCACCACTCTACCATCCCGTAATAGGGCCACAAGCATGGAGGATGGTAGTGCAAGTAAGAATCCCAAGCGGGCAAACACTAAGAAAGACAAAGAGGATATGATGTCCAAAACTCCCTTCTTCTCGAAAATGAGGCGAATAACCAATACTAATGGCGGTACCATAAAAGGATATACAAAAGGCAGTGGCACATCACGGCCCAGGACACTTCCATTACGACCATGATGAGCTACAACGGAGCAGCCCTTTATTTTGAAGACATCAGAGAAGAGGATATCAATGAGATAAGACTTGGATCGAGATTGGATGAGCTAGAAAAGGTTGCTATCAAGAAGAAGCATTTGGGCACCCTTTTCTCTCTCAATGCTTTTATTGGATTTGAGAAAGAATACGAGAAGGGTCACGAAAGGATATTACAAGCAGCAAGTGGCATGGCGAAGTCAGCGGAACTCAGGGCAAAGCACACACCTTGTCCTCCTATGGAAGAAATTAACGAAAGGCTAGCTAAGTTCATTGCCTTAGCTATGAAGAAGAAAGAAAAGGGAAGATTTATATTAGAAGATCATTTGATGTAAGCCCAAGTGGCAATTTCTCTTTCTTCTAGAATAGGACAAGTGTCTATTTTTGATTGGCCATCATTTTGGTGCCTTCTCATTGGTTGCCACTTTTTGCACTTTTTTCATTAGTCCATTGATGAGGTGGCGGCTTCTCATTGGCTGATGGGGTGACAACACTAATTAGGGTTTTGAGGATCCAATCTGGATCGTTG
Organism: Cupressus sempervirens; assembly: GCA_028749045.1. Taxonomy (NCBI): domain Eukaryota; kingdom Viridiplantae; phylum Streptophyta; class Pinopsida; order Cupressales; family Cupressaceae; genus Cupressus; species Cupressus sempervirens. Next base: position 783,327,011 of record CM053793.1, on the reverse strand, counting down.
ATCTTGTTTTGATCTCCATCGTTTGTTGTATTTCTGGCCCCTATAAAAGGCCATTTGCTCTCATTTGTAAGGGGGTTGGAGAAATTGTTGCGAAGATAACACCAAAATTGCTCTCTTTTTCATTGTTGCGATTTGCATGTTGATTAAGAACATTGGGTATTATTGCATGTTTTCTACTCCCACTTAGTTAGATTTCCTTTCAAGTTGTTAAAGTTGGTTCCATTTCAAGTTGCTAAGTAGGAGTGAAGTAGATGGATAGTTGTATGGTAGCATTGGTAAATGTTTGATAGGGATCAATACTAGACCACTAGCATCCTAGCGGCTGGTTGGGAAGCTCTGTGTGGCAAACTAGTTTATTATTCCTTTGAATCATTGCACCTGTGGAAGTGAGGCCGTTGGTCAACTCTCATTAGGTTCGATCCCCGTCCATTTGCTAACCTTCCATTCATAGGAGTAGGAGTAGAATAGTGAGTAGTTAAGTAGTCGAAGCTTAGAGAAGTAAGTTAAGTGATAGAACTCATCCATTCACCTTCCACAACCATCGCTTTCCCATCAACATCATCACTCGCAGACACATCCTCCATCACCACAATCAACATTATCTGCCTCCGCACATTTCACAAACCGAGTCATCATCTCCATCATTCCACCAAAGTCCAAGTCATCCTCAAATGAATAGCGTAAGGCCGCCTAGGTGATTACCAGCAAATCACATCGATAAAACTGACCGAGCATCCAACGGTGTAAGGAACATTGGAGCTATTGCTTATGTCTTCATGAATAATAACATTTCAAGAGAGGAATTGTATGTTTGATACTCTGTATCAAATGTTCAATTGCTAATATGTTATGTAAGTGATACAAAACTAGCATCAACAATAGTTTTAATGGAATTGGCTAAGCAACTTGAGCACTATGATAGAGTAATGAAAAATGAAGGTAAAGTAGGGATTACCTTATCAATCGGAATTAGCAATGATAGTTGCCCCAATCAAGTCGCCTTTGCAACTGCGGAGAAGGAATTGGAATGATATCATCTAGGGTGGTACAGAGCAAGGCAAGGATTTGATCCTAATGGTCTTATCAAGGTATCTCATGGTAATGCATTTAAGCATGTTCCCACTATAGAGGACTTTTGGGCCAATGCCAAGGATGACTTTCATGTGAGAAAGCTTACTTTCTCAAGATTGTCGGTGAACATGATGAGAGATATCAAATGGAGAGGCCTTGATATTCCCGATCAATTGGAAGATGATGGTAATGTGTTGAGAGGAGATTATGATACAATAGAAGGAATAGAGTTGAAGAGTTGAATCTAGTAGATTGGGATGACCATCAAGATCCTTCCTTGGAGGCACTTACAAGAGCAGTTGATCTACATACTTAGTCGTGGTATAATTAAAGCTACAAAGACAAAGGATTCCCTTTACTTATGAGAAGATGAAGCCAAAAGAGGGTCCAACAAAATTAGTCGGGCAAAAGGGTGAAGGAAGTAGCCAACAATAGGAAACAATTAGAGGTAGAAGGAGAGCATTGAAGGTGGAGAAAAGTAAAGAACATCCACAACCTCCGACCAAGAGATAGCAGAGACAGCATACAGTTCCATCAAGAGAGAGCATAATTGAGGCTAGAAGCCAAGAGGTCAATTCAAGTGATAAAGGGGCCATGGTAGAGGTGAGCTCCGATTCAGAATCAAGTGGTTACAGTGAGAGCACCGAGTACTTCCCTCTCTCAGAAAACCAACAAGGAGATGATATGGCAGTAACTAGTGGAGAAGACAATGGGTCGATTGACATTGAGGCAATAAGTCAAGAGCCCAAGGCCGTTGGTGATGCTTTGTTAGTCAAACCAAATCCCGATTTGCGGAGATGCATCGCACCACTATGGTTAAGGAAAATGCTTTATGCCGAGAGGTGAGGTAGTAACTGCCCGAACAGTGAAAGACATCTGAGGATTAATAGAAGAGGGTGATAGCGAGAACCAAAACCAAAGGCAAAGACAGTGGCAAAGGTAATCAGGAGCAACAACGATGGCCACCGAACAGTTCAGATTGCTATACCAACAGTCAATAAGGCAATGGATGAAATTGCGGCCCGGGAATATGAGATAGTGGAACACAACTTGGGAAGAAACATGGATGATATGGAATGTGAGGAGAGTCGGGAGGGTATAGCTTCTATCAGAGAAAGGTTGAGGAAGGCAAATGAAAGGATTGTAAAGTTCCAAGAACAAATATTGGAGAGATTGCCAGCCTATCCAACAATTGCACTAGGCAGCCCTTCCTCAAGACAGCGGGAGCAATATGGAAGAGATATTAGCTCAACTACATGAAGTCAGGGATTGGATCCACGATACAATCCAAGATGGGTGAAATTTCTTGCCTTCCTTCATCTCGACATTCCAGTCATTAGTGACTGTTAGAGAAAAGTTCAAAATATTTGAAGAGTGGAAGGATTTTCTTCCCATCAAAGATTTAGCTATTCCTAGGCTACAGGCATTCATTGGGCTACTAGAAGCATATTTGGAAAGGGCCAAGTTGGTTGATGAGAGAGGATTGAGTGCGGTTGAGTCTTGGTCTGTCGCCTTGACTACCAATTTCAAAACTCTTGAAGAGATACAGAAGGCAATTGCACAGCACAGCCCAAGCATCGACACTTCCATTTCAACCATGATGAGCGACATTGGGATGGCACTTGATTTTGAAAACATCAGAGAAGAGGATATCAATGAGACAAGACTTGGATCAAGATTGGATGAGCTAGAAAAGGCTACTATCAAGAAGAAACATTTGAACACCCTTTCCTCCCTAAGCGCTTTCATTGGATTTGTAAAAGAGTATGAGAAGGATCATGAGAAGACACTACAAGCAGCAAAAAGCGTGATGAACTCATTAGAGCTCAAGATAAAGCATACACCTTGTCCTCCCATGGAAGAAATCAACGAAAGGCTAGCTAAGTTCATTGCCTTAGCTAAAAGAATGAAAGAAAAAAGGGAGAGTCATATTAGAAGACCATGTAATGTAAGCCCAAGTGGCAATTTCTCTTTTTTCTAGGATAGGACAAGTGTCTATCTTTGATTGGCCACCATTTTGGTGCCTTCTCATTGGTTGCTACTTTTCCAACTTTTTCATTGGTCCATTGACGAGGTGGCGTCTTCTCATTGGCCGATGGGGTGGCAGCCCTAATTAGGGTTTCTAGGATCCAATTTGGATTGTTGATTTTGTTTTTGATCCCTACTGTCGGTTGTAATTTCGGCCTCTATATATGTAATGACCCTTACTATAAAGGCCACTGAAACCCTCAAACTGGACTTAGGAATTTTGTCAAACAGTTGGCATGTAACCAAATAAGGCTACAATATTACTAATTGTTGTACAACAAAACCTCAATATATGATGCCAATAATGTATGAACAACAATTCCAGATTATAACACTACCAATCTAAGAGATAGATGACAATATGAAACTCAATGCAATTCTGATTTTATGACAGCAAATAGAACTGATTACAATGAGAGACTGTCACAACTATGCACTTCTAACACATCAAGCTCTTGACAATGCAATGTTATGACATGAACAATAACCCAGTTCAGATTTGGAATGCAAATGACGAAACTTTTACAACAGTTATTAATGACTGGAAATAATTATTTATGCAATGACAGTGCTGACTGTTCTAATCCAGAACATGCAATATTTTGGCAATCAAAACTTCAGTTTGTGCACCTGGAATAGCTCCAATTTTGCCGGATATGAATGTTGAATTAATGCCACACGAAGACCTCACAATCTGCCCCAAACCAACTCACAAAATTGCTGCTGCTGCCTAACTGACAGGGCCGTACAGGTACGGCCTGGTACGGCTGCTAGATAAAAATATTGCAGCGTTTTTTGTCACTCCAAAAGCAATAAATCTGGGTGCCTAGGGTTGCTGAATAACCCCCTAAAATATGAAATTCATCCGTCAAGCCAATTAGGAGTTATGAGCAAAAACGTGGGTCCAAACCCTAGACTGGCAGTCTGAAAATAGTGCACAACTGTGTCTACAAACCCTGTTAATCAATCCACAAATGCTAGGGCACAACTGAAACCCTTATTCCAACCAAAGTAAACCCTTATAACTGAATCTCAATGAAGTCCAAATGAGATGGCTGAATTACCAACTCCTCAAATGCAACAATTCAGGTGATATTTCACACCCTCAAAGTTGCCAATCCAAGAGAGTGATTCGTTCCCAAAGATCAAATAATTTGCAGACCCAAGAGACTACAAATTTGCTCCACAATGGAAGAAGTAGAAGAAATCTCAAATCCAAGCATGTCCAAAATGAGAGGCCCAGCCCTCTATTTATTCACTTTTCTAAGAAGTTGCTAGAACTTCTAGAAACATCCTTTATAAAATCTCATTATAATGCACTTTTTCTAGAACTTCTAGAAACATCCTTTATAAAATCTCATTATAATGCACTTTTTATAATAAAGTAATTTTATAAAATTAAAAGTGCAACTCAACTTAAAATTATAACATGTAGGCCCCAATAACACATAATAATAAAATATAACCTCTTAACACTTCTTCAAGAGCAAGATATGACCATCTGATCCGCAGAATTGACTCTCTCTCCACGCCATTTGCCTACGAGAGTCTGGAATAGGCAAAATCCATGATCAATGTCATGTCGAACTAAAGAGGGGACATTACAGTCCGCCCCTCCTGAAATTGCTTGGCCTCAAGCAATCTCAACGCCAGGTGCTGCAAAATAGCTTCCCCCTCCCAAGTAGCATCCTCAACAGGTAGATCTTTCCACTTAACCAAGTATTCTCTGATCACTCTTCTGCGAAGCTGCTTTTCTCTGCTCTCCAGGATGGATTCTGGCACTAAAATCAATTTTCCCTCATCGTCTAAAGGAGGTAATACTGCGGAAGGTACCACATTCTGACCCAACGCCTTCTTGAGGCGGGACACATGAAACACATTGTGCACCCTATTGTCTGTCGGAAGCTCCAACTCATAAGCCACCTCACCAACTCGCCTGATAACCCTGAATGGTCCGTAATAGTGTGGCTTGAGTTTCTCTGCACCACTCTTCTTAAGAGTAGATTGCCTGTATGGCTGCAACATGAGGTAAACCATATCATCCACCTCAAAACTACGCTCAGTCCTCTTCTGGTCGGCATACTGCTTCTACTGGTTCTGAGCTCTCGCAATATTATCTTTGAGAGTAGCAACTATATCCTTACTCTTCTGTAATAATTCTCCTGCACTGGGTACCCGGTTGTCGCCCAACAACAAATCCAAGAAACTAGGTGCTTCATAACCGTAAAGTGCCATGGTGTCATCTGTATAGTGATGTGATATGTAGTATTGTAACAATACTCGCAGAGATATATCCATGTGACCCAAGCTCGCTGTTGAGCTGCCACATAATTCCTTAAATACCCTTCCACCCATTTGTTCACAATCTCCGTCTGACCATCGGTTTGTGGGTGATAGCTAGTGCTGGGTGTAAGCTCCGTGCCACATAACTGGAATACCTCCTGCCAAAAATGACTCATGAAACGGCTATCCCTGTCACTCACAATGTTCCGAGGCCAAGCAACAATAGCGCGAATCTTTTCAGGATCCATCCGCACTCCATCTGCACTAATAATGTGTCCCAAATATAACAGCTCGGTCATCCCTAAGTCACATTTGGACTCTTTTGCATACAAGGACTCCTTCTGTAAAATGCTCAACACTGTCTCCAAATGCTCTAGATGCTCCTGCCATGATCGGCTATAGATCAAAATGTCATCAAAAAACACCAGCACGAATTTCCTCAACTAATGGTGGAAAACTCTATTCATAGTGGACTGGAAAGTGGCAGGTGCATTGGTCAGACCGAAAGGCATGACTACAAACTCAAAGTGCCCACAATGACATCTGAAAGCAGTTTTCTCAATATCCTGTTCACGGACTCTGATCTGGTGATATCCTGCTCTCAAATCAATTTTCGTGAAATAACAAGCCCCATGCAATTCATCTATCAACTCATCAATGCGAGGAATGGGATACCTGTTCTTAATGGTTCTCTTATTTAATTCCCTGTAATCAACACACATCCGAAGAGTTCCATCCTTCTTTTTTACCAAAACAACAGAAGATGCAAAAGGTGACTTACTTGGTCGGATGTGCCCCATAGCTAGCAACTCCTCGATGGTCCTTTCGATCTCATCCTTGAGTCGCTTTGGGTGTCGATATGGTGTGATCATGATAGGCTTAACACCTTCCTCCAGCTCAATAACATGCTCAATGCCTCTATCCGGTGGCCTGCCTGGTGGAATCTCACTGAATACCTTTTCGTATTTAATCCTCAATTTCTGAATATCAAGATGATATTCCGTCTTATGTTGCTCCTCCTGTGTAGGTGTCAAAGTACAAACTGCTGCCCACTCTATATCATTATGCCTAGTTAATATCTCCAACCGCCTAAATGAGATGGTCCTGATGTCTCCATTACGGATAGCCTTAAGCACATGAGTCCTTCCATTCACTTCGAATTGTAACTCCATATCCTCTAGTCTCAGGGTAACCACCTTCAATGAATGTAGCCACTGCATTCCAAGTACTATATCCATGTCACCCATGTTGACCACATGATAGTCCGCCTTAAACTCAATAGTTGTTCAGGCGCAAAGGTAGGTCTCGTACCATCCTGTCACAACGAAGAGTGTATCCATCAGCTACCTTGACTCTTAGTCCCACGAACTCCTCAGTAATGAGTCCACGCTTCTCCACGAATCGTGCATCAATGAAATTATGTGTGGCACCTGTGTCCAATAATGTAATAACCTTCTGTGTAATAACCTTCTGCCCAGCCAAAACTCCCCGAAGTCTGAAAGATCCCTCTCTCTGGATACTAGACAGTCGTGCTTCCTGTAAATGTAGCTCTGTTCCCTGCTGTTGCCCTGCACTGTCTATCTCCTGCTCTCCCTCTGCTTCATCAGGATCCTCATCATGATGTTCTGAACTATCTGAATCTGAGCCTTCGTAATAAGCCCACATTGCTCGGTTGGCCTTCCCTTTTGGCCTCATAGGACAATCATGGCCATACTCATACGGGCCTTTGCAATAGAAGCATAGCTTCTTCCTACGCAATTCATTAAGTGTCTCCTTGTCCAACCTCTTACTTTCCTCCTTAGGTAGCTGTGCCTCTCTATGAAAGGGTTTCCTGTCCCTATCTTTTCCTGAAGGGAAACTCTTTGCCTGGAATTTATTTTTAGAAGCTGAAGAGGAATCCATGTCACGAGCTTTCTTAATGGCTTCCTGCAAAGGGGAGGGTTGAGAGCTTTAATCCACCCTCTCAACGGATCAACTAGCCCATCCATAAATAAAACCAATAGCCTCCGTTCAGATACATCTGTTACTAACACTGCAAGTTTCTGAAACTCTGAAATGTATGTTTCCAATGATCCCCATTGTTTAAGCTGAGCTAACTCCTTGAAATGGAGTTCTGGATCCTTCTTATCAAAACGTTCAATCAGTCTCTCCGTAAACTCCACATATGAGGTAATGTGTGCATGACCCATAGTGATCATACCATGATGCCACCACTCGTGTGCTAACCCATCCAGGTGAATTGCTGCATACTTAATAGCTTCTTCCTCAGACATAGGGTTCAATTGAAAGTATGTGTCAAGTTTTTGAACCCAAGCTCTTGCTGTAGACTTCCCCGAGCCATCATAATATGGTAACTGAAGTTTCCCTACTTTCTTTCGTAACTCATAGCTCTGAGTCCTGTCATGTCCACGGGGCATATGCTTCATCCGCACATCCATATACTCTCTAAAGGTGATTGCAGCTGTAAAAGCAGGACCTCCTGCTTCCCAATCTCTCCTTAGCTGATCCTGTATGTCAGTGATCTGGGGTTCTGGTACTGGCTGCTCTGGAGCTCTAGGAAGGAACGTGGGAATCATAGGTCTCGAACTCACTGTCCTAGCTTGCTGGGGTGCATGACCGAAATTGTTCCCAATTTGTTCGCCTCCATTATGTATCCCATCCTGATTATTCCCATTCTGATTGTTACCATTCTGATTATTTCCTCCACCTATGTTAGCGTTCAACCCCATTTGACGAGCCATCATCTGCATCATAAGCTCCATTCTCTGATTCTATTCCTGTGCTCTTTGTTCGTCTAATCGCTGTCCCTGTGCCAAGGTGTGTAATAACTGTAAAAATCTTTCCTCTTGCTGATCTGGACCGGCATTCCCGCCTCTATCCATATTGTAGTCGTAGTCTTGATCAAAGAATACCTCCCCTGTGTCTGTATGACTGGTTTCTATATCCACCTGTACAGATGAGCTAGACTGTTCGCTCTGCAGGTCTGAAATCCTATCTTGTCTTGCTTTGGTATTGCGGAAATTATAAAGCCTCTGTCGCATGCTCAAACATAAATGTTCTGATTTTAGTGTTTTGACATTTCGTCAAACACTTTCCCTTCTATCCAGCTGTTCCAAATTCCCTATAAGACCTCCACAGGATGGCAGGACTTATAGCTCTGATACCACTGTAATGACCCTTACTATAAAGGCCACTGAAACCCTCAAACTGGACTTAGGAATTTTGTCAAACAGTTGGCATGTAACCGAATAAGGCTGCAATATTACTAATTGTTGTACAACAAAACCTCAATATATGATGCCAATAATGTATGAACAACAATTCCAAATTATAACACTACCAATCTAAGAGATAGATGACAATATGAAACTCAATGCAATTCTGATTTTATGACAGCAAATAGAACTGATTACAATGAGAGACTGTCACAACTATGCACTTCTAACACATCAAGCTCTTGACAATGCAATGTTATGACATGAACAATAACCCAGTTCAGATTTGGAATGCAAATGACGAAACTTTTACAACAGTTATTAATGACTGGAAATAACTATTTATGCAATGACAGTGCTAACTGTTCTAATCCAGAACATGCAATATTTTGGCAATCAAAACTTCAGTTTGTGCACCTGGAATAGCTCCAATTTTGCCGGATATGAATGCTGAATTAATGCCACACGAAGACCTCACAATCTGCCCCAAACCAACTCACAAAATTGCTGCTGCTGCCTAACTGACAGGGCCGTACAGGTACGGCCTGGTACGGCTGCTAGATAAAAATATTGCAGCATTTTTTGTCACTCCAAAAGCAATAAATCTGGGCGCCTAGGGTTGCTGAATAACCCCCTAAAATATGAAATTCATCCGTCAAGCCAATTAGGAGTTATGAGCAAAAACGTGGGTCCAAACCCTAGACTGGCAGTCTGAAAATAGTGCACAACTGTGTCTACAAACCCTATTAATCAATCCACAAATGCTAGGGCACAACTGAAACCCTTATTCCAACCAAAGTAAACCCTTATAACTGAATCTCAATGAAGTCCAAATGAGATGGCTGAATTACCAACTCCTCAAATGCAATAATTCAGGTGATATTTCACACCCTCAAAGTCACCAATCCAAGGGAGTGATTCGTTCCCAAAGATCAAATAATTTGCAGACCCAAGAGACTACAAATTTGCTCCACAATGGAAGAAGTAGAAGAAATCTCAAATCCAAGCATGTCCAAAATGAGAGGCCCAGCCCTCTATTTATTCACTTTTCTAAGAAGTTGCTAGAACTTCTAGAAACATCCTTTATAAAATCTCATTATAATGCACTTTTTCTAGAACTTCTAGAAACATCCTTTATAAAATCTCATTATAATGCACTTTTTATAATAAAGTAATTTTATAAAATTAAAAGTGCAACTCAACTTAAAATTATAACATGTAGGCCCCAATAACACATAATAATAAAATATAACCTCTTAACACTTCTTCAAGAGCAAGATATGACCATCTGATCCGCAGAATTGACTCTCTCTCCACACCATTTGCCTACGAGAGTCTGGCATAGGCAAAATCCATGATCAATGTCATGTCGAACTAAAGAGGGGACATTACAATATAAGGCCATTTCGCTCTCATTTGTGAGAGAGTTACGTTGGAGGATTGTTGCCAAGATACTATCAAAAAATTTCTCTATTTCATTGTTTTGACTTGCATGGTGGATATACATGATCATTTTGGTGTATTGCATGGTTCTTATCATCTCTCAAATTAAAGTAGGATTTCATTTCATGTTGTTAGAGTAGTAGATGGCTAATTGTATGATGTTAGTGAATGTTTGATAGGGATTTACAACTAGGCCATTAGCATCTTAGCCGTTGGTTAGGGAGCCTTGCGTGGTAAACTAGTTCTCTTTTCCTTTGAATCACTACATCTATGGAGGTGGAGCTGCTGGTAAGCTTTCATTAGATTCGATCCCCATCCATTTGCTAACCTTTCCATTCATAGGAGTAGGAGTAGAATAGCAAGTAGTTGGGTAGTCAAATTTCACTCTAAGAAAGTTAGGAAGGTAGAAGCCATTAGAACCAGTATTACCTCCACCTCGCACAATCAGCATCATTGGCAGACATACCCTCCATCACCATCACCATCAACATTATCTATCACTCGCACATTTCACAAACCCATCATCATCGCCACCATCCCAAAACCCAAGTCATTCTCGAATGAATAGCGTAAGGCCGCCTACGTGATTACCAGCAAATCACATCGATAAAACTGAGCGAGTATCCACAAGTGTAAGGAACATTAGAGTTATTCTCATATCCCATGAGCATTAACTTTTCAAGAGAGGAATTGTGTGTTTGATACTCCGTATCAGATATTCAATTACTAGTATGTTATGTAGTGGTACAAAAACTCACATCAACACACTCCTACCATCAGTAGGCTGTAAAGAGAACAAAGAATTTCCATAGCTTGCAATGCAACTGCTTATATGTTCTTAATCTTCAAGCAAAATGATACATTCACTTTTACAGTCAAAATACATTGCGAAACACATATTGTATCTTGTACACAGCTCCAATTAATCCTCTAACTTATCCTCTTCGCAAATACACTAGTTAGCCTCTCACACAACTAGTCATATGATATTGTGAAGTAAATGTCTTCAAAGAGTATCACTGTAATTTTTTTGCTTTAATCTAATTGGCTATGGCTTGAGATAGAGGGTCAAGGTCTATGTAACATGATACAAAATAGAATGCATGAGCTTGCTCTTATTGTACCTCTCTTCACAGGCCAAAATATCTTTCTTGAGACACAACATTTGTTGAGATTGATGAAAACTTCTTCTGATGCAGCCCTTTTCCTTATCAATGTGGAGCATCATGACAGGCTCCTTCCTTCCCACCTTTATAAGGCTTCTCACAATCCAAGTGCGTTGTCGTGAAAGCTCTAAGAACAATATCATGTATAATAAGCCCAATGTCTGCAATATTCTTCCCCTGAAATAGAATGCATGAGCTTGCTCTTATTGTACCTCTCTTCACAGGCCAAAATATCTTTCTTGAGACACAACATTTGTTAAGATTGATGCAAACTTCTTCTGATACAGCCCTTTTCCTTATCAATCTGGAGCATCATGACAGCTTCCTGCCTTCCCACCTTTATAAGGCTTCTCACACTCCAAGTGCATTGTCATGACAGCTCTGAGAACAATATCATGTATAATTAGCCCCCATGTCTGCAATATTCTTCCCCTGAAACATCACTGCCATTTCCGCTTCTTGGTAACAAGCTTCATACATCCGACACTTTAAATTGGGACTTGTTGCCATCGGCAGACTTCAATCCCCTAATTTCAAGATTGTCTACAAAATACTCATTACAAGCTGCAACAGAGATACAAACTAATGAACAAGAGAAACTCCCTTATCCAACCTGTTTTGATACCATCTTAATGTTTTTCCCAGAAATAAAAATAAACAGCAATAAACAAAATAAAGAACACTAAGACACAGAAAGATGGAATAATTTATCTTGGGAAAAACCTCCATATTGAGAGGAACCCAGCCACACCAAAAAAAATCTCTTTTATAAAATAATAGAGGTTTGAGTACAATGCTTCTAATCGTTGCTACACACATCACACGAAGCAATGATATAAATCTCGAATTGAGAGACTCTTCATATCATAACTGAAAGTCTCTTCATTTTTCCAGATGCAAATCTCTTCATATTTCCAAACACACATCTCTTTGCATGTCACATGTCTCTTTCTGTTTGAAAACATGTATATGAAAGAGCACACGATGCAAGTAATCAGGATATTTCCTGCAGCTACAAACACCAACAGCTTCCACTGTAGATTATGCATCTTTCCATGAAGAAGAGATAGCACGTATGCTGCAGTAAATAAATACTGAGTCAAATACCTACTTCTTGTTTTGTGGATCTGTAGTCCTCCCCAATGGAAATCAGTTGCTGCAAACTCGTTTTTCCACACCCTTGCAACCACAGTGGGCACATTTTGGGGTTATTTGTGGACCATTTATTGAGGCTGCAACCACATGCAGCAGACAGGATTATATTTTATTGTCATATTACCATATTTAGAATTTTTACCATAAATTACAGTCCAAAAAATCTGAAAACTGTATGGAATGCAGGGTAAAAATTGTGGGTGAACCATCAATAGTTCAAAATATTAGAATGATTAAGGGTCACATTATTTGAAGTGTAAATTATTCCACTTTTACCCCCAAGCATTCTAGCAGTTTAAGGACAATGTCTAATAGACAAACTATCATTAAAATTTACTTCGCAGTCAGGGATGATTGTCAAATAATCCACCATTAATGGGGACATTGAAATCCACCCACTTAGCCTTTTGTTTACACTTATGTTCCCACTGCTCTGCATTTTTCTCAATTCAGGTGTATCTACATGCATAGTACCCCATTTAAAGCTCTTAAAACTTAAATGTCTTTCCCCTTCATTTTATAGTTGTCTGACTGGATCCGAGTATGGCACAGGCATAGGCATCTTCAAACTTTGGTGCAAAGTAATAATAGCTTTTTCTAGTCAATTCTCACAAATCACTAGTTGTACAACATCTCTACAAGAATCTAAAGTCTGCCTTCTTGGGTTCTTTTCGAAAGAACCATTCTTTGCAAGATGCTAAGGAGGCTGTCTAAGAAAGCAATACTGTAATGTTAGAAGGGTAACAACAAAGGGTTCTTAAATACTAGCGGTAGCACCTAAAACAGAGAATATAAATAAGATATAGTCTCATGAAAAAAATCATTGTACGAGAAATAAGAACAAATGTTTAATGCCTAAGCTTTATAATTCAAATTTGAAAGTGATATGCAATTATATTACAGTTGGGGTCTGATTTTGAAAGTGATATACAATCATATTCCAGTTGGGGTTGCTAAAATCAGAAAACATAAAAAATTGCAAAAACATATGGGAAGCTGTTTCTATTCATTTTTTATTATTTTTAACCAAACTCCATATCCCAATTTCCGTCATGTTATCAGTGGCATCATGATTCCGATTTCTCTTTTCTAGTTACATGAGATGGAACACAGTTAACTCCAGATATATCTTCAAAACTCAAATATATTATCATATAATTGAGAAATCATGTCACTTTGAGATAATCTAAGAAAAGGGAGAGGCAATGCTGATATTTTGGTCCTGTATCAGCCAGAATGCCTAAAAACTGAGATAAATTTCTCAGAAAACCCAAAATATTGTCTAACAAGCTAACTCTTTCCTTTGTTAAAAATTTTAGTGAATCTGTTCTCAAGCTGTTTATATGAGTCCATAACATGGACATTAGCATATTGAACACTGCTTTCACACAATTATTATAAACAAGCCCTGATAAGCAGCATGCCTACCATCCAAAAGTGATTATATTCACCGGCTTATGAGGCTCATTGAAGAACAGTGGCAACAGATATCTAAGCAATGGAAGCCACCTCTGTGAAAATAAGCACCCATAGCGAGCATGTTGATTTCTTATCTAATGAATACTAAAGCGAGATTCTTGAATCAAGACAAGTTGCATATGGATATATTTTATACATGAGCATCACAAACCAGCTCAACAGCTTTAGCATTATCACAGGCAAGTGCTATAATCACCATCACAGAACAACTTTCCGCAGCTCGCAAACAACTTTCATTTGATAAAGTGAACTACAGAAGTGCATTAGCATCCACTGAAGCAAAAACTACGCTAAACTTGAATTTTCAATTTCGAGAAAAGATCTATCACACATCAAGTAATAGGAGTTCCAACAGGCCTATGATCTAGTAGAAATGCAAAACAATTGCCACAATGTAACCCTGGTTCAAACTCTGTGGGGCCCTACTCCACCTCGAAAAACCTGCGATCAGGATATCAATAACAATGAAAGTAGATGCAAGTCCCAAATGAATTCCAATGCACTAGATACTCCTTAGGTGACTTTTGAGCCATACAATTTCCTTAACAAAGATAATGTTCTAGATGCCTACATTAAAAGAGAGCATATAAAAGAATTAAATATAATTAACTAATTGATAAAAACAATATCAAATGAAGCCACGCTTTATGCCCACCGCTGAGCTTCTGTCGTGATAAAGATCCAAGATCAATTCCCACTGGCTGTGACCTCTGCGTTGAATAAGCATATGATAATGCAAGCCCGCCAGGCAATGATAACGGGCACATCCCTGGCAAATTTTGGTATGATTGAATCCCGCGGGTAGTACGTCTTAAGTTTCATGGGGATAGAGCGGTACCACTTTACCTTCTAATGGAAATATTCAAAAGCAATTTAGACTCATGCCTACATAAATCCCAAACCCAAGAATGAAAACAAACCCAACATAAAAGAGAAATTTAATCTAACAGGTTTGCAGCAATATGATCATGCGACAACCCAGAAAAACAAATTGCTCCAGTCATATGTTCATCATACCCTAGAAATAATTGGATTGCACAGTCAGGGCATGGTGTTCGGATCAATAACAAAAGCAGATCATGTTCTATTATTAAACTCCAATGGATCACATTCCTCATCCCCGATATTGCTTAGCTAAGTATACAAAGATCAAAACCCCCGAAGTCTTTAATATAAAAATATATGTAAAACAAACAATTAGATTTTGTTCTCAATAATAATTAAAGTTGACATCAATCCAAGCAAGAAAAGATGGGCATACACTCTGCCTTGTAGACCGAATGCAAAATACATAAAGCAAACATTTAAAATCTAAAGAGAAATCGATGGATAAAAAATCGAAATATGAATCTTGACGAACCTGCTTCAGCAGATGATGCCAAGGTCGGGAAAATCGTGCCTACCAGAACCCTTGTTCACATTAAACAAGGGATCTCAAAAGCAATTGAGATGAGCAGCACATTAAAATCTGCTCCCAAATCGTTGAGGCACTTCAGCGGTTAGCGGCCAGATTGCGTGGACATTATATGACAAATTCTTGCTAAGTGCATTTTTTGTCAGAAAGTACCAGTTGCAGCCCGCTTAAGAAATTATTGGTACCGAATCATGCAACGCCGTCAACAGGCAGCGATTTTGATTAGTTTTGTTGTTTCCCGTCGACCAATCGTATCGAAGTAGAATTTAAATCTATTTTCTCGCAAATTTATCAGCAAAACTGATTCGTGATGTTGTCCTCGTAACCATAAGAAGTAGCAATCGCACCTTAGGATGCAATAGGGTATGTGGAAGCTAACTTAGTTGAAATGGTGTATAAATAGATGTAAAATTCTGTGAAAATTTTGTGAAACTCAAAGAAATCATGTTTCATTATTATTTATATTATCAGAAGGAGCATTTAGTATACGATCTATAAATTATCAATCTTTAACTTCTTCAAATTTGTATAAGTTCATATTTCTTGTTTCATAATCAATTCAACATCAAATGCATTTACAAGTTGTTTGAACACATTTTAACTGCCTATATATTTTTGAAAGGAAGTTCGTATTGATGATGTTCCTTAGGATCCAAGCATGACATTTCCACCAGTTTGAATACAAATGTGAAGACTCTTACACATCTTCATGCAATTGACATGATTGCGAAGTGTCCAAACAATTAATTATTGTATGTGTATAGTCCATCACAATCCTCAACATCCCACCTACATGCAAAGAAAAAAATTCCTTCACTGATCATTCATGTAGCTTCCTCCAAGCACGATGATCCCTATAAATGAGCACCTAGATTTTGCATACACATTTCTTCGAATAGTTACACATGTTTGGTCTATTCGTCCACATTCACATTCATGGACAATGAAATGTGTATCATGTATGCTACCATATTTTGGAAATATGCTTGCTTAATTATAGGCACAACATTTGACTAAAAATATGTGTTGTATGTATGACAAAAATGACTATTTCACTATGCTTTGTTGGATGCTCGTACCTTGTTCCAAACTTTCCCTTTTGGTAGTGTTAGAAAAAAATAGTGACTATTTTTGAAATGTGTCTTTACACCTTCTAATTGTTTTTTCTTAAAAAAATTAACAAACTATTTAATAAATTAATTTTGTGTATCTGCAATCATAGTATGGACATGAGGGATCAATAGTTGTAAAGTTTGACACACATTCAAGTTCACTGATTATTGGCAAACTTAACTTCAGTAGAAACAATTTTCTTTTTAAATGTATTTTTAAATAAATTCCCATGTGGCTCAATGTTATCAATGTATTTGTTGGTTTTTAGGTCACACCTAATATTTTGGTGAAGAGCAATTATAGTTAGCCGACATTATGTTTTAAATCCAATGGTGTAGAAATAAAGAAAATTTCAAAGTGACATATATTAAGATCATAGAGGCAAAATAAATATACATCAAAATGTAATTCACTCTAAGCCAGAGAGAATATTGAAGAGCATAACACACAATAGGAAAATACTACAATGATTTTGATGGCCTGTATTTTCATCATTCTAAAATTTTGAAGAAATATTGTGAAACTTCAAGTAAATTGATGAAATTAGGGTTTACATAATTTTGTTGTAGAGGTTAATAGAGAAAACTTAGATTTTGACTTGTGCCCTAGGTTGGTTAAGTTTCCTAAATCATTTTTTGTAACCCAAGGTTATATTGAAAATGTTTTAAATCATGTCAAGACTTAGTCAAGTTTTTTTTATCTAAGGTTTGATATTATAATTTATCCTAAGTCTTATATCTTAGTGGAAGTTCGTAATTCATAATGAATATATTCCATATTCCCTCTCGATCTCATGATCAAGTGTAAGTGTAGCATCATAAAGGATATTTTAATGTGTTCTAACCCTACGTCTAAGATTTCAAGTGTATCATCGTAAGAGGGTTGTGGTTATGTTATGATCTTATGCCTAGGCATATGAATGTAAGATCGTAGTGTTGATCTCTAAGCCTATGTTGTTGATTAGTGTCCAAACACTTAGTCATTTACTAGGCAAGATTACAAGGTCATCAATGGGACTAAGTTATCTTGTATAGATCAAGCATATAATGCTTATACTAGGCAGGATAGTGAATGTCGAGTATTCAGTAGCGACCGAGAAGATGAACAAGCCGAGCAATATACGAGAGACCGAGCATATTGATAAGCTACTTTGCCAAGCAAATAGGATTATAGAAATCGAGTAACATCGTGAAGATGTTTACATGACCGAGAGTTAGAGCATTCAAGTGTCGAGTAGTTCAGTTTTGACATATAAGTTTGTAATGGCACAAACACATTCGTAAATTGTTTTGGCTGACTTTTCTATGATATTTAATATTTGAAGAACCAACAAAGGAGTTGATTACACGTCATTACAAAAGGTAATGATCCCAAGGTGTACAATTCAACCAATTAAAAAATGGGATTGAAATGAAAAAAGTTGATGAAGCATAAACCATCGATCAAGATCTAGAACCTTCACATGGCATCTATTTAAGGAGGATTCTAACCCTAGAATCGAAGAGAGGTTGATGAGATGCATAAGAGTATCCTTATGCACATGTGAAGGAGTGAAGGTGAAGTCTGAAAGCAAAGCAGATAAAGAGCAATCGGAGCAGTGAAGGACTGAATAGAGTTATCAGATCAGAAGATCAAATCAAAGATACAACAAAGAGGAGACCCAAGATCAGTGTGCAAAGAAAACTGAGGGTCAGGAACTGAATTAGTTATTGTTAATTGAGACAGGGTAAATCTCTTAATAGAGTGGTCTTAATAGATCTATGTGATGTATCTCATTTGCGTTTGAACATTTCAGTTTTAATGGTAGATGTGTGAGATGAATTAGGTGTAGATTTGTGTTATTGGTTTAGAAGATAAAAGTTTAAAATCTTGATTCACCACCCCCCCCCCCCCCCCACCACCCCCAACCCCTCTTAGTATCTTGTTTCTCATATAATTATTCTAACAATTGGTATCAGAGCATAGTTCTCTTGTTAGGAAGCCTAATAGCTTAAGAGGATAAGATCATGGAGATGGAAGTGTATAAGATGGGAAAGATCACTGAGAATTAGATGATTGAAATCCATATCGTATTGCAAAAATTAGAAGCAACAAAAGAGGAGTTAAGAAAAACCCTAAAAAGAAGAAAAAGAGTTAGCTATTCAACTAAATGACACTCAATACAAAAAGTTGACAGAAAAGGACTATTGGACAGTGGAAAGACTGGTATTAATGATGAAGCAATGACATAATTGCTAGAAAAGAATGGTACCCTAGCAAAAGAAGTAAAAGATCTCAAAATAGAACAAGAAATTCAATCAGTTACACTTTGTAAAGTAACTGAACAAAAGAAGATAGCAATGGAAGAAAAGCTCATGACTGAAGAAGACAAAAGACATTTGGCTAGCGGACTTGAAGAAATATCATTTGAGATACAAAAGCTTACAAATAATCAGCTTGATATGATAAATCAATTAGTAATTGCAAATCAAGAAGCAAATAGAAAAAAATTGGAATTACAAATCTAAGACTAGAGAATGAGCAATTGAAAGGTGAGTTAAGGCATGAAAAGGAACTCATGGAGAGATTGAACAAACTCAATGAAGCAATCAAGCACTTTGAAGAAATGATGAAGTCACCTAGAACAAAAGACATCCTTGGACTTGGATACAACAAGCAATCTTCATCTACTAAAGAAGGAGAATCATCCAAAAGTGGAGAGCAAAGGAATGAAAATTCAAAAGACAAACCTACATGTCATTACTATGGGAAAATTGGTCACACGGCCAACATTTGCAGGAGTAGAAATAGTAAGCAAATTCCAAAACCTAAACCAAGTGGTAATTGTTTTAATTGCAAGAAAGCAGGACATCAAGCACATGAATGTAGATCAAAGAACAATGACTCGGCCAAGAAGATATCTAAATTCCATGGTCATGGCTATAATTGTCCGAAGTATGATATAAAGCTCATGAGTGCAGACTCAAGAAAAAATCAAAATGGTTACCTAAAAAATAAACTCATATAGCAAGGAAAGGCAATTCCTACAATTGGGATTACAATAAATGGTACAATTATCATTATTGTGGAGAATATGGACACATTCTAGAGAATTGCTTAGAGGAAATTACAAGAAATGGTTAAATGGAGAGGTAGTATGTTTTAGTTGTCTCAAAGTTGGATACACCAATAGAAACTACAAAAACAAAACACCAAGTAATAGAAGTGAAAAAACTAAAGGAATGAAAACATGGATAGAGATAATAAGAGTTGGAAGTAGTAGAGAAGATGAAAATGTGATCACCAAATATGATGGATCGGTGATCACACCACATCTCACTAAAGAAAGAAGGTATGTAGGAAATGTATACTCATTGCTACATTTTACATTAGTTCCTACCATAAAAGTGATAAAGGTTCATATATGCATAAGTAAAGATGTATTAAGAACTATTAGAAAAAGAAAATCATCAAGTACCAAGCATCAGTGGTACAATCTATATTGACCTAGCTTTGCAGTATAGACCGAGTGATCAAGGAAGATATCCCACTAATTGAATGAATTGATTATAATCGAGTGAGTAACCTTGACCAAGCTAGCTATCATACACCAACTATGAAGACATTAATTGCAGACCTAAAATGAAAGATTGAAGGTATTTATCAAATTTAGTGATCCATTTGTATTCACCAAATGATCAAAGAGCTTACAAGAAGATTTCAAGGCAATCAAAGTGAGTTTAGCGAACAAAGCAAAAGCATCACAACAATTTAACAACAAACTTGTAGAACAAAGTATCATTCTTGATGCTAAGTTAGATATTCAGTTTAGATATTTGCAAAAAGTTTTGTTTAAAACTCTAGTTCAAAATGACATCTGGAATTGAAATAATGAAAGATAGTAGTGCACAAATCATACAGAATGATCAAAGTCCTCCACCCAACTTCAAAATTTGAGTTAATATTGAAAACATTGTTGATGATATCAGAGCTTTATCATCAATTTTTCCTAGAGTCTTGATTGTTCAAGATTTAAGATCATGTTATAAATGCAAAGTTGGAGAAATCAAAGATTTTGAAATTAGAGTAGCTTATGAGAAGCTATGTATTGATGAAATCCTAAAGGAAGAATATAAGATCATTGTTGAGAAAGGGCTTACCCCTCCTACCCTATGATTTTAGAAAGTTTTTAAAGTTGAATGGATTAAGGTTGTACTCAGCCGAGTTCATGATATAAAAATATGCTTGGAAGGTGGTCCAATCAAAATCAACAAAGAAATCATTTGTAGGGCAACTAGGTACTCTACATTGAACCGACTGAAGAGCATAAGGAGAGGTTTGAAGAATAAAATTTAAAACCTAACCAAGGCAAAGTGGCATGGTCATGAAATGTTAATTGATGGAATTGAGGACCCATTAATTGAATTTGGCGTTCAT
This sequence comes from Cupressus sempervirens, assembly GCA_028749045.1. Classification (NCBI taxonomy): domain Eukaryota; kingdom Viridiplantae; phylum Streptophyta; class Pinopsida; order Cupressales; family Cupressaceae; genus Cupressus; species Cupressus sempervirens. The sequence continues at coordinate 783,306,228 of CM053793.1, read as the reverse complement.
GTGATTGCACACAAGCTCTATCAATCTAGTAGATTGAACATCATGCCCTGTGTAGCAGTGGATTTGGGCTACAAAATTGTGAAGAAGGATAATTCATATGATCTTGACGAGTTGCAACTTCCCCAACTTACAAAGAACCTACAAGTAGTAAGAAAAGCAAAGAACACCTCTTGTAAGTTTGGATCCCTGTTAGTTTGCAGATTTTTCTATGTACACAAATATTTCTCTACCACTGGAACAATTGGATGGGATGGGAATAGAACTACTATGGATCAACTAAGTGATTTGATAAGCAGATTGGGAGAGAATTTTGAAGCAATAATGGACATAAGATGAAAAATAGAATGAGAATTCCAAAGTCAGTTGTGGAAAAATAGTATTATGATGCATGTTTCATTATGGACGCATATTTTTTATATGCACAAGTAGTGTTACCAAGGGTAGCATGGGTAAGGCCAATGCCCTATGAAGTAAATGTAGATGCTAGTGCCAAGCAATTTGGCACATATGAGACTATAATTGCCAAGCTGACTATTGAAACCAACATACCTAAAGTAGGGAAGAAAAGAAAGAGAAAATTTATTGAGGTTGGAATTAAGGAATAAGGAGAAGGACCAAGATGACCTATAGAGGCCAAGGAAAGAAAAGGTAAAGAGATTGCAGTTGTAAAGCCAAGGGCCACCAAACAAAAAAAAGGTTTTTGTGAGAGAACCTAAGTTGTAGGTAAAGCTAAAGAAGGACATGCAAGAAATGGTGACACCTTAGAGGCCAAAGGGCAAGGTGATCATCCCCAGAAAAAGGACTGCACAACCCCTTACTAAGTTATTGACTGGATGTCCATCAAAGAAGAGGAAATCGACTAAAGTGCAAGCTAACTTGAGGAGAAAACTAATCGTTTCACAAGAGGAGGAGGAAGATGATGAAAAGATAGAGTTTGATGAACCTAGAAAATTAAAAACTATGAATAGACTCCCTCCAATGATTGTGGACTATGTATGTGAAAAATCGGTTGAATCTGAAAATATTTTGGGATTCAAAGACATTTAATATGATTCTTTGAGTAATGATGATCAAGTTAGGCATTAAGGTGCAATGATAGACATGATGATCAAGTTCAGGCGCACACTCGTGGAATTGGGAACTGGTTTTCTAGTGGGTTTATACAAAAGAGTGGATGCTAAGTGGAAATGGGCATTGTCCACTAAGAAGTGAATAAGAGTGACATAGTTCAAGGTAGGAGAATCCCCAAAGGAGATGTCCCAAACTCCCAGAAAATAACCAAACAATAGGAACACAACAACAAGAAGCAATAATGCAAGACATGATACCAAATCACAACACTTCATTCATAGATATAACTAATTACATGCAATATGCCCAACTATAAGGCCTTTAAGGTTAGGGCCAAATACAAACAGTAATTACAAAATTAGTTCTACAAGATCCAGTGAGATCCAACTTACAAATCCAATCCTAGCTAGTCCAGATACACAACTGGATAAGAATACCAAGAAGAATTCACACTTGTACCCTTAGGTCCACCAAGTAATCCTCTGGTTTCTAAGTCGCAGCCCTAGCTCTTCAAACTTTGCATCTACGTTTCATTCCATTCCCAAGTTGGAATGATAACTACTACCTAAGGACTCCACAAAACCCCTATCTACACTTCATTCCCTTCCTAAGTTGGAATGATATCTACTGCCTAAGGACTCCACAAAAGCCCTTACTTATACCCAACTAAGCCACAAGTCGGCCCAACTCATTACAAACTAAATTAAATCCCTTACATTAAATATATGTCAAGCCACAAGTTAGCCACAACACAAATTAAATACCCATACATAAATTAAATGCCAAAATTTGGCTCAAAGACAACTCAGCACAAACAAAACCAAAACCAATACTAACACTCGACACATACATGAACACTCGACATCTACTAGAAAACTCAACACCAACAGGTTCACTCAGCACATGAAGGAACACTCGGTCAACACCAGATTGCTATAGTAACTCGGCATCCACTAGAGCTACAATAACTCAACATCCATTAGAGCTACAATAACCCAACATCCACTAGAGCTATGGTAACTCAATGTGCACTAAAGCCAAAGTACTTGGCATGCACTAAAGCTATAGTAACTCGATATACACTAACCAACTCGACAACAACAACAAAATTGGAAACCAATGGCACTCGGCTCCAACATGCAGGAATGCAAGAAAACCTAGGATGCTCCTGCATCAGACACCCCAAGTTCAAAAAGATGTTCTAGTAACTAGAAGAACATATTATAGGATGCAACACATAAATCCCAAACTAATTCTTCACATACATATCGTCCAAATCTTCAACTTGTACACTCTTTCCCTTGTTCTTCTTCTACTTCTTCACATCCTTCTCAGGTGTGCTACAGGTTTGCTTTCCACATTGATCTCCAACCTTCTCAGAATTTTCCAACTCAACTCAACTACCAATACTCAGGTTCCTCCTATTGAGCTCTTCATTTTGCAAAGGAATCAAGGAAAATTTCTTGCCCCCTTTCTCAATAGTAAACACATTGTTGACACAATCATGCAAAACCTTGCAATCATATTGCCAAGGTCTACCAAGCAACACATGACAATTGTTCATGTCCACAATATCACACAACACTTGATCCTTATACTGCCCAATCTGGAAATCAACAAGGCATTGCTCCCTCATTTCCAAAGCATGCTTACCTTGTAACTAGCCAAGCCTGTAAGGATAAGGATGCCTTACTCTCTTTAAACCAAGTTTATGAACCATCTCCTTAGCAACAAGGTTATCAGTACCACCACCATCCACAATCACCTTGTAGATTTTTCCACTAGATTTACAACAAGTCCTTTGACAAGATTCCAATGTTCTTTGACCCACCAGTACTCACCAAGCCAACAAATTATCTCCTTTCTTAGGCTGATTGTCCTAGACTTCAACCTCATTCATAACAACAGCTATCCTACGAATCGGACATTCAAAAGATCTATTCCCTTCTTTTCCACATCTAAAACAATTACCTCTAAAACCACCTCCACCTGTCCTCCTATTTTGATCAACAGGTTTTGGTTCACTTTTAGCACTCAGTTTAGCTTATGCCAAGATATCATGCTTCTCCTTTCCTCTAGCATTACTTTGACTTTTCCTCTTCAACTTATCTTATGCCTTCAGGGCATACTGATAAGCATCCTCAACTGAAGAAATGTTTAGCATACCAACCTCATCCTGAATATTGAATCTGAAACCATTAATGTATCAAGCTACCTTTTTCATTTGACAATTCTCTATGACCTAACTGAATAGTCAACTTGTAGAACTCCTTGGTATAATCTTTCATAGTCATATCTTTTTGTTTTAGATTCTACTACCTTTTAAACAACTCAAGTTCATAATCAGCAAGAATGAACTTAGCCTTCAACTTAGTCACCATCAATCTCCATCTAGAGATCTTCATTTTACCTTCCTCTTCTCTGTCTCTTTGCAATTCTTTCCACCAAAGAGCAACATGTCCTTTCAACTTAGTTTGTGTCAACCTCACTCTGAGTGGAACCTCAATATTATCAAGCTCAAAGTAGTCTTCCAATTCACCAATCTAATCAATCAAATCCTCAGTAGTCAAAGTACCTAAGAAATTAGAAACCTCCATCTTATGCTTTAGCTTCAACTAAGATCTAGGTCTAGCAAACTTACAAGCCCTAGTTCCAATAGGTCTCTCCAAACGATCAGTTATGTCCTCGCCACTAGATCTAGTAGCTTCAAATCTTCAACAACTTCCTCATAACTTCCTTTAGTACCCACATGCATAGGTACACCACCTAAAGCACTCACAATTTTAGTAATCATGTCACTCTTCATCAATGCAATCTCGAATCTAAACTCTGCTCTTATCTTCTTTGAGATCCTTTCTTCTACAACATCACTAATGACGTAGGCAAGAGGATGAATAACTAAGGCCAAGGGCTCACCCAGCTATCCAAACCACCCTGCAAGAGTTAATACAACATAAGCAAACACAAGTGGACAACAACCAAAGGAGGAGAAGAAAGAAATACTTTTATTGATTCATCAAAATATCTTCATACATGCCTAGCTAAAGGCCTTTTGGGTTACGACCAAATACAAATACAACTTCCAGATCCACGATCCAGCTTCAAATTTGCATTTCCAAACTCATATCCTATTCTTTCTAAACTCTCCCTCTTCTCCTAACTCTAAGCCTAAACACCCTATTTATACTTGCCAAAATGGCTTACATAACATTTTAGAACATAGAGAAGCCACAAGTCGGCTCTCAGCAAACATAACTACCTATACCAAAATTAAATGTGAGTAGAGTCGGCCTAAGCTAGAACTAGACATAGACAACTCGACAAACATAGGGAAACTCGATAGCAACTAGAACTTGGTAGCAACTGGCACTTGGCAGCAAATGGAATTCGGTAGCAACTGGCACTTGGCAGCAACTAGAACTCGGCATCAACTGAGACTTGGTAGTAATTGGAACTCGGTAGCAACTGGAACTCAATAGTAATTGGAACTTAGTAGTAACTGGAAACTTGATAGCAACTGGAACTAGGTAGCAACTAGAAACTGGAACTCGGTAGTAACTGAGAAAATGAACAAAATGTGCAGGATCACAAGGAAAACCCAAGATGCTCCTACATCAGACAACCAGGGTTGGAGAAAAATGATTCTCCTGAATCATGCAAGTGTCACAACCCGAGTTGAATCCAACTCAGATTGAGAAATCCATGTAGCATCTTCAATAGGTCTATTCTTCCACTTCACCAAATATTCGTAGTAATCTTTTCCTCTTGTGCTCTTACCAACTCTCTGATCCAGTATCTGTTTAACTTCTTCAATCTGCCTCTTAGGATAATCTTCTAATACAACAACTTCATCATCTAACTCATGATACTTATACAAATCAGCAATATTGAATATAGGAGATATATCCATGTCATCAGGTAACTCAACTTCATAAGCATTACCACTATCAAACTTCTTCAAGATCTTACAAGGTCCAAATTTCTTCATCTTTAGCTTATTGTATGTTCCAACTGGGAATCTTCCTTTCTTTAGATGAACCATCACCTCATCACCAACTTGAAAATCATGGTGTCTTCTAGACTGATCAGCATTCTCCTTATACTTTTGATTGCTTTGTTCCAACCTCAACTTCACTTCCTTATGCAAGGACTCCATAGAAAATTCTTCTCCTGTAGTGCTTTTCTTTTCTTCACCAACAACATCTCTCAAATCTAATATACCTCTAGGATGCATTTCGATAACAATCTCAAAAGGTGTCTTCCCTGTACTCCTATTCACAGAGTTATTATATGCAAATTCAGCTTGTGCCAATACCATCTCCCAATTACTTGGCTTATTCCCAACTAAACATCTCAACAAATTTCCCAAGCTTCTATTCACAACCTCTGTCTATCCATCTGTTTGTGGATGGAATGTAGAACTGAACTTCAGCTCAGTACCCATCTTCTTACACAAAGTCTTCCAAAAATACCAACAAACTTATTATCTCTATCTAAAATAATACTTCTTGGTAATCCATGCAATCTCGCAATCTCTTTAAAGAAAAATTCAGCAACATGCTCAACATCTGATGTTTTCTTACATGGTATGAAATGAGCCATCTTAGAAAATTTGTCCACTACAAAAAATATAGAATCAATCCCCTTAACTGTTTTAAGCAATCCAAGAACAAAATCCGTACTAATGCTAGTCCAAGGTTTCTCAGGAACAATAATAGGTGTATACAAACTAGTATTTTGACTCACTCCCTTTGCAACTTGACAAACTCCACAACTCTTTACAAATTTTTGAACATCCTTATACATTTGTGGCCAATAATACTTCTCTTTCAGCAAACTCAATGTCTTATCAATTCCAAAATGTCTAGCTAGTCCACCACTATGCTTTTCCTTAATCAAATTCAACCTCATAGGACTTCTAGGAATACACAACCGAATACCTTTGAACAACATACCTTCTTGAATGAAACATTCATCGTACTTACTTATTTGGCCTGTCAAATTTGGTGCTCTACACTCTCTCCACACCTCAGAAAAATTAGGATCAACATCAGACAATTCTTTCATTTCATCAAAACCAAGAACTTCAACTTTCATTTTAGTCAACAAAGAACGTCTTCTACTCAATGTATCAGCAACTTTGTTAGTAACTCCACTCTTATGCTTGATCACAAATGTAAAACTCTACAAGTACTCAACTGACTTCATATGTCTTTGATTCAATTTATGTTGACTTCCCAAGTATTGTAAAGCTTTATAATTAGTATATAACACAAATTCCTTGGGAATCAAATAATGTCTCCACTTCTTCAATGCTTGAACAATGCCATAAAATTCTTGATCATACACAGAATACTTCCTTTTAGCATCATTCAACTTTTCACTAAAGAAAGCAACAGGCTTACCTTCTTGACTTAATACAGCTCCTATTGCATTACCACTTGCATCACATTCAACTTGAAATACTTTGTTGAAATCAGGGAAAGCCAATATAGGTAATTCAACAACCTTTTGTTTCAAAGTCTCAAAACTCTTATAAGCTCCATGTGTCCACTTGAATTCCTTTTTATCTCCCCTCATTGTTTCAGTCATAGCATTACAAACAACACTGAAATTCTTTATAAACTTTTTGTAAAAACTAGCCAAATCATGAAATGATCTTACCTCGCCCACATTCTTAGGTGAAGGCCATTCCAAAATTGCTTTTACCTTCTTAGGATCCATCCTCAATCCATCAGTTGAAATCACAAATCCCAAATACACAATCTCCTCATGCATAAAAGAACACTTTTTTAGATTAATCAGCAACTTTTCCTCTTTCAACCTCTGCAATACTTGTCTAATATGCTAAAGATGTTCTTCCTTAATCTTCCTGAATATTAGAATATCATCCAAATAAACAATCACAAATTAACCCAAGAATCTTTTCAGAACTTCATTCATCAACCTCATGAAAGTACTAGGTGCATTATTCAAACCAAAAGGCATAACCAACCATTCATACAAACCATCTTTTGTCTTGAAAGCAGTATTCCATTCATCACCTTCTTTGATTCTGATCTGATGATAGCCACTCTTCAAATCAATCTTGGTAAAATACTTCACTCCACTCAAAAAATCCATTATGTCATTCATCATTGGCATAGGAAACCTATATTTCATTATTATCTTGTTGATGGCTTTGGAATCAATACACATTCTCCATTCTCCATTCTTTTTAGGTGCTAATACAATAGTTACAACACATGGACTCAAGCTTTCTCTGATCAAACCTTTTTGCAACAACTCATGCACTTGTTTGTTAAGTTCTTCATTCTCTGCAGGTGTCAATCTATATGGTGCTTTGTTTGGAAAACTAGCTCCAGGGATTAGATCCATACAATGACTTATACTTCTTATTGGAGGTAAACCATCAAGAATATCATCAACAATAATTTCTTTATTATCATTCAACAACTCTGCAATTTCTTCAGGCACTCAATCAATACTACCATCTGTCATTCAGTCACTGCTGACTAGCACTTGGTTAACACTATTTTCTTGCACTCGATCTCCATTGACAAAACTCAATTTTCTTGGAATTATAGCAAAACAGACTTGATTCTTTTTCATTTCCCTTTCAAATTGTTTCCCATTAACCATGCAAATTTTTACAGTAGTACAATTAACCTCATCTGGACTTTCGATCAAAGGCAACAATGTTTGTTTCTTCCCATTTACCCAAAGAGTATATTGATTCAATCTTCCATCATGTACAACATATCTATCATATTGCCAAGGTCTACCCAACAAAATATGACAACAATCTATGGGCATAATATCACACAAAACTTCATCAAAGTAATGTCCAATTTTGAACTTCACAAGGCATTGCTCACTTACCAATATCTTATGCTTATCTTTAATCCATGAAACATGATAAGGTTTGGGATGTTTCAGCTCTGCAACTGCAACTTTGTAACCAGCTCTTCTAATGCCAGATTTGTAGAACTTCCACTATTAATGATCACTTTGCAGCATTTTCCAGCCATCTTGTCTTGAAAAGACTTCTCCTTAAAACAGGTTCCTCATCACCTACCTTATTACATAAGGTTCTTCTCACCATCAAATTTTCTCCAGCCTCAGGTCCACTTGGTGAACTCTCATCATCTTCTTAAATCACATCATTTCTGTTACCTTGCCTACTTTCAGAGGATCTACATTCAAAATATCTATGTCCCTCTTTACCACATCTAAAACAATTACCATGAAATCCACCTCTAGAATAGGAATTACCTCTTCCTCAATAAGAACTAGTGCCTCCTTGGTAAGAATTACCACTTTTCCATTTAATCTTGTCTTTGTCATCATTCTTCCATTCAGATTTTCCTTTATCCTACATAGAACTTTCAGATCGACCACCTTCACCATAAGCTCTACCTCTGCCTCTCTGGAATCTGCCACCTCTACCTCTTTGTCAAGATCTCCTTAGCCTTCAAGGCATACTGGTATGCTTCTTCTACACTTTCCAACTTCACAAAACTTATTTCATCTTGTATTCCAGATCTCAATCCATTAATGTTCCTTGCAATTTTCTCAACATCATCATCCACATGTCCAGATCTGATGTCTAGTCTATAGAATTCCTCAGTATACTCTTTCACAGTCATGTCTTTTTGCTTCAAATTTTGCATCTTTCTCAACAAGCTAACTTGGTAATCAGAAGGAAGGAATTTGTTCTTTACCTTGTTCACCATCTTTGGCCAAGTTCTGATCTTCTCCTTTCCTCTCCTTTGTCTATCAGTTTGCAAGTGCTCCTACCACAATGATGCATGACCTTTCAACCTAGTGACTGCAATCTTCACCTTTCTATTATCAGGAGTGTTTTCATACTCAAAGAACTTCTCCATATTAGAGATCCAATCCAACACAGCATTGGTGTCTAATTTTCCATCATAAGGAACAACTTCTACAGTAGGCTTTGAATTCGCTCTAGACAATACTCTTAACAATCTTGCTTCATCTTGGTCTTCTTCAAGTTCTTGATTAGGGTTTGGTGTTGCTGCTTCATCATCACTTACATAATTAAGATGTGCTCCTCTCCTCTAGGTTGTCTCCACAACATCTAATCTGGCTACAATTTGTCTCAACTGATCCAATATAGCATTATCAACATTATTTCCTCTACCATGAACCATCTTTACAAATCAGGTTCTTGCAAGATCGTAACCCTCTGCAAGTTATAGGTCAAAGCCACAAATCTGCCACCCTACAACCAAATCCAAATCAGTGTTCTACACGATCCAATCTCCACAAGGATGAACCTCAAGCTCTGATACCAACTGACGCAAGCAAGAGGATGAATAATTAGGGCCAAGGGCTCACCCAACTATCCAAACCACCCTACAAGAGTTAACACAATGGAAGGAAACACAGGTGGACAACAACCAAAGGAGGAGAAGAAATAAATACTTTTATTGATTCATCAAAATATCTTTATACATGCCCAACTAAAGACCTTTTGGGTTACGGCCAAATACAAATACAACTTCCAGATCCACGATCCAGCTTCAAATTTGCATTTCCAGACTCATATCCTATTCTTTCTAAACTCTCCCTCTTCTCCTAACTCTAAGCCTAAACACCCTATTTATACTTGCCAAAACGGCTTACAAAACATTCTAGAACATAGAGAAGCCACAAGTTGGCTCTCAGCAAACATAACTACCTATACCAAAATTAAATGTGAGTAGAGTCGACCCAAGCTAGAACTAGACACAGAGAACTCAACAAACATAGGGAATCTCGGTAGCCACTGGAACTCGGTAGCAACTGGCACTTGGCAGCAAATGGAATTCGATAGCAATGGGCACTCAGTAGCAACTGGAACTCGACAGCAACTGGAACTCGGTAGCAACTGAGACTTGGTACAACTAGAACTCGATAGCAACTAAAGCTCGGTAACAACTGGAACTCGGTAGCAACTGGAACTCGATAGTAACTAGAAACTCGATAGCAACTGGAGCTCGGTAGCAACTGGAACTAGGTAGCAATTGGAAACTAGAACTCGGTAGCAACTAGAAATTGGAACTCGGTAGCAATTGACAAAATGAACAAAATGTGCAGGATTACAAGGAAAACCCAAGATGCTCCTGCATCAACTAAGATCATCAATTTCCCTAGGGTCCAATCTTCTTGGAGGCATTTTCCAAAATTTTAGCACACCCTAAGGAATAGATCCACCAATCCAAAAGATCAATTAGCCACAAGATCAACCTTCTCTATAAGTCCCAGTGTAAACTGCCACAACTTTGGTGATCTATCCACACATTGAGGAAAACATTGACTCTGATACCATTTGACGCAGTATAAGGCAGGAGAATCCCCAAAGGAGATGTCCCAAACCCCTAGCAGATAACCACACAACAAGAAGAAGCAATAATGTAAAATTTGATACCAAATCACAACTCTTTATTCATAGATATAATTGATTACATGCAATATGCCTAACTTTAAGGCCTTCTGAGTTAGGGCCAAATACAAAGAATAATTACAAAATTAGTTCTACAAAATCCAATGAGATCCAACTTACAAATCCACTCCTAGGTAGTCCCGATACGCAACTAGATAAGAACACCAAGAAGAATCCACACTTGTACCCTCAGGTTCACCAAGCAATCATTTGGTTTCTAAGTCGTAGCCCTAGCTCTTCAAAATTCACATCTACATTTCATTCCTTTCCCAAGCTAGAATGATAACTACTACCTAAAGACTCCACGAAAACCCTTAATTATACCCAACTAAGCCACAAGCTGACCTAGCTCATTACAAACTAAATTAAATTCCTTACATTAAATATATGTCAAACCACAAGTCAGCCACAACACAAATTTAATGCCAAAAGTTGGCTCAGATGCAACTTGGCACAAACAAAACCAAAACCAATATTGGCACTCGACACATACATGAATAGTCAGCATCCACTAGAAAACTTGGCATCAATAGGTTCACTCGGCACATGAAGGAACACTCGGTGAACACCAAATTGCTATAGTAACTCAGCATCAACTAGAACTATAGTAACTCAGAATCCATTAGAGCTACAATAACTCAACATCCACTAGAGCTATAGTAACTTGGCATGCACTAAAGCTACAGTAACTTGGCATGCACTAAAGCTATAGTAACTTGACATACACTAACCAGCTCGACAGTAATAGTAAATTGGAAACTACTGGCACTCGGCTTCAACATGTAGGATTGCAAGAAAGCCTAGGATTCTCCTACATCAAAGAGAGATAACATTGGCACAAGCTATGCCAGATTTAGGGAAGACTCATATGTGTATAGTCCTTAAAGATTTTGTCAAGAAGTTTATGCCGAGGGACAAAGCATATAAAGTTTTGAAAAATAAAAATCATGAAGTTGAGCAAGATAGTATTCAAGTATGGAAAGAAGCATTTAGATTTCTTACTCCATTTGTTGAAGTGAGGGAAGGCTAAGATGCCATAGAACTCAAAGATGAATACAAACAAGAAATGGCCAAGATAACCAAGAAGATTCAACAACTTGTAAATTGGCGTGAACGAAAAGAGACAGTCACAATTGAAGATTACACTGACACCCCTCCACCTAATCCAAATATACTAACAAAAGAGGAAATTCAAGGCTTCATGAATGATTCAAGAAAACTTTGTGCTAACCCAATTTTGTTACAGATAGTTGAATATCTAAAGCTTGAAAATAAGAAGATCGATGATGTTAATATCACATCTCCTACAGAGGATACATGTGCCAAGCAACTTGGTAAGGCTTTAATTGTATATACACCACCAACTTGTATGCGAATTTTGAAAAAGGAAGCAAATTTTGAGAATGATTCTTGCACTAAATCGGTAGAGGATGAAGTCACACAGAAAGAGCAAGAGGTTACTCAAGCTCTTATTCAATTATCGAGTGCAAAGGCTGTAGAACCAACAAATTTGACACCTATGCAATAGGTGATTTCTACACAAGTGTAGTAGCCAAAGTCAAGATCAAGTGAAAAGGAAAAATAATTGTAAATATCACTACCCAATGATACACCCTTGTGATCTCAATATGTGACTCATGTAGGTGAGAAAGATGATGAATTAGTGAGCCTTGATTAGGTAATTACATTACCTAAGTATGGTTTGAATAATATTACATTAGAACAAATGCAAGAGTTGCAAATCTTGTTGAGCCAAAAGGCAAAACAAGAACAACTAAGAAGAGAGCAGAAGAGAAGACGGGTACTTCATATTGTCAAAAATATTTTTACAGATGCACTTGGAATCACAGATGTGAACAATCAACATACAATTGTGGATAAGCTAGTACATTTAGTTGATATAATTTAGTCAGAAGACATTGACACAAATGAGAAACTATTAGAATGGTTTGAGAGAAGAATGTAGCATAAAGTATTACAAAAAGTCTCACAGGAACTTGTGCATAGACAAGCTGAGATTTATACTTCTATCACACAACTGGAAACAATTTTGACAACCATCAATCCTTTATATTTGAAATTGTGTGATATAGATTTCTTTACAGTAGATGCCACACACTCATTACAGATATTACGTGCAAACATAAGAGAAAATGTTATTACAGTGGGCAAGAACTCAAGTTCAAGCTCATCCTCTTATACGGAATTGACATTTACTCAAAAGAGGTTAGCTGAGCTCACAGATAAAGATACATAGATCACAAGTTGATGTTGATTCAACTTCAGTTAGTGCCACATATCAAGATTATTTAGAAGGTGGTCTCTGTTGCTAAAGACATTTTGAAGAAAGAGACACATTTCTCACATATTACAGGATTCATTGATCTAGCTGTCGAGCTAAAGATTCAATTTTAGATTTTGGAGCAAGTACAGGAAAGATGGAATAAAGGTTATGCCAATATTGTGAAGAGTCATAATTTTTTTTTTGATAAGTATCAATTAGCCCCTACAACCCCAAGTTCTATCAATGACAAAAATAAGGGGGATAAGACAATGTACTCAGGGATATGATATAAAGAAATACTAGGAGAGAGAGGTAGATTAGAAAAAAAAAGGGATATAAATCAAGGGGAAGCAATATGTAGATCAAAGATCAAATATCATATTTTAGAGGATCTTATTATGGTCTCAGGGGGAGTATGCATTTTTAAATGAAATGATTTCATGACAAAGTATTTTTGCCACTAATGTTAATGGGGGAGATTGTTGATCTCTATGCCTATGTTGTTGATTAGTGTCCAAACACTTAATCATTTACTAGGCAAGATTACAAGGTCATCAATGTGACCGAGTTATCTAGTAAAGGTTGAGCATATAATGCTTATACTGAGCATGATAGTGATTATTGAGTATTTAGTAGTGATCGAGTAGATGAACAAGATGAGCAATATAGTAGAGACTGGGCAAATTGACAAGTTACTAAGTGCCAAGAAAATAGGATTATAGAAGCTAAGTAATAACATGAAGATGTTTACATGACCAAGCATCATAGCATTCAAGTGCTGAGTAGTTCATTTTTGACATATAAGTTTGTAATGGAACGAACACATTTTTAAACCATTTTGGGAAACTTTTCTAATATATTTAATATTTAAATAGTCAACTAAGGATTTGATTATGTGTCATTACAAAAGGTAACGATCTCGAGGTGTGCAATTCAACCAATCAGAAAATGGGTTTGAATCAACAAAAGATGATTAAGTATAAACCATCAATCAAGATCCATAACCTTCACATGAAATCTATTTAAGGAGGATTCTTGCCCTAGAATTGAAGAGAGGTTGATTAGATGCATAAGAGTGTCCTTATGCACATGTGAAGGAGTGAAGGTAAAGTCTGAAAGTGGAGCAAACAAAGAGAAATCAGAGTAGTGAAGGACTAAACAAAGTTATCAGATCAAAAGATCAAATAAGAGATATAGAAAAGAGGAGACCCAAGATCAGCTTGTAGAGAAAATCGAGGGTCAGGTACTAAATCAGTTATTGTTAATTGAGACAGGGTAAATTTCTTAACAAAGTGGTTTTAACATATCTATGTGATGTATTTCATTTGTGTTTCATCATTTTAGTTTTAATGGTAGATGTATGAGATGAATTAGGTGTGGATTTGTGTTATTGGTTTTGAAAACAAAAGTTTAAGATCCCGATTCACCCCCTCCTCTTAGTGTCTTGTTTCCCATATAATTATGGTAAAGGTAAAAGTTTCTCCCAATCTTATGATTTGAAGGGTCATGATGATACGCTCAAAGGAGAAATATAAGTGTGTAAGGAATATTGTAAGGGTTTCCTGAAGATGTGATTAAGATATTGAGTGTAAGTGTGTAAAAGGTTTATATGAAGATTTTAGTCTCCTGAACATACGTTCCAAAGGAAAGCATATGAACAGAAGTATGCTTTAAAAGGTGCTCGATGCTATGATTGAAGGTTAGGCATAACATTGTAGGATTCATTTTGATGCTTCCTAAATTTATGGTTGAAGGTTAGTGCAAGAGCGGAGGTCTATTTCCAAAGGGTACAATGTTACAAAAAAGTTTGTTGATAGTTAAGCATAAGATCACAATTAAAAGGTGACATAACTGTTAAAGCTTCCAACTTTCTAATAAGCTGCTAAGCATAAGAGTGAAGGTTCCCAATAGTTAAGTTCACAGAGTTACAGTGAAAGAGAAAATCTAGTGGAATGTAAGAGCATAACCATAAAAGACAAAGAGTGCATAAAGAGATTTCACAAAAATATGAAAAGGACAAGGGTTTCAACCAATCAAAGTTTTTGTCATAAAATAAGAATGCTAAGTTGGATGCTAATTGTTGGAAACAATTGATTAATTGTGTATTGGCTTTGATGTTACACAAAATGTCATATCATTGCTAGTCAGTGTATGCCAAGCTCACTTGGGCAATGAAGATAATTTCCTGTGTCTGTCGAGCATTCCAGAGTTTGCCTAGTTCAAAAGACAGTGTCTATTGAGTTCACTTGAGAAACAAAGAGAAGTTTGTAGAAGATTGAGTGTTAATCAAGCTCACTTGGTTGATGAAGGAAATATTGGATGGAACCAATGTTAACCAAGTTCACTTGGTTACCAAAGCAACTTTGTGAATGTGTAGTGTTAATTGAGTTCACTTGGTTAACATAGGAAAATTGTTTTTGATTTAGTGTCTACTGAACAGGGTCAACTAATGAAGGATTTTCTTGTTTTGAGTTCAACAGATTTGTTTGTTGGTTCTAGTTGACTGAAGAGATGAATATTAATTATTCTAAGTTGTATTCAAGCTGACTTGATGATCTGTAAGATATAAATATAAGGTCAAGTTGAGGATTGAATGTGTGCAAGGCAATAGAAGATTTGAAGATGCTTAGAGGAAGCGAATTTGAAGGATATGAAGAATATCCTTGTGGAACTGCAAAGATACATTCGATTAGAAAGGATCAACTATACAAGCCAGAATTTAGATATGTAATCATCAATTCAGTTGCATCATAAATTAGGTCATATCATTGTTACTCTCTAACCATTGTAGCAGTGATCTAAATCTCTTAACAGAGTTGACTTAACAACTATTTGTAAATTCTCTAACAAGGTGGCATTTCTAGATCGAAGTGTCTAAATACCTCTAACAAGGCCACTCCTAATAGGGTGATTAAATCCTCTAATAGGGTCACACCTAATAGTGTGTTTTGTAACCTTTAACCGGATTGGCTCCTAATAGGGCTTACTTTAGAAGAGTGAAAATCAGTACCTATTTACAATTGATAGTTTTTCCCAAATTGGGTTTCCACATTAAATCTTGGTGTCACTTGTGTTCATGCTATTTCTTTTATGTGTATGTAACTAAGTTAAGTAAGGTTGATCACATAAAATATCATAAGATTTGCATGTTAAGCACTTACCGAGTTACAAAATTTTTTAGTGCAAATCAAGTGCCTGTGTGTTTGCTGAGCATTAGTATTTTTAGTGAAGTTTTTGTTCTATGCTGACATCTAAGGGATCTAGGATTTATTTTAGGGGTAACTAATTCACCCCTCCCCTCTTAGTTACTCCTCTTATATTGCCAATAGCTAATGTCACCGAATTTCTAAAATGACACTCTACCTATAGAATGTGAATCCTCGTACATTTAGGCATTTAATGAAATAAATAGAGTTGATAGGGTGCATTCTTACATAAATATATTCTTTGTAACCACAAAAGTACTAGTTTCCAAAGTCAGAAGAGATTGTTGAGTTGCAGAGAGCTTGAATTTTTAAATTTGTTAAAGATTTCTTGAGATTTTTAGAATCCAGAGCTTGTTTACAGAAGAAAAATGGTAGAAATGGGAGGTGACAAGGTGCAATCCAAAGAGGTGGAAATTTTTTAAGCTTCATCTTCAAATACAAGAAAAATAAGGCAGAGGAAGCATAACAAGTATGCTGATGAATTGGCTAAACTCCTGCCAAGATCATCAAGTGTAATCTCTGCAAATGACCATAGTTTCAGTGATCCTTACATCTATTGTAGAGATGCCATCTTCCCAAATACAAATGGGTATGATTTTTTCATGTTCTTTTATAGCAACAAATTCAAGAAGCCACCAGCTTCAAATCCATGGAGAAGGAACTTGGCAAAGCCTATCTTTCCTAAGGTGTACGTGGACATAGATTTATTGAAAGCCCTAATAGTAGTGTATATCCTACAACCAAGTCTTTTCACAAGTAGGATATGATCATTATATGCACATTGGATCGTGCATCTTTCATTGAAGCTTTTGGACTTGATGGGTAGATGAGTGTGGAAATAGACATCTAGGACTTCCAAGAGAATTTTGAGATTGTAAGAATTTACCTTAGGGCAAAATTCACCCAAGAACTAAGAACTAAGAACTAAGCACTACTATAGACTAGAAAGAGTATGACCAAAATATAGATGTATTTGATTCAATATATAAATGAAAGTACACTAGGAGTGCCTATATATAAAGGCCTATGAGATGCATTTAGAATGCCTAAGAATTAGCTGCATGATAAGTCATAAACTATGTAACATGCAAATTTATGTTGCAGACAACATATGCTAAAAAGGGAGTGTGAATAACTATGTTGTCAACATGACAACTTAGTGAATGATGCAAACTCTAGTGTTGTAGACACCATGTGCTGAAATAGAGCTGTGTACTTCTGTGTTGTCAACATTACAACTCATAAAGGTACACAAACTCCTAAGTGTCTCACAAAATAAATAATAAAATAATTCAATATAATAAAATAATGCATTAACCTAAGTAAACTTAAGTAAGTGTAAATAGTAAATATGTATTTACACCAATAGAGATGAATGTAATATTTTACACTAGTAAGGTGATGATTCACCACATTCCATATGAGTTGAAATCATTAGGAGGAATTCCTAAGAAGGTGGATAAGATGTTTCCAATTGACAAGTTTAAGAACTATATGCAAAATACATTTTATGGTCTGTATAAGTATTTGGAAAGTGATGGATCAGACATGGTGTATGGAGGACCCTACCTCGTGGCTTTGAACATCTAGGATCCATTCACTAATATTGAATATGACTATGTGAGGTACATTATTGAGAAGATGCAAGAACAAATTGCTACTACTAAGAGGGGAGAATTTGGAAATTTCAAATTCCACCACTATTTGATGTTGATGCATCTTATTTTGTACAAAAATGTTGGCTACTTTAGCACTAATTTCATTGATCAGATTTCAGACCTTGATGGAGACTTTCCAGTGCAACTATGGACTCAGATATGGGATAGACATTACCCCTATTCTTCTTTTGTTTCATTCTTTAATAATTTTAGTTCTATTATCATCAGGATGTTAGGTACCCTACTAGATAGGCCTCCTAATTTTTTTAGAAGAATATTAAGGCCATCATGGTTAAAAGATAATGCCAAATTAGATCATTACGAGGGGGATGCCTTTTTGTTTGAACATGTTTTAGTTACGAGGGTCTATGCATGCCCACACCCCCTACATACACTACCAAAGTATATACCTCTTGAGTTGGAAATAATGGAATTTTTGTGGCAACTTATTTTGATGGATAGGGAGAACTTAGGCCCTAAATTTCACAAGGGAACATTCTCATGTAGATTTTTCAAGATAGGGGATTTTACAATTGGGAAAGAGTTGATTGACCAAATTCATGAATACTTGAGGCTCTACAATTTTTCCTCTACCCCATATAGAATCTATGACCCTGAGAGTGTGGTTAGAAATGCATTGAAAGAAATTAGAAATTATATTCTCCCTAAAAAAAAATAACTACCTCAAGAAGAAATCATCAGGAATATTTTGATTGAAAGTGATGTAGAAGATAGACCGAGGAAGTTTGAAGACATTTAGAGGGTAGAGAAAGAGATGAAGAAGAAGGATCCTAATTTTGAGGATTTTTGTATAATGGTTGCCTATCCTTTTAGGCTTGAGAAGATGTTATAGATTTACTATCGTATAACATCTCAATTGCCATAGGCTTTAGGAGAAGAAGACAGGGTGAATCCAAATTCCCTTGAGCCAAATGCAAAATTGCAAGAAGAAGAGGAAGATCATCATGAAGCTTCTGCTTGGGTAGAAAAGGGGAACAAAAGGTAAAAAATTGTTTGCATGCCTGAGAAGGTAAAGGAGAGGACATTGCAACTAATGTCTAGCAAGAGAAAGTATTTTGTTGATATGAGGCAAATTTTTATACAAGAAAGAGATCTACATGTGACTGCAGCAAGGCTGGACAACAAGATCATCCAAGCTGAGAAATTTTTAGAAGATGATGATTTCATCAAGTGTCTAGAGTTCAAGGCTTTTCTATATAAGGTGAAACAAAGTGAGTTAACTCTAATGCTAAAACTTGGAGAGAGTGAAGAGAAAACAACATATCTTATTGAAAAGCTTCTGGCTTAAGACCCTGATAGTGAGACTATGACTGTCAATGATGCCATGAACCTTGTGCAAAGAAGTGGCATGCTGTTGGTACCAAGATGGGATATGGGAACAACCTTTGTGCTGGATCAAATTAGAAGACATGATAAGGCAGTGTCTTATGAAGCCTTTTGTGCTCAATGCCTAAAAAGAGGCTTAGGATTCAATATAGATAGCAAGACATTAACTATGTGGAGATTTTCTACTAAAACAAATAAGCCTAGGCTTATGGATATCCAAGACATAGCTCAAGGTAGTTCCATCACATGGACCTTGGATTCCACCACTAGTAGTGAGATTTCAAGTGCTTTGAAGCATTGCTCTTTCATGAATGAGGCCAAAGTAGGGCATATTGGAAATCAACTTGCTCAAACCTTTAGAGAATACATAGACGTGAGAAAATTATACAAGGAGGAACTGAAAAAGAGCTATGTATTTGAAAAAAGGTTAAAGGAGTTGGAAGAGAAGGTACAAGGGTTGGAGAATGAGGTTTCCTCTCCAAAAGAATGGTTCAAGGAAATGGAGCAAAGCATGATAGAAATGAGGATTAATGAAAGAGAAGGATCCACTAAACAAATCCCACTCTTGACAGAAGATAAAGTAGTAGGAACTGAACAAACAATTGTTGTAATGGAGACTAAGGCTCCTACACAATATAACTAATTGAAGTGGATGTGTTAAAGGGGATGTTGAATCATAGGGTGGAAGTATTAAAGAGGGTGTCCCAAAATGTTCATAGAATTCTCATAGCCTTGCAAGATGCAGAGCATACATGCAATGAAGCCTTAGCATGGTTAACCCCTATCTTTAATCAATGGGGTCCATATATTCAATTCTTTGACAAATTGATTATTTTAATAGCTAAGAAGCCAAAGCTACCAAAAAAAATCTTCATAGTGAAAGAGGCTTTGGAGTCAATTAAAGAATTGATTGGGTTTTTTCACAAGCAAACTACAAGTGATATAGGGGAAAATCAGGATAATAAGTGAAGGTGTGGATAAATTCATTCCTTCCATTGTTGATAGTGACAATAAGTTAAAATATAGGCAGGAATGGTCAAAATCTTTTGATTACATTTTCACATTGGAAAATATTGTAACAATATTTGATGGAAATGTTGATGAAGTGGCCTTCAATGAGTTGATTAATGCTTTATTCAAAGTAGAAGTTGATATGAACTTGTTTGTGGTAGAATCAAGAGCCATTATAGATGCTAGGTGGAGAAAGTTTGTTGATGACTTGGATACTATTAGAGGCACTGATTGGCCTACCAAAAGGGAGATATATGTGTGGAGGCAGTTGGAGAGATCAAGGCTCTACCCATGGGAAGTACTTAGAAGACATTTGATGTAGGCGATGAAGATAGAATAGAGGAAGAATAGGATCATAATAGGGTGTCTTACTTTTGCATGCACTTGCTATAGACACACCTATATTTTAAGAAAAGATTGTACTTGAATACCAAAATGCCAACTATTAGTTTTGAGCTACTTCCCATATCTCTCAAGTGTAGAGAATATTTGTAACTATTTTTGTCTTCACTGTATCTTGTTTTTAATGTCATTCTTTGACATGTGTCTTCCCAAATTATAGCTTGTTGCAATACTTATTCTATAAAAGGATTTCCAAGATTGGGAAGAAGAGTTCAAATTCTTATTCTGTGATGATACATAACATTTTGAGTCGGTCCTAGATTTTTTGTTAAGTACTTGATGTATTTAGCTTATTTTCTATAGAAGTTCGGAGATTAATGGAAGTCTAGTTTTAATCCTATAACTCTATCATAACTATAATATCGGAACTATGTTTTTTATTTTCAAAGAAGTTAATACAAGCAAGCATTGTAGGGTATCTGTGTCTCATAGTTTTGTCTCCATTTTCATGCTTTTGTGATTTTGAGGATGAATAAGCAAGTTTCATTTTATTCAAATCAAGATTGACGAGTTGTATATCATTTTCAAAGTTGATTTTAATTCAAAGAATTAAGTAAATGCTTCTATGGAATGATAAGGTCATTTAGGGTATGAAAGGGATATGATAAGTACAGGAATTGAAGATTAATAGTTGATACATTTAATTGCAAGTCAATTAAATAGATCTAAATGATAATTGATATGATTATGTTTTGATAGTAGATTACGACATTGGTCTTAGGTTGAAGAAGTAAGGAAAATGTCAATATTATCTTAACATGAACACATTTTATAAATCAAAATCATTAAAAAATTACTGTAAAAATGAATGCAATGTTGGTCATTATTTATTGCATGAATCTGTCAAGTTTATTATTGACTATAGTTGGCTTGTCATTTATTTTGCAATTTTAAGAAGTCTCAAGGCCAAATCTACTATGAAGGGTTTTTAGTGCAGAGCATTATTCATAAAAATATTGTCAAATCCTTAGGTTAACCCACCTTGGTTTAACAGAGCCTAATTTGTAGAAAGCATAAGTGCTTTGTTAAGTTGGTCCAGGCCCAAATAAGATATACCTTGTTGGCCTGGTTTTTTCACCTTCAATTTTTTTTTGCAATTTATAGTGAAAAATCCAGTTGATTTTTTGAAATTAGGGGTTATGTGTTTTAAATTATGTTTTTCCCTAGATAAAACCTCTAATTTTGTGTTACCATAGTGTTTTTTGTGCCCTAAGTTTCAGAAATAGGATTGCTTTTGTTCGAATTTTCAAAAGAGCACAAGAAATCTTTTATAAACCCTAAATGCCCTTGAAAAACCTTTATTCCATGATTTTTGTGCAAATCTTTCAATTTTTTTCCCAAAAATCTTTTTAGCTTAGTACATGAGTCTTATAACCTTGAGTTTGTTTGTGGTTGGTTAGTTATTGATTTAAAAATACTTTCTTAACCAAATGGGAGTTATAGTTCTTGATCGTCGATCAAATAAAGATCTACGATCATTGTATTTGTTAGAGTAAAGCATTAATTTAATTTAATTTATTAAATTCTCTTTATTCCCTTCTTAAGATTTCACTTTATACACCTTTTGCATCTCTATTTAATAATTAATTAGTAATTATTAAATAGCTTTTACCTTTTAGGTTACCCTTTTTGGGTTTTGATCTCCTTTTATAAGGATTGATCTTTTGTAATTATCTTACATCTTTTTCATTTCTGAGAATACAATTTGCATATTTTTAGAGCAAAACCCTTACCTCCACTCATCTTTTTCTTCTATGACAGGTTTTTTACATGTAGGTATTCGAGAGATTTTGTGGATTTGTATTGATCAAATCCTTCATGGTATCAAAGCCAGATCTGTTGTAGCTTGTTTGTTATTTGGAGAAAAAGGATAATGAGGGTTTGAAAGAATAGATCTAGAGTTTTTCAGGTATTTCTTGTGAAAATAAGGAGGATTTTTTAAGTAGGTTGAGGCTAAGTAGACATCATAGATGGATTCATAAGGCGTCAAAATCCTCATTTTCATATAAAGTTTGTTGATTTTGGACAATGTTGATCTGGGAGGTAGTTTCTTTTTGCACAATAGGGTCGTACGACCTCTACACATAATTCAAGAAGTAAATTTTTTAAAAAAAATTGCAACAAACAACCTTTTTTTGCTACCGTGGTTAGAAAAAAATTGTTGATGGTCACCGAAACTGTTAGCAGTTGTGGGAACCACTAGTGGTCACCGCCAAAGGTCCTCTAGACCGTTACAGCTTCGGCAACCACCAGCCGACTACCTACTACCTTCGACAGTGGAGCAACCACCAGTCACCACCTCCACTTTGCTTAGTCGATCGATGCACACCTCTGCTCTACCTTTGCTTTGCTTTAGTGGAGATTTATTTATTTATTTTAAAAATAAATTATTTTGTTAGCTTTCGGAGGTGCTTGTCTTTTTTTTGCAATATCTTGAGTGTACAAGGGTCTTTTTTCGATCTAAAAAAAGTGCTAGAAAACTAGTTCCAAGATGTAGATGATGGATCAAGTATTTTTTGGATTATTTTCCAGTTTGGTACCTATTTTGGTGCTTGAAGTTTGTTGATGACTTCCATCTTCAGGGGGGGCATAACTTCTTCATTATAGCTCTATTTTCCATTCTAAAAAAAGCGTCAAAAAACTCTTCTCAATCACTTTCTAGCTTATCTATCATTTCACTAGTATTTTGTACTAGGTATTTGTGATTCATATCTAAAACTATTTTTCTCTTTTCTCATTTATGCTTTCCTTTTGTAACTTGGGGTTTGGTTATTTGCATTGTGGGGGGTGCTTTTATATTACTTTATGTTATTATATTAGCATATCAGAAACATTCAAAAAACCCCTTCTAAAACAATGGCCGAGACCTCTTCTAGTCTAGTACTTCTAATCCCACATAACTATCATATATGAAAATCCCATAAGCAGGAACCTCTCCATTCAAAGGGTTTGTGGTCTTGTCTAGACATAGTGCAACTGGTTTTTCAGGGTTAATACCAAACTTGGCTATACAGGAATAAGATGGATGGAGCCATGTGTTTGATTTCTTTGAGTATTTTAGATATCTTACAATTTCATCTTGAAGAGTGTTCTGTAAGGAAACTTGGCAACAAAGAATATAACCGTTTCCACATAACCCATAATAGATCTAAAATAAACACAGAATTAAAATCCACATGCAAGAGAATAGAAAACATACCCACAAAATGTGACAGAAGATATACCCTGGGAAACCCTCATTGAGGGAAAAACCCAGCCTCCAAAAGCATCCATCACCATGTATTATTCAGCAAAAATACCATTGCCATACAACCATGGAAGCCTTCATGGCCATAGCCACAACCGAGAAAACTATGTGAACAAGCATGAATCCACACATCCCATGCCATGCTTTCAACCTTCACAAATGCTCCCTTGGCTAACCTGTCAAGCCTTGTCTTGCTCGACTCTTGCCTTTTGTCTTCTCCTTGTCACTCTCCCTCTTTTTTTTTCTCACTCTACAACAACTACCCTTGTGGCTGCTTATATAGTAGCAAGTCCCACAAAACCACTAAGTGGTATTACATAAACCATGTGCTAAAATCATATGCCACCTAACCCACTGACCCCACATTTAATATTAGGCATTTAATTCTTTTCACCAATATTAAATAATTAAATAAAATATTTTCACAATGTTACAATACAACTCATCAAGAATATTCCATGGGAATCTTTACATGTTGCACGTCCATCTAGGCACAATATTACATAATAAAACAAAACAATAAAATAACAATATTATGCAATGTGTGCAACACCCATTATCTCAACAATCTCCCACTTGTTGTATACATTGCATAGGGTCAATCCGTAGCGACATAAATGAACAAGGAAACAATCCCTCCCAGCACATCCACCATCATGGATCAAAATACACCAAGTGCTCCATCCTGGTACCTGCAACAAAATCAAAGTATCTAGCATCTCGAACATGAATGATCTCACCTCCTATTATGCCACTCCCACTAGACATACATAGAAGCCATCCAAAGAGAAAACCACCCAACCTGTCGCATTAGAAGATCATAAAATCCTGTACCAACTGAAATTCCAAGCACAAAAACCTGATCCAAAGGTAATCACATGTATCTGTAGTTGTCAAAATATCCATAGTTGAAATAGCACCCACAACAAAGTGCCAAACCCATCCAACTATCCATACCTCAAAGGTATAACAAGTGAATCTTATATCACCGACATATCCAATCTATAACCTGCAATCACAAGCCTCAAGAGCAATACTTGCCACATATATACCAAGAAGCTCCCACTGCAAAAGATAATGTCAAATCTATAACCAGTCTACTCACAACATCTCAAAGAAGTGAATCCATGTAGTATCAAGGACATCCACAATACATAAACCAATATCCTACAAGGAAAAAATTCTCATAACAAGTCTCCAATAGTTTCCAAGTTCTCCACAACCAACAGAGGAAAGAGATAAAGAAATAACCATGTCATCTCTCACATGACAAACATGAGCACAAACTAGTGATCACAATCTCTAACCAATCTCAAATCCAATGTAGTCAAAACTAAACATCCAGGAAGATAACCAAGACCAGAGAAACCATGCAAATCATAACATGTATCATGTCCTTCTACACACACCTCTAGATGTAAACTGTGCAAGTATGATCTCCTCCATAAAATCCCAACAAGAAGCCTCAACAACACCCAAACCATACCATATAACTAATCATGGATGTAAGCCTCTCACAAGAAGATCAAACTCAATAAAACCATTCCTAAATCAAGGAATAACCATTCCTAATCCAAGGAATATGCCCAATAAAACCATCTCCCAAACTCAACCAGCATAAAAACATATGCACATGGAGATAACCAATGCTAAAACCATCTCTCAAATGAATCCTCTAGAACTAACTCATGTACCATAGCTCAAGATCCATATCCATGAAAGACAAGCATAAATATAATGCAACTGAGAGAAACAATGGGCTATACCTCTCAAGTAGCAAATTGCCGAGTAGACCAAGAGTGGGGAATGAGAATGCTCATCAAGATACCCAAGTCTCCAACCAAGACTCATCTAAGAACAATATCCTCTCAAGTCCATATCAGGTGACTGCCCCTTGGACTTCTTGCTGAAACCATCAACCGTCCAAACAAATACTTCTCTAATCCAAGAGAAATCAGCGTCACCACCGTCTCTAAGTATACATGAGCACCTGTAACCAATCAATCCATGCCAACTCCAAATGCAACATACCAATATCATGAAGTATCCA
This sequence comes from Cupressus sempervirens, assembly GCA_028749045.1. Taxonomy (NCBI): domain Eukaryota; kingdom Viridiplantae; phylum Streptophyta; class Pinopsida; order Cupressales; family Cupressaceae; genus Cupressus; species Cupressus sempervirens. Next base: position 783,280,501 of record CM053793.1, on the reverse strand, counting down.
GCTTATGATCAGTGTACTCAATACTAAGAAACTAAACCAAGATCAATGTCAAAGTTCCAACCATGGCCTTAGGAACATAAACATGACAACATGATCTTACCATCTCAACTAAAGAGATAACATGCTCCACATGAACACACCATAACATGTCACAACTCTAAACGCGTATCAAGAGTATACCATGACATAATAATGAAACCATCCTCACACCAAGGATAACATGCCAAATAAAAATATAAACCACACCTTTGCCAAGAACCCTGTGAGTCCTCAAGATGCAACCATCTCCACACACCATGAAGATAACCAAGAACTCCATGAGTTCTCAAGATCTAACCATCTTCAAACACTCAATAAATATATCAATGCCAACAACTCCCACTCAACCGTGGTACCAAGTCACCTATGGCATCATAAAATCCATCCTCTCTAAACCAAGAAGATATAAACCAAACTAGGAACTAATCCTGCACTGTCACCCCATCACTGTCACAAGCTCCCACTAAATTGTGTATCCAAGCTATCCATGACATATGATGAAAAAATCCATCCTCTAACCATGAGAATCAACCAAGGTATCAAACCATCAAAGAACTCAAAGTGCACATCATGAGCTCCTCAAAAGGAACCAAATAACCATGATCCTCAACCAAGAAGATATACCACCATAACCAAATCAAAAAATCCAAGCTAATGAACATAAAGGATGTACCTGTATATCCAATCATGTCATGCCAAAATCCATAGCACCATGATCACATCCATGAACCGAGCATCTGGCTCTCAAAGTATGTCCAACCTGTCAGCATAGTCAACCACAATCCTCTACCATAACTGTACCTGGTAACAACATCTCATCCCTTCTACATGAAGATAAAATCATGTGACTTAGGGCATAGACAACCCAAATCCAAGCCACCAATCTGAATATGCACCAATAATGAAAGATCAATGGGCAAAGACAACCCATAACCAAGCTATAAATGCAACCTGTAAGTATAGACCGCTTACAACACTGCACAACTTGTAGACCCAACAAGTCGTCATGCATATCCAAATCCAAACATTGATAACCATATCATCATGAGACCAATCTGAAATATGAATTTAGTATACAATGACATCAAATCTTAAATTTCCAATGCCATAAACTCACAATGTTACCATAGTCAAAATATACCATAAACTGTTCAGATAAATATATCAACAAACAAATCATGCCAAACCTACACCAAATTTGAACCAATGTGTAGAGCTCTCCAAGAGCTTTCTGTTGACTACTCAAAGTCCAAAATCCAACTCCGTATGCCCAAGTTATGCCCCAATTTGTGCTCAAAATAAATAACATCTGACTTTAGGGCTCTTAAAACCTAACAAAATTTTACAATCATAGAACCAAACTTACACCATCTTGTAGTGCTCTGAATTAGCTTTCCAACGCATGTAAGAACTCTGAAATCTGATATTCTGAGAGAAAGTTATGGTTGTTTTACTAAGACAGTCTTTTTACCATTTTCAGTACGATTTTTCATTTTTTTTTCTTTTTCAGTTTCAAAAATTCCGACGGGATTAAATTTGACGGCCATCATGGGCTGAAACTACAAAAACTCTTTCATTTCCTCTGAACTTGGCCAAACTAGGGCATATTATATATCAAAATTTATGAAAATGTCAACCCAGATCCAATGGTGAGGTCTGTTTTTACCCAGGAGGTCATTTTTGCATGCTACCCCCCAAAACTCTCATTTAAATGAAACATCCGAAAAACTCTTTATCCAACAATTTCACATGCCCAAATATTTTAACATCCTATCATAACAGCAAACCCAAAACCCTTAGATCTACAATAAATCATTCATATATCTTGCCCTTTCTTTTATCCTCTCATGCATTCCCATGGATTCAATCTAGGGTTACAATAATAATAAAACCGTAGCTCTGATACCACTTGTAAGGAAACTTGGCAACAAAGAATATAACTGTTTCCACATAACCCATAATAGATCTGAAATAAACATGGAATTAAAATTCACATGCAAGAGAATAGAAAACATACCCACAAAATGTGACACAAGATATACCCTGGGAAACCCTCATTGAGGGAAAAACCCAGCCTCCAAAAGCATCCATCACCATGTATTATTCAGCAAAAATACCATTGCCATACAACCATGGAACCTTCATGGCCATAGCCACAACTGAGCAAACTATGTGAACAAGCATGAATCCACACATCCCATGCCATGCTTTCAACCTTCACAAATGCTCCCTTGGCTAACCTGTCAAGCCTTGTCCTGCTCGACTCTTGCCTTTTGTCTTCTCCTTGTCACTCTCCCTCTTTTTTTTTCTCACTCTACAACAACTACCCTTGTGGCTGCTTATATAGTAGCAAGTCCCACAAAACCACTAAGTGGTATTACATAAACCATGTGCTACCTAACCCACTGACCCCACATTTAATATTGGGCATTTAATTCTTTTCCCCAATATTAAATAATTACATAAAATATTTTCACAATGTTACAATACAACTCATCAAGAATATTCCATGGAAATCTTTACATGTTGCACGTCCATCTAGGCACAACATTACATAATAAAACAAAATAATAAAATAACAATATTATGCAATGTGTGCAACACCCATTATCTCAACATGTTCCACTCCTCAAAAAATGTGGAACAAGTTTAAAGACTTGTTTGGCACAATCAATGAGTTCAAAGCACTTCAAATAGAGGTAGAGTTTACTTCTCTTGTACCTAATGTTTTCCCCTCTATTAAGGACTTTCTTATGAGGCTCAAACAACAGAGGACTTTGTTATAGAGATGCAGGAAAGATAAGACATATAAGGAGTGCATCTACCTAATTCTCTCAAAGCTTTGAGGAAACTTTCAAATTTTCTCTTCTACCTTCTATTCCACTATGGATGCCTTGGGTCCCAGATTTACCATGCCCACTTTTCAGGTTTTTTATGACCGATTGACTAGAGAGCAATCCAAGCTTACACAATTGGATACTATCACTGGCTCAAAGACTCAAGCATTGGTTGCTCAGACATCTATAGGGAAACAAAAGAAGAAATTGAAGCACAAGATAGATTCAATAGGCAATGCGAGTTCCTCCAAGCCTACTTCTAAATCAAATGCACAAAAACCCTCTCAAAAGGGTAAATCTTCTAAGTCCACTGAGTCATCCTCGAAGACTAAGAAGTTCATAGGTGATCCTTATAGTTTTTGTGGCAAGGAAGGACATCCAATTTCGAGGTGTTGAAAACATCTTGAGGCTTTAAAGGAGGCCATGCAACAACACTATATTGCTTCTCTGAAGCTAGCACCTCCTCCCTCATGGAAAGGACATGCTCTTTTTGCACTAGCATTATCCTCTACAACTACTTGGATTCTTGATTTTGGAGCTTCACATCATATGACACACTCACTCCTCACTTGCTTAGAGTATTACTACATAGATTACAATTGGTGATTCTTCTTAGCTTTCAATCATATGTTTAGGAACTATCTCTTTAGAAGGTTTTTGACTACATGACATTCTCTTGGTTCCAGCCATTTCTATGAACCTCTTGTCTATCTTTTAGATTTATCATTCAAGATCTAGAAAGATAGTTGAGTTTCACCACATGATGTGGTTATTTGAGACCTCCATGATCTTGACTTGGTTATTGTTAGAAGTTGTAATCTTTCCTTGGTGTGTTTATAAACCAAGGTTTGACCTCCTTTCTTTATTGTTATAATATATTAGGATATAAGCCAAGGTATCCTAATATATTTCTTTTTTGTCCTTTTTCCACTACATCTTATTTTGTCGTCTAGTGGAATATGTGAGGACAAATATTTATTGTAATTTGTAATTTAGATTATTCCTCCTTAAGAGGAATCTCACACTTGGCCTCACACACTTATGAATGGTGGCATTCATAGACATGGGAATTACATTCTAACTCCTCTCTCTCATCTCTATATAAGAGATGACCCTCCTCTCTCATTTCTTATGAGGTTTCTTCCTCTTCTCAATTATTGTATGAGTGATTGCTCTCTCTCTCTCTCTCTCTCTCTCTCTCTCTCTCTCTCTTCTTAGGCTTTTCATGCCTCATTCATAATGTCACAAGGGGTTTTCTTTGCTTTCCCCTTTTCAAATATCTTGTCTCATGGTGTTGGATCTTGAAGCTTTCTCTCTCCTATCTTATGGTAATATCTTTTCATGCATTAACTCGCTTAGATTCTTTCCTGGTATTGCTTATTTACATATTTCTTTTTCCATTTCTAACAGTTATTGCTATAGGGAGTGTTGATCTTTAGTCTCACTTATATTAGTTCAATGGCTTTGAGAGATCTAATTCTACAAGTGTTTCTCTCATTGCTCATGCTGACACAGTGAGAAAGCTTTGGCATGAGCATTTTGGCCATGTCAACTACATATATCTATAGCAGATGAGTACACATGAGCTAGTGATTGTTACCTCAGATCTCTTGTACTGACCATGTGTGTCAAGGTTGTGCACTTGACAAACATCATAGAGATCCTTTTCTAGTAGGTAGATCCACACATGCTAAGGCACCATTGGAGTTGATACACAGTGATCTTATGTCATTTTCCACTCCATATTTTTTACGTGCTTGATATGTGCTCACCTTTATTGTTGACTTCTCTAGACACACATGGGTGTACTTTTTGAAGTAAAAGGCTAACATCTTTGATTCATTTTGAATCTTTAAGACATTTTGGGAGAAGCAGTCTAGTCTTTTAGTTAGTTGTATATGCACTGACAATGGGGGGGAATATGTGAATCAGTCTTTCAGAGATTTTTGTACTGAGCATGGTTTATAAAATTAGTTCACATTTTACCCACACTCCACAATAGAATGGGGTTGCATAGAGAAAGAACAAGACATTATAGGAGATGGCCAATTATATGATATAATCTTGAGCTATGAGTTCTTCATTTTGGGTTGAGACTATCAATTGTGCCAACTATATTCAAAATTAGATGCCTCACAATTCATTGCAACACTTGACTCCTGAGGAGGCTTGGACTCATGTCAAGCCTGATGTTTCTACTTTTGGCATTTTTGTTAGTGAGGCTTGGCCATTTATTCCAAATGCTCAGCAGAAAGCCATGGTGAGGAAGAGTCAACCACTTATTTTTGTTGGCTACTATGAGGATGTTAAGGCATATAGTTTGTTTGATCCTGATTCTAGAGATGTCTTGTTTCAACGAGATGTTCAGTTTGATGAATGTTATCCTCCATCTCCAACTTCTTTCTCACTACCTAGTACTTCCTCTACTCCTCCATTGAATTATGCATCCTCTAAGGAAGATCTTGATATTGATCCCCCTTCACAACCTCCACTAGAAGTTATGCAAGTGTCCAAGTGGGCTTGTGATATTGTTGATGCAGTTGGACCTTTGGCAGGTGATCCCATAGATACTCATCACACTTGTGCTTAGACTGTTAGTAGTGGCCTTTTGAGTCATGTCATTTCAGATGATCCTTAGAGTATTTCACAAGTGATAGGAGACTTAGAGTGGGATAGGGTTATGGATGAGGAGTACTCTTCTTCGATGAAGAAACACACATGGGATCTTTGTCCTCTTTTGAAAGGAAAAAACTTGATTTGGTGCTGTTGGGTGTATCATACAAAGTATGCTACAGATGGTTCTATTGATAGGTACAAGGAACATCTTGTTGCTAAAGGGTTTTCACAGGTTGAGGGTATTGATTACTCCAAGACCTTTGCCCCTTTTGCCAAGATGAATTCTATTTGCCTTGTACTCTCTTTACTGGCTTCACAGGGATGGATAGTTTTTCAGATGAACATGAAGAGTGCTTTTTTGCTTGGAAACCTTCATGAGGAGATCTATATGGAGCAGTCTCATGGTTTTGTGTGAGACTCTTCATTGGTATGTCAGCTTTAGAGGTCTTTATATGGTCTCAAACAGGCTCCTAGGGCTTGGTATGAGAAGATGGATTCCTTCTTGCTTGCTTCACTATTCACTTGGTGTCATTCTGATCCTACAATTTACATTCAACATCATGGGCTTGACTTATTGATACTTGTGCTTAATGTCAATGACCTTATAATCATAGGAAGCTTAGTCTCCATGATACAGGGTGTTCAACAAGCATTGAGAGAGCAATTTGAGATAACAAATCTTGGACTTCAACACTATTTTTTGGGTCTACAGGTTGTTCAGCCTTTGAATGGGATAGCCATACTCTAGTAGAAGTATGATCTTGATATGCTTTAAAGATTTGACATGCTTGATTGCAAGCCTCCCCCCACACCTTTTTAGTTAGATGTTGTTTTATTTACCACTTGCTCTGCTCCTATAGTAATTACCACTCTATACAAACAACTTGTGGGTAGTTTTTTGTACCTAACACACACACACACGTCCTTGTATTTCCTTTGTTGTTGGACTTGTCTCTTGATTCTCCCATGATCCTCATGAGAGTCATTAGCAAGCTTCCAAACATATCTTGTGGTATATTAGAGGTACAACATGTTATGACATTGACTACACATCAGGGCATCCTCACATTATTGGTTTCACAGATTCAGATAGGGTTGCTGATATTAATGATCGCAAGTCTACTTCTGGTTTTGTATTCTATATTGGTTCTAGTCCTATCACATGGTCTTGCAAGAATCAACATGCTCACACATTATCATCTACAAAGGTAGAATACAGGGCAATTGTATTGGCTAGTCAGGAGGTTTTGTGGCTTCAATAGTTGATGTTGGATTTTCTCCTGATAGTCCCACCTTTCTATGATGTGACAATCAGAGTGTTATACACATTTCATGCAACCTAGTTGAGCATCATCAGACCAAGCACATTGAGCTTCACATGCACTTCATCAGTTATCTCATTTAGGATGGTACTTTGAGCTTGGAGTACATTCCTACTACTGAATAGGTTGCAAACATCTTCACTAAACCTTTTGCATCCCTATAGTATCTTTAGCTGCATTATATGCTTGGGGTGAAGGAAGTTGTCCTTGGGGGATCTTAGTGATGAGTCCTTCCTTCCTTCTTTTTCATGCTATCTCTTTTTTTAGTAGAGTTTTTTCACTGGGTTTTCTCTATTTCCCTGTTTCATAGAGATTTAGTTGTGATTGGGTACCTTATTAGACCTTGTTGTTGGGACCCAAGTTTTCTTTTAGCATTGCATTGTAGTTTCCTTGCTCTTTCTACATTGTTTATAGCTGCATTGTTGCTCATCTTAAGGGGGGGTGTTAGAGTAAAGTTTAAATTTAATTTAAATTAATTAAATTCTCTTTATTCCCTTCTTAATATTTCACTTGATGCACCTTTTGCATCTCTATTTAATAATTAATTAGTAATTATTAAATAGCTTTTATCTTTTAGGTTACCCTTTTCAAGTTTTGGTCTCCGTTTACAAGGATTGATCTTTTATAATTATCTTACATCTTTTTCATTTCTGAGAATACAATTTGGATATTTCTGGAGCAAAACCTTGGCGTCCTCTCATCTTTTTCTTCTATGACGTGTTTTTTACATGAAGGTATTCTAGGGCTTTTGTGGATTTGTATTGATTTGAAAATCCTTCATTATTCTCACAAATTGAAGTTGCAAGGTTCTTAACTAAAGCGAGAAGGCAAGAGGATGATGCATGGAAGTTGGTGGGACCTATTTCAACCTTGGGCAACAAATGAACAGATGTTAGATGAGTTGGCATATGGGTGAAATCTAATTGGTTGATGATGCTGATGTAGATGGCAGAGTTGCAATCTTGTAAGTACCGTTGATCAAATATAGATCTACAACAGTCATATTCTTCCAAATTTAAGTTGCAAGGTTTTTAACCAAATCAAGAATATGACGTGATGCCATGTGCCTAAGTGGGCCCTATTTTATGAAGAAGATGCAGTTGAAATTAGTATTTTCATGACTGTTGATCAAATTTTTCATAGAATGAAAGTGCTGGATGATTACTCAGATCAAGGATGTGACCATTCGACATGTGTCTATGTGGGCCACATGTTGTATACAATCACAGGTAAAGTTCTTCATCATTGATCAAATAAAGATCAACAACTATCACTTTCTCACAAGATAAAGTTGCATGTTTTTTAACTAAAGAGAGAAAGAAACAACATGACATGTGGCAGGTTTCTCTAAAGGTTGTGCAGTCATAATAATTTAAAACATAACCATCTAATTATTTTAGATCAACGATCATTTTTCAAAATTACAATGTTACATGAAAATCTAATTGTTGGAGAAATTAATACTGATCAATGCCAATTCATGTGAAGGGAACTATGCATAAAATAGGCAATTCAATTAATTATTGAATACTGCACAATAGATATTTCAGAGTGGAGCAAGAACTAGAGCAGATTGTGATTTCTTGAGTGATGAAGTGTTGATTTTCTAGTGTCATAAGCATTTACAGGTAAGTGTAGATATCTTTTGGTCTTTTGAGATGTTCTTCTCTAAACTATTTTTATTTTAAGAATTGCAAAAAATGCCTCCATGACGTAATTTTTCTGGGAAGATAGATTATCAACATAGTAATGTGCATGATGACTTTTTAAAACAACTACCTCAATCCACAGATGAACTAGTGAAAGGGAAGGAATTGGTTTTGAATAACCCTAGGTTGCAAATCAGTGAGGGTTTGTATGATAAATCTAACTGGTTAAGGGATGTAGAGACATATGTTGAAGGTATGGAATTATTTAGGAAATGGTTTTTAGAGAGAAATCATGACACTCCATCGAGTAATGTCTAGAAATTTGACATTGGCAAGCTAGTAGTTCTTGATGTATCTTTTGATGATGACCTCTTGATGATGATAGCAAAAAGATATGATCCAGTGTTGAGGATGGTCAAGAATCATTCTAGAGATAATTTGGGTAAAGTTGCACCAGAGCTAATTAGAGAAGTTTTTCATTTGAACCCTAATTATGCATTGCAAAAACAAATTGATTTTGAAGACCTACAAGCTAGGTATGATGCTCAAAAGGTTTAACTAAGAAAAGGGCCACTACAAGAATGTTTTGTGAAGATAAGACATTTGCCCTTGGTTACAATAAATACCCTTGAACCATTGCTAAAGAAATATTTCAATCCTAGAGCACAAGCATTTTATTTTTCTCTCTGCAAGATATTTGGAATGGATGAATAGGATCACATCCAAGGATCTATAGTTTTTATCATGGCTCAGACATTGCAATATGACATGAGCTCAATCTTTGATTTTGTCATATATTTAGCATAATAAATTCACAATGGGTTGATAGGTATTAGTAAGGCTAAAGTAGAAAAATCTTTCTCTAGTAATCCCTTCTTATGTACATATGTTTCTACAAGGGTGTCTCTATTTTCTCTAAAGAGATGAAGTTGGAGCTGGAGAAGGATGGACAAAAGCTCCCTATTCAATTGTGGAATGCAGACATGACCTAGGAAGTCACTGATGCCATCTTTGTCAGATTTGATAAGTATTTTGTGTCTAAGTTGAGGGTCTTCTTGACTAGAAGTAATCCTCGAATACCTCAGCTTTTGTTATAATTAACTAGACCCAAGGATTTTGCTTAAGGACTAAAGGTTACTCACAATTAGGGAGATATTATCCCATATTTAGTCTCTATCATATTTAGAGTATATGGTTTCCTAGGGTAGCCTCATGTCTTACCTTATCAAATGCCATTAAAAGTTGGAATGTTAACCTCATAATGGTTTTTGACAATTGAGTGCCAATATACTTAACCACTTTCTATATTGGAGCTGAGTACACCATGTATGCTGAGCCACAACATGAGCCGAGTCAAGGAAGACTTCAAGTGCCGAGTAATCTTTAGGTGCCGAGTAGCCTTCAAGTGCCGAGTGAAGATCAGGTGCCGAGTTAAGTTCAAGTGCTGAATGACTTTAGGTGCCAAGCATGATACAAGTGCTAAGTGATATTTAAGTGTCGAGTTACAGATGATGCCGAGCAATACAGAAATGCAATAGGAGCCGAGTAAGACAATTTGTTATTAGTGCCGAGCATCTGAAATCAGCAAGTGCCAAGTAACATAGAATGTACATATGAGTTTGTAACTTCATTGATTCATATGTAAACTGTTTTCATGGCTGACATATGACAAATCTTGAAGGATTAAATGATAAGATCAAATATATTGTATTTTCTATGCAATCTACATACAGCCAATAAGAAAAATGGAGAAGGCATGCAACCAATAAGAAAAGTGCAAGGAATGAGTGGGAAGCAAATATTCAATATGGATCGTAGATCCATACCTAACCCTAAGTCTTCGAATGTCTTTATAAGGAGACAAAATCTCATTAGAAAGAGAAGTGGATGTACAAGGGTGTGGAAGGAACACTATTTCAGAGTAAAGAGTATTAGATCTCAGAGGATCAAGATTAGAGAAAGCAGATCAAGTGCCTGTATTCAGCAAACGAAGGATTGTAAGTTATCAGGTTTATTGTACCTAATACTCTCTAGCAATTGTATTAGAATGAAAAACCCTATGGTGATAGGTTAGCTTAACAGCTATTTTGTAGATCCTTTAAATAGGTGATTAAATCCTTTAACAAGGTGACACTTCATGTAAAGTGTTTGTAAATCCTTTAACCAGGTCACTATTGATACAGTGTAAAGCCTTTAACAGGGTAGACCATCAGAAGTGGTTAAATATTATTACTGCAATGATTTTGTGGGTATCATCCCCACCCTAGTTTTACCTTCTTATTTCTGGAGGGTTTCTGGGTTACCAAAATCTCAAGGGTTATGTGGTGATGCTTATGTGTTTTTCATAACTGTCTGATATGTTCATATGCATGCAATCTACTTTTAGTTAAAAAGTTTTAATGGTTAAAATATAGTACTTCTGATTCACCCCCCCCTCTCAGAAGCATTCTTCCTATTTGAATATTCCAACATGGAATTGTAGAAATCATTTGGCAGATAGGAGGACTTGAAGAGAAGGAGCTTCTAGGGCAGTCAAGAGGTACAATCTTTCCAAGTTTCACTGTTGTTCATAATTTTGTAGTTACAAAAGGAGGTTGGAAACACTTGAGAATATTTTTAGATAGGTATCAAATGGCACAATCTCATGCACATTTTAATGATACTAAGGGTTTTTATGATACGTTTAAACAAAGGACAAAGGCTAGATCTTATGAACATTTTGTATGCTTCCTTGAAGATATAATTAGAAATGAATTTTCCTTGCATAAGCAAGAGATCTAGAAAGGAAAATGTAAGGTTTATAACAGGATCCTTGAATTCATTAGTGCTTTGGAACCCAAATATAATTCGTTATTAGATGAAAAATATTGGGGGGATAAGGTTAATATGCTTATGAATAATTTTTCTGGGATTATGAAAACTTTGAATGAAAAGAAAACCATCTTAGTCCAAGCTTATCCAAATTAGGCTGTAGAGATAGAAAGGAGATTAGCTAGAAAAGTTATCATAAACCTAAGATACTACACATTATAAAGAAAACTAGGGTATGTGGTAGCCAAGAGTGTACAACTCATGTCTCTTTATAAAAGACAAATTTCAAAAATCCCACCTATTGAACTTGCTACAAAGACGCAAAAACTAGAGTAGGATTCTTCTTCTAGGGTTAAATAATATTCTACCATTCAAACCCCTATTCGTATAGATGTGATGACTCTTTAAGAGAACAATTGAAATAGATAAGAGGTGAGACGGACACTGCCATAACAACAATAGAGATGGAAGAAGGAATGCTTCAAGAGCCTCCCATGCCAGCATTAGCCCTAACTATAGGAGAATTTTAAGGTAAAGAAATTGATCATGTGGTGGAAGAGGCATCTAAGAAGTTCTTAGATGATGAAAGCTTTGTTAAATCAAGGACATTTACTCAGTTTTTGTGGAGAAGAAACATTAACAATTTTGAGGCAAAGTGCAAAATGGTTAAAATAAAGCAACCTGATAGACATGACTCTGAAATTGAACAAGAGGTAAAAGCTAACCTCATAGAAGAATTTTTATAGATAACCCCTGAAGGGGTAAGACACATGCTAAAGGATTTAGGGGTTATGATACTACTAGAATAGGACATTGCCAATGTAATGGTTTTTGACACAGTAAGAAAGGAAAAAGACAACCAGTTTAAGATTGAGGAAGAAGTCTTGTAGGCCCATAAGGGGTTAAAGTATAGTGATGATCATCAAGCCTTGGTGATATGGTCCATCCAAAAAAGGAGACAAAGCTAGAATTCAAGAGTTCTTAGATTTTGAGCACACAGGCAGTCTCATGGTTTACAAAATAGATGAGGTAGACAGTGAGAAGGTGTCTCAAATGAATAAAGAAATGGTGAATTTTAGAGCTATGGTTGTAGCTAAAGATAAGAATAAGTCCTTAGAATTGAATGCTAAATTTGAAAAGGTCTTAGAGGCCTACGAAGAAAGAGGAAATAAAATACACCAACTAGAAGGTGTGATTTCTCAAATGGAGAATCAGTTGGGGAAAAGAAAAGTAGAATCTACACAGCATAGGATTACTTATCCTCGTCCCCTAGTGCCACCTTTTAACATAGTTCCAATTATAGATTTCCCAAGTACTCCACAAGAGCCCCAATTGTATACAACTGAAGAGCTTGAAGAAGAGAAAACTAATTTATGGGCAATGAATGTAGAATTGGGTATAATGTCATGCTCATATTTTCCTACCCAAAATAAGAAATAAATTTCTTTAAAGGAAGACATGATTAAGATAACTATTTTCAACTACAAATTTCAGATCCACACTATAAGGAAATGAAACTTTGATTAACTAATTGATTTGAACTCAAAAGTGCTTTAGATTTCCATTTAACAGTCTTTCAAATATGCATCTTAATAAGACATAGAACTATTTCTTTTATTTTCTTTGTTTTCTTGTATTCGAATAGGAATCCTTTCATACATCACAAATTTAAGATCACAAACTTCTCTTTTGCATTGAATCATATACACAATCTTAAATCAAGTAGCAAGGCTTAGCTTTTATAAGTTTCATTTTCATTTCTTTGCAAGATACAACAATAATTATCAAAACCATTCACACAAGTGCCCTTTTCCACCTTACCATAGTGGCATCATGAGTCTTCTTGTGCCCTAGCCATACCCTCGGGCAAGAGAACTCATTTCAACCAAGAGATCATGGATGCAAGCCTAAGAGTTCTCTCTAAACACTATGTAATAAATTTTCTAACAATATTTCATCTCAATAAGTAAGAACTACTCTAAATGTATATAAGTTACTTATCTTTTCAAGAGCTCTCCCTTTAGATGGATCTTCATCTTCAACCAAGAACCATTCCTCCTCTTCCTCCATCTTCTTCTTCCTCTCCATATTTCTGTCATTCTCCCCTCCTCTTCTACATATATCTTCCCCTTTTCATCTCCAACAATGGTGAAAAAGTCCCTCCTCCAAAGTCTTCCTCCCTCTTTAATGAAGGCACATGGCTCTCTTATCAATCTGTCATAACCCATTGTTTCCCACTATTCATTTTCGTCACATTTGAAGTGGGGCCATTTTGAGGTGTCATAATGTAAATTTTAACCATGATTTGACCCTCAACTAACCCCCAACCTTAGGTAGTATAAGTGGGTTAGGTTATTTTAACCCAGAATGCACTCTAGGATCCATTTTAACCCCTCTAAAGTCCAACTTTAGTTCATATCCGATTTTACAAAAAGTTTGCATTGAGGTCGACTTTGATTGTTGTACAAGAGTTGGCATAGTTTTCTCAAAGGTCTTCATAATCATTCGATTAGGCCTTCATAATCATCCACTATACAAATTCAAATTTAACATCAGTAACTCAAACATATAAATATAAGACTATAAACATTAATACATATCCTTGAATTAACCATCGATCAACCTATTAGATCAATATCATATTCCAACATCATTTCTTCAGAATCATTTGCATATGAAATTCATTTACAAATAAGTATCATTCTTTTTACTTTAATTGCTCTAATTACAAACTTTTCAAGAATAATAACCACATTAATAATTCATAGCATATGTATCAAAACACCTTACACCTTACACATACATTAATCAAATTTATCAAGCATAAGTACTTACTCTCACTAATTATAGGATTCAAATCATAATATCTCTTAGAATAACATAACAAGTATCACTAGTATTCATTGTGTTATCTATATTCTATTCATTTCTGTACTTCTTTATTTTGAATTAAAATGATACATAATTTACTTCAAAACAATAATCACATAATGCAAACTTGATTTCCATTTTCATAGTCACCTTATGTAGAATGTATTTACCACAACACAATATCTATTCAATTCAATTGGCCATAATTTCAATTACTAAAACTATCTAATTATCATGATGAGATAAGATGAATAATATAAATTATTTATCCATAAGGTAACTCACTTTAACTAATCAAGATGTTAACATAAATTACACAATTCATCATAGTGTGAATTAGTTCTAATGCTACGAGTCTCATAAACTACTAAACTATCGTATCATATGTAAAGAGGTCCGACCATTTCTATTTGTAATTATTTTCAATTGTATGAACAAAATCCACAGTTGATCATAAGTTGAGTCTAACTTTGCACATTAATTAAATAAGTAGAATTCTTCTATACAAAGTATCACATCCACATTTGCACCTAATATTTAGATGGTTACGAATGATAAGTCAATCTTTTTTAAACAATACTAATCATAGCAAGTCACATAAGGATTCTCCCTAATCATGTTATTGCATAAGTCTTATAATGTTCTTCTAATGAGAAAATTAATATTTGCTACTAATCAAATTATATTGTAGACAAATTAACAATCGTTCTAGTCCTTACTTGGATGGGACCTTACATATAAAACATGAAAATAGGATAAGAGATACAATCCTGTATCTAGTGGACAAGGTAGGATGGCCTACTTTTTGCTTGGAATTGTCAAAATTAGTAGAAATCTGGAATGAATTGGTAAATAATGAGGAAGCCTTAAGGCCAATTGTGAATAAATGGATTAGTAAGGACAATGATGTCACTATCTTATGTTGTTTAGTTATTAGTCTTTCTTGTGAGCAAGTAGAGAAAATATTTGATTTGACTAATAGCCTTTCTAATTTTGATAGTAAGAGGAATATGCTACAAAGGAGAATTAGAAATTGTTTTCCAAAGTTCCTTGTAAAATTTTTGGTCTTTTTCCTCATGCGCTCAAAGGCAAAGGCAAATTGAAGGATAAAGAAGAATGGGCTAAATAATTGAATGAGTTGATAAGCATTAGGCCTAAATAAGGTGATAAATGAAAAATATTTTATTTGGTTTGCCAAGACAACTAAGAAAATTGTGTAGGTGCAAATATTCTTTGATTCTTTTAAAAAAGGATTTTGTTGAGATAAACAAAATAGGAGAAGATATCTTGCAAAAACAACAAGAAATTTTGAATTTCAACTAGTTAGATGATACACTTTTTAAAAAGTGGAGGACAAAATATACTCAAATGAATTAGTCATTACTAAAAGAAGTTGAAGAAAGTGATGTAGACCAGGATGAAGTACAAATAATTGATGCACCTATTCAAACAAAGGAAAGAAAAGAGGAGCAACTAACTACAACAACAAACATAGTTAAATTGGTAACCAGACAATAGAAAAACCAATTGTAACTGTGATATGGGAATTTAGTTTGATGAGTTGGAGGGAGAGCAATGAGTTGTAATAAATTTTTAGTTATCAAAACCTGATACATCAAATGCAAATAAGATGGTCCCACAGTTAGAAGGACAACAAATAAAACCTGACCAATCATCAAGTGAAGCAACTCAACAACAAATTGTTACATAGAAGTGGTCCCACCATAAAAGAACTAGTAAGAAAGACATTTTGTTAAGAATTGTAAACGAGCATTTTGTTTTGTCTTTTATGACAACGACAGTTTTGGCCCTTTTGTAAATCTTTTAGTAAGGACATTTTTCCTTTTCCTTTATGCACGTAGCTTGTTGCATCTCATGCTATATAAATGAGAGCCCAAGACTTGAGGAAGGGTTCAAATTTAGTACAATTTTAGTATTATGCTATTTGCAGTTGGTCTAGTAGTGCGTGTATAAATTTTGTGATGTATTCATCTTTGTAATTATGAGAATGCATAGAACATTGAAGGATTGAGTGTCTAGTTTTGAGTTACTTTGAGTTGACACTAGTAATGTCTTATTTTCAAGGAGAATAAATACAAAGGAATGTTCTACAAACATCTATATCTCTAAATCTTGCCTCCTTTTTCATATATCTGAAATTTTGGGAATGAATGAATAATGTTCTTTCATTTTAATGCAGCTTAGATGGGTTGTATGCCCTTTCATTGATTGCTTTTAATTCAAGGAGTTAAATAAATGCTTTCAATGAATTCATAGGGTTTCTAGGTGTATGGGAGGATATTCATAAGAATAGAATTTAGAGCTAGCTACTGATAGTTTCAATTATAAGGCAATTGAATAGGTCAAGTTTTACTGGTGTGATTTCTTTGTACCAATGGATAAGGCACTGATCATGAATTCAGATGTAAATTATTAGATACACAGGGTTGCATAGAGCACAAATTTTAAATCAAATCAACCTTTACTCTATGAAGAATTAAACTGTCAGTCAATGCTTGTTTGTAATAGTTTCCCTCTGAAGTATAGTTAGCTACTATCATCAAGGATTCATTATAAATTTGAGAATAATTATGACCATTTTCTGCTATAAGGGATAAAAATGAGAAGAAAGTGTATGTGAGTGAATTCTAAAGATTTATCTAGTTATTTTATCCCTCAAGTGCACCTGCCTTGGCCTTGTAGAGCCAAAAGAGTAGATAATTTCACTGATATATTCTATTAATGTTGGCTTGGGTTTGAAGAAAATCCTACTAAATATAGGATTTAGCTAACCCTTAAGCATGTTACTATTTTCTGCATTTTGGTAGTTTTAAATCACCAGCATACCCAACATGGGAAATAGTTAAACCCTAGGTAATATGTTATTTGTTGTTTCCTAGGTATTAATTACAAATCTGTTAAAGTAGAAACCAACAAAAATGTAGACTCTACTAGGGAGTATTGTAGAGGCATATTGAAAATACTACAATACATGTCAGGTCCTTTTCCTATTGGGGTAGAGCAAGATTATTTTTTGTTAAAAAATTGTTCCATAAGTACTCTGTGGTGAAAGTCATACTCATGTTTTCAGTAGGAAGTGATTCAATAGAACTTTTAAGGTCTTTTTTATTCCAAATCACATTTCCCATAAGTAGTGGGTGGTGACCTAGAGGTTAAAGAACTAGTGCCATTTTATTTTGAAAACCATGGATAGAAGAAAGAATACACATGCCTTTGTTAGAAAGAACCTAGAAGTAAATCTTCAAGGAGATCTTCCTCCAAAAGGAAGAAAGAGTTGGTCAACAAAAAAGAGTGAACCACCAAGAGAACCAAACCCTCAGGAGAAAATTAATACTAGTAGGCAGTTACATCATTCTGTCAATGAGAAAGAATCCTCTTATAAAAGCTCTAAGTTTATTAGTGAACTCTTCGATGATAATTTTTATGACACCCCAGAAGTCATACATTGGAAGAAGGTAATATACCAAGACCTAATGAATGTGGAACAAAGAAGAAGCAATGATTTGTTCCATAGCCACCAAGATTCTATTCTTTCAAATTCTCCCCATAAGGAGTTAGTATGTATATATCTTGTCGATATAGACATGACTACTAGTTTTGAAGATGTTAGGCAAAATCCAGATGATTTGAGCATATTGATAATGCAATTTTCTAAGAAATTGGCAATAGAGAGACGTCTCTAGAAAGAAAGTGAGGAAGAGATAAGAAAAGAGATAGAAGAAAGAGAAAATTTACTTAAGACAATTGTTGCTTTGAAATGGAAAAATGAAAAGGCTACTGCTCCTTGGCAACTAATGATGTTAAATGATTTTGTCGATCTAAGGAAAGAGCAAAAATATTTTTTGAATAACCAAGAGTTTGAAAAGGAAGGCCCTTTTGTTAAGTAGGTGTAAAGTCAAAAAGTTATACCAGTTGAAATTAATGAAGATAAAAATGTTGGGTTCTTTGTTGCTAGGAAGAACAAAGGAAAGAAAAAGGTGACTAATATTACAATAAATGAGCCTATGAAGATAACAAGTTCTCAAACAACTATGTAAGCCTCTAATATAGAATTAGAGAAGAAAAGAAAAGAAAGAGAAGTGTTGGCAAAGGAATTGGAAAGAGTAGAGAATGAGGTTGCTATTGCTGAAATGAAAAGGAAAATTCAATTTCTCACAAGCACTTCAAATGTCCAGACAACAACTACTCTTAAAATAGGTATGCCTTCAAGTTTTATGCCAAAAACTAGTGCCAATAAGATTTTTATATTTGATGTTCCTACTTCATCTTCTCCAAAGGTAGATACTAATGTTAAGATAGCCTCAAACACTAGTATAGACAATACATCTAGATATAGTGTTAACACCAGGGTAGTAACACAAAGGAGACCAATCTAATTAGAGGGATATAGACAGTTGTGTTTCAATGGGATCCCTGGCTATCCAAATACCATGCTGCAAGAGTTGAGAAATAAATTGCCAAAATTTTATGGGAATAATGTTGTTACTTGTGAAGATCATTTGAGATGCTTCTTAGACTTGCTAAATGATTATGAAGTTGAGCATGAGGATGTAGCTATGAAACTATTTGTGTAGTTAGTAACTAAAGATGCAAGGGAATGGTTCAAAAAATTTCCTGAGGGATCCATATCCTCATGGAGAGAGATAAAGCATTGTTTTAAGGAGCAGTATGGTGATAAACCAAATGTTAGTTATATTTTGAATGATTTCAATAACATCAAGAAGCTCCAAAATTAATTTGTCCTTGAATTTAAAGCTAGATTTCTAAAGGGAATGTACAAATTATTTCAAGTTACGAGACTTGATGATAATATTTTTCTTATCACATATTTTAATGATTTTGATGGTAAGATAGGATACTTGTTAAGAGATAAAGATCCAAGAACTCTTAGAGATACTTTTAGGATTGAAATAAATATTGAGAATAATATGAGGATCTCTGGTAAGTTAGGGAAGAAAAGAGATGATCCTAGATTGTTTGGGAATAAAGGAAATAAGAACGAAGATCATACACTTCTAGGAAATAAGAAGCAATAGCTAGATAAGATAGATCAAGTTCTTAGTGCCATTAAGGATATCAAAATCCCCACAAATAGAAATGACAAAGGTCCTCCCATAGATAGACCTCAGTTCTAAGGGAATTGCAATAGGAAGAGTAAGCTTCAAAACTATCCTTACAAAATCCAATGGAAGGATGGTAAACCTATTCTTCCTCCTAAAAATACAAATAAGAAAGTCACCCTCGATCCTTTGCAAAGAGTTCTGTTAACATGATAGATGATTCCCAATGCTGCATGATATGCCAATTACCCTATTCATTAGAGCATTGTGTTGTTGCAATGTCCTTTCTAACTCTTAGAGTGAAAATGATCAACGACCTAACCAAGAAGATAATAATGATGACATAGGTTGTAACATGGTTGAATCCTATTATGATGATGTGTCTGATTGTGAGGATGTTGATAATAATGTGTATCTTAAGAGGCAGATTCATGAGGTGTACATGTTGGAAATATAAGAGGAGTAATTAAGAGGAGATGGGTGAATCAATTACTACAAAAATAAATCCTAGATCCCTTAGATGTCATAACAAAACCTAAACTCTGTTGAAACTATTGTAACTTGGTTAACACACAGGCACTTGGTTAATGCTAACAATATGTTGTAACTCGGCAAGCACTATAATATCAATTTTTACTTGACAAATACTAAACATGCAGATCTTAAGATGTTAACTATGATTAACCTTAATCAACTTAGTTGCATACACATAAAATAAATAGTATGAACACAAGTGACACCAAGATTTAACGTGGAAACCCAATTTGGGAAAAATCGCCAATTGCAACTAGTTACTATTTTTCACTCTTCTAAAGTGAGCCCTATTAGGAGCCAACCCTATTAGAGGTTACAAAAAACACTGTTAGGTGTGACCCTGTTAAAGGATTTAATTCACCTTGTTAGGAGTGGCCTTGTTAGAGGTCTTTAGACACTTCAATCTAGAAATGTCACCTTGTTAGAGGATTTGGTAAATAGCTATTAAGCCAACTCTGTTAAGAGATATGATACACTACTACAATAATTAGAAAGTAACAATGATATGATCTAATTGTTGATGCAATTGTATTGCTTATTTTAGATCTCAATTCTGGCTTGAATACTTGATCCTTCCTAATCAGATTAATCTTTGCTGCCCAACAAGGATATTCTTCGTATCCTTCCAATTCACTTCCTCTAAGCATCTTCTTATCTTCCACACATTCTCCCACACATTCAATCCTCAAATTGACCTTATAATTATATCATATACATTGTCAAGTTAGCTTGAATACAATTAGAATAATTAATATTCAACTTCTCTACCAGCTAGAACCAACAAACAAATCCGTTAGACTCAATATGCCAAAACATGAAAATTCTTTGTTAGCTGACCTTGCTCAGTAGATACTAACAGTAGAATAATTTTCTTTTGTTAATTAAGTGAACTCCATTAACACTACATCTTTGCAAACTTCCTTCGATAATTGAGTGAGCTTGTTTAACACTAGTTCCATTCAACTTTCCTTTCTTAACCAAGTGAGCTCGGTTAATACTCAAATTATGTAAACTTCTCTTCAATGCCTGATTGAACTCCATAGACATTGTCTTTTGAACTTGGCAAACATTGGAATGCTTGGAAAATATAGGAAATTGTCTTCATTACTTGAGTGAGCTTGACATACACTGACT
Organism: Cupressus sempervirens; assembly: GCA_028749045.1. Classification (NCBI taxonomy): domain Eukaryota; kingdom Viridiplantae; phylum Streptophyta; class Pinopsida; order Cupressales; family Cupressaceae; genus Cupressus; species Cupressus sempervirens. The sequence goes on along the minus strand of CM053793.1, from coordinate 783,259,607 downwards.
AGTATAGATATGCCATTTTGTGTAACATCAAAGACAATAAACAATTGATCAATTAGTTTCAACAATCTCCCTCTTTTGCATTGATGACAACACAACATGTCATAATACAATAAAATTTTAGAGAAAAATAATAGTAAGGAAAATATTCTTAGTTTCATTTTGATTATCATCCATGAGAACCCCCTCTATTAGTGTGAACTCCCTCTAACTTTAGTTTCTCCCTATGTCAGCAAACTCTTCCATCTTTAACATCTTCTTATGATAGAAAACTCTCTCTCTTTGATATCAAACCACGTTCTTCCTCTTTGATATCTTCAAAAAATATTTCTATGATATTGTTGGTATTTTTCCAACTATTAAGCAAAAAAATACTTAATACTAGGATTATAAAGATTCCCATAAGTAGTTACTTGTTCTTCATATCGAGACCCAACTTCAACAAAATCATAAAAGACTTTCTACTCTTTAGGCTCTGCAAAACCAAGGTGGGTGCACCTGAGGGATGAAATATTTTCAATCTAACATTTCATACATAATTCACTCATTCAATGACCCTTTGCAACAATACACATCCCTTACAGTAGATTTGGTCTTAATTCTTCTTAGATCTGGAAATAATTCTAGGCAATAGTAGCTTCAAACATTAAAGTAAAGTGATTTTGATTTTAATATTGATGCTTGTTCATGATTTCTCCATCTGTAGATTGAAATACTAGATCAGTGCCTCATCCATTAGGATTCAGAGTCTATTCAATTTCTAAAACTAATTGACTGCGTTACAATCAATATTATCAACAATTCTCACCAAAACTCATTCTTATACACATTCTTCCTATTACCATAGAAACTCTATCAATCTCACTAAAGCATTTACTTAATTCATTAAATTAAAGGAAAATAGTGAAATGACATACAACTTAACTGAATTGTATTCAATTGGACAAGCTTTGCTCATGAAAACTCAAAATGACCAGGTAATAAAAGTGGAGACAAGATTCAATAAGAAAAGATATGGGGCAGTTCATCTTTGTATTAATTTCCTTTGAAAATTATATAACAATTGAAAAAGAACTTAGAATGACTCAAGATAAGACATCAAGATCCTGCAAGATTAATCTATTCTTAGATATTTGTAGGGAAACACATCATAAAGTTTGCACCAAGAAATTGGATTGAACAAAACTTAGTAAAAACTAAAATTATGCAATAACTTAGACCTCTTCTCTAGCCTTTGGATCCCACTTATATAGGGTGAGATGCAACAAGCTTCAGGCATAGAGAATTGATAGCTGTCCTTAAGACAAAAGATATTTACATTTGTTGCTATCATAAAAGACAAAATTTGTGCAACTAGAAAGCTTTACATCATGATATTCTTTTGGTGGGACCACTTTTTGTTACATGTTTTGTTATTCTAACTCTTCAGAATATTTAGCCATTAGGTTTGTTAGTGATGTGTCTGGCTTTGATTGCTGCATATTTACTTCAATTTGTGGCTCTCCATTTACATCATCACTTACTGACAATACAATCATTATATGTGACTCTTCAGTTGCTATGTCATCAGTTGGAATTGCTATTCTTATCATTGAGGGTGATTGTTCTATTTTGTCTTCTTCTGCTGAGGAGTCATTTGTGTGTCTCTCTTCCTAGCTGACACCCTCTTCTTCTATTTCCATCTATTTTGGAGACACAAAGTCTTCCCTCCATTTTTTGAAAACTATATCATCAGGCCAATCAAAATTTAAGATTTCATGTTGCTTTTATATCACAAAGCTTCCTATTTTGTCTATTTCAACAAATTCTTTACTGATGTCATTATAGAATAGCTACACATTGACAAATTCTTCATTGAACATTGCCTACAACACATGCCCTTTTTCATTAATGACTTCATTCATTCTATGGCATAGTAAATCATCCAATTCTTTCCCCCACTCTTCCTTTTTCTTTTATTTTATCAATATTTTTGAGTGCACCAGGAAAAAGATAAAATTTCTCTCCTATATAGTTAGAAGGGCAAATCATTATTCTCTTTTGAACAACAACCCTTTTCTCATCAAATTCTGTCAGATTGTTGGTTATATCAAAAGTCTTCTCTATTTGTTCACAAGATAGATTGATGACTAAGATATACATAATAGTAATATCTTTATCTTTTTCACTCCATTTTTGCACAATGGGCTTTAGGGTGTCTTCATCTCTTCTTATCTCATTCTACATACCTAGGATCCTCACCAATTGGTCATACAATGCTGGCTAGTCAATCTTATCTACTAAGTATAAGATTGCTTTTCTAAGTTTTTCTTCATATAGATTATTCAACTCAACATGCAATTCCCATAACTTATTCTTTTCTTCTTCAAGCTCCTCTACAGTATAAAATTTAGGTCTTTGTGGATTTTTAGGTGAGTTGATTTAAATGGCTCAACTGGGGGGCAAGGATAAACAATTCTAGGCCTGCTAGATTTTCTAACCTTCCTCTTTCCTAGTAATTTATCCATCTAAGATACTTGAGTTTCAAGTTGATGTATCCTATTTCCTCTTTCTTCATATTCTTTTAATATTTCTTCAAATTTTTCATTGAGTTCTAGGAACGTATGCTTTTCTTTTCCAACAACGACTGAGCTAAAATCCACCACTTCTTTAGTCATTTTGGGCACTTCTTCATTGTCCAATTAATCAGCTCTGTATACTATAAGAATACTAGTATGCTCTGCATTGGAGATTTCTTGTATCCTGGTTTTATCATCTTTTTTTTCAATGGACCAAATTACTAATGCTTGGTGGTCATTGCTATACTTCACTCCTCTATGTGCTTGCAAAATTTCCTCTTCAGTTTTGTATTGGACATCTTCCTCTTTTCTAACAAAGTCAAAAATCATAGCATTAGCTATGTCCCACTCAGGTAATATCAAAACATCTAACTCTTTCAATAATTGTCATCACCCCTTAGGAGTTAATTGTGCAAATTCATCTAAGAAATTAGCCTTAACCTCTTCCTCAATCTTAGAGTCCAACTGATTTGTTTGCTCTACTTTTATTGTTTTACATTTTTCCTCAAAATTGCCAATGATTCTTCTCCATAAGAATTGTGCAAAGGCCCTAGAGTTTACAAAATTTTCATCATCAATGAACTTTTGAGATGCTTGTGCAATTATAGGATCTATCTTGCTACCTCTATAATCAACAATAGTAAGGTCAAAGGATGGCATAGGAGGCTCCTCAAGCACTCCTCCTTCATTATCAGTAATTGTAACAATTATATCCCTCTCCCCTTTGATTTTCCTCATATGTTCTCTTAGAGATGCCTCATCATCTATTCCGAGTGGAGTCTGGGATGGTGGGTACTTTCTTGCTTGAGAGGACGATCCTTGTTCTAACCTCTATTTCTTGGGGGCACTAATGTTAGATGAGATTTTTTATCTTGACCTCTTGTAAGGAGGGACATACTACACATTCTGAGCTACAATATATCCAACCTTCCTCTGCAATGTATACTGACCTAGAGTCACAACCATTTTGCTACTTAATCTCCTCTCCACTTTAATAGCTCTATTTGGATGTGCTTTTTCCAAGATGTCCTTCTTCTCATTTAAAGTTTGCATTATTTGAGCAAAGTTATTCATCAACATGTCCATTTTAGCTCCCCAATATTTCTTGTCCACCAAAGGGTCATACTTAGGCTCAAAAGCATTTATGAAATCCAAAACCTTGCTATAAAATATACACTTTTATTTTCTGACCTCGTATTCTTGCAATGAAAACATATTTATGATTATATCCTCAAGGAAGTATATAGTTTGTATGTGAGCCTTAGCCTTACTTCTTTCCTTGAGGAGGTCATAGAATCCCTCTAGATCAATATAATGGGCATGGGATTGGGCCATTTGATATCCATCTAGAAATTTTCCCAGACTCCTCCATCCCTTCTTAACAAACACAAACTCATGCACAATAGTAACAATAGGGAAGAATGTACCTTTAGATTTCCCTAATAAATCCATTTCATCAATTGTACCAATCTACCATAATAATTCTACAATTCCTAACTTCAAAGGCACCTAATAGGGTAGCACATGGGGTTTTCCCAAGAAGCCATAAATTTTGAAAATAGCAGAGACTGGATATGGGATAATATCCCCCAAATTATGACTGACCAATAGCCATTTGGAATTATCCTTAGGTCTTATTAATTCTAATAAGGGATGGGGTATTCTAGGGCTATCTCCTGTCAACAAAAATCTAAGCCTTGAAGCAAAACATCTGCCAAATCTAACAAAACTGGCATTTTTGACCTCCCATGTCATGTCTACACTCCATAACTAAACTATGTGTTTCTCTCCATCTCTCTCCAATTCCAATTTCATCTCTTTGGAGAAGAAAGTAACTCCTTTATATAGACATTTATACAACAATAATGAATACCAACAAAAAGACCTATTAACCTTAGCTTGAGCTATTCCAATCAAACCATTGTGAATTTCCTCAGCCAAGTAAGTAGCAAAATCAAGAATCGAGATCATTCCATATTGCAAAGTTTGAGCCATGATGAGAACAATAGAGCCTTGAATATAATCTTTCTCATCCATTCCAAATATTTTATAGAGAGAAAAATATAAGGCTTGTGTGCTAAGATTAAAATATTTCTTCAGCAAGGGCTCAGGGGTATTCATTGTGACTAAGGGGAGTGACCCAATTTTGACAAAATAATGTTGTAATGGCCATCCCCTCAAGTATACCCTCTATGCATCGTATCTAGCCTAGAAATTTTCCATATCAATTTTCTCATGGGAAAAATGGTTAGGTTTTAGCTTAAAGGTTTCTCTAATTAATTTGTGAGAAACCCTAAATAGATTATCTCCTACATGGTTTTTCACAATTCTAGTAATTGGATCATATTTTTTAGCCATTTTTGCTAATAGGTCACTATCAAAGAAGACTCCAGGGACAATTAGCTTCCCTTTATCAAATTCCCAAACATTTCTCATAGGAGTATCCAAATTTCACTCTGAAAACCATTTCTTAAAAAGCTCTAAACCCCCCATTGAAACCTCTACATCCCTCAAATAGTTTGCCTTATCATAAAAGCCCTCACTGACAAGTAACCTAGGGTTTTTAGAAATGGAATCTCTACCCTTAGTTAATTCATTTACTAATGTAGCCAATTGTTCTAAAAAATCATAATGGAAAAATCTTTTCAAATAGTCTACTTTACTAGAAAAGTCCTTGTAAGGAGGCATTTTTAATTTACCCTAGCACAATTATAATTTCTCAATTTTTAGAAGTTTTAGACCACACCCACCCTTTTCTTGCTGATTTTCTTAGTGAATTATTCTCAAATCACTAAAAACCCTAAAAAATTTCATGACCTAGCTCTGAAAACACTTGTGCTCTAATAATTTTGTGATTTTGTGGCTCAAAAATGGTGAATTTCAAATTATATTGTACCATTAGCTCACATAAAGTAGCATTAATCAGAATTAATATTGCACAGTCACAAATTTGAGCCATATTATAAAATTTGAATTATAACCATTGATTCTCAAGCATTGGACGACCTTCTTTTAAATCTAAAAAGTTGCTCTAAAGCTTTATAAGATTTTCCATGCATCGAACATATGCATTCTTGCATTGCTTAAACCTTGAGCATTTTCATAATGCAATGAAGTGAGGATCGTTGATCTTTCAAAGATCAACGATCATGAAAGATCATTATCACTTTACAAATAAAGCTTTTAAAATGTGGCCCCATTGGTACATGTAATATTTACTAATTACTACGCTCCAATTCATCACACTTTTCTACCCTTGTGTGACTCGACAACTTCTTTATGACAGGTCCTGCCTTGCCACATGGTGTGCAGGCACATCCCTGCTTTGCTTAAAGTTCAATCAATTTGATAATGTGAGTAAGCACTACCTGTTGATCTTCTCAAGATCAATGATGTTACAAAATCATGCCCTTTTAAAAATCTAGTCAGCCAAACTAACCAATAAATGTGTTGCATTTGCGCCAGTGTGTTTGACAACTGCCAACAGTATAGATTATATTATTACCTTTTAGAGCTATGGGCCCATGACATTATCATATGCCACATGTCAAAAAGGCACTTGTTGGCATTACATAAAAGTTGAGCTTGTTCATCTTGCAGGTATGCACCCATCATTGATCTTCCAAAGATCAATGGCTCAATGATATGATAACAAAAAATAACCCCACTACATGGCTTAACCAATGATATTGCTGAAAAATGGAACGTGCACTGACAATTTTGCAAAAATTCTAAAAAAGTACTGAACAACTCTAGTCTTTAGAGTGTAGTCATAACCCCACATCACTAAGTTCTATGTGTCTCAAAGGTGCTTTCCCACTTCACTTAAACATCATATAGATTTATCTTGCAGGCATGCACCTACCGTTGATCTTGGAGAGATAAATGGTTGGCTCAAATAAATTACCATAGTTAAGATACCTCACCAAATGCTTAAGAAAATAACCACAGCTAGGACATTGAGTATAATGAAAAGCTTTATTTTTGTGGGAAGTAATAAAATAACTTTGGAAAAATGAAAACTTAGGATAAGCTTCTCCCGCAAATTTCATTTAAATATTACTTTCGATTATTTTGAGGGCTAGGGCATCAAAAAAAGGTTTATAAAGTTTTAAAAGATTTCATCTAGGGTTTTAACAAAAACTCATAATTTTTTAAACATAACCCTAGGGTTTTTTACTGTGAGGTATAACAAATCATAAAGGGTGAAAAACTAGGCCAACACATATGATAACTAATTTCTCCCTCTTTAACATCTTATGCAAAAGACACTATTAAGTGACTATTAATGTACTTGATGTATAGATTCATATGCAATCTGCCCTTTCATTACTACATCAACTTGATTGATCTTCAACATGCTCTAGTTGATGCATCACTAAATGTTGTTTAGTGAGCCTCAAATAGGGGAATAACCCCTAACTTACCTCTTAGATACAATAATGCATCCTTAGGTAATGACTTGGTGAATATGTTTGCAATTTGTTCTTTAGTATTTACATATTCCAATCTCACCTCTTTGTCTTGCACCAATTCTCTCAGAAAATGATATTTTATTGTAATGTGCTTGGTCTTGGTATGCATCACAAGATTCTTTGATATATTAATTGCACTTGTGTTATCATAGAAGATAACCACTTGATCCTTGATTTCTAGCTTCATACTTGCCAATAGTTACTTGAACCAAACAACATTGGAATAATTAACTACAATTGCAACATACTCTGTATCTACTGTAGACTGAGAAATGAAATTTTTCTTCTTACTTGTCCAAGACACTAGTTTCTTACCAAGAAAGAATTCTCCACGATTGGTGCTATTCCTACCATCAACACTTCCTACCCAATCTGCATCACTGAACGCTTTCAAATCCAAATTGCATCCTTTCTTGTATCATAATCCATAGTCTTCACTACCCTTCAAATACCTCAAAATTCTCTTTATTTCCATCATATGATTTTATTTAGGATTAGTTGAAAATCTTGCCACCCTACCAATTGCAAGAGTAAAATCAAGCCTAGTATGTACAACATACTGAAGTTTTCCAATCATAAATCTATATGTGGTCTAATCTACCTCCTTGGAATCATCATTTTTGGAAAGCTTATGTCCAGTAGAGATAGGTGTTCCAATTGGTCTTGAATCCTCCATTCCAAACTTCTTCATTATCTCCTTGATATACTTAGATTGAGCAATGTTAATACCATATTTCTTCTATTGAATCTACAAGCCAATAAAGAATTTGATTTCTCTAAACATTGACATCTCAAATTCCTTACCCATCTCCTTTGAAAAAGCTTTGCACAAATCATCATTTCCAGTAAACAATGTATCATCCATAAAGATTTATGCCAATACAATCTTCTTGTCTGGTCCTTCTTTGATGTATAGGCTTTTGTTATAATTTGTCCTTTGAATATCAATCTTCATCAATTAATTATGAAGTCTTTCATACCAAGCTATGGGAGCTTGCTTGAGACTATACAATGCTTTGTTCAATTTACAAACCATATCCTTTTTGGTAAGATCTACAAAACCTTCAGGTTGTTCTATCTAAACTTTTCTAGAATTTCATTCAAGAATGTAGATTTCACATCCATTTGATACACTTTGAATCCTTTATATGCAGCATAAGCAAGTAGAGTACTAACACCTTGCAATCTTGCAACAGGAGAAAATTTTTCACTATAATCAATACCTTCTTCTTGGGAATAACCATTACATACTAACCTGGCTTTATTTCTTGAAACTTATCCATCTTCATTCAGTTTATTTCTGAACACCCACTTTGCCCCAATTACATTCTTATCCTTGGGTCTAGGAACAAGAGTATAGGTTTTATTCCTTTCTATCTATTTTGTCTCTTCATTCATTTCTTCAATCAAAATTTCATTATTCAAAGCATCTTTAATTGTTCTAAGTTCAAATTCAGTAAGCAAACATGTACCTTTCAATTTGTTACTTGTCATTGTACCATTTGACTTGTCCCCAATGATCTGCTTAGGTGCATGATGCCTTCTGACATATCTTGCTAATACAAGTACTTTGGATTTAGAACTTATTCCACTTGCCTCACCATGATCTTCTACATCATGCTTGGGTCCCATTGTCTGTGACTCAGGTTCTTTAGATTCAGACTTAGGTTACATTGGTTAGAACTCAGTAGCCTCTAACGGTGACTCAGGTCCTTTAGAATGTGACTTGGGTTGCATTACCTACAACTCAGGTGCTTCTGGAGATTTTGGGGACTTGGGAGGTGAAATCTGTTGACTTTTAATTGGATTAGGTAATGTATCATGTTTAAAGTAAATAAACTTTATGTAATCTTTAGGTTCTTTACTGCTCTCTTCTTCACTCTTTTTTGCAAACTCATCAATTCTCACATGTGAACTTTCTATGATCTTATGAGTAGTTAGATTAAAACATTTGTATGCTTTACTTCTACTAGAGTATCCTAGAAATACACCTTCATCACTTTTGACATCAAATTTACCTTTCCTTGTCTCCTTCAAAATATAAAATTTTCTACCAAATACTTTCAAGCAACTTACATTAGGTTTGTAGCCATACCATAGTTCATAAGGAGTCTGATTTGAGTCTTTCTTCAATTGTACTATGTTCAAGGTATGAACTATTGTACTAATTACTTCCTTTTAGTATTTAATTGCAACATTCTTTTCTATCATCAGGGTTCTTGCACAATCCATGATTGATTTGTTCCTTCTTTCAACTATACCATTCTGCTGAGGTGTACCAGGGGATGATACTTGTCTTTTGATTCCTCTTTTAGTGTAGAATTCACTGAATTCATTAGAAATGAATCCACCTCCTTTATGTGATCTCAAACATTTCAACTTCTTTCCTATTTCCTTCTCAACTCTTGTCAGATACCACTTGAAATTTTGAAAAGCTTTAGACTTATCTTTTAGATACATTACTATCATCATCCTAAAATAATCATCAACAATAAAATAAAATACTTATCTCCAATGTAGCTCTCAATGCCAATAGGTCCACAAAGGTCTGTATGAACTAGCTCTAAGACTTCTTCAGAATGATAGTTTTTGAAACTTGTCTTGCCCATCTTACCAGTTTGACAATTTTGCATAGGCCCATATCAGGTTTCCTTAAACTAGGAATACCTCTTACTCTTTTCTTTTTTCTTATCTTGGCTAGGTTATCAAAGTTCACATTACATAATCTTTTATGCCATAACCAAATTTCTTCTACTTGAGCAATAAAACATGAACTTTCACTAACATCTAGGTAGAATAAGTTACCTTTTGTTTGATTGCTGGACCCAACTAGATTTCTTTTTTCATCTAGAAACTTGGCCTTCCCATTCATAAATTCTACCTTGAATCCAATGTTATTCAACTATGCCACACTTAGTAGATTATGTTTCAATCCTTCAACCCAATAAGCATTATCACATTTGAGTTCATTGGTTAGAGAAATACAACCTTTTCCTTTTATGCAACATGGTTCATTGTTCCCAAATCTTACACTTCCACCATCATAGTGTTCCATATGTTCAAAATTTGTTTTATCACTAGTCATATGATGAGAACAACCACTATCAATAATCCATGCATCATTTTTTCTAACATGAGAAATAAGTGTCATTTTATCTTCATCATCATCAGATTCATCTGTTACATCAATATAGACCATTTCATAATCATCACTACTATTTTAATCTTTACCCATGAAATATGATTTCTTACCTTTCTCCTTGTAGCTATTGAAATCCTTCTTGCCTTTGTACTTGTTGTTCTTCTTTTCATCTCTTTCTTCTCTATTTGGACACCTTGTAGCAATGTGACCAACTTCTTCACAAGAAAAATAGATTAGAGGAATTTTACCTTTGTACTTTCCTTTGCCTTTGGGATATCTTCTTGCAAGCAGTGTTTCAATGGCTTCAAGATCACTATTAGAACTATTTTCCTCTTCACTTTCACATTGTTTGCCTTTAGACTTTGCATCTTTCTTCTTGAGTGAGAACTTGGCTTCAAATGTAGACTCAAGATTGCTAGAACTAGGAACATAATTATCATAGTTATCTTGCTCAACCTTCCCACTAGAGCATCCAAGGTTATCTTATTATTTGGATTACATATCATCTCTTGAATAGTTGACATTTTAATTACATAGATAGGAAGAAGGGTTCTGAGTACCTTGCTGACCACTGTCACATCATCAATTTTCCCTCCAGAGGCTTTTATTGCATTAACACTAGCTTTGATTCTCTCAACATATTTTGCAATTCTTTCATCTTCCCTCATTTTCATTTGATCAAACTAACCTCTCAAGCTTTTTGACTTGTCTCTTCTCACATTATCATTTCCTCCATAGATATCTTTCAGTTTGGTCCACATCTCATGAGCAGTAACACATCCTTTAACCTTGTCAAATTCAACATAGTTAAGAGTTGATGTAATGTCGATCATCATTATTTTATGATTCTTCTTTTTAGCAATTTCCTCCATAGTCATAGTTCTAATAGGATCTTTATACTGGGTATTTAAATATTTCAAACTTGAATCACTAATGCTAGCCAAATTTAGCTTCATAAGTTCCTGTCATGCCTAAAAGTTATCTTTGTTTGACTTGAGAATCTCTCTTCTGTAAGACATCCTGATCTTTAGCTTAGGTCCTTGAAACCTTCTTTGCAAGCACCAAAATACCAATTGTTGGAAATATAAGAGGAGAAACTAAAAAGGGAGGGGTGAACAAGTTGCTACAAAAATAAATCCCAGATCCTTTAGATGCCAAAGAAAAACATAAACTCTCCTGAAACTATTGTAACTCAATTAACACATAGGTACTCGAATAATACCAACAATATGTTGTAACTCGACAAGCATTATAGTATCAACTATTACTCAGTAAATACTAAACATGTAGATCTTAAGATATTAATTGTGATTAACCTTGATTAACTTAGTTTCATACACATAAAAGAAATAACATGAACACAAGTGACACCAAGATTTAACGTGGAAATCCAATTTGGGAAAAACCACCAATTGCAACTAGTTAATATTTTTCACTCTTTTGAAGTGAGCCCTATTAGGAGCCAACAATTTTAGGTGTGATCATGTTAGAGAATTTAATTGACACTATTAAGAGTGGCATTGTTAGAGGTTTTTAGACACTTCAATCTAGAAATGCCACCTTGTTAGAGGATATGGAAAATAGTTGTTAAGCCAACTTTATTAAGAGATTTGATACATTGCTATAATGGTTAGAAAGTAACAATGATATGACTTGATTTTTATTGCAATTGTATTGCTGATTTCAGATTTCAATTCTGGCTCAAATACTTGATCCTTCCCAATCAGATTAGTCTTTTCAAGCCAACAAGTATATTCTTCTTATCCTTCCAATTCACTTCCTCTAAGAATCTTCTTATCTTCCACACATTCTCACACACATTCAATCCTTAACTTGACCTTATATCATATACATTATCAATTTGGCTTGAATACAACTTAGACTAATTAATATTCATCTCCTTAGTTAGCTAGAACTAACAAAATAATCCATTAGACTTAATATGCCTAAACAATAAAATCCTTTTTTAGTCGACCCTTCTCAATAGATATTAACACTAGAATGATTTTCCTATATTTACCAAGTGAACTCGGTTAACACTACATCTTTGCAAACTTCCTTTGGTAACCGAGTGGGCTTGATTAACACTGGTTCCATCCAACTTTCATTTGTTAACCAAGTTAGCTCGATTAACACTCAACTTCTACAAACTTCTCTTTGATGCCTAAGTGAACTTAGTAGACACTATCTTTTGAACTTGGAAAACACTAGAATGCTTGATAGACACATGAAACTATCTTCATTGCCCAAGTGAGCTTGGCACACACCTACTAGTAAAGATATGACATTTTGTGTAACATCAAATACACAATTGATCAATTGTTTTCAATAATACATCAACAAGTTTTTCTTAGATGAAGATGAAGTGAAAGATGCAACTTACAACATGAAATCTTCCAAATATGAAGTGCTTTTGAGAAGACCCACGAAGGAGGAAATTTATGAGATCACTGCTAACATGGTTGCACAAGTGCAGACAAGGTGTATGCTATCTAGGAATGATGGTGGTAAAGCTGCCAATACTTTTGTCAAGAAAAAATAACCTAAAGAGCATAAGACAAATAAACCTAAAGATGGTTATGATATCAAGATCAAGTGTGTGAGTAAGAAATAAGAACACAAGAAAGTAGATAACTTTGAAATTCCCAAGGCTTAGAATAAGGATGGGAAAAAGGGAGAAGAAAAATCATCTAATCCAACTATTGAAAACAAAGAGAAGAAGAAAAATGGTGCTACTATTATCTTTGAGAAGCAAACAAAGACAAAAGGTATGCAAATAGAAATTCCTCCCATCCATCTTATTGATATGTTGTCTATGATATCACACATTGCAATAAAGGTTCCACTCTCATAATTGCTAAGAATTCTATACCATAAGGATAAGGCCTTAACATGGGTTGGAAGTGTTAAAGAAAATGTTGACCTTAATTGTAATTCAAATGAATCTTCTAAGGAGAAGAAGGAATGAATAGAAATGGAGGGTGTTGTGTCTCAAATCCCACCTATGTACTTAGATGATTCAATGAATCAGTGCTTGGGTCACATTGAGCCATTTTTCTTAAGCATTATTGTGAATGGAAATATATTGAAGAAATGTATGATAGATTCTAGTTCATCAAATATAGTAATACCTTTTGAGGTCATGGAAAAGTTAGGATTGAAGGTAGACACTACTCAAGGTAGATTTTGTGCTATGGACCAAAGAGGAGTTACTATCATAGGGACAATAAGTGCATTGCCTTATAGGTTGTCTACCTATCTTGATAAAGAGTTGACAATGAGTAGTTTAGTTTTGGACATTCCTCCCAATATGGTATGTTATTGTCTAGGAAATGGAGTGCAAAAATGGGTGGAAGTCTTCAATGTGATCTATCTCATGCAACATTTCAAATTGATTACAAGTTGGTTAAAATTAATAGAGAACCAAAAAGTATTTATATGATTGAGAAAAATGTTGGTGATGAGAAGAAATGTTTTCTAGACACTGATATTAACTCATTCAGGGATGAGGTCCTAGTTTTAGAGAAAGAGTCGGCTAAATCAATGATTGTAGTAGAAGTTGACTTGAAATTAGACAAAGGGGACTTATGGACCATGTAGTTTGATGGTGCATACTACAAGGATGGATTAGCCTATAAGCATGCACCAATAATGTTGAAAAATATTAGGCTTTCACTCTATTTTGACGATGGATTAAGGCAGTGGCTGTTAGGTTGAAGAAATCAAGCAAATGTCAATATTAAATTAATATGAACACATTTTATAAATCAGAATCATAAAATAATTATTGTCAAAATGAATGCAAAGTTGGTCATTCCTCATTGCATGAATCTATCAAGTTCATTACTGACTATAGTTTCCTTGTCATTTGTTTTGCAATTTTAAGAAGTTTCAAGGCCAAATCTATTGTGAAGGGTTTGTAGTGCAGAGAATTATTCATAAAAATATTGTCAAATCTTTAGGTTAACTTGCCTTGGTTTTGCAAAGCCTAAAGTGTAGAAAGCATAAGTGCTTTGTTAAGTTGGTCCAGGACCAAATAAGATATACCCAACATGGGAAGTAGCTAAACCTTAGGTAATATGTTATTTATTGTTTCCCTAGTATTAATTGCAAATATGTCAAATTAGAAACTAATAAAAATGGTGACTCTGTTGGGGAGTATTGTAGAGGTATATTAAAAATACTACAATACATGCCAAGTCCTTTTGGTTCACAATATTTTTGTGGCTTCACAACACACACTCCATTTTCGAAATTCAAAATGGGGATCCCCCTTCTTTGTTTTCTAGAGCAAGAGACCCCATTTTCTAGCATAGGGCACCTAATCGGGAACCTCAACGAATAAGGCCTCCCTCTAGGTCTAGGTCATTCTAAATTCCTTAGTTAGCTGATCCAAAATAAAGTTTGAGAGCCAGAGAATCAAAGATGTGCAAGTTAAACAAAATGATGTGCATATGAACACATACCACATGTGCACAACTCTAGAAGGTGCACAATATGTGCTCAAAAGCATCAAAGCCCAGAAAGGGTGCACTTGTGCATGTGCACACCTTCTAAAGGTGCACTACACACACATTCATAAGGCCTTTTCCCAATAAATACAACCTTCACCCACTTATTTTGACACTTTACACCCAAGAGACCCCCAGAGCCTGCATTGTCACACCCACTAGCATACCTCCAGAACCTCCGCATGTCTGCAAAATTGCTTGTCTCATCTTTGAGTAACACCTACGGTAAAAATTATTGCACTTGAATGCACATGTACACCATGAAAGGGTGTGTATTATGTGTAATATGTACAGAGGGTGCCCATCCTCAAATTTTGAATATGTGCATGTTGCACATATGTACTACTTGTGTTTTTCCCTAGCAATATATGAAAATAAGGAGATGTGCATGCCATGCACAATTTGCATAGGTGCATCTAGTGGGCATGTGCACATTTCATACATTATAGGTTTTTTTGTCAAATTCTTTCAATTTGGTCAGTTTTTGCCTATTTAGTCAAGTTAGTTAGAATGTATTTTGGTTTCTCATTAATGATATATTGACATGTGTGTTTTATATAGATAAAATGGTGTCATCTTCATCTTCTATGGGTGCAAAGATCACACCCAAATCCATGGCTTTCAAATATCAAGGAGCACCAAAGAAGTCTAGATTCAAAGATAAACACTCAGAGATCCCAGATGAGTTAGGGAACATCAATTGGATTGCATTTCTACTACTATGCAACAAACCCAATGAACGATCAATAATGGTGTCAACAATGATTAGGAGTGGACTAGTGAATGTGGCTTCCCATCCATTATCTATCCAATCATTTGAACTAATAGTGACTCTAACACACCACTATATACCAACAAAGAAGGTAGTTAAGAGTGTGACAGGATGAATTGTGTCAGACATAAAATTGTGAAACATTGAAAAGTTCTTCCATCTACCAAAGGTAGATCAATAATTACAAATCACTTATGACATAGAAAACCAATAGTATAGGGAGAATGAGTTAGAGGCAAGGGAGCTAGTACAAGGGAAGTACCTCATCGCCAAGTCACCATTGAACAAAAGAAGTGGAAAGGTCAACGTGACTTGAGGATACATGATCAATGATATTGGCTACTGTGTAGTCCTTTTGAGTAGAGCCATGGGCCTCCCAACAACAAGTCACCTAGAGACCTAGATGGTAAGTTTCATAAAACCCATAAGGACAAGAAGGATGTCAATTGATTGGGCTAAAATACTTAGTGGAAAATTAGATGACCATCTCATCTTAGTGAAGAATGACCCATGATTCTACATGACTTCCTATGTCATGTACCTCTTAGCCGCAAGACCAACAGATTATCCTAGTTTGGTTAAGAGAGGGAGTATGCAAGATGCAAATGTGTGGCCATACATAGTATACCCTCAACTTGTGAAAAAGAAGCTTCATTCTAAAAGCCCTAGATATAAATTGGTGAATGATGGAGTCATCTTTGCTATTATTATTTTTTTTCAAAGGGAAGTATGCTAAGAGAATGTTAGTAGAAGTAGAAACCCAAATATCACAAGTAGGAGCTTATTTCATACAGTTCAACACATTCACTTATATTTAGGTAGTTGGTACCCTTTTGTGCTTGATAAAGCTCCCTTGTTATCCATTAGATAGACTATTACTATTGGAGATAGCAAGGCAATTACCCTCAACTTATGATAGAGTGCAGAAGACAAGAAGACTTGGGTCTAGTTGATCACCATTGGAGCCTTCGAGGTCAAACACAAATAGGATATAGAAACTTTTGATTCTAAATGGGATCCACAACCCTTAGAAGATTATCTAGTACCTCACCCCTACTTTGACAATATTGGGATGGTACAACATCTTGTAGGAAAGAAGTTCATAGAAGATATGGAAATTGAAGATCATTGGATGAACTATGTAGATGACTACAATGTCTAGATTATGGACTATTATAGGATGAGTCAATAGTTGGAAGAAAAGGTACTTAATTTGGAGGTACCCCTAAAGGTGTGGAACAAGGATAGTCCTGTTGTGATGGACCCATTATACAATAGGGAAAAGATCTATGAGCGACCCATTATGAATTTAGAGATCAGTCAAGAGAGAATGATGATATCCATCATAGAGCTTGACATGCTATACAACTAACCAGGGAGTGGGTCACATAAACTTTCTTCTTAGATGCAGTTACCCATATTCCAATTTTGCAAACAATTTCCTAATCTAAGAAGGGTAAAGGAACAAAGGTCACAATTCCAACATATCTCACAAAGTCAATAGTAAGGCTTAAGATAATACATCAACATGAACATGAAATTGAGTATTTCCAGACTGAGAAGGTAAAGAGTAAAAAGAGGAAAAGGGTTACTTAAGAAATAACCCAACAAGAAGAAGCCCAACAAGAAGAGGCTCAACCCAAGAAAGAAGAGGTTCTAATAGAGCAAGCCCCATCTGCCCAAGTGGAGGCTACCTCATTAGTACCAAAGAGAGCTTGAATTGAGATAACAATGGTGGGAGAGGAAAGGAGAAAGTTGAAGAAGAAAAGTACTTTGTCCCCTCAAGTTCTAGAGACCATACCTAAGGTTCAAAATAAGGAAGAAGGGGAGGAAATTGAGTATGCCCCATTCAATAAGAGAACTCAGTCAGGATGAGCCATGGAAGAATAAAGGAGGAAGGGTTTAACCCAAACATTTCCTTCCATCCCAAAACACTAAATTCAAATAGAAGTCTCAGATCAAGATGAAAGGAGATGGGACTGATGTCTCTGACATTTCAAACTTTAACTTCATGCAAGTGGGCATATAGATGGTTGTGGAAATGATATAGGATACCTCTCAAAATGAATCACTAGGAGATGATTAGGAGCAGTTGCCTCCCTTACTTAAAGAGCCATTTGGTATATCTCCTACACCATTAGAGAACCTTCCATATATATCTTCTCCTTGACAAGAACATGAAGTAGTTGTGATACCTCCTCTAGTAACAAAGTTAGATAGCCAGACCATGGAGAGAGATGAGTATGTCTAGTTACACACTGATGAAGTATCATAAGAAGCACAAATTATTGAAGAAGGGCAATAGATTCCTCCCATAGTAGAGACTAGATTCTTGCAACTAGTTGAAATAAAGGCTCATGTAGGTGTCCTTTCACAACATGAGAAGACTCCAAAATGAGGTGATACAGGGAAAGGGCTAGCTTCATAACCTATGTCATTTGCTTAGTACATGTCTCCCATGAGAACTACTCCAATGTGGTTTAAAAAGGAAGTTTTAACTCAAAAAAGGAGATATATGGAATACATAGAGGAGGAGGATATGAATAAGTTGATAAAGACAATCGAGGTATTAGAACCTATTAAAGGTGATGCTAAGATGCTAGCATTTATCATGAAGAATTAGAATAAAGATCTGTTGGCATATATTGCCATCCTGCCTCCCTACACTAATACTAAAGATATGCCTCCAAAAGATAATTAGATGAACAAGATAGTGTTGTGAAGGCCTAAAATTGATGCAAAGTTTCTAATCACCATGGGCCTTAAGAAAGTGTTTACACATTTGGATTAGGGCAAGTCAGAGATTTTGGTATTAAGAAAGCAAAATGAGTTGCTAAGGGGACATGTTAATGAAATGGTAGGCCTGATTGACCCTAACCATCCAAAGATTTCTCTAGGGGTTCTCTAGAGAAGAAAGAGTAAGGAAAAAGTATGAAAGAAAGTGATTCATTTTTGGATGCTTGCAAAAGATGGCACCATAGTTTTTAAGATAGAGGGGTATAGATAATTGAGGATAATTTGAACCTCTATACAACATCAAGAATAATGCCATCAAATTGGTCGTAGTAATGAACCATGATTTTGAGCTGATGGATGAAGTAAATTCCTAGGCCAATGATTCGAAAGTATTGAATATTATTAAAGGTCAAAGGTATTATATAATGATAGAGGTATGTATGAAAGAAGAATTAGATAAAATAGATGATTGAATAGAGAAGGTATCAACTAAAAATAGAGTTATGGTAGGGTTGTATGAGGATATTCAAGAAATGAAGAATAAAGATTAGATGCAATTTTTGGAAGCGAATAAGTACTATAATGTTGCTAGCCTAGAGATTTTTGGGGATGAGTCAAGAACTCAACTTTCTTCAGTAGAAACAATAGTATAATAGTTTAGAGCACTGCTTGAGGAAGCTTTCTCTGAAGATGATATTAGATAGATCTTTAAAATGGAAGAAGCACTACTGGAGTTAGATTCAAGGTTGGAGAATTTTTCAAATACTAGGTTGGAGATTAGTAATTATTTCCAAGTGGTGCATAGTGAGTATGAGTCCCTAGATTTTTTGGAAACTCAAGAAATCATGACCATAATCCAAAAGTTTAGAATCACACATCTAGACATCATTTTGGTCTAGAGGGAAGAAGATATAGATACTAGAAATTGAGTTTTGACAGTTAGAAAAAATTGGTCAATTTTGGTCCTATCACCCAAAGAAGTGCTTTTCCAAAGGTGTGCTTTTCATAAGTTACACTTTTTAGGATGTGCACTTTTCACAAGGTGTGCTAAATCAAGAGGTGTGCTAGCAATTCTGAAGATGAAGCAGTGCATCAACAATTAATTGTCAGTTGCTATTTTTGAGCATTCCATGCACTAGAAACACATTTTGATGATAATTTATTTCCTATAAACACTTAAAGAAGGCCGAGCTTACATTTTAGAAGTCCTTGTGACTACCATATCATCTCATGGCTTCTTATCTTCTTATCTTCTTCTTATTTTATTATTTTACGTCATGAAAAGGCTCATGCACCCATTAATTGATATAAACAAGGATGGAGACCTACTTAGCACCATTTAGAGAGTTAGTTTGTATAAAATTAGCTTTATTTTATTAGTTTTTTACAAAAGTTTGCATTAGAAGAGTTCTCACTCTTGACAAAAAACAAGGAGAGGGTTTCTTATAAATCCATGGATATAATATGTAATCCAGGCCAATATTTTGATGCAATAATAAATGCTATTGGTGATCTCATTCTAAGTGTATAAATCTTGCTGGAGTGTGTTGCTTTTTGTGAATTTACATTCATGAATAATAATGGAGCTAATGGTTTTACTATGTTGTGATAATTGTGTGATCTCTTACTTTTGGTGTTTGTCTTATGTCAAAAAATTCCAATGTTGTGAGGAATTGGAGAAAGGATCATTATTGTTCTTACATAGCATTTGGTCTTGTGTGCACACACTTTCTATAGATGCACAATTTGATGAATCGTGACACTTTTTTTGGTTTTCATTAAAGTTCCCATCGATGATTACATCAGTGGAGTTGAGGAAGAATTTCTCCTAATTTCAATAGTTTCCTACTAGGTCCTTTTGATAATTTAGTTCATCGACGTGTTGTTGCTTTGCCTTATGTCCATTAGGAATTTTCCTTTTAATAATTTTCTTTAAATATCTCGTTACTCTACCTTTGTTATTCTCTTTTAAAATAATTGATTAAAATAGGAATTCATATAGTTGCACTAATAAGAAATTGCATGCATCATAAAATAGAAAATACAATTTCTTTTTGTATTTGTGGTTACATTTCAACAAAGTTATATAGAATTTGTAGATACCAACAAAGGCCTCTTGATTCAAATTATGATTCCAGATTACAACACCTAGTGTGATACCCATGGTATTGTTAATTCTAATGCGGATAAAATTATTTCTAGACACAAATTATGCAAGCCAAAAAGTAGTTCATTTCATTCAACATTCAAGTTTATATAGGTATGATGAATCTGAAGGGCCACCAACATCCCTTTGAAAAAAAATGAACAATCCACATAATCTTTATTACAAAAAAAAAAAATCAAAACTATGAAAATTATTTAAAATTTAATTTAAATTTTAAGTCTAATTATAGAAATCATAACTTTCAACATGTAGCTCAAAAATGTATGCTGCTTACACCATTGGAAAGATAATCCAATTATCTATCTCCTAATTTCAACAACAAAGTCCATTGGAAGATTTCAAGGCCCATAATTTCCCTTAAGGCTTCTAAAAATACAAAATACTAAAACATAGAAAATACCGACAATTCAGATTTTGATATTTTCCCTTTTTGCTTTTGCTAGCCTCCTCTAGATCATCATGGACCATTTTCTAATCACCTTCTTTTGATCATGCACATTTATCTTTGATTGAGATACCTACTAGGTTAAAAAACAACCATCTAAAACTCTGGAGTTGGTCATTGATCAACTTTTCAAGAGGGAGATTCATGAGAATTTCCATGGTTAGCATCATGCAAAATGACCACTCAACATAAGTGGTGCTACAAGGAAGGTCAAAAACCATTTTTCCCAAAAAACTAAATTGTTGTTTGAAAATTTTGCAATGTTTGAGGTTCTATGTTTTCTAAGTCTGTTCATAGTTAGAAGGTGCGGTTTCAAAAGGTGAATTTTTTCAGAAGGTGCACTTTTCAAAAGGTGCATTTAATAGAAGGTGCACTTTTTAGAAGGTGCACTTTTTAGTAGGTGCATAAATTGGAAGATCTTGACCCACCATCTGCATTTTGATGAGCATTAAGGTCTTCACCCAATAGACATGAGTTCTTAGAACTCAATCATTTTTGCAAGCCTCATAGTGACAAAAGGATATCCAGGCTCCAACCACTTGTATTTCAAATTCCATCATCTTCATCTAATTCCCATTTAAACTCATCCCCACCTACCATTCCACTGAATCCTCCACCTATGGTTTTCTTTGCAAATGGAGTAGATTCAACAATCAACCTACAAGGTCCACTCAATGACCTTTCCAAGAACCCTAAGAATTTTTTCCCAAGGTTAATTTATGGAGAGACATGGACAATGAAAGATCACATCAAGGTTTTAAAAGAAATATGCAATCAAAAATAGATTCAAGAAGAAAATGCGGTCCTTTGTCCATTCCCATACACATTAGGAGAGGTTGTATTTAATCAATATGCAAATATACTATTGGGATCTATTCCAAAATGGGCAACTTTTGAGAAATTGTTCTTAGATCAATTCAAAACATTCATCAATCTGATTGTGATACACCACCAATTTATATCTATCAAGAGGGATCCGATAGAGACCATCTCACTTTTAAATCATCATTTTCACATGGCATATTGCAAGTTGGAAACCCAATATATTGTACCCATGGGGGCTATAATTCAAATCTATCTAAACTCTATGGATCACCTCACCACTATATTCCTAAGGTGATTGCTTACTATAGACATTGATACTCTAGAGAAGGTTTTTGAAGAAGTGACCACCTTCACTAAACATGACAATCCCAATAGAGAAGGCATGCCGATTCTAGCTAATGCCAATAAAATAGTACCACCATACACCATTGGAGCACACAAGATGCCTAAAAAATTTATTTTGTTAAATCCTATCCCAATAAAATAGGCATGAGAGACCTCAACTCTAACTATAACCTACCCAAGATACTAACATCTAAAAGCTACCATCTTTGAGCAAAAGGTTGCACTATCTATAGAAGCAGAGAGAAATGTTGCAATCGAGATAGACTAAATAAAAAATACCATGTATTAGATAACCAATGAGATAACCCATATTTGATTATCACAAGGGAAAAATAACTATTTCCAAAGAGCTAATACAACCCCAAATAACAATAGTTATGGTCAAAATTACAACAAGAACTTCAGTGGAAATAATATTGTAGAAAACAATTTTAACATGCCAACAATGGTTTTCAAAGGAAGAATCAACAATGGGATAATCGTCCCAAAAATGGAAGTATCTTTGTAGACACCAAAATAATACTTAGTTTATCAATATCAATCAACTCGATGCAAAACAGAATGTACCAAATGATGGTGACACATTCTTTGGTAGAAATCAAGAGATGAACCAAAATTTGCATAACACTAACAACAAACCCCCTATTCAATTCAACACCATGTTGTTAGAATCTTATGATTCTTCATAGAATGTTGAAATGAAGGACCCAATCAATGAAGAATTTGTGTTACCATTCAATCAAGAATCAGATCCTGAACTAGCTGACATGTTTTCTTTTTAGAATGATAATTAGAACATTTACAACCTTTGTAAATGAAGGGAGCCCATGACTAATGGAATTTCCCCAGGATTAAAACCAATGATGCTTGATCCAAGGGTGAATAAAAATTTGACACTTGCAAGAATGCCCTTCTTAGGACAACAAACTCAAAAACATGGGAATGTACCCATTATACTAAAGAATCATGTTTGGTTAATTCAGAAGTACAATGCAATTGAATAATTGAAAATAACTAAGGCCAATATCTCAATGTACGATATGCTATAGAGTTTTTCTAGCCAAAGAGAAGCATTGTTGAAAATCCTTGATTGCACAAAAGAAACACTCAATGCTAGCACTTAGAATTTAGTTTCATTAAAGATTAATACCTTTGAGGCTATGTCCACCATGTATAAAGACAAAGTAAAAGTTCCCCCCTTTTTGTTGAGTCTTAGAATTTTTGGAAACAATATTGAAAACTGCCTCATCAATTTAGGTGCTTCAGGTAATGCCATGAAACGTTTGATATCTCAAAGGTTAGGAGTCACTTCACAACCTAAAAATCAAATTTTAATCCAACTTGACAAAATATAAGTAAAAGTCAAAGAAGTGCTGAAAGATGTTTGTATACAGTTGACTACAAGATCCCAAGATCTAGGATATCATTGACATACATATACTAGAAGTTCTAGAAACATATGACCTATTGCTAAGAAGATAATGAACTAGGTGTCTAAGAGGATGGTTCTCAATATATTTCACTGTATTATGGCTACCTTTGAAGGGATTGAAAAACTAGATCTAATAGATGCTGACCCAAAATTAAAGACAATGATCAGAGAATATAATGCTCAAAAGGAAGTGACATTTCTTCAATAAGATTTAGGCTCCTATAGAGTGATGGATTTTGATATATATTAGACCAAATAATCTAATTACAAGGCTACTATAGGATCATAGGAACCGCCCCCATGAGAAGAAATCACTACTTAATTCAAAGATAGTATGGTTACAAGCTAGTAGTATGAGTCACTCATAATTCAAATGCTTAAACTGTCAAGAAGTCATTGCTCAAGTTTTGACTTAGATAATGCAATCCACAACCTACAAAACCAAAAGTGACACAACCCTAGATTCAGCTCACCTAGGTGTTCTTGAAATCATGAGCAATGTCCTGCAGGGATTGAAGAAGATCTCAATGCTTCGTACAGTGGAACTTCCTCAGATGGAGGAGCTTTATCATCTCCTCCTACAAGAATGATCAAAATTCTTAGAAGGATATGTTTTATGAAAGGTCAAGGTTAGACCTTAGTTGTTATCCAACCTAAACCTCGAACTATGAAAATCATAGAATTGATTGAAGAGATTGAGGATAAGAAAAAGGAACAATAAATCCCCATATCAAATACAACTATCAGTGGCTAATCAATCCCAATGCAAAGGAGGATGCAATGGGTCCCTAAGAAATAGTCTTTTAAAGACCAATTGAAAGAAAAGGTTTAGACAAATAAACACAAGTCAAGGAAACAAAAAGAAGAACCAATCTAGACACTTAGGTTTGATGGTTCCAAATGCAAACTAGGAGCCAGACTAGGTCTTGAGCTGGTTAATCCAAAAGGCAAGTCATTCTACACTACATATCATTTACAATTCATGTGTACTAAGAATGTCAGAGAATATGAAGCCTTGATACACAAATTCCTCTTCACACTAGGAAAGAATGTCAATGGTGAGAGAGCACCTTGGGGAAGGGCAAAAATCTAAAGAAATTTTAGCCTATAAATGGTCTAGACAACCATTTGATGAATAAGGACTAAGTATGAAGTCCCATGGTGTGTTTAGGAGGTGTGAATAGCTAGACTCTAGGTTTGAGTGATGATTTTGGTAATTGGGTCCTAATAAGCTTACGAATGCAATAATTTCTCAAAGAGGGAAAAATATGGAAAAATGCATTAAAGGGAGGAAAAAGTGTTTAGAAAGGTTCCTTAGGTTTTCTAGTACCATTTTAGAAGGTTTAAAACCAAACCAGACAAGTTTGGAGGGCTAAAATGCCAAATTGTCAAAAATTGTCAAAGTTGCTCATTGATAACTTTGCATTTTTGCAAAGTTGCAATGAATTTTTTTTGAACCTTGGTGTATGATGTATAAGATGAACCTAGAACTCAACCTAAAAGTCTAAGTAGTTGGGGAAGGCTATTTAAATAGAAGATAACTCCTCAGAAGGGGTTGGTTATGCCATTGTACAAATAATTGATGAAAGGAGGAGTAGTTGCTGACAGAAAATGTGGTTTTTGAAGGATTGATTGAAGATATTGATTGATTTTCTTACCTTTTTTTGATGGATTATAATCTTTTAGTCATGCAATAACTCTTTACAATATTGATTTGATCATTAGTATTCATTTTATTAGGTTTTCAAAATTCTTTAGGTTCATTTTTCTTGTTGGTTGGATTTGGCAAAGGTCACACAAAAATGGCTAGAACTTCAATTCCCACAGTTGAAAAAACATGGCCTTTTGGAATAATGTAAAAACCTATGTATTTTATGTAAATATGAATATTTGAGGTTGGGGAAGACTATTTTCTATTTTTTCAAGCAAGCCATAGGCAAGCTAGTAGAAGCTTGGCAAGACACATATATGCTTGTAGGAGAGAAATGAGAGGAGAAATAGATTGGTGTCTACTAATAAAGGCTTGGAAATGATATATGAAAGTTTCTAGTATCCTATAATTAGAAGGGGAAGTATGGAGTGAAGTTTTGTGTTCCTTATAAGCAATGACAACAACTTTGCTTAGTCTTAGACATATAAAATGGATGGAATTATTGCAATCATACACTTTTACCATCAAAGACAAGAATGATACAAACAAAAAGGTGGCAAATGCTTTGAGAAAAATATTGCTAACTATTCAAGAAGTCAAGTTGTAGAGTGTTGGACTTGAAGGATTCAAGGATTTGTATGGTGGAGATACTAATTTTTTAGAGGCTTACAAGGTATGCATTAATTTTGAAAACCATTTTCATAGTCAATTTTTTGAATACACATTGAAAAATGGTTTGTTGTTTAAGGGTCAATAGTTATGTATCCCAAGGGGATCCATGAGGGAGAATCTCATTCAGGAAAAACACAATGGAAGCATGAGTGGGCATTTTGGCCTTAACAAGATCCTATACCTAGTAGAAAGGTTCTACTATTGGCCAAAAATGCAAAGAGATGTGAGGAGATCTATAGAACCATGTTTCATATGTTAGAAGGCAAAGAGTACCTCATCTAATGTAGGAATTTATCAACCACTACTCATTCATAATAGACCTTGGGAGTGCATAAGCATGGGTTTCACAGTGGGTTTTCTTAGGAAAAAAAAAAGGGTTGGATTGTGTGTTTGTGGTAGTTGATAGGTTCAACAAAATGAGCCACTTGATACCTTGCAAAATTACACATGATACTAGCAATATAGTTAACCTATTCTTCAAGGATGTGGTCAAAATTCATGGCCTACCAATGAGTGTTATGGCTAATAGATATGTCAAGTTTATGAGGCATTTTTGGAAGACCCTATAGAAGAGATTAGGTACAAACTTGGCTCATGGTTTTGCCTACGATCCCCAAATAGATGGGTAGATAGAGGTCATCAACAGGTTCCTAGGCAAGCTATTAAGGTGTCTTACTAAAGAATATGGGCAAAGTTGGGAACAAGTCATCCCTTAGGAAAAGTATGTCTATAATGATAGAAAGAATATAACAATTAGAATAAGTCCTTTTCAAATAGTGTATGGGTCACATCCAAGGGGAATAATGTAGTTGAAAAAACTACCAACACATGACACCATCAGTGGACATGTAGATGATTTTGTTAAGTCCATGAAGGAGATACGTGCTTAGGCTAAGAAGACCTTGATGGAGGCAAATTAGAGGTTGAAAGAAAAGAAGGATGAAGGGAGAAGAGAACTATAATTCTAGGTAGAAGATTTGGTCATGGTCTATTTGAATAAAGCTAGACTATAGAAAGGCATCCCAAGAAAATTGCAACTAAAGAGGATGGGTCCATGTAAGGTGATAAAGAAGTATGGTTCCAATGCCTACAAAATTGACTTATGAAAAGACATGTCCATCTCTCCCATTTTCAATGTCAAAGATTTGATACGTTACAAGGGTCCAACTATTGATGAAATGCAATATCAAATAGAGCTAAACAAAGACATTTCAGATTTGCAAGTACTTGAAAGGGAGCAACCACAAGTGGAGAAGATATTGGAATCTAGTAAAATGGAAAGATAACCCTAAAGATGAGGCAACTTGTATTTTTAAGAGTGACTTCAAGAAGCATGGCATCAACAAGGATTCCCTCTCACCATAGGCACCTTAGTCTTCTTCTTGTAGGGGGAGTATGGTGCAAGAGCACCTTGGGGAAGGGAAAAGCCCTAAAGGAATTTTGGCTTGTAAATGGTATAGCTAGAAATTTGATGAATAAGGACCAAGGATGAAGTCCCATGGTGTGTTTAGGAGGTGTGACTAGCTAAACTCTAGGTTCAAGTGATGATTTTGGTAATTGGGACCTAATAAGCCTAGGAATGCAAAAATTCCTTAAATATGGAAAAATAACTTGAAGGGAGAAAAAAGTGTTTAGAAAGGGTGCTTATGTGTTCTAGGACCATTTTAGAATGTTTGAAATCAAACTGGACAAGTTTGTAGGGCTAAAATGCCAAATTGTCAAAAATTGTCAAAGTTGCTCATTGACAACTTTGCATTTTTGGAAAGTTACAATGACAATTTTTTGCACCTTGGTGTAGGATGTATAAGATAAATCTAGAGCTCTACCTAAAAGTCTAAGTATTTGGGGAAGGATATTTAAACATAAGATGACTCCTTAGAAGGGGTTCGTTATGCCATTGTACAAATAGTTGATGAAAGGAGAAGTTGTTGCTGATAGAAAAAATGGTTTTTAAAGGATTGATTGAAGATATTGATTTATTTGATTAATATTTTTGATGGATTATATTCCTATGGTAATTTAGTGACTTTGTATAATATTGATTTGGTAATTAGCATTCATTTTATGAGGTTTTCAAAATTCTTTAGGTTCATTGTTCCTGTTGGTCAAATTTTGCAAGGTCACACAAAAATGGATAGAACTTGAGTTACCACAATTGAAAACCTATGGCCTTTAAAAATAAAGTAAAAACCTATGTATATTATGTAAATATGAATTTTTGAGTTTTGGGAAGACTATTTCCTATTTTTCCAAGCAAGCCCTAGGCATGCTAGTAGAAGCTTGGCAAGGCATATATATGCTTGTAGGAGAGAAATGAGAGGAGAACTAGATTGGTGTGTGTCAATAAAGGTTGGGAAATGATAGAGGAAAGTTTCAAGTATCCTTGAAATAGAGGGGGGGGTGTTTGGAGTGAATTTTTATGTGCCTTATAAGTGAAGTTGCAGTCATTGCCTTAAAAACCCTCAAAAATAGGATTTTCTGGAATAACACTGTACAGACACTTTGAAGACCCAAGACCTAGAAAATCCTTAAGATTACGTCAATATGAAATAATTTCTATTAGACATCTATAGGTATGTTTAAGATATTTTACAAGTTATTGAAGAATCCTTGTTTCTAGGAGGGCTAATAGTTGCTCATAGGGCTACAAGGAGAAACATAGTAAGAATGGGTTTTGGATGTGTAAAACCTAACAAGATGGTGCAAAATGACTTGAAATGTGTCAATAATCTCGAGAGGAAGGCCTAAGCTTGGTTTTTCCCTAACTAGTAGCATTTGGTGGAGTTTTGGCTTGATAAGCCAAAAAGTGCATAGTTGGGGTTTTGGAGTTAGAGGAGTGAAATTTGAATTGGTAGGAAAGTTTCTTGGTGGAAGGGTATTAGGTGAGAATTCTCTAAGTTAGGATTAGAGTAGAGACTCCAAGAAGGCTAGGAAATATCCTCGATAGAGAAAAAAGGCTCTAAGAAGAAGAATCTCCCCATCAATCAAAGTTCTCATAGTCAAAGGAGACTCCCAACTGGTGATTTGACAAGTGAAATCAATTTATTCTTCCAACAAAAGAAGTTTTTTGACTTATCATAAAAGATTTTGGGACTTTATGGAAAATTTTGAAGCACCAAATGTAGTGTGTGATGCACTCATAATCTCTACTAGTACACTACAACTTGTGGAAAGAACAAAATTCAAGAGGTTCTTAGTTGAACTTTTGGCTACCCCATCTATTGATACTAATATTACTAACTTCAAGTTTTCCAAGATGACCAACAAATTCTTGAATTCATCATGTGTAATGGTTTGTTCAAAGGACAAGAAATTGACAACACACTCAAAAGGGATGAAATGGAAGATGAAGATAGGATCATAAATCTAAAAACTAATACCATTCCTAAGGGAATGATAGAGTTGGAACACATCTTTAATCAAGAAAAAATAGCATGACCTAGGAGAACCTCTAAAGAGAAGGGAATTGAAGAATGTGACATGTAGAACCTAGGCACTAAGGATGACTTTAAATGGTAAAAATTGGAAAAGTCTATGACTCCTAGGAGAGAGAAAATATGCTATAACTCCTTGTAGAATATAGATATTTCATTGCATGAAGTTATGAGGAGATCAAGACATATGATCCAAACATTATTACCCATGAAATTCCCATGAAGCCTGACACCAAGCATTTTCACCAGATATAAAGGCTGGTAAATCCCATTATTAAACCCTTAATAATTAGGGAAGTCTATAAGTTGTTGGATGCTAAGATTATTTTACTAATTCAACACTCTGCCTAGGTCGCCAATCTAGTACCTGTACAAAAATAGACTGGAGAGATTCACCTATGTGTGGACTTCTATAGTTTAAACCTAATGTCTCAAAAAGATAACTATCCATTGCCTTCACTTGATGAAGTATTATAGATTGTAAATGGATCTGAGATGATGTATATTATAGATGGATACTCGGAATATGACCAAGTACTGGTAGACAAGGAGGATAGATTGAAGACAAAATTTACCACCAAATAGGGAACATTTTCATATAGAAGGATGCCCTTTGGTTTAATTAATGTAGGAGCTACATTTCAAAGAGAAATGGATGAAGAATTTAAGGGGTTGGTAAAAAAATGCATAGTCATTTACATGGATGACCTCACGATCTTTTCAAAAGAGAGTTTCACCCATATTGCCATCCTAAAGCAAGTTTTCAACCAATGCAGGAAATATTGTATATCTCTTAACTTGAAGAAATGCTCATTTAGAGTTACACAAGGAAAGCTCCTAGGCCACATTATTTATGAAGTAGGTATTTCAATTAATCCTAAAAGGATAGAAGTGATCCCAAAAAATTTAGCCCCTCATAGTCACAAAGAGACTAAGTCTTTCTTCACGAAGATTAACTTTGTACGAAAATTCATTAATGGGTTCACCAAAATAGTTTGCCCCCTCAATGATTTACCAAATAAAGGAGAAAAGATTGATTGGATTCTTAAAGTCAAGAAATATTTTGGAGAAATCAAAGTGGTTATTTCTACTACCCTAGTACTTCTCATTCTTGATTATCAATTTCCATTCAAAGTCTATTTTTTCACTTCACAATATTCATGTGCAGTTATCCTCACATAAAAGAAAGACAAAGAAGATGAAAGACCCATCACATTTATGAGTTTCCTACTAAAAAATGCTGAATTAAATTATCCCTATTTGGATAAATAATGGTTTTCTCTAGTACAAGTGATCAAGAAGTTTTACCATTACATACTCTGGAGCAAGGTATATGTTATTGTACCAGACCCTGCAGTCAATCCTTACTAATGAAAAATGAGCTAGGAGAAAGAAGAGGAAAATGGATGACCATCTTACAAGAATTTTATTTATAAATCCAACCAATGAATATATTAAGAATAAAAGGGTTAACAAAGATGATAGAAGACAACAAAGAACAAAGCATGGTGTCTCAGGTGGACAGAAATGAAGAGATAATCACAAATGTTTGGTATCAAGACATTGTATTTAATCTCTTGCAAAATCAATACCCTCAATGGATGAATAGTTCCCAATGTAGAAGACTAAAGATGAAATTTGAATCCTATATGCTTCAAGATAGAAAAATCTTTAAGAAAAACTATGAGGGAATTTACTTAAAGTGCTCAAGTCATGAAGAAGCAAGAGAAGTGCTAGAATAATACCATGAAAAGTATGGTATTGGACATGGATCAATAGAGGACACAACTCATCAAATACTAAGGTTAGGTTACTTTTGGCCTCCCATTTTCAAGGACACATATGAATAAGTACATTCTTGTCAACAAGTGCCAATAGGGAAAGGAACCCAACTATGCCATTACAACAAGTTTTTGAGGTTCACCCTCTCACCAAATGGGGTCTAGATATCATTAGGCCTATAATAAACCATCATCTATGGGACATATGTTTTTTCTAATAGCTAAAAATTATTGCACACAATAGACTAAAGTTGAAACTTTTAGGAATTGTTTAGTAAACGTGGTCATCAATTTTCTAGAAGAATATTTTGTGACTAGGTTCAGAATGGTGTTCTTTTTGGTTTGTGATAATGGATCATCTTTTGCATCAATTTTCCTTACCCAATGAGCATTAGAGAATCAATTCATAATCAAATTCTCATTGAATTATTATCCACAAGGGAATGCCATAGCTAAATCTACCACAATGGTCATGAAATGCTTGGTCATAGAGAATCTAAGGGATTGGCACACCCAATTGAAATATCTATTATAGACATATAGGCTCAGAGTAAAGAATTCCTTGGGGACATCCCCATATTTACTAGTCTACGACTAGTGATCCATATTTCTCCACAACCTCAAGATCACAATGCTGAAATTTATGAGGGGATACATTGAAGATGCAAATAGGGTCCAAATGAGATTAATGAATCTTTTAGAATTAGATGAGAAAAGGACAGAAGAATTAGAAAACATGTGAAAACATCAAGCTGTCATCAAATGTTAGTTCGATAAGAGGGCCATGATCAAATCTTTTAGAATCTCATAACTTGTTCTTATATGGGACAAAGCAAAAGAAAAACTAGGTAGACATACCAAGTTTCAATGCTTGTGGATTGGTCCTCATCAGATTGTAGAGATTTTAGGGGAAAATACTTCTAGGCTAAGCACTTTACAAGGAGAATTGATTCCATTACTAGTAAATGGCTAATTTTTGAAACATTATTTCGAAGACTACAAGAGAAAATGTTATTCAAAGAAAACAAAAGTGTCATTTTAAAGTTGTGTATTTATTTTAGTTTTTTTATTTTGAGTGTGGGGTTAGTTTGTAATCAAGGTTACTCTTGGCAAGTAAACCATCCCAAACTAGTCTTGATTTTTGGAAGAGGTATTTCTTCGTCAAAACATTTGGACTGTTAAGATTATTTGAGTTCTGTTTTTGAATATGAGCTTCCTTATACACCATGTAATGTGCATCATATCTATCTTCATCAATAGTAACCATAAACTTATCTGCTTCTTGACTATCAACCAGTTTCACATCTTGAATCTTAAGAATCGTATTTATCTCTTCTTCCTTTATTAAACATTTATCATCATCTTGATCTTCTGTAGTAATCTCACTTTCAAATATCTCTTTCTTATTACAACTTTGCTCAAGAACAATAATAGTATTGCACTCTTTCCTTTCTTTTTCAAGCTGAACATCATGGTATTTCTTATGCTGCAGTAGCAGAAAGAAAAATAGAATAAGAAATGTTTATGTTTTGTGTAGTTTAAATTTAATGTTTTCAATAAACGTCCTACATGTGGTGGCATACCTAGAGTAGCAATTTGATGAGCTCTCCAGATATAGCCACCTAGGACCGGGTGTAGATTCTTTAAATTAGAATAGTTTTAATGATTGTCAGATTCCAATAATAGGTAGTAGGCAGTTTTGGATTCTTATCCTTTTCTTGGATAGAAGACGGAAAAAAAAACATGTGGCCTACTGCATGATTTTCAGATTCCAATAATAGGTAGTAGGCGGTTTTTGGATTCTTATCCTTTTCTTGGGGTAGAAGACAAAAAAACATTTCTCATCCTTTTATTAGAAAAGGAGAGTCAGTTTTAAATAAGCCATTCGGCTATGTAAGAGATTCATTCAAGTTTGAGTAAAATAGAAAAGTTGCAATTTTTTTTGTGTCAGCTTTGGAAGATCGAATTTTGGAGAGAATAGAACGTTTCTTCTATTTTCCTGGTGCATGGTTCAGTCTTTAGTATGAAATGCGTTTTGGTTTTCTTGTGCAAGTCTCATTGAAGTTGTCATTTTTTTTTCTCAGAACTCTCCAAAAACTGCTGAGATTTTTCGATTTCCATCTGGCAAATATGAAATGATTTCCATTATGCAAAGTTTCAGTTTTCTATGGTGTTTTTGATGTTTTTCAGCAGAGATATACAGTTTTGAGATTGTTGTTTCAAGCATTGCATTTATGATTCAGTTGCACTCGATTTTCTAAGACAGGAATACGAAAGGTGAGGAAAGATTGTGGTGAGTCCGTGCGAAAGCAGAAAGGTACAGATTTCCGAATGATGTTGCATGAGGATTAGTATGAGACGTTATAACATTCTTTTATAGTCTATTTTTTAGTGGATCTTCTACATGTTCTATCACTCCATTTTATTCTTCATGCAAACCTTTGCCGAGTCTGATCACATTGAAGTGTAGGCGGCACAAAGATGGAATACATTTTCTTTGAGTCTCAGCCTTAACAATTTGATTGGGAAGGACATTTTGGGTTGAAGATCTTGGTGTGCATGTGAAGATTTGCATTTAGTTTGGTTCGAGTTCGATCCTTGCGGCTGTAGATGCCCCTTGATGTAACTCAGTTGAGTGAGTTCTCCTCCTGAGATTTCCAAGGTGTGGCTCTGCATCATTTTTGGTATCAGAGCCTTTGTGAAGGTTTCCAAATTGATGAGTTTGAGCCTTTGAAGCAACCCTTCGAGTTGAGTATATCCACGACAGGTTTCCAAATTGTAGCTCTGCATCATAATGGAAGAAGAAGAAGCAAAAAGACAAAGCTATAGCCAAAGACATTCTATATTCCGAACAAAGTGTAAGTGCAAGAATAAGGTATGCAAAGTTATAGTTGACAGTGGTTCCTTTGAAAATATAATCTCAGTAGAAATGGTTGAGAAACTGAATCATCCAAGAGTGCCTCATGATTTACCTTACAGAGCTTATGGGTTAGGAGATGAACAATGGATTGATGTCTTCGAAAAGTCATATGTTTCTTTTAATATTGGACCATATTTTGATACCATTGAATGTGATATTATGCCTTTAAAAGATTGTCACTTGATTTTGGGAAGAGCATGGCAATATGATAGGTCAACCATATATGATTGTAGAGAAAACACATATATCGTCAACAAGAATGGGAAGAAGATGCTTTTATTTCCATTGAAGGATGATACAACATGGAAGGAATCAAGAAGTATAGGTCTTATTGATAGGATAACATTTCCAATGCATGATGAAGTGAAAGAGGAAGCGAAAGAAGTTTTGGTAGAGGCAAATGAAACTACAGAGAAGGCAGCCATAAAGAGTGTAGATGTATGTGAAGTTGGTATAGAAATCTCAACAATGATAGATGTAAGTTGTCCTTTGGAAGGGAAAGAACATGAAGAGCAGAAAGAAGATAAATTGCAGCAAGAAGCAGTGCAACAAGTAAATGTTGATGAGAAGAATAAAGACGAAAGTCCTATGGGATTTGAGTGTGATAAAGTTATGGTTGGAACAATAATGTGTCCTTTGAAAATAGAGATGAGTACAATGCTGAAAGGTACTCCTATGAAAGAGAGTTTGGAGGAAAATAATGAAGCCTTCAAAATGCATGGTGTAGTGAAATGTCAAGAGCAATGGCATGAGGATGGAGCTAAAGATTTTGTAGCAGCAAGTTCTGAAGAAGAATCTGATTTATGGGAAGAGTTTACAGCCATCATGGGAGAATGGCAAAGCAATGGTGGTAGTATGGAGACTCAGCATGAAGAAGTTTCCAAAGAAGAGGTATCAGATGATGTTATGGACAAAGAAGATGAGGCTGGATATATTTATGACAGGGCAACAAATTATTTTTGGGACATAAATTTCAGAATAAAAATTCAAGTGTATGTAGCAATAATAAAAATTCAGAATGTGATGAAGTTACAAGTGTATGTAGCAGCCATACAAATTCAGAATATGATGAAGTGGATGCATAGTGAGCAGCAAATAATTTTTATCTTACCAATGGAAAACAAACCAAAGGTAAAGATGAAAGAGAAAGAGAAAATTCAAATGATACAAGTTCAAGAAAGGCCAAGTTTTCTAATGGAGGAAAAGTACAAACCAAAAGTCAAGATGAAGGGATACATATGTTTTTCTAATGCTTTGTTTTGTAGGTGTTTCCAAGGGACTTGGAAACTTTTGAAATTTGGGAGTATGGTGCAGGAGCACATCTGCGATAGGAAGTTTGGTGGCGACAGGAAGACAACTTGCAATATGACTAAAATGCAAGGTACAAAGCAAATATCAAAAAGTTTTGATTTTAAAATTTAAAATTTGAAATTTTTGTGTGTGTGAGTTTAGAGTTTTATGTTTTAAAATAATATCCTATGATGTGGTGGCATAAATGGAGGAGTGAAATGATAAACTCTCCAAATATAGCCACTTAGGACCATGTGTGTTTGTTTTAGTGGAAGAATCTAATCATATCCTAAAAAAGGACAGATAGTTGGCAGCAGGAATATTCATAATTTTTGAAACAGTCTCCTATTCTTGGATAGGGACATTTCATATTCCTTATTTAGGCAGTCAGTTTTTAGAGAGGAAGAGAGAGGAAGAAGACAACTTTTTATTTTTGGGTTGAATTCGGTATGTTTGCAGAAATCAGTCTCAGTGAATTTGTAATATCTCCCAAATTCACTGTTGGATTTTGATGAGCTTTGGATATGTTGTTATAGGCCTAATTACGCCCATCTTCACCAAAGCGATCGAAGAGTTTTGATCTGGTTCAAAAGTTATTCATGTCTGAGTGCAGGTCTATCTAGAGACAGCAAGAAGCAATATTTTGCAGAAAAATGTACTCTGATGCGTGGTGAATATCTCAAGTTTGAACCGTTAGATTTCTCTAAAATTTTTATATGTTGTTTGAAACCTATTTATGCCAAATCTCAATGGTTAGATTGAGTAAATATTTTTTGGTTCGAAATTTATTCATGTCTGTGCACAGGTCTATCCGAAGGCAGCAAGAAGATATTTTGGGAGATTTTATTTTCAAAGTTTTGTTTATTGAATCTGATTTTAGTGTGTGATCCTGAAGGTTGTAGATGCCCCTTGAAGGAACTCAGTTGAGTGACTGATTCCTCCTGAGTTTTCCAAGGTGTGGCTCTGCATCACATAATGGTTTTTGACACTTGAGTGCCAATACACTTACCTACTTTCTATATTTGAGCCGAGTACACCATGAATGCCGAGCCACAACATTAGTCGAGTTAGGAAAGACTTCAGGTGTCGAGTAGTTTTTAGATGTCGAGTGAAGATCAGGTGCTGAGTAAAGTTCAAGTGACTTTAAGTGCTGAGCAGAATAAAGTGCTGAGTGATATTCAAGTGCCGAGTCATAGATGATGCCAAGTAATACAGAAATAAAACAAGTGCTGAGTAAGCCAATTTTGTTTAGGTGCCGAGTTATCCAGGAAACAACATGTGCCAAGCATCAATAATGCTTCAGGAGCCGAGTAACTTAGAATATTAGCATAAGAGTTTGTAATTGCACAAATTATGATGCAAACAGTTTTTGTAGCTGACATAAGGTAAATCTCGAAGGATTAAATGATAAGATCAAATCTTTTATCTTTCCTATGCAATCTACATGCAGCCAATAAGAAAAATGATGAAGGCATACAACCAATGGAAGAAGTGCAAACAATGAGCAAAAAATAGAGATTGAATATGGATCAAATATCCATACCTAACCCTAAATCCTCAAATGTCTTTATAAGGAAGACAAAATTTCATTGTAAAATATATGAGCGGATATACAAGGGTGTATAAGGAAATCTACTTTCAGAACAAGGGTTATCAGATCACAAAGGATCAAGATCAGAGAAAGCAGAACAAGTGCCTGCATTCAGCAATCAAGGATTGTAATCTATCAGGTTCATTGTACCTAATACTTTCTAGCAATTGTATTAGAATGAAAATCCTATGGTGATAGGTTAGCTTAACAGCTATTTTGTAGATCCTTTAAATAGGTGATTAAATTCTTTAACAGGGTGACACTTCATGTAAAGTGTTTGTAAATCTTCTAACTAGGTCACTATTGACACAGTGTAAAGCCTTTAACAGGGCAGACCATCATAAGTGGTTGAACAATATTGCTGCAGTAATTTTTGTGGGTATCATCCCCACCCCAATTTTACCTTCTTATTCCTAGAGGGTTTCTGGGTTACCAAATTCCAGTGTTATGTGTTGTTGATGCATGTCTTAGTTTCATGTTTACTTGATGTATTTACATGCATGCAATTTACTTCCACCTAAAAGTTTTATTGGTTAAAGTGTGATACTTCTGACTCACCCCCCCTCTCATAAGTATTCTTCCTATTTGAATATTCCAACATGGACAACTTTGTTTCTTGTATGAACTAAATATAGCTATTATTTTCATTAAAAATAGGACTTTCAACCTTAAAACTAGAGTCTAGATTGATCGCTCTCAACACTTTACAAATTTAACGAATTGACCATCTAGTTTGTTTTCAAATCTAAGTAGATGGTAGAAAAGTATAATTCAAAGATTACTGGTTCAAATGGAGGATTTCTCCAGAGACCTATAAAGATTATTGTTTGGCATGTAAGTTTCCAAAGTTCATTAAAAGAGGAACATAAGAGTTATTAGTCTAGAATAGATCTAAAAAGGGAAACATGAATGCCTTGGCCACACATTCTAAATGTGGTCAAGGAAAAAGAGTAAAAAAAAGAAAATTAGAAGGGTGTCACATAAAAGATTCCACAGCTAAGTATAAATGACAAATATAATCAAATAGAGCTAGTACACCATAATTGCTAGCCTAATTCACACAAACAGAAGACTTCAAGGAAGAATCTAGTGCAAACATGTGAGCTCCATGAAGCAAGCAAATGAATTACCAAAATAATCAAAAGGACAAGCAATTGATGATTCATTAAGAGCCCCTAAATAGATTCTCACATCTGGTTATACAATGATTCATAATAGGTTTGCGGTGATTTTTGATGCCCCTTCCGATTTGCAAAATATTATTTCTGCCTTGCTGGACACTCACAATGGTTGGCACCCAAGAGCATCAAAAATGAATTAAGACACTTAACACATACTTAGCATGAAAATTGAAGACTCCAAGTTTTTGGTTTCCAATTACCTAGAAGCCACTTGTGACATTTGAAATCAAGTTATAAACTTGACACGAGTTTGAAGTGTGCTTGCTAATAAAGAAATGCCTTTGTTATTTCTTCCTTTTTTCAAGGCTATTTGTTGTGATTTTACAACACATGCCCCATTTTGGAAATTCAAAATGGAGACCCCCTTCTTGGTTTTATAGAGCAAGGGATCCCATTTTCTAGCACATGAGACCTAATTGGGTGCCTCTAGGTCAATCTAAATTCCCTAGTTAATTAATCTAGAATAGAGTTTGAGTGCCAAAGAGTAAAAAATGTGCAAGTTAAAAAAAATGATGCACATATGTGCACATAACACATGTGCACATCTCTATATGGTGTGCAATATGTGCTTAAAAGTATCAAAGACCCAAAAGGGTGCGAATGTGCACTTTTGCACCTTCATAGGTGCACACTTTCATTAGTGTGCACCTTCTAAAGGTGTTCTATGTGCACATCCTCTAGATCTTCTGCCTACGAATACAAACTTCACCCACATATTTTGACACTTTACACCCAAGAGATCTGTGAAGCCCACACTCTCACACCAATACACCTTCGTAGCCTTTGCACATTCGCCAAATAACTTGTCTCATCTCCAAGAAACACCTTAAGGTACATATTCTTGTACACAAGAACACATGCACATCATAAAGGGGGAAACATTTTGCACAATATGTACAAAGGGTGTCCATCTTAAAACACTGTATATACACATGTTGCACATATGCACTACATGCACAATGTAATGCCCCGCTCGGAGATCCTTGGAACAAGGATGAAAAACAAGCCAGAATATTTTTTTTTAATTCAAGTGTAATTGCACATGACAACAACATACACGGATCATACAGATCGCAATGGAAGACATAAAAACCATCCTGACACCAAACGGATCTCCAAACGTCACCACTAACCAAAACACAACCAAGAAAACATAAGAGATCAACCAAGCTAAAAGATCAAAACAGACTCCTGAAAAATGGCTAAGTCTGAATTCTGAAGCCCTGAAATTTCCTAGAATCTTAATCATAGCCCGTAGAGGTCTGAAACCCATCTCAAATGAATCATCGCATATATTAAAATATACCTTATACTTAAACAATATATTTTAAACCCTGAAGGACTACAACAGAAACCCAAAAATTGAATTTCAAAAGAAACCTCCTGAATTCAAAATGCAACAACATAGGCTTGAAGAACGCCCAAAA
This sequence comes from Cupressus sempervirens, assembly GCA_028749045.1. NCBI lineage: Eukaryota > Viridiplantae > Streptophyta > Pinopsida > Cupressales > Cupressaceae > Cupressus > Cupressus sempervirens. The sequence goes on along the minus strand of CM053793.1, from coordinate 783,220,255 downwards.
GGGTATCCAGATCAACTCTCAAAATGATCAGAACACTACAAAAAAGTGCTCGCTGGTGGCACGCGCAGGTTTTAACCAAAGGGCGTGCGACACTTTTTACTAAGGGAGGGTGACACTTCTCCCTTAGTGTGTGCGACACTTCTCAAGAAAGCATGCGACACTGGAAAAGTATCGTGCAACATTTCTCATGAAGCCATGCGACACTCTTCCAATGTCATACAATACTTCTCTAGTAATGCATGCGATATTTTACAGTATCGTACGACATTCTTTATATGGGCGTGCGATACTTTAACAGTGTCACACAATGCTGAACAAATGTGGCCCATACAAAACCAAAAAGCACTTCCAAAACTCAAAAATAGGGAAAAATGACAAAAGAACCTCCACACCGGGGAGTACCGGATCCACATCTCGAGGCCAGAAAACTCGAACTAGAATTGAGTAACTGAAATACAGAAAATGAAATCTAACCATCTATCAAACAAAGAAGGGAAAGTACAAAAAGGAAACATCATAACAACTGAAATAACATCGCAATGAACAGAATAACCAAGTAAGTACGTAGTTCCTCCCAACCATCAATGGCATCATAAGACCATCTTGGGCCCTAGCCATCCCCCATGCGTAACATCCCAAGTCATCGATCAAATTATCAGTACTGTCGTGATAGGGACATCACTACTAAACATGCTACGATATAAGTAAATGAAATCTAACATGCTAGTAGTAACATAAGATAACCCTGTAATCAGATAACATCATCTACTATATGCTAAACATCATAACAAGGAATGCATAAAGCCAACATCATGTAAACATGGAACACAACATCCCAATGAAAGCATAAATCACTAGAAGGCATACTCCGCAAATCGAAGTACCAAGTGACACATCCAGCAACGATCACGCTAGAACAATAGACCGTCTCTGTACATTGATCCCTAGTAGTGGTGAAGGTAGCTACGCCTCCCAACCATGTGGCACTCGTAGGTCCACACCCGCCATGCTGATGGAGATAATGATCCAACCACACACACACAAAACAACAACCATGGCTAACACACACGCCAAGCAATATGATGACTGAATCCAAGACAAAGATGATGCATAAACTACGGGTCCTGGTCAGACACCTCAATGGACTACTATGTAGGGACTGACATCATGGAGAGTCGCTTGGCATCAAAAGCCCAAGCTCGGATCTGTGTAGCTCAACTCCCTCAATGGAAGGCCAATACACTGTGTAGCTCAACTCCCTCAACGGAAGGCCAATACACAAAAGTACCATTTATTATATTTAATGTTATTACCACCCCAAGTTTTAATTTAATTATCACTTATATAAAACTTCCTCTGCCAACCGGGAATTAGTCCCTGCCCAGAAGTACAACTGTTTGAGATCAGTATGCATCTTCTTGATAGGGATGAGACGTGATGTTGCTGACTTTTTTGCTAGATGTCTTGAGTGCTAGAGAGTGAAGGTAGAGCATCAGCATCTGGTGGGTCTAACGAAGCCACATACCATTCTAGGGTGGAAGTGGGATACGATATCTATTGATTTTATCATAGGGTTGCCTATGTCATCATGGAGACATGATTGTATCATGGTGACAGTGGACAAGTTGTCCAAGGTAGCACATTTTTCACCCATGAGAGCATCCTATACTGCTTCTTCTGTAGTGCATGTTTTCATGGTGGATATTGTTTGTTTGCATGGGATCCCTTGTTGGATCATTTTGGATAGAGATCCAGTGTTTACTTCTGCACTATGGACGTCTCTACAGCATGCATTAGGTGCTCAGCTCAATTTTAGTTCAGCCTATCACCCAGAGACCGATGGTCAGACTGAGAGAGTAAATCAAGTTCTGGAGGATATGCTTTGCATGTATGTTATGGATAGGCAAGTGAAGTAGAAGGACTATTTATACCTTGTTGAGTTTGCATACAACAATGGGTATCATAGTTCTCTTGGCATGTCACCTTTTCAGGCCTTGTACAGTAGACCATGCCGTACACCTTTGAGTTGGGATCATTTAGAGGACTGAGTTCTTTTGGGTCCAGAGATGCTTTAGGATATGGAGCAGTAGGTTGTTCACATTAGGGAGCATTTGGTTACTGCTCAAGACAGGCAGAAGAAGTATGCAGATGCCCATAGGTTGGATCGTCACTTTTCTGTTGGTGATAGGGTGTTTTTGAGAGTGCGGCCGAGGAAGAACCCTATCCGTTATGGGAAAGGCTCTAAGTTGGTGCCACATTTTGTTAGACCTTTTGAGATCCTCGAGAGGATTGGTCCTATTTCTTATCGACTAGCATTGCCACCTAGCCTATCGCGCATACATGATGTTTTCCATGTTTCTATTTTGCGACAGTATATCCCTAATGTGACCCATGTCCTTGATTGGGATGCTTTGGAGGTAGTAGATGGGCAGCTTACGTTGGAGCCCATTTGTATCCTACAGCAGTGGAGGCTGACCTTGCGAGGTCGGGACATAGAGCAGGTAAGGGTCCAATGGGACCCGAGCGATGAGGCCTCTACGACTTGGGAAGATGCCACACGACTGAGGGGATTGTACCCCTACCTTTTTGCTGGCTTCCAAGAGTAAGCCTATGCTAGTGGGGGAGGATATAGTGCCTCTCATGTTTGCAATCTGTACCTTGTCTATTTTTGATTCAAGAGATACTTGATACTCTTTTGATATTTGTACCTTGAGACGACCTGAGGGTCGAATGTCATATTTTGATTTTCGTACCATAGATGCTTTGTTGCTATGTTATTTAGTTTATCATATTTGCATGTTGATGTTATTTTGAGATGACAGTAGATCTATGATAACTGATTATCTGGTTATATGATGTATTGGACCTATTTGTTGACTATGTTATGAGATGGATTCTATGCTATGGTTATTTACTTCATTCTTGTCTTTTATGATTAATGTGAACGTGAGTGGTGTAAATGGATTAATGATTTATTTAATGCTTTAATTGCTTCAGCTATTATGTTATATGCAATTGCACTTGATCGTGTGTTTTAGTGTGCAGGAATTATATCCCTGGCAGTGGCCTATGGAGTTAGTGATCCAGCTGTTCATATTTTGCCAATGTCACTCCTATATGGTCGACGTATCCTTATTTAGTTGTTTTATATTAAAACCTTTCGGTGATTAGCAAATCCGAACTCAGTTGCATTATGTGATTAGACCAATGAACATGTCTGTGCATTTAGAAGTTCGCATTCATCGCGAAAGTGTTAAGTGATTTTCTGTAATTTTGGGTTTTTGGGGTTTTAATCTTTTGGATTTAATTTTTGGAAGCTTTGCCTTAGGTGAATTTCCATTACAGATAATAACCTGTTTTCGTTTGGGTTGTTTTGGAGTTTAATTACTCCAGCTAGCTATTTTCCATTATCATCTATTCACTCAAAATGAAAAAATATTGGAAAAGTGAATTCATTATTCACTTCCCACATTTTGGAAAATTGAGTTTGGAGAGCAAATTTGGAAATCCTCTTTTGAAGGATTATTGTTTTGCTCATTGTGGGAGTTGTGAGCGTGGGATCTTTGCGAGGTTGGTCTCGTTGGATTCAGCTCGAGGAGTTTTCACTTTGCCGACAATTTCAGCAGTTTCGGCGTAGTATTTATTTTATTCTACAGGTTTCAGTTTCGACCTCTTTTGTTGTCAAAAAGGGCCTTCCTGTTTTAAGGTTTTTGCTTTGTTTTTGCTTCTATTTCTTGTAGCATTATGTTAGGAGGCTATGAACTAGTGTTCCCCTCCATTTTTGGATGCTAGTTCTGCCTGGTTGGTCGGGTATGAACGTTTTACCTATTTTTGAAATGGGGGTTTGGGTTTTTGGGCCGTTATGCTGGCCGTTTTTGCATACGGTGTCTGCTTTCAATTATTTTTGGATTTTTGGGGTTTTTGAACCCAAAGGCCAAATGGGTTTTAATTTTGAAATTTTTCCAAAATTTGGAGTTTTTACCTCATTTTGCGTGCTGCCCTATTTTTTGGAGTTTCTCGACACATTGTGGTTCGTGGACCTGAATGATCCGTTTGGATACCAGTCGAAACACTTTTGCATCTTTCATTGCTTTGGGATGCATGTAGCATCCGTCATCCCGATTTTGGTTTGGTTGATTGACTTCTGTTTGCATTCTCATCTTGTCCTTGTGTATGATCTCTGTGATAGTGGTGCGCCACACACATGTACATTGTCGGGTGACCTGCGGGACCTGACCTTCCATGGTACTTTCAAAAGTTGTGATCATTGGGGTTGGGTTGGGAGTTTGCATGTCTTCAGGCACTCATCGTTGGATGAGCATGGGTAGGGTACGGTAGCATATGGAGGGGGCTTCTATCCTGCAACCTGGTGACTACTTCTCGGTTGGAAGAGGAAGTTTTATATAAGTGATAATTAAATTAAAACTTGGGGTGGTAGTAACATTAAAGATAATAAATGGTACTTTTGTGTATTGGCCTTCTGTTGAGGGAGTTGAGCTACATAGTGTATTGGCCTTCCGTTGAGGGAATTGAGCTACACAGATTTGAGCTTGGGCTTTTGATGCCAAGCAACTCTCCATGATGTCAGTCCCTACATAGTAGCCCATTGAGGTGTCTGACTAGGACCCGTAGTTTATGCATCGTCTTTGTCTTGGATTTAGTCATCATATTGCTTGGCGTGTGTGTTAGCCATGGTTGTTTTTTTGTGTGTGTGTGGTTGGATCATTATCTCCATCAACACGATGGGTGTGGACCTATAGGTACCACGTGGTTGGGAGGCGTAGCTACCTTCACCACTGCTAGGGACCGATGTACAGAGACGATCTATTGTTCTAGCATGATCATTGCTAGATGTGTCACTTGGTACTTCGATTTGCGGAGTATGCTTTCTAGTGATTTATGCTTTCATTGGGATGTTGTGTTCCATGTTTACATGATGTTGGCTTTACACATTCCTTGTTATGATGTTTAGCATATAGTAGATGATGTTATCTGATTATAGGGTTATCTTATGTTACTACTAGCATGTTAGATTTCATTTACTTATATTGTAGCATGTTTAGTAGTGATGTCCCTATCATGATAGTACCGATAATCTGATCGGTAATTTGGGATGTTACACGTGGGGGATGGCTAGGGCCCAAGATGGTCTTATGATGCCATTGATGGTTGGGAGGAACCACGTACTTGGTTATTCTATTCATTGCGATGTTATTTCAGTTGTTGTGATGTTTCCTTTCTGTACTTTCCCTTCTTTGTTTGATAGATGGTTAGATTTCATTTTCTGTATTTTAGTTACTCAATTCTGGTTTGAGTGTTTTGGCCTCGAGATGTGGATCCGGTACTCCCCAGAGTGGAGGTTCTTTTGTCATTTTCCCCCATTTTTGATATCTGGAACTGTTTTTTGGTTTTGTACGAGCGACATTTGTTCAGCATTGTGCGACACTATTAAAGTATCGCACGCCCATATAAAGAATGTCGTACAATACTGTAAAGTATTGCACGCATTACTGGAGAAGTATCATACGACACTGGAAGAGTGTCGCACAGTTTCATGAGAAATGTTGTGCGATACTTTTCCAGTATCGCACGCCTTCTTGAGAAGTGTCGCACGCACTAAGGGAGAAGTGTCGCCCTCCCTTAGTAAAAAGTGTCGCACGCCCTTTGGTTAAAACCTGCGCATGCCACTAGCGAGCACTTTTTCTAGTGTTCTGATCATTTTGAGAGTTGATCTAGACACCCTTTTGGGCGTTCTTCAAGCCTATGTTGTTGCATTTTGAATTCAGGAGGTTTCTTTTGAAATTCAGTTTTTGGGTTTCTGTTGTAGTGCTTCGGGGTTTAAAATATATTGTTTAAGTATAAGTTGATGTATATTTAATTTCTTATACTTAAGATATATTTTAATATGTGCGACGATTCATTTGAGATGGGTTTCAGACCTCTACGGGCTAAGATTAAGATTCTAGGAAATTTTATGGCTTCAGAATTCAGACTTAGCCATTTTTCAGGAGTCTGTTTTGATCTTTTAGCTTGGTCGATCTCTTATGTTTTCTTGGTTGTGTTTTGGTTAGTGGTGACATTTGGAGATCTGTTGGGTGTCAGGATGGTTGTTATGTCTTCTGTTGCGATCTGTATGATCCGTGTATGTTGTTGTCATGTGCACTTACACTTGAAAAAAAAATATTCTGGCTTGTTTTTCATCCTTGTTCCAAGGATCTCCGGGCGGGGCATTACACACAACATGAAGATACTTATGCTATGACCTACCAAGAAAAAAGGCATGAAAAAAATGAAATATGCACACCATGGGCACCTTGCACACATGCACAGGTGCACCTAGTGCGCAAGGTGTATATTTGTATATTTTAGGCACAATAGGTTTTTTGTCAAATTCTTTTGGTTTGGTTAGTTTTTGCCTATCTAATCAAGTATCTTAGAGCATCTTTTGGTTTCTTGTTAATGATATACTGACATTTGTCTTTTGTGTAGATAGAATGACATCATCTTCATCTTCTATGGTTGTAAAGATTTCACCTAAACTAGTGGCTTTCAAATATCAAGGAGCATTGAAGAGTCGAAATTTAGAGATAAACATGTAGAGATTTGAGATACCAAGTTAGGACACATCAATTGGAATACATTTCTACTATATGCAACAAACCTAAGGAATGATCAGCAATGGTGCCAATATTTATAAGTAGAAGGCTAGTGAATGTGGCTTTGCATTTGGTATCCTCCAATCATTTGAACTAATAATGACTTATTCACCACTACATATGAGTAGAGAAGGTAGTTAAGAGTGTGATGGGAGAAATTGTGCTATACATAAGACCATGAAACATTGATAAGGTATTCCATCTACCAAGGGTACATCAATATTTGTAGATCACTTATGACATGGCATATCAATGGTATAGGGATAACAGGTCAGAGGCAAGGGAGCTGGTACAAGGGAAGTACCTCATTAAGAGGTCACAATTAAACATAAGAGGTGAAAAGGTCAGCATGACCTGAGGATACATGATTGATAATATTGGATACTCTATAGTCCTTTTGAGTAGACCCATGGGCCTCCTAGCAACAAGTCACCTAGAGATCTGGATGGTAAATTCCATAGCAACCATTAGGATAGGAAGGATTCCAATTGATAGGACTACAATCTTTAGTGACAACTTAGATGAGAAACTCATTTTGGTGAAGAATGACCTACAATTCTACATGACCTCCTCTGTCGTGTACCTCTTAGAGTGAACAAGATGAATAGATTATCCTAGCTTGGTTAAGAGTGGGAGTATGCAAGATGTAAATGTGTGGCCATACATAGCCTACCCTCAACTTGAAAAAAAGAAGCTTCCTTTTAAAAGCTCCGAATATAGATTGGTGAATGATGGATTCATCTTTTATATTATTTAATTTGTCAAAGGGCACTATGCTAAGAGATTGTCAGTAGAAGTAGCAACCAAAATATCACAAGTAATAGCTTATTTCATATAGTTCAATAGATTCACTTATATTCAGGTAGCTAGTACCCTTCTATGATAAAAAAAAACTCTCTTGTTATCCATCAGATAGCCTGTTGCTATTGGAGATAGCAACGGAATTGTCTTCAACTTATGACATAGTAGAGAAACATGATAAGAAGACTTGGCTCTGGCTAATCATCATTGGAGCCTTTAAGGTCAAGCATAAACAAGACATACAAATTTTTAATTCTGAATAAGATCCATACCCCTTAGAAGATTATCCAGCACCTCGTCCCTACTTTGACAATATTGGGATGGCAAAACATCTTGTAGGAAAAAAATTTGTACCAGATATGGCAATTGAAGATCACTGGATGAGCTATGTAGATGACTATGTGTTGATCAGATAAGTAAGATTGACAAATGAGTGTCAACACACTTAACCATTTTCACTATACATGCTGAGTAGAATTTCTTTATGTGCTGAGAAAACTACAGTTGCTGCTGAGAACGACTTATTACAGTATATGTCGAGCTATATAAAATTCAACATGTGCTGAGTAACTTAGAATCCAATAGGTGCCAAGCAATGCATAAAACTAATAGGTGCCGAGTAATGTAGAAACTATAGTATATGCTGAGCAATCTAGAATAGATGGTGCCGAGCATCAGTATTACTTCATGTGCCGAGCAATGTAGGATCAACATAAAATTTTGTGCAATTGCAACCCAAGATGTAAAATGGTTATGCATGACTCATTGACAGGATAAAAGGATAAGATCAAATCCTCACAACCACCTATGTGATCCTCATGCAACCAATCAAAAAATTGGAAACTACATGCAACCAATAGGTGAATTTCAAGGGTTTGAGCAGGAACATTTGAATCAAGGATGCATGACGGACCACTAGTCTTTATAGGGGAGTCTTGATGCCATTGAACATAGAGAGGAGAGAGGAATTGTGAGAAAGAAAGAAAAGCAGAGCCTATTAAGGTCATTGTAGAACAGTGGTGTCAAAGATTAAGAGGAAATGGCAACATTTACACATCTAGTTGATCAGAACAAAACAAGGAACACAATCAGTAGATCAGATCTAGCAAAGATCAGGGATAGAAGAGCAGATCAAGAGCTTGAGATCAACATTAGAGATTGCATTAGTTCAGGTGTATTATTCTAATACTCTCTCACAATTGTATTAGGAATTTGGAAATCCTATTGAGTTAGGTAGGTTTAACAACCTTATGTAAATCCTTTAACAAGGTGGCATTCTAAGTTGAATATTCTTAAGTCCTCTAACAAGGCACACTCCTAACAGGGTGTAGAAATCCATTAACAGGGTCACATTTAACAGTATGTTGTAGCCTTTAACAGGGCAAACCATTAGAAGTGGTTGAAATCAATTGCTGTCGTAATTTTGTGGGTATCATCCTCACCCTAGTTTTACCTTCTTATTCCTGGAGGGTTTCTAGGTCACCAAAATGTCAAGTGTTATGTGGTGATGCATGTTTGCTTCTCATGATTGTTTAATGTTTATATGCATGCATGATAATCTCAGTTATATGTTATGAAGGGTTTAAAAGATAAATAAAAGGCTAGTACTTCTGATTCACACCCCCCCCCTCTCAGAAGCATTCTTCCCATTAAGACATTCCAAAAATTGGTATCAGAGTAGATTTATCTCAAGAAGAAGCCTAACAGCTTGGAGGAAAACATCTGAAGATGGAAATCTTCAAACTTGGGAAGATCATTGAGAACCAGGTGATAAATGTGCATCTCGCTCTACACAAGGTAGAGGAAGCTAGAGAGGAATTAAGAAAATCCTTAAAAAGAAGGAAGGAAATAGCTATAGCCAAAAATGATATTCACTACAAGGATATTGACACCACACACGTATTTGCCAAAGGAGATTCCAAAGAATTTGATGCAACAATAGAAAAACTGATGGAGAAAAATAGAGTTCAAAAAGAAGAGATAAGAACTCTTAAGATGGAGCATGAATCATAGGCCATGATGCTATGTGAAATCACTGAAAAAAAGAAAAGAGCAGTTGAGGATAGAATCGTGATGGAAGATGACAAAAGAAATATTGCAAATAGACTTGAGCAAAAATGTACTAAATTAACAAGGATCTCAAACATGCAAATGGATACACTTGCCCAAATGATGAACCTTCATCATGAACTCAATATGAAAGATATTGAGATCTCTTCTTTAAAGATGCAGAATGAATGACTACAGAATGAATTGAACAAAGAAAAAGAAACAACAGAGAATCTCAACAAGTCAAGTGAAGCTATCAAGTACTTTGAACAGTTGCTAAAATCCCCAAGGTTAGCCCGTGATACATCAGGACTTGGATACTCCAGAACTTAAGTTGGGGAATCATCAAAGAGTGTTGAGAAAAGAAGTAACAAAGGTAAGGATTCGAAACCCACTTGTCATTACTATAATAAAAAGGGGCATACTGCTAATGTTTGCAGGAGTAGAAGGATTGATCAGCCAAACACATCCAAAAGCAAGGGTGACTGTCACAAGTATAATAAGCAAAGACACATGACACAAGGCTGTAGGTCTAAAGTCACAAGGACACAAAGATTTGATGGACATTGCCACAATTGCAAAAAGTATGGACATAGAGCCTTTGGGTGCAGATCAAAGCCTATGTGGACACCAAATCAGCATGTAAGAAGGGACAACTATGTACACCATTACAATTGGGACTAAAATACAAGGCAAAGCTATCACTATTGTCAAGAGTATGGACATATATCCCAAAAGTTCTGCATAAGAACACATTTCAAGGGGAACTATAAAAGATGGTTGAACCAAACTACTTGCTTTAGTTGCTTGAAAATTGGGCATGTCAGCAATAATTGTCCAACAAAGGCCAAGGCACCCAAGACTGAAGCAAATAAGGGCAAAGAAAAATTTGATGAGGAACACACTAGAACAGACATGAAGAACACATGGCAGAAAAAGGATGGATCAAGTACATCCAATGGAAGGATCACTTCACCCACGAGGTCAAGTGATCATTTCTCATCCAACTAATCACAAGATGAGCCTATGAGGCTGATACATATAAGGAAGTATCATACATCATCCCTAAACCATGATGAAGCATTGCAAAGTATAAATTTGCATGAGACAAGATGTTAAGACAAAACTTGAATGATGATGCCAAGTTGTCTTTGGATGCCGAGTGAAACTGCTTTGGATGCTGAGTCAAGAAGTTTAGTGGTAGTTGAGTAAAACTGTAGTGGTAGTCAAGTTATTAACAAAGTTAGTAGATGCCAAGTGAAAAACCTTTGGAAGCCAAGTGATAGGTGAAGGTACAAGAATGCATTAAATGCAAGGTTTTTGAGCCGCTTAAAAGTAAAAATTGATTCATGTTGAGTCATTCAAATGAAGAGTGATTACCAGGAGCACGAATAAGTGATTTTCGAGTATTCAACCAGTGATTTGTAGTGATTCAATATCTACCCAAGTGATTTAAGCGTTTAACCAGGTATTTCCTTCAAGTGCCAAGTTTTATAGTTTGTGAAGTTTGCTTTAAACGTCAAACCCTAGTTCGATAAATAATGGCGTCTAGTTCAAAGATGACCCAAGGGAAAGAGAGCCATGAGATTCAACTTGTTAGTAACAAGGTTAAACAACCTAAGTTTAGGCCCATCCCAAAAGTTTCATATAAAAATGATCCCGTTGGTACCCTATCGGCCATCCCTAAAAAAGTTGTTATGGTTTAGGATGTGCGAAAGTGTTATAACTGCAAAATAGGAGCCATAGGAGACTTGGAAATCTTTAATGCCTTTGACAAACTCTATGATAATGGAATATTGAAGGATGAATTTTCAATCATAGAGAAGAAGGGTTTAAACAAAGCCCTAGTTTTTCCAATTGTATTCAAAATTGAGTGGATACGCATAATACTTAGCAAAATTCATGATGGATCATTCTGGTTAGAGCAAGGACCAGTTAAAATAACCAAGAAAATGGTTCATAGGGTTACAAGATTTCTAACCCTAGATCAGCCCAAGACACTGAGAAGTGACAAAAAGGAAACAATTGAGAAAAACAAAGGAGCAAAGTGGAACAATAGAGGCATGACCATAAACACCATAATTGATCCCCTTCTAGACTTTGCTCTAAGTATCATATCACATAAGTTTTCTCAATCTAGTAGGTTGAATAGTGTACCTTGCATAGCAGTGGATGTGGCATATAAGCTTGTAAAGAAAGACCACACCTATGACCTTGCAGAGCTAATGTTGCAGCAGATTAATGAAAATCTTGGAGCTATTAGAAAGTCCAAGGGAGCAAAATGTAAATTTGGGTCAGTGCTAGTTTGTATGTTCTTCTATGTGATGAAGGAATTCCCTTCATTTGGCAAAGTCAACTGGAGTCAGAACAAAACAATTGTTAATCAAATAAATGATTTTATTGCACAGATGGGAGATAGCTTTGATGATCAAATGTTTATCTATTTTGATGATTTCAAGAATGCAATAAAGAAAAGAATGAGGATACCAGTTTCACTAGTGGAAAAGCATGTAAATGATATATGCTTTCTTGTTGATATTGACTATACTTATATCCAAGCAGTCCTTCCAAGAGCAAGATGGCTTAGACCATTGGGATATGAGCTTGATGTTGATCAAGCTTTTGTAGCCATCACAACATTACTTGCAGAGGATATGGACAAATTTTCCAAGGCATTTGGAATGTATGACACTATCAAATCAAGAGTTGTTACAGAACTCAAGACAACCACAATAGTAAAGAAGAAGGATAAGCTAGTGAAGAAGATAAAGAAGAAATTTAGTGTTGAAGAAACAAGTGCAGTAGGAGAAGCAGAGGAGATTAGTGAAGAGGAGCCAGAACAAGGGCCACTTGAATTGTCACAAGGCCAAGGTGAAGAAAAAGATGAGAGTGCCAAGGAAGAAGGAGTCACGAAAGCACCCATCAAAGGTAAAGCTATCAAAAGGAAGGCAATGGCACCTCCTGCTTCCCAACCTACACCAAAGAAAGCTGCCATGCCAACACTTAAGAAGCTAACAATTAGAGCTACAACAAGGGCCTCCACACAAAAAGACAAGGAGGAAGCTACAAAGAAGAAGAAAGCAATCAAGAAGGCATAGGAAGAGCCAAGGAAAAGGAAAAGATATGTGGCTCAACCTGATATTGATGAAGAAGATCAGTTTGAAAAAGTAAGTCATCCTCCTAAGTCTTCAATTGATACATTATGTGAAAAGATTAGGAATGGAGACTTAAGTGAAATAAAAAAGATTGATTTCAATAAGTTCACCAAAGAGGAACAAAATAGAATAGAAGAATTAGTCTATGCATTAATGGGATAGTCCAAGTATACACCTCTTGAACTTGATGGACAATTGCCAAAGGAATTGTCTAAAATTGTAGAAGACAAATGGCATTTCTATTTGAAAATGGAGAAGGAGATGAGGGAATCAACCCTAGAAGGAATACTGCCTGATTTGACAAGGGAACAGATAACTAAAGCAGTCAAAAGGCATAACACTAGGTTTACACCTAAGTATAGGGCATTCTCCATTCTTCAAAACAAAATTCAAGAAGTTGTACAAAAAACCACAAGATCGTGGAAGAATTTATACAAGAAAACTGAAGATGTCCTTGAAGAGGAATATGAAGAAGAAGCTACTACTAAACTAGAGGAAAGAAGGAAGAGGAGAAAAGAGAAGATAGAAGAAGAGAAAAAGGTTGAAGAGGAGGAAAGCAAAGGTACTGATGAGTAGCAAAGTGTGCAAGACACACAACTCCCACCTCCTAGTCCTCCTCACTCTACTATCACACCTACAAAAATCATAAAGATTAAGGATTTTATTGACACCTCAAGTCAAAAAATCAATCCACTAACTACAGAGGATCTCACTAAGATCCTTGACCAAACAACTCTTCAAGCACAGTTGTGTACAAGTCCCATATTGGTCAGTGTAGATGAGCTTCAAAAGGTAGTAGATAAACTCAAAGAAGCCAAGGTGTCACCATAAGAACCACCTTAGATCACTCAAACTACTGGATTCCCATTTCTACTACCTCCATCACTACCAAGAATAGCCATGCAAGCTCATCAAGAGTCGAGTGCAACAATAGGGGAAGTCATAGGTACACTAGTACATACAACAAGTACACCCCTAGCAGTAGTGACACAAGAAGAAGATAAGGAAGAAACACAGGATAAGGAGGAGTCTACAATACAAACTTTGGTTGAATTACCAAGAACAAGAACTCCTACCAAATCTATTCAGCAGCCAAGTACTGACAAGTTAACCTTACAAGTTAGTACACCAAGCTCAAGTTCTACTAGGGTAGCTAGGACCATTCATTATGGTATTCCTGAGCTTGATGAAGAAATTAAAATACCCTATTATGATTCAAGCACTCTAACTAAAGAAAAGATGAATGAAATATAGAGTGCATTGGACAAAAGAAGAAGGCAAGAGGTAATGAGGAAAGACTTCAAATACAAGCAGGCAATGAATGAGATCAAAGATATATTCATGGATGCCTTCAGTCTACAACCTCCAGATTCAACTAGACCAATCCTTGAGCAACTATTTGATATAGTTGACCAAGTGAATAATGAAGACCATGATACAAATGTAAAAGTCATGGAATGGTCAGAGAAGAAGTTTCTAGGAAAAATCAACCAAAAGATAGCCAATAACATTATTTTGGGATAGGTTTTTCTAGCCAAGAAATTGGATAAGGTAAAGATTGTACTAGGGAACATCTTTTCCCTTTATAGCAAATTGTGTGATTTTTCCAGGTTCACACAAGAAATAAATTAGAAAATTTTGAGCCTTGAGAGAAACCTTAAGCTCTCTAGTATGCAACTACCTTCAAATTCTACATAGAGTGAGAAGCATTTTTCTCAAACACTTCACATTCAGAGGGAATTAGCTGCATTATTAGCAGAAGAGGCTACTGTTAAAGAAAAGCTGATGCAAATGTAAGCCTCTATCACTCCTCACTTGGAAGTATTACACAAGGAGAAAATGTATGTAGAAATAGTCCTGAAGAAGGATCCAAATATTTCTACACATGAAGGACTTGTTGATCTAGCAGTAGAGCTTGCAATCCAACAAAAGTCACTGGATATTGCATTGAATAATTGGGATGCAGCTCTCAAAATTCTCCTTTAGGTAAATAAAACATTTTTGGCCAAACATTACATTCCCATTTAGGACCCTTTGACATCAGTGTAAAAAAGGGGGAGATAAATAATGAGGGAGATAATACTCAAAGGGGGAGATATATTAAAGGAGGAGAAATGCATATAGCAAGAAAGATAAGGAGATAATAGGATAAAAATGCAAGAATAGTTTAGAAACAGAGAACATCAGGCACAATGGCACAAGATATGAGAATTCATGATATGATAAGGCATAATCAACTCAGGGGGAGTAATAAGGTATATTGTTGATTATAATATCTTTTTGAAATTTTGTAAGTGAAGAATGTACACATAAGGATTGGATCATGAATGATCAGCTAAGTGTTTTTGACACTCATGTCAAAGGGGGACATTGTTGATCAGATAAATAAGATTGACAAATGAGTGTCAACACACTTAACTATTTTCACTATACATGCCAAGTATAATTTCTTTATGTGCCAAGCAAACTATAGTTGCTGCTGAGCACAACTTATTATAGCATATGCTGAGCTATATAGAATTCAACATGTGCTGAGTAACTCAAAATCCAATAGGTGCCGAGCAATGCAGAAAACTAATAGGTGCCAAGTAATGCAAAAACTACAGTAGATACTGAGCAATCCAGAATAGATGGTGCCGAGCATCAGTATTACTTCATGTGCCGAGCAATGTAGGATCAACATACAAGTTTGTGCAATCACAAGCCAAGATGTAAAATGGTTATGCATGACTCATTGCCAGGATAAAAGGATAAGATCAAATCCTCACAACCACCTATGCAATCCTCATGCAACCAATCAAAAAATTGGAAACTGCATGCAACCAATAGGTGAATTTCAAGGGTTTGAGTGGGAACATTTGAATCAAGGATGCATGATGGACCATTAATCTTTATAAGGGAGTCTTGACACCATTGAACATAGAGAGGAGAGAGGAATTGTGAGAAAGAAATAAAAGTAGAGCCTATTAAGGTTGTTGCAGAACATTGGTGTCAAAGATTAAGAGGAAAGGACAACATTTACACATCTAGTTGATCAGAATAGAACAAGGAACACAATCAGAATATTGGATCTAGCAAAGATCAGGGATAGAAGAGCAGATCAAGAGCCTGAGATCCACATTAGAGATTGCATTAGTTTAGGTGTATTATTCTAATACTCTCTCACAATTGTATTAGGAATTTGGAAATCCTATTGAATTAGGTAGGTTTAATAGCCTTATGTAAATCCTTTAATAGGGTGGCATTCTAAGTTGAATGTTCTTAAGTCCTCTAACAAGGCACACTCCTAACAGGGTGTAGAAATCCATTAAAAGGGTAACATTTAACAGTGTGTTGTAGCCTTTCACAGGGAAAACCATCAGAAGTGGTTGAAATCAATTGTTGTAGTAATTTTGTGGGTATCATCCTCACCCCAGTTTTACCTTCTTATTCCTGGAGGGTTTTTGGGTCACCAAAATGTCAAGTGTTATGTGGTGATGCATGTTTGTTTCTCATGATTGCTTAATGTTTATATGCATGCATGATAATTTCAGTTATATGTTATTAAGGGTTTAAAAGATAAATAAAAGGCTAGTACTTCTGATTCACCCTCCCCCCCCCCCCTCTCTCAGAAGAATTCTTCCCATTAAAACATTCCAACACTATGATGTCTAAATTAGGGACTATTTTAGGATGAGTCTACAACTGGTAGAAAATGTACTTAATTTGGAGGTATCCCTAAAGGCATAGAACAAGGATACTCTTGATGTGATGGACCCATTATACAATAGGGACAAGATCTATGAGCAACCCATCATGAATGTAGAGATCACTCAAGAGGAGAATGATGCTATCCATCATAGGGCCCAACATGTTATACAACTAACGAAGGAGTGGGTTAGGAAACTTTTCCTCTTGGATGCAGTTCCCCAAGCTCCAACTTTACAAGCAACTGCCCAACCAAAGAAGGGTAAAGGAGTAAATGTCATAGTTCCTACATATCCTGTGTAGTCACTAGTAAGGCCTGAGATAGTACATTAGTATGAATAAGAAGTTGAGTATTTCTAAATCAAGAGGGAAAAGAGTAAAAAGAGGAAAAGGGTTGCTCAAGAAAGAACCCAATAGGAATAAGCTCAACAAGAATAGGCTCAGCCCAAGAAATAAGAGGTTATAGTAGAGAAAGCCCTAGTAGCCCAAGTAAAGGTTACCCCTTCAATATCAAAGAAAGCTTAAACCAAGACAATGGTGGTAGGAAAGAAAAGAAGAAAGTTGAAGAAGAAAAGTACTCCATCTCCTTTGGTTTTGGAGACCAAATCTAAGGATCAAAATGAGGAAGAAGGGGAGGAAACTAAGTATATCCTACTCAATAAGAGAACTTGTTTGGAATATTCGTAGAAGAAGAAAGGATGAAGAGTTTAACCCAAACACCAAATTCCATCTCAAAACACCTAATTCAAACACAAGTATCAAATCAAGGAAAAGAAGGATGGACTAAAGAGATGGAAAGAGATGGGAGGATGGACTAAATAGAATTATTAGCCAACAATAGAGTTATGGTAGGGCTATATGATGATATTCAACTCCCAAAAACACCTAGAGAAGGCCAAGCTTGCATTTTAAGAGGTCTCAATGAATCCTAGATCACCTCATGGCTTCTATCTTCTTATCTTCTTCTTCTTTTATTGTTTTAAGTCATGTAAAGGATCATGCACCCATTAATTGACATTAATAAGGGTGGAAACCTACTTAGCACCATTTAGAGAGTTAGTTTGTATATAATTAGCCCTATTTTATTAATTTTTAGCATAAGTTTGCAATAGAAGAGCTCTCACTCCTAACAAAAAACAAGGAGATGGTTTCTTATAAATACATGGATGTAATATGTGGTCTAAGATGATATTTTGATGCAATAGTAAATGCTATTGGTTCTCTAATTCTAAGTATAGGAAATCTTTGCCAGAGTGTGTTAGCTTCTGTGAATTCATGTTCACGAATAATAATGGAGCTAATGGTTTTATTGCATTTGTGATAATTGTGTGATCTTTTAATTCTAGTGTTTGACTTATTTTAACAAATTCCACTATTGTGAAGCATTGTAGAAAGGATCATTATTGTTCTTATATAGCATTTTATCTCATGTGTGCACACTTTCCATGGTTACACAATTTGATGATTCATGAAACATCTTTTAATTTTTATTAAAGTTCCCATCAATGATTGAATTAGTAGAATTGAGGAAGCATTGCTCCTAATTTCATTGGTTTCCTACTAGGTCCTTTTGATAATTTAATTTGTAGACGTGTTGTTGCTTTGGCTTATGTCTGTTAGGAATTTCTCTTTCAATAATTGTATTTAAATCTCTCATTACTCTACCTTTGTTATTTGCTTTTATAACAATTGATTAAAATAGGAATTTATATAGGTGTAGTAATAAGACATTGCATTCATCATAAAATAGAAAATACAATTTTTTAATTTTAAATTTTATGTGTGTTTCATTTCAACAAAGTTGTGTAGAATTTATAGATGCCAACAAAGGTCTCCTTGTGAATGTTCACATTTATCTTCGACTGAGCTACTAAGAAGGTTGAAGAACAACCATCCAGAACCTTAGAGTTGGGCATTGATCAACTTTTCAAGAGATAGATTCATGAGAATTTCTGCCATTAGCATTGTGTAAAATGACCACTCAACATGCATAATTAAATTGCTAGAAAATATTGAGTGGTTTATTCCATATCCACAATAAAAAAAGGATGACATATATGAGTAGTATGTTTGCATAATAATTTTAAGGTATTTAGGGGGATGTAGGTATCTTCTTGCTTATGTATAAAGCTAGGTAGGTGATAGGTAGGATACTTTCCCTATGTGCCTTGCTAGGTGATGTGTAGGTTTATGAGTTAGTTCTTCCTTTAATGATAGTACATTTAACTTTATTTTCCATCACATATTTTTTTCTTTATGATTCAAGTGCTACTTTATTATTTTAATCCTTGAGACCTTAATTCATTAGGGTCATGCTTTTAATATTTAGTATGACTATGTCTGTCATTGATTCATTATTTCAAAACCCTCCTATTTATTTGTATGAGGTCTCCACGTGTTGAATCATGATAGGATGTTTGAGGGAAGACATACATTTTAGGGGATTTGACTAATGGAATCTAGTGTTCAATGGGCTGAAGATCTAGTTAGGAATGTTGGAGGAAATTGTGTGTCTTTTTCACACTACATCAAGATTGGGTGTGTGTTTTTAAAATATTTTTGACCTAATGAATGCAGTAGGAGGAGCTCTATTTTAAAAAAAAAATCTTGTTTATAATTGAATGCAGAGGTGTAGAGGTTGAATCCCTAGAGGGTTATTTATTCCCTTCATAGTATGTTACATTTTATGTATTTACATGGACCCACCTTATTTATATTTGTAATCACAATTTGAAAGAATCAACTCATTGCTTAACTTTATCAATAATAATATAGCTAGATACAATTGTCTTTTGAATTTCATTTAATCATGTTTTATGTTTCTTTTAGTGCACTTCTTCTTTGAAGAATTATTTGATCATTTTTGTTTTCAAAATATTATAGGTGGTGCTCTGGAGTTTTCTTCTAATTCTAATGAAATAAGTGTTTAACGATGTAAATATATTTTTGATCGTTCGTGTTTTTATCCTTTTTTTTCCTACCCTCATAACTATTAACATTCTCTCTTTGGAATTGCATTAGCTTTGAGCAGTCCCTTGAGACATAGTTCAATATTTTTCAACAAACCAAAGATAATTTCTATTAATAATATTGTAAAATTGTAACTTTTAAATTTAATTTCATTTCTCTCAAGCTTGTCCAATTTCAAGATGTTTGATATCATGATTGTCTTTTATGGGAAATTGAGATGGGAAGAATTCAAAGTAAAAAAAAAAGGAGAATTGATAGGCTAAAATGGGGCATCAAAGGATTGGGTAGTCTAGATGACCTAGATGTAGGTCACAGGTTCCATTCCCCACATAGAGAAACAAGCTATAAACTCCATGGAAAGGTCTTGATCCAAACACTCCTACTATGATGACTATAACAAGAATACCAATGGTAACAATCCAAATTAAAAAAAATGTTGTCCTCCACCAGGAAGACTATACAAGCCCTTCCACCAACAACATCACTCCCAGTATGACAATCTGAGTTTTCCCAATGCTTTAAAACTGCCAAAACAACTCCTTTGAGTTTGGAAATGAATATGGTTGGGTCTCTATTGTTAGTTCTTGTAGGTCATTTTACTTTAGTTCCAATTCAAAAGATATTTGAGGGGATATTTGATTGACTTGCATAAAAAATCCTATTGCAGTTATTGATTATTAATCTCCTATCTTAAAAGATTATTTCACCATCAAAACTAATTCATAGTAAATATTGAAAAATAACACAACTAAACCTTCATAAAAAAAATGAAAAGAAATAAGAAACACAAAGAACACAAATGATTTCAACTAATTAACAAATCAAGATATACAAAATTCCTTGTCTCTGACTGGAAAAACTCCAACAATCTCCTAGTTTCTCTCGTCAATATATCCCTATTGATATCCCCAACATTATTTTTTCACCCTTGCTAGAGACTATTTTCTATCACTACAAATACAACTCAAGCTTTTTTCCTCCAAATGTCCAACTACCCCCCTTTTATACTACTCTTGTTGGAAAAATAATGACCAAGATTGATTCTCAATTAACCATTGAGATTATAAACAAATTAAAAAACCTTAACAAATTAGTTTCTAGTTGTTTCAAATAGGAGTTAATTAATTAATAAATATTTTTCTTAACTCTAACCAATTTATATAGAGAAACAATTATTTACTAAACTCTCGCAAGTGAACAAATAGTTGTCCAAGCTACCCAACAACTCAAATCTATCAAATGCCTCCTCAGTGATTCTAGTAGAGTACAAAGAATAAAATCCAGTTTAATTAAGAATAGGTTGTAAAAACTTGAAGAATTTTTCTATGAAATTTTCCACCTCTTTGAGAATAGGGGCCACACTTAGATTGGTCAAAGTGCATATCTATCTAGAAAATTGAGGACCAGTAAGCTTCTAGAGATTACAATGACCTTAAATATTATTGTTATCATTGATGAGACTATGAAATAAACTAAGAAGGTATTAGAGGAGCGTAATAAGAATGTTCATGGCCATTCAATGAACTAAAGAAGAGCCATAGATAATCAAAAGAAAAGAATACAACTCTGCGTACACTAACTACCTTAGCTTGGCCTTTGGATCCTAATGACCTAGCACTCCCCCATGCTAAGGCTTCAATTTTTGGGCTCGCCCACTATGAATTTCCTAGCTTTGGTAATTTCATCACAACTAGCTAACAATTAGAAACTTAATTAAAGATATTAATAAAATGGAAAAGGCCTTAAAAATGCCTACATCAAGTTGAGCAACGTAGTGGGGCTCCTAATGGGTGAATTGACAAGGGTGAAAAAGATTTAAAGATGTGTACAAAGTAAAAAGTGGACTAAAATTGACTGGTGTCTAATACCAAGAGTCACACACCTTTTTTATTGGGAATAAATTAAATGGTTCAAAATTGTTCAAACGTCAAATAGAGGATAATAGAGCTTGTTGAATGTCAATTTTCAAATGAAATTTATTTGAAACCTTAATATAGGTACGCCTTCAGCATAATTACTCTGTTTTCAACTTGTAAGGGAGTGATAAGGGTGTAAATCCCTTATGTATGCTCGATATAAAGGAGGTGCAAGGTATATACCAATATATGTTTCATTTGACAACATAAAGTAAGTTTTACATAATAAAATGAAGTTTCACTAATAACTTATCTTGTGGAATATAGATCCTCATGATATTATTGAAATGAGAGGAGATTGAGGTTTTGGTGTAGTAGTTATCAAGCATGCTTATAAGCTTGTCTTATGATTAAGGATAATTTGTACAACTACTCTTGATGGAAATATAGGGTTTTGACCAATGAAAGTGTTAGAGTAATAAAATATTTTCTTATTAATTAAATCATATTGATTTAATTATTAAGTAACTTATTATCTCTTGTTTACTTAAGCTAAACTTTGGGCATATAATAATTAATTATTTTATTAATTATTATCATGAAACCTAGGTTAGTTACCTATTAGGGTTTTGATCTCCTTTTATAAGGATTGATCTCTTTGTAATTTATTCATTCACTTTTGATAATAGCAATATCTTTTATGCTCATCAAGAATGCCTCTATGGATCTGGGAATTCCAACTTCCATAGCTTTTGCTTCTATCTTTCTATAATAGGTGTTTGCATGTAGCTAGTTATTGGGAGTTGTGGGGTTGAGCTTTCATCAACCTCAACATGGTATTAGAGCTCCAGATCTTTATGTCCCTATTCTATTTATGAGAAGTTTGGCCTGGCTTTTAGATTTGCACTTTTTCCTTCAGAGGGTTTCATTTTTTAGATTTATTCTATATTGAATCTATGGCATCTTGATTTTTGGGTCACTTTGAGCCCAAATTGACATCAATGTTGAGCTCATAGAGCCCAAAAAGCCCTATTTTCATATAAAATTTGTCCAATTTGGAAACAATTGGAATTTAAGGCTAAAAAATATTGCTACCAAATTGGGCACATTTCTTGAGGTAGTGATTTCTAATTTTTGGCACATTTCCCGAGGTGATGATTTTTTGAATTTTAGCACAAATCAAAATTGTTTAAAATTGAATTTTTGGCACATTTCTTGAGGCAATAATTTTGTGTTTTTTGGCACATAAATCGAGATTTTGGGGCACATATTGAGAATTTAGGGTACACAAATCAAGATTTTTGGGCACACAAATTGAGACATTCTTGGTACAAAATTGACACACTTCTTGATGCAATTTATGGTATTAGTAGGCACACTTTTTGATGCATTTTGGCATAGATCTTGAGTCAATTGGAAAAATTGCCCTTCCAACACTTTTTTAACCTACATGTGGTTTCTTGGCAATAACCTGCTCATCTGGACTCCGTTTTTTGCAAATGAGATATCGTCAGAAAGCTAGTTTTGAGACTATTCCAATAGTGTAGGTTATTTTCAATTTTGGTGCTCTTTTGATGGCTATTTTGGCTATCAAATTTAGTAGTTATATTTTTCATTCTGGGAGACATATTTTGAGACATTCTATTTTTTAGATTCTGCTCTAGGCACATCCCATTCAATTTTTTGCTTTTTTGCATTTGGTATATGTGTTGGTTGTTTCAGGTCTAGAGATCAATTTTTTTATTTCAAATAATTTTTCATGGGTTATATTATCTATTGTATCAACCTTATGGATGCTTTGATCTTTGTTGACATCCTTTTGTAGTATTTTTACAAACGCACTGAGATAAAGTTCTACTCTATTGCATTTTAAAATCTTGCACATCTTTGTGTTTTGTTGTACTTGCAATACATTATAAAGTGCCTTGGGGGGTTTTATGTTGGTCATATTCTCCATCTTCCTTTGTCAAGTGATTGTTCCTTCTATGATATTAGCCTTATGATGTGCCAATGACATGTGCTAGTATTGGTGTTTGTACTTCTTTTTGTAAGAGATATTGCATTCAGTTTCATTGTTCATGTCTTACCTCTTAGCATTATGATGGGGTTATGTTGGTTCTATTTCTTTCTTGGTTCAATGGAGTGAGCTATGGATTTAGTATTTGATCCTATGTACTAGGTGATTGAAGTGGCTGGATACTTATGCATTTTGATGAGATGGATCATTTACCATATAGACATTCTTTCATTCCTATTTTTGGAGACCATGAAGATACCTTCCATCTTCGATTGATCAACTCTTCAGACTTGGTCTTCTCTACTTGGTCATGTTCCATACAATGGAGGTTCTTAAAATCAATAGTTTGGTAGTGTTTGCAACTTCATGCTTCAATGGCGTTCTTCATGATCATCCTTTTGTTCCTATCTTTTGAAACATTCTTTCTATCTCTTTTTGGAGTAGGGTTTTTCCCATGTGGTTTTCTCCATTTCTCCTTTTTAGATATTTGGTTGTGCTTGGGTACCTCATCAAGCCTTGTTGTCGGAACCCAATTCTTCTTTTCGTAGTAGTTTCTAGGTTTTTAGATACTCCCTAAGTTTATCTTGGGGGGGGGGGGGGGTGTTAGAGCAATAAAGTATTTTCTTATTAATTAAATCATATTGATTTAATCATTAAGTCACTTATTATCTCTAGTTTAATTAAACTAAACTTTGGGCATATAATAATTAATTCAATTATTATCATGCAACCTAGGTTAGTGATATGTTAGGGTTTTGGTTTCCTTTTATAAGGATTGATCTCTTTGTAATTTATTCATTCACTTTTGATAATAGCAATATCTTTTTTTCTCATTAAGAATGTCTCCATGGATCTAGGAATTCCAACCTCCATAGCTTTTTCTTCTCTCTTTTAGTGATAGGTGTTTGCATGCAGGTGATTCTTGGAAGCTATGGGGTTGAGCTTTGATCAACTTCAATAGAAAGTACTTCCTTCAAAAGAAAGCTTCTAGTATTGATTGTATTGCAAAGTTTCATTCTTTCTTCTTCAAATAATGTTGAATGTACCTATTAAAAATAAAATAAAAATAAAAATAGTCTTTGTCCTGATAAGAAAAGAACCCAAACTCAAATAAGATCTATTTTCTATTTCTAGTAGGAGATCCTAGTTTGATGAAAATATATTTTAACTCAAGTTCATCCATATTGATTCAACAAGAATTTTTCAAAAACCTTCTCCAAATGCCTTACGAATTAAGAACTTATTGATATAGACTTCAATCTAATTATGCAAAACCATGTTATGTCTTACATTAGGTATTGATTCAATCTTAATGCCAACACATTCTTGATGTATATTTATGAGATCCATTCCATAATGGTCTAGAAAGAACATATGTTTCTCTTTTTTGAGCTTAAATTCAAAATTTTAGTTGTATTGGGTTACACAAGATCAATGCAGTTATATACCAATTCAGTTTTGATTCTTTTCATTCAATGAGCCAACAACTAATGTTTAAATTCATTGCAAGACCTTTTGCATCATTCTTGAGTGTATCCAAAAATCTAGTTAAAATTGATCTATTTTAGATAAAAGGAAATCACTAATGTAATGATACACTTAATATATATTTCAAGCCAAATATGATGGGCTGTATTGTAATTACTAATAGCATGTGCTTATTTAAAAAACTAGTTGCAACTCATTCCAAAAAATTTCTTAATTGCATCTTTCTTATTAATCTGTGAGTGAGCTACTATTAAAATCATAATTGTAATGATTGAGATTTTCTAAATACAAAATGTAGTAATCTTTAATAAAAGTCAATTATCCAAGTGCGAGGCAATGGTTTTTTTGTAGCTAGTTGAAAGAAATTCAAAAGAAAAAAAATACGTAAGGAAAGAATCCAAGTGAGCTATGTTAAGAACATTATTTACATAAAATCCAAAGCTTTCAAGTGTAATCCAAAGATCAACACAAGGAGACAAGAGATTTTTGAAAGGGGAAAAGAAAAGAAAAACTCCTTGTGAATTATTATGAATGGGGAAATTGCTTAAAGAATGAGAAGCATAAGTAGAAAGAATAATTAGTTCATTACAATAATTTTTTTTTGTTGTAGTAGAAATGAGAG
Source organism: Cupressus sempervirens (assembly GCA_028749045.1). Lineage (NCBI taxonomy): Eukaryota > Viridiplantae > Streptophyta > Pinopsida > Cupressales > Cupressaceae > Cupressus > Cupressus sempervirens. The sequence goes on along the minus strand of CM053793.1, from coordinate 783,194,954 downwards.
AGGAGAGTGTCTCTTAAATATATATAAGGAGAGGAGTTGAAAAAGCAACTCACCAGTCTAAGGATGCTAACATTCATAACAAGTGTGTGCAAAGTGTCAATATCCTGTCAAGGAGGATAACCTATTTTCCTTAATAAAGGAAGGATAGGGTAGCCCTAAGAGTTCACATTTTTTTGATCTCTTTACAATATCACTACCCAAAATTAGAAATTTTTATTTTTCAAAATTTAGACTCCTCTTGTGATGGTCTCAATCTCCTACAAGCTCTCTCCCTAGAGCTTCCCAATTAGAGTAACTAAAATTACTCTTTTCCTCAAGGTTTGCTCCATGTTCTTATTCAACACATCCCCAAATGCACTCATAGATCAAGATCCTAAATTACTCCCAATACCCTTGAATCAATCCATTTTGACATTTTATTGGATCTAAGTTGTATCAAGTTCATAAGCAAGCAAACTTGACGTACTAGTAAAAAGCCCCAATTAGGCTTAGGTTTCTAGTTTCCAAGGCTTTTATAAAAAAAAATTCTAAATAACTTCAAAAATTGATAGCCATCATAGATAGCCTTTTGGAATACCTAAAATATTTTCTAATTTTTAGGGTTGTCCCCTTCATACAATTCCCTAACCCTAAATTAGGCCTATTCTACTTGAATAAGGAAAAGAATTGAAGTTTCTTGCACAATGGTAACAAAATGGATTCAAGACTAAATTTAAAACTTGCACACACTCTCGTATGACTTCCTCCAACACTCCATGACCATCCTTTCCTATCAATTGTTCCACTCATTTGAACTATTTTCTCTACTAAACCAAGTTCCTAGTCAAGCACCCTATTTTCTTGCCTAATGCTTGTATGGAAAACTCACAAACATGACATTTTTGCAATCTACTAATTGGGATATAAAGTAAATTTCCATTCAATTTTCCTAATGCCCATTAATCTTCCATAGTGAAATTTCAAGATAGTGGCTTATTTGTAATCAAACCCTAAGTTTATAGTTTGATTTTTATTTGACACACCAAAACTTCAAACAAATAAAAAAAAAGTACAGGAATGAAAAAATTAACTTAAATATAACTAAATCAATTGAAAAGAACTTTTATCTAACCTAAAATACAAAGGATGCATGATTTGTAAGAAACTGTATAGGAAATGCAAGAAATTATCAAATTCTTCAGTATTGCATAAAGTGTAAAATGATTTCCAACCTACTAACTGTTGATCTAGTAGCCTTATATATGCTTCCTAGTCTTTTTACAATTGACTTGAGGTGCTCATAACTATTTTTTCTTGAAAATGCAAAATATTGCTCAAGCAACTTTTCAAATTTGCATAGTTGTCATACAACTTTTCAAACATCTTTACGTCCTCAGTGAAACATGGTTACATTTTGGTGCAATTTAACTTCTAATGAATCCTAAACCTAGTCTAGATTTTATTTGACCTATCCTACCCTTGTTACCTCCCAACGATGACAAGTGTCATACCTATTGAAACTAAGACTAGGTTTTGACTATTTCATGTCAACACACTTAAGATGTTTTCTAAGTTCATGCCGAGCTAGTAACACATGCCAAGTAAAATATGTATAGATGTTGAGTAAACAGTTGATGTCAAGCTACAATGTATGCTGAGCCAGATAGAGCTACAATAGGTGCCGAGTGAACTTCATATGCCAAGTAATCTAATTTTTCTTTATGAGCTAAGCATTAGAGGTAACAAGTGCTGAGTAACATAGATTGGACATAGTTATTTGTAATTGTACAAACACCTATGTAAACCATTTTTTGAGCCGACATAGAAGAATCTTGAAGGATATTAAAGATAAGAATGAATCTTTTATATTTCCTATGCAATCAACATACAACCAATAAGAACAATGGAGAAGGAATGCAACCAATAAGAAAAGTACAAGGAATGAGCAAAAAATAAAGATTTAATATGGATCGTAGATTCATTTCAAACCCAAAGTCTTCAAAGCCTTTATAAGAAGGCAAAGACCCCTTAATTTAAAAGTTTCTATGAAGATGAATAATTGAGGTAAGTGAATTGTAGAACAGGGCAAGCAACAGGGGTGTTAAAGATTTAGTGATTGGATCAACATTGCATATTCAGTTGACCTAAATAGAGCAAGGACATCAAACAGATATCAGATCTCAGAGAATCAATATTAGAGAGAGCATATAAAGTGACCGAATTCAACAATCAAGAATTGCAAGATATCAGTTTTATTAACTAATACTCCCTAGGAATTGTATTAGAAAGAAAATCCTATATTGATAGGTTAGCTTAACAGCTAGGTTGTAGAACCTTTGACAAGGTGATAAAATCCTTTTACAGGGTGACACTTCATGTAAAGTGTTTGTAAATCCTTTAAATAGGTCACTATTGATACAGTGTAAAGCCTTTAATAGGGCAGGCCTCTAATAGGGAAGACCATTAGAAGTGGTCAAACATCATTGCTGCAGTGAAATTTTGTGGGTATCATCCCCACCCCAGTTTTACCTTCTCATTTTGGAGGATTTTTGGGTTACCAAATTTGGCGTTATGTGTTTTGATGCATGTGTTTAAGTTATGCTTAATTGATATGTTTACATGCATGCAATTTATTTTCAGTTAAAAGTTTTTAAGGTTAAAGTGTCATACTTCTGATTCACCCCCCCTCTTAGAAGTATTCTTCCCATTTGATTATTCCAACAAGTAGTATTAGAGCTGAGTTCTCACAAGGAGAAGCCTAACATCTTAGAGAAAAGATCTAAAGATGGAAGTATTCAAACTTGGGAATATTATAGAGAATTAGGTGATTGATGTGCACCTTGCTCTACACAACTTGGAGGAAGCCAGAGAAGAATTGAGAAAATCCTTGAAAAGAAGGAAGGATATAGCCAAAGCTGAAAATGACACACTACAAGGAGATTGATACCACAAAAGTGTTTGCCAATGGAGATACTCAAGAGTTTGACACAACAATAGTAGAATTGATGGATAAGAACATAGCTCAGGCATAAGAAATCAGAATACTCAAGATTGAACAAGAATCACAAGCCATAATGCTTTGTGAGGTAGCTAAATAGAAGAAAAGAGCCATTGAAGACACATCTATGATAAAAGATGAAAAGAGAAATCTTACTAGTAGACTAGAAGAGAAGATAATTGAGTTTGAAATAATTTCCAACATGCAGTTGGACACCTTAAATTAGGTGATGAATGCACATCATGAGCTGAATATGAAGGATATTGAGATCTCCACTCTCAAAATACAAAATCAACAATTGTAGAATGAATTGATAAGGGAGAAGGAGATAGCAGAGAGCTTCAACAAATCAAGTGAAGCCATCGAGCACTTTGAACAATTGCTGAAGTCACCAAGATCCAACAATGATACTTCAAGACTTTGTTACACCAACACTGAACAAGGAGAGTCTTCCAAGACTACAAAAGAAAGGAGCAACAAAGGTAAGAACACTAAACCTACTTGTCATTTCTGTGGTAAAAAGGGACATACTTGTAATGTATGTAGGAGCAAGAATGCCCATCAACATGATAAGTCTAAGAATGCAAGCTATTGTCATAAGTGCAAGAAGCAAGGACATCAAGCACATGAATGCATGACTAGGGTTGTTAAAACACCAAGATTTGAAGGTCACTGCTACAATTGCAAGAAGTACGAACATAGAGCTTTTTAGTGTAGATCAAAGCCTATGTGGACATCAAATTAGGCAACAAGAGAAGGTAACCATGGTCTCCACCACAATTGGGACTACAACACTAGGTATAATTGTCATTACTATCAGGAATATGGACACATTCTTAAAAATTGCATAAAGAGACATTTTAGAGGGAATTACAATACATGATTAAGTCAAACCACATGTTTTAGTTACTTGAAGACTGGTCATATCAGCAAGAATTGCCCAACTAAGTCAAAGGCACCTAAGTTAGAAGTCAACAAAGGAAAAGAGAAGGTAGATGTTGAACACATCAGAGGACAAATGAACAGGACTTGGAAGAAGAAAGATGAATGTACCTCATCAAATGAAGGGATCACTTCACCTAACAGGTCAAGTGGTCACACCTCATCCAACTAAGGATGGATAGGTATATGGGACTAATATGCAAAGCTATATCATACATTAGTCCCAAGACAAACAAGCATTGCAAAGAAGAAAACAACATGAGAAAAGATGCAAAGTTAAAGCTTAAATTTTTTGCAAGTGTTGCCAAGCTGTCCTTGGATGCCAAAAAAATGTCAGTATATGCTGAGGTTTTAGTAGGAGTTGAGTGATTGGTCATAGTTGAGTTGAAAATGGAAGCTGAGTGAAGAATAAATCTAGTTGGAGCCAAGTTATGTAAAATCAATGAAAGCTGAGTTATGCTAAAATCCTTAAGGAGTTGAGCGTATAGCTGTATACACATTAAGCATTTAATGCTATGTCTTAAAAGATATAAGGTCAATTTTATGATCATTTCTTGTCATGTTGAATGTAGAACAAGAATGAGTAGAGCACAGAAGTGATTGATGAACAACATTGTAGCTTTTGCATGGATTTCAACAAAGATGAAACATCATTTTCATTGATCTAAGGTATTCTTCAAGTGTTAAGTTGCACAGTTATAAAGTTTTATATCTTTTGAAACCCTAAATTCACAATATGGATTCCAGTTCTCAAAACCCTAAGGAAAAGGAAGGTTTTGAGGTTCAGTTGGTTAGTAATGAGGTTAAACAACTAGATTTTAGGCCAATTCTAGAAGTTGCTTATAAAAATAACCCTGCTGGTGCATTATCTACGATTCCACCCAAAGTCATAATGGTGCAAGATGTTAGGAAATGCTATAGTTGCAAGGTAGGTGCAATAGGAGATTTGGAGATTTTTCAAGCATATGATAAACTATGTGAAAATCAAGTGCTCAAGGAAGAACTTCAAATAATTGAGAAAAAGGGTTTAACCCATGCCCTAGTGTTCCTTACAGTCTTCAAAATTGAATGGATAAGAATTGTTTTAAGCATGATACACAATGGTTGTTTATGGCTAGAAGGAGGACCTATCAAGATAACAAAGAGAATCATGCACAGGGTTACAGGTTTTCCAACCCTAGATCAGCACAAGACCCTACGAAGTGATTCAAAGGAAGCTATTGAAAGGAACATGGGGACTAAATGGAACAAAAGGGGCATGACTATTGATACTATCATAGATCCCCTTCTTGATTTTGTAGTGAGAGTGATGTCTCACAAGTTCTATCAATCAAGCAGATTGAATAGTGTTCCTTGCATTGTTGTGGATGTGGCTTACAAACTTGTCAAGAAAGATCACACATATGACCTAGCAGAATTGTTGTTACAAAAGATCATGGAGAATCTAGGAGCAATAAGAAGATCAAAAGATGTTCAGTGTAAGTTTGGATCAATTCTAATTTTCATATTTTTCTATGTTTTGGAAGAATTTCCCTCTTTTGGCAAGGTAAATTGGAAATTAGATAGGTCAACTATTACTAAAATTAATGAGTATATTGAGAAAATGGGAGACAAATTTGACTCCCTAATGACCAGTTACTTCGAGGATTTTAAGAAATCCATGAAGCAAAGACTGAGGATACCAGTTTCCCTAGTGGAGCATCACATCAATGATATCGATTTCTTGGTTGATATTGACTATACCTATATCCAAGCAGCAATTCCAAGGACTAGATGGCTAAGACCTCTAGGATATGTGATGAACATTGATGAAGCATCAACAACAATCAAAACATTTCTTGCAGAGGAAATTGATAAGGAGGCACCATGCTTTGGAACATACGATATGGTGAGATCCAAGGTAGATATGGAGCTAGAGACTGCCTCCACCTTAAAGAAGAAAGATAAACTAGCAAAGAAACTAAAGAATAATTTTGGAGAAGGAATTGAAGGGGTTACTGAAGAGGAAGAAGAAGAAGAAGAAGAGAGTGAAGAAGATGAACAGGGGCAAGGCCCACAACAGATTACATAAGACTTAGGTGAGGATGAAGATAATAGAGAAGGTGCTAAGGGAGAAGAAGCCAAGGAAGCACTAACTCAAGCTGAGCCCAAGAAGAAAAAGGCCAAAGCTTAGCCTACAACCCAACCTGAAGCAAAGAAGGCTACAAAGACTAAAGGCAAAGGAACAAGTCAAAGAGAAGAAGAAGGCTATTGAGTAGACTGGTGCAATGTAGAAGAAACCAAGAAGAAAATATGTTGCACAACCAGAATCTAATGATGAGGAAAGAACATAATCAAAAGACATCAGCCAATTTAGAATGGTAAGCCATGTTTCTAAGTCTAATATTGATAAAATAAGTGATAATGTTAGGAAGAATGTATATTTTTCTGGTTTGAAAAACATTGATTTCAAGAAATTAAGTGGAGAAGATCAAAATAAAGTAGAAGAATCAATATATGCCATTATGGAAGAATTCAAGAATACTCTTCTTGAATTGGACAATACAATGCCCAAGGAGTTGCATGAAATTATTGAAAATAAGTGGCATTATTGTTTGAAAATGGAAAAAGAAATAAGAGAATCCACATTGGCACAAGTGATGCCAGAATTGACTAGAGGTCAAATTGCTAAGGTGAATAAGAAACATGGGGGCAAGTTTACACCAAAATCTAGAGCCTTCTACATTTTGCAAAAACAAATTGAGAAGTTGTAAATCAATCCACAAGATTGTGGAAGTCAATATATAACTTGACTACTAACAAGGATAGAGAATAAGAGGGACAAAACACTGAAAAAATGACAATCCAGATAAGGTAGAGGCTAGTGAGAAGGAGAAGGTAGAGAAACAAAATGAGGAAAAGGAAATAGAAAAATGAGAAGAAGAGAAAGGAGAAGAAGAGAAGAAAGAGGAAGAAGAAAAGGAAAAAGGAGAAGAGGAGGAGACACAAAAAGGAGTTGAAATGGAAACAATTGATCAATAGTAGCAGCAAGAAGAATAGAGTGTGCAAGACACACAATTGCCGCCTCCTTGCCCTTCGCATTTCATCACCACATTTATAGATACAATAACTGTGAAAGATGTTCCTAAAAAAATCTTGTCAGAACATCAATCCACTAACTACAAAGGATCTCAAAAAGATCCTTGACCAATCCACTCAATAGGCTAAGTTATGTACAAATCCAGTATTGGTCAGTGTGGATGAGTTACAAAAGGCAATAGCTCATTCAATTAGAGATAAAGTGAAGCCATAAGAATCACCTTCTATCATCTCTACAACTATATGTGCTCAACTTCTAATGCTTCCATTACCATTTCCAATAGTTGACACATCAGGAATAGTTGACACAATGTAGTAGAAGCTAACTATAGAAGAAGAAAAAGATACATCAACAAAGCAAACAGGACAGATTGATACATTTGATCCTACAATACAAACTAAAGGTATACCCCAATTGATTGTGATTGATCTAGGGAGATAAGATGAAGATAAGGACACACCAAAGGAAGAGGAGTAGGCCACCATATAGACATTGTTTAATCTACCAACTACTGGCACTCCTACACATATCCTTCAGAAGCTGAGCACTAATGCAATGCCATTACAAATCTCTAAAATAGGCTCAAACACTACAAAGATTGCCAGGGTAATTCACTATGGAGACCTTGCTCTTGATGAAGAAATAGTCATATCAAGTTATGACTCAAAAACAATGAATCCACATTAGATATATGAAGTACAAGAGGCACTATAAAAGAGGAAAAGATAAGAGATACTTAGAAATGAGTATAAGTAGAAGCAATCATTACATGAAATTAAAGACATCTTTTTGGATTCCTTCAACTTGCAAACACTTGATGAAACCAAGCTAATATTGGAACAATTGACATATATTGTAGAACAAGTGACAAATGAAGACTAGGAAACCAATGTAAAAATTATGGAATGATGTGAGAAGAAATTTTAAGGAAAAGTAAATGAGAAAATATCCAATGAAATAGCAATATCCTAGGTTGATTTGGCAAAGAAAATTGACAAAGTGAAAAGGTTACTTAAGAATGTTTTCTCATTGTACAAAAAGTTGTGTGATTTTTCATACTTCACATAAGAGACAAGCCAAAGAATAATAATTTTGGAGAGAAATCTAAAGATTTCTAGCACTCAACTCCCAATAGATCCAGCTTAAGAGTGAGAAGCATTTTTCTCAAATTCTTCACACCTAGAAGGAACTAGTTGTGTTGATAGCAGAAGAAGCAAATGATGCAGATACAATCTTCCATAACCCCACACTTGGAAGTACTCCATAAAGAACAAGCCTATGCAAAGAATGTTCTCAAGAAATATCCTAATCTTTCTACAATAAAAGGACTTTTTCATCTTGCAACAAAGACAACTATCCAACATAAATCATTGGAAATTTCCTTGGAAAATTGGGATACTTCTCTCAAGATGATTATGGAGGTCAAAAAAACATTTTTGGAAAAATATGGTCTTAATCCTTAGACCCCTTTGACATAAGTATCAAAAAGGGGAAGATATAGTAAAAAGGGGGAGATACAGTTGAGAAGGAGGTATAATGTTTTGGGGGAGTTGTAAATAAGAATGGAAGAAAACACAGTTACAAAGTACAAGGTACACAGATACATCAGCTCAGGGGAGTTATACAATTTTTTTTTGAGGTTTATACAATTTTCATAGAATTTTGAGAAGTTTTGAAGTTCTGTATATATGCCTAACTGTATGCATATTTTACTCAAGGAGATTAGACTTTGATATACTGCTAAGTGTTTTTGACACTCATGTCAAAGGGGGAGATTGTTGAAACTAAGACTAGGTTTTGACTATTTCATGTCAACACACTTAAGATGTTTTCTAAGTTCTTGCTGAGCTAGTAACACATGCTAAGTAAAATATGTATAGATGCCGAGTAAATAGTTGATGCCGAGCTACAATGTATGCTGAGCCAAATAGAACTAGAATAAGTGCCGAGTGAACTTCATGTGCTAAGCAATATTTAGGTGCCGAGTGAAGATCAAGTGCTGAGCAAAGTATAGGTGCCAAGTCACTATAGAAGTTGAGTGAAACAAAATTTCTACAGGTGCCAAGCAATCTAGTTTTTCTTTATGAGCCAAGCATCAGAGATAACAAGTGTCGAGTAACATAGATTGGACATAGTTATTTGTAATTAGACAAACACCTATGTAAAATATGTTTTGAGCTAACATAGAAGAATTTCAAAGGATGTTAAAGATAAGAATGAATCTTTTATATTTCCTATGCAATCAACATGAAGCCAATAAGAAAAATGGATGCAACCAATAAGAAAAGTGCAAGGAATGAGCAGGAAATAAAGATTTAATATGGATTGTAGATTCATTTCAAACCCTAAGTCTTCAAAGCCTTTATAAGAAGGAAAATAACCCTCAATTTAAAAGTTTCTAAGTAAAATAATAATTGAAGTAAGAAAATTGTAGAACAAGGAAAGCAATAGGGGTGTTAAAGACTTAGTGATTGGATCAGAATTGCATATTCAGTTGACCAGAACAGAGCAAGGGCATCAAATAGATATCAGATCTCAAAGGATCAAGATTAGAGAGAGTAGATCAAGTGCCTAAATTTAGCAATCAAGGACTGTAAGCTATCAGGTTTATTAATCTAATACTCTCTACCAATTGTATTAGAAAGAAAATCCTATGTTGATAGGTTAGATTAATAGCTAGATTGTAGAACCTTTGACAAGGTGATAAAATCCTTTAACGAGGTGATATTTCATGTAAATTATTCGTAAATCTTTTAAACAAGTAACTATTGATACAGTGTAAAGCATTTAACAGGGTAGACCATCAAAAATGGTCAAACATTATTGTTGTAGTGATATTTTGTGGGCATCATCCCCACCCCAGTTTTACCTTCTCATTTTGGAGGGTTTCTAGGTTACTAAATTTGGTGTTATGTGTTTTGATGCATGTGTTTACTTTATTCTTAATTGATATGTTTACATGCATGCAATTTATTTTTAGTTAAAAGTTTTTAAGGTTAAAGTGTGATACTTTTGATTCACCCCCCCTCTCAGAAGTATTCTTCTCATTTGATTATTCCAAAATACCTTGACAAGTATGACAACTTTAGGTAATGATTGGGCTAGCTAAAAAAAAATAATGTCAAACTTGGCCAAAAATTCCTAATGGGATTCTCCCTTTCCCTTATTACACTCAATAATCCATTAAAGGGTTTTTAAGCCAAAACTTGAGGTTTTTTTTTCTCAAAACCCTAGGTGCTCCTAGACCATTCTCCCAAGGTGAAAATAACTCAAGTCACAAGAGGTGACAAGAGTGATTTGTCATTGCCCAACTTCTTAAAATCAGATTATTAGACCCATGGAACCTCTACATCTAGAAAACCCTTCGACTTGATCAAATGTTCTATGTATACTCGATGTCTAGTACTTTTAGAAACTCTAGAACTCAATATTTCCTCAGCCTATGGTGCAATGTCTTCAATAGTAGATACCACAATGTTATACACTAGAGTGGGACCCTCATAGGGTATAAAAAATGCTATATTGAAGATGGGAGATAAAGCTATGTTAGTGGGAAAATCTATCTTATATGAATTAGCTCCATACTTATCCATAATCTTGCATGGTCAAATCCTTCTAATTTGAAACTTGCTATGTGGACCCATTTTTTGGAAACCTAATAGGGAAAGTGTGATATTGAGAGGGGGAGGGGCGTGAGTTTGGATCTATAAAAATTCTTTCACTTCAACATGAAATATATTTGATATCACCACATAAAAAATATCATTTACACATTCATCTCATATCAATGTAATCATTCACATCAACATAATATCATATCTACCTTCTAACTTCATAAATGTCAACTCATAAACATATAACACAATAACACACAGATTTGGTAACATAGAAACCCTCCACAGTAAAGGTAAAATTGCGATAGGGATGACAACCACAAAATCTTAACTACTACAATAATAAAGTTGTGCATGTTAAGGCTACAATATTATGTAGGGATGACATCCTATATGTTTATCCTAAGTTAGTATAACATGTGATAGCATCAAGTCGACTACATAAGAGTTTTTGTGAAAGAAAAGAGTATAAGTAAAGAATCATTTTATGCAAAGTATTAGATGTGTGTTAGATGCCATAATATGTGAATGCAAAGTTGATGATGAATATGAAAACTATGTATATGACATGTGAACTTGTATGAGAGATCTGTGATATGAATTCTAGTGTCAGATCAGAGTTATAGGAAGTACAAAATTCAACAATAAAGAGGTTTTGTATCTATCTCATTTTGTATAAGGCTCTATATTGTATAATTTCATGTTAGGGAAGTGGGCTTTTCTTGCATATAGTTGCAATTGTAATACCAACTACTAACCAGGTTGAAGCAACTCCTAATAGGGTTGAGACTTTTTGTTGGAAATAATAATGGGAAAGTAAACCTTTTGGGGGGGGGGGGGGGGGGGGGGGCGATGAATCAACACTTTGAAACTTTAACCATAAAAAATTAACCACACATCCATCACATAATTTAGCATGTAAACATAAATGTCTAACTACACATGTTCATCTATAGCATGAAACAAATAACACGTAACACAATAAATTTTTTACCCATAAACCCTCCAATAAGAAGGTAAAATTGCGATGGCTATGAAACCCACAAATCTTCACTACTGCATATGTAAAGTGTAGCCAATTAAGGTTGCAATAAGTTTGACCATAAAATATGATCTACCTTATGAGGGGTCTTCCCTATCAAAGGCTTACAAAGAGTGTTAGGTCTCACCTTGTTAAAGGATTTCAATACCCTAGTAAAAGTGTGCCTTGTTAGAGGACTTAAAATTATAATAAAGCAAGCACTCAGTTAAGAGATTTACACAAGTCTATTAAGACTACTCTATTAGGAGATGTGCATCACCTATTAAAATGATTCAATACCATGATCCTTTGGTTAACATTTAGTTGCTAGATGTCAAATCTTCTCTTTCTTGATGAAAACTTGATCCTTCTGATCATATATGTCTCTTCTATCCTCTCTTTGCTTTCCTCTATTCTCTCTAACCAATTCTACAATTTAGATCATTGTCACAACCTCCATAGCCAACATGAATTCTCTCTCTACACTTAGCATTCATCTACTTCTATGCATTTACTCATCCTTACAAACTCTTTACAATTTGCCTCAAGTAAACATAGGTGGGCTAGGGTTAGGTAGGAATCAATGGCTGAGGTTGATCCATATTGTCACTTAGAACATCCATACATTTTATTGGTTGCATGTACTCCATAGGGATTCATAATATACCTCCATACATATCTTCTAGAATCATAAAAAAATCATTAAGTTGGCCAAAAAATGGTTTACATAGAAGTTTGTGTTATTACAAAAAACTATGTCCATAACTCTTCACTTAGCATCTAAAGGCTCTGATGCTTGGCCATCACTATATTCCCAATGCTATAACTTGACTTTTGAATGACACAACATACATTATTTACTTGGCTCCTGAATCACTTGGCATGTATAGTCTGCTTGGCTCATAAATGACTTGGCACATACTAGGTATATTGCTCGACATGTTTTGTCTGACAATTGATGCTTGACATGCTTTGATCACGTGCCTCACACTAATTTCTTGGCTTGCTCTGATCACTCAATGTGCACTAAAATACTAATATATGATGACTAAGTGTTTTATCACTATCTTGTCAAAACCAATCTAAGATAAAAAAATCCCCTTTTGACATGAGTGGTAGAAACATGTTGTCATGCATATACAATTCTTATTATGAGCATAAATTAGACAATATATATTTGTGACTTGGCTCTCATGCAAAATTTCAAAACTTCAAAATTTTGCAAAATAGATGGCTAACTGTGATATCTTATTTCTCCATTACTCCATTACTACCCCTAAGTAAATATTTCCATTTTGTATCTGAATCTAATACTCTTTTTGAGTAGATTTATTATACCCTATTTTTGCATTATTACTCCCCCTTATTCAAAACTTCATAATCCCTTTTACCAACAAAAACTTCATAATCATTTCCCATTATATTAATTTCCTCCTTTTTTGACACTTATTTTAGGGATGGTATACTCATAGTATGTTTATCCAAAAATGATTTATGGATCTCCATTATAATCTTCAAAGCTGCATCCCAATTGTTGCATGCTACCTCTAGAGATTGATACTGAATATCTAACTGGGAAGAAAGGTCAACTAAGCCATCATGAGTTGAAAGTTGGCTATCTTTCTTCATCAATGTATTTGTATAGGCTAGTTCCTTATGCAACACTTTCATGTGTGGGATCAACATGGATTGAATACTTATCAAGGTATCTTGAATGTTTGCATCGTGTGATTTCAGCTTGGTAAACATACCTTGTGTGGATAGTAATATTTGAAAATGAGCTTGGCTTTGATCAAGAGATAACTTAAGAGTAGTACTTGTAGTTTTTAAATCTCCTTGTAGTTGGTCAATTACCCTCTAACCATCCTATGTGAAAATATTCACATCACACAACTTAGTGTATAGAGAGAAAATATTCTCTAACACCTTCTTTAAACTCTTCATTTTGGTTGCTAAATCAATCGATATTAGTGCAATAGCACTAGATATCTTCTCAAGTACCTTTGTGTGAAATTTCCTTTCAAACCACTCTAAAAGTTTAACATATGTATCTAGGTCTTCATCCTTGATTTTGTCAACAATAGTGACAAGTTTTTCAATGATGGATTTATCTTCATTCATCTCAGGGACACTGAAGGCATCATAAAATATATCTTTTATCTCATGCAATACTTTCTTTTACTTATACTCCCTTTTCATCATTTCCTATGTCTTCTTTCTCTATAGAGCTTCTTGTAGAATGCTCATCTTTTTAATTATGATCGTTGCCATACCAAACTTGGGTAGCTCAATCACCTCATCTAAACTAACATCTCCCAAAGATGTGTCATCTATGCTTTTGGATGTACTAGCACTTGGCATGGATATTTATAAAGGGTTACATGTGTGCTTTACCTCTAAAGAGCTTGACTACTAGGAGGAGTAACAAAAATTGGTAGGTGCTGATACAAAATCTTGCACACTTTCCTAAAATTTTACCTAAAGGAAGCCTCATGTAACATGGAAACAGTCTTGAAAGTGTGGGACTTTGCAACTTGAGATTGAGTCTCTAGAGAAGGATGGTTTTCTTACTATTAGGATGCACCTAACTATTTCTTGTGAGGAAAAGGGAGAAGGAATGCATGAAATAAAACTACCTAATCTAATCTAAGAGTAGGTGATACACCAAATAGCATGTTTAACCTAATCTCTACCCAAGTATGCATAGTTCACCAATACAACATCAAAGTATACAAATTCAATCTTTTCTTATCCAACAACCATATGTAGATCATAAACCAAAAGAATGCTATAAGGAAGAACCTTCATTTTATATCATTCCAAAGCCAAGTAGATACAATCATACAATTGAGAAATAAAGACAATACATTAACACAAAGGCAAGAAGGTATTGCACAATACATTAATGGAAGAAAGAGATACAATAGAGGATATATTTACTTAGAGGAAAAGAAAATTATAGCAATAGAGAATAGACATAAAATGCTACAAAATTAGAGAAAAGATAGATCCTAAGAAGGGTTACACAATTTTCTTTTATAGTGCAAACATAACTCATATAGCTTCTACCCTAAGGAAAAATTCAATAGCTGCATTCAAGATTTTAGAGAACAATCATTACAAATATGCAATTCGATCATGGCACACATCTAGATACAAGAAAAAAATCATTTATTACCAACCAGAACCTTGCAAAGATAAAAATGATCGACATTATCATTCTGACTGATTGGATGGATCACCAGGTGGCGATGGAGTGTCCCTTTACATTTATCAAGCATGAGAATGATGAAAGTGGTTAAAGGAGAATGAAAAGATCAAATCTACCATCAAAGATTTTTTTCCTTTGTTATCGACATGCCAAGTCAGCCATGTCATCAATCAACTAGAATCAACCCTTAGGCCTTACCACATAGACCAATCATACTTTATCATTCCACCATCCTGCTAGTATTCAACCTATGTTTCATGTTGACCACCTATGATCAGAGCTTCACCGCCACCTTTCTTCATTAGCTGATATTCCTTGTGAAACCACAAATTAAAGTGTATTGCTACTTTGTAGCTTGTCCTTAACATCTTTTCCTAACTACCATGATCAAGTGATAACGTGAAACTGACATCTCACGACATCACCACTTAATATCTAGCTTAGAATTAGATGCCTGTGACCATGTAGAACTGTGATCCAAACTGCCAACATAACATTCACACCATCATGACATGATACTTGACTTGACATGAAATTCCCATGATGACGGAAAAATGGACTTAACCACCATTTCTTACTCTCCACCTAGGCCCACTGAGACATGTGTTGCATTATCATTATCTCACTATATAAATTATCTTGACAATCAGCTAATTAGGATATGTAATTTTTTTCATTTATGGAAACACATGATGTAAATGCTTACAAGAAACCTCAAAAATAAAGATACTTAGCTTTTGGCATCAAACAATTGTCTAAGTATGAACTTGGTATACAACAGTGTATTGTTTTGTTTGTAACTTGTTGCTGACATCATATTATGACTAGCAAAGTTAGATGGAGATTGTATACATGTTGATGATGATGTGTATAACCTCAAAAGTTAGTACAAATTGTAAAAAAGGAGATATTCATGTTTTACCAGTCAAACAAGATAGCTAAATTAAAGGAAAAGAGTTATTTTGTTTGCGAAATAATTGCTTGTCCAATCAGGGCCGACATCCATGGTTTAAATATATCTTTTAAAACATTTGATCATTTGAATATTTGAATATATGACTATTGGATATGTTTGATAGAAAAAACTCAAATTTTTGGTGGGAGGGAAAATATGGCTAAAATTTTCAATGACTTAGAGGGGATACTAGCTTGCGATGTATATGACCAATGCCTTTAAATATCTATTAGGCTGTAGTGTCATAAAAAAGATTTTTTTTTAATCCAAAAACTAGAAATAGAGAAGAATTATGACCTTTGCAATTGCAAAAAAAAAGAACTCTACCTACTTTGAAGTACAAAATCAAAATTTTCTATCTCCATTAGAAACAAAATGTGCTCATGCACTTATTGAAAATAAGAAACTAACTTAATATATATACAAAAAACCCTAACCCTCTCTAGAAGAAAAGTTTGAGGTAAATCCCATTGACTAGAATGGGTAGAACATCACCACTGGCCCTGGATAGTTGGAAATCATTGGCCTACTTGCAATTGGTGATAACATAAGGACCACTCTTGATAGCATAAAACTTAGAATGCCTTCCTAGATTGGCTTTGTCTGCATCCCACTTGAGAATAAGATCTCCTTCACTAAAAATCCTAGTTGTAGCCTTTTTATCAAAACTTCTTTTGACCTTCTATTGATGAACCTCAAGTGTATGCATAGATTGTTGCCTTTTTTCTTCTAATTCAATTAGTTTTTCTAACCTGATTGTCATGAGATCATTTTCCTCTATCCCCAATTGATGAGCCAACTAAAGAAAGGGGACTTCTAGTGAAATAGGAAGCCTAGATTCCCTTCCATAAACTAGGATAAAAGGTGAATTCCAAATTTCTCTCTTGGGTGTAATCCTATTAGCCCAAAGGGATGTCTTCAACTTGGTATGCCAACTCCTCTAATTGTCTTCAATTATCCTCCTCATGATCTTGATGAGATTGTTGTTAGAGGATTTATCCAATTCATTTCGTTGGGGATAATAATTTGAAGAAGTGCTCAAATATATCCCATATTCTAGATCCCAAGGACATATGTGAGCTCCAACAAAAGATTTGGTGTTATCAAATATGATCATTGAGGTAACCAAATCTTGTCACAATTCCATCAAGGAATTTAACCACTAAGGCTTCTGTTGCATCCTTCAAAGCCACTACCTTAGTCCATCTTGTGAAATAATCTATGGCTACAAAGATCCATTTATGACCAGCATTGGAGGGTGGATTTATTGGCCCAATGAAATCCAAACCCCATTGGGCAAAAGGTTGGTCAACATGAATGGGATAGAGGGGAAGGGCAGTCAATCTTTTTTTTTTGAGAAGAATGCACATTTCTCACACTTCCTTACCCACTTATAGAAGTCATTAAATAGGTGGGCCTATAATAACTAGCCCTCATTATTTTCATTGTAGTGACTCTGGCTAAGAAATGACCTTTCTAGGGAATAGCCAATTGAAACTTTTTGAATAATACTCCACCCACCAAGAAATAGGGAATAGCCTACAATCTAAAATTTCTCCTCTTGGCTCTATCTAGGCCTTGGGGGCATCTTCCTTCTATCAAGAAGGAAGTCATCTCCTACAACCAATCAATCTGATCTTTGTTCTCCACTGGTTGATCATTTTGGATTAAGAGGGTAGCTTCTTCACTTGTCTCAAAAGATAAAGCCATCTATTCACACAGTCCCTTCCCTCAAACTAGCTTGGTTATCTTAATATCTATGTCATATTCCATGACTCTAGTAATCTATCCAGTCCTCCTCTCATTGATGTCCTTGTGCAAGAGGAAATCCCTTACGCTTGCATGTGGAACTAAAAGTTGGACTTTGTTGTGAGACAAGAGATGTCTAAATTTCTTGAAAGCCCTCACAACAACAAGGACCTATTTCTCTACATAGCTATATCTTTCCTGATAATCATTAGCCCTTCACTAAAGAAAGCAATGGGCTGTTCCAAATTTTCATCATTCAACTATGTAGGAACAACTAAAATGCTTGACTTTCCTCCAAGGGAGTAGAGGATGAAATCTCTATCAAATTTGGGATTGACAAGCAAGGAGGCTAATGCAATTGACTACTTTATTTCTTCAAAACTAGACTTTCCCTCTTTGGTCCAAGTGAACACTAGGTCCTTCTTTAACATAGCCATGAGAGGCTTTACCATAAAATCAAGATCAGGGATGAATCTTCTTACAAAGTTGATCCTCCCAAGGAAACTCTGCAATCCTTTCTTATGGGTGGGAAGTGGGAGAGCAAGAATTACTTGTACCCTCTCTGGATCTATTTTTAACGCATTTCTTCACATAATATTACATAAGAGGTTTCCTTGGCCAGTAGCAAATACACATTTCTTGGGGTTTAGGGACACACCATACTCTCTACATCTTTCAAATACCCATCTTAAATGATCGAAATGATCTATTGCATGCTTTAAAAAGACTATTATATCATCTAGATATACTAGCACAAATTTTTCCAACATACCCTTGAAGGCCATCTCTATTGCCTTCTAAAATGTGGCACCTGCATTGGTTAGTCCAAAAGGCATCTTACAATAGGCATAGATGGCCCACTTAGTTGTGAATGCTATCTTATTTCTATCTGCTTCCAGCACTAACACCTAATTATAGCCTAAAAAACCATCTAAGAAAGAGAACCTCTTTGAACTAGTAACCTTAGATAGGACTTGTTCCATGGAGGGAAGGGAGTGGTGATCCTTCAGAGAAGCCCTATTAAGGTCTTTGAAGTCTACACATAGTCTAATCTCTCAACTCCTCTTCCTAATAGGAAGAAGGTTAGCCACCCATGAGGAGTGCTTGATACAAAAAATAATGTTGGCCTCTATGAGCCTTGACAATTATTTTCTTATTAGTGGTTCAATCTTAGGGTTAACTAGCTTCTACTTTTACCTAATAGGCTTGGAGTTATCATTTAAATCTTATGGTGTGTTGCAATAATATTGGGTCAAAACCCTTTCAATCTTCATATGTCCAAGCAATAAAATCATTGAATACTTGACATAATTTAATGAAGACCTCTTGTTCAATATTAGTGCATACCTTTCCCAAGTTGAGAGTTTTTCCATTAGAAAAAATTACATGCTTATGATTATCCTTACTTGCAGTCAGATTTGATCATCAGAGTTGAAAATGCCCTCCAAGGTGACTAGACCTTTAGGTAACTTGTTGGAGTTCAAGTTCAAAATCTGGTGTTCATATTAACTTTGGAGTTTATATTAATTTTAAGTACAGAACTCTACTTCATTTTGTAAGAAATTGACAATCTATACATTAGAGTAAAAAATCTACCAATTGGTGTAATTATCAGGAACAATGGGCCTTACAAATTTTTTGATATGTTTCTCATTTTCATCATCAATAAGCTTTGGTATATCATAAGAGGTACCAATTGCTGCAAGCTTGTCAACATGTTTATTTTCTCTCGTAGGGACACTCTGGATGTTGAATTCTTGGAAGCCCTCAAGAAAATCCCAAAGTATATGCTTGTATGATTTGAGAAGGTTGTTCTTTGTAACATCTTGGCTTCTTACTTGATTAACAACCAACTCACTATCTCCAAATACCTCCAAGAATTTGATTCCTCTCCTTTGTGCAAGTTGGAGACCCTAGATTAGAGGTTCATATTCTACTACATTATTAGTGAAACCAATTTGGAGCTTATAAGAAAATAGCATTTCTCTAATTCAGGGGAAATGAGCATGACACCAGTCCCTGAGCCATAAAAAAAATGCTTCAAAACCCATTTCTATTCTCTTCCTTCTTTATGAGATTAGGAATAGGAGCATCCCTCTCGGATATGCAATATGTGCCAAGACCTATCTCTAGAGCTTCCTATACTAGATCAAACTGATAAGTAATGGCCCACTCATCCAAGAGAAAGTTAGGTACCTCTACCAAAGAAGCGATAGGCTCATGTTCCATGTCTCCATCCTCCTCTTCAAAAATAGTACAATTCATGTTTATGGAACTAGGGGTGTAGGTTTCTATATGATTGAGGGCCAAAGGTTCTTCTCTTATAGAAGATTTTGCCTCATACCTTGTTCTAAAAAATATATAAGACCAGTCAAATGAAATATAGCCACCTATTTGTGTAGTAAAGTCTTTGGAAAGATAGATGGAAAAATGTGGTTTGACCTCAGCTACTAATATATCTTGTGTTATAGTACAATTAGGGAAGGCATGCAACACCATATCTACACTTTTTAAGACTCCTATAGTCTTAAAAGAGTTGCCATCTAATTGGAGCACATCTCTATTTTGATTTTAGGGAACATGGCTTTGGTTTGGGGGTCTATTATGTATGAGAGCCTGGTATTGAAGTTGGGGAGGCTTATTATTTTGAGCTTGTTGCCTCTTAATAGTCACCAACTCATTACTCATTTTTTTGCATCATTGTACTATTGTCCATCTTCTTTTCTTGATCATGCAACTTCTTGTCCATATTCTACATCAATGTTTGCATTATGGCCTCAATCTTAACAACTCCATTAGAAGATGTGGAAGCTATTGGGACCATACCAAGGGACTAACTTATAGAGGAAGTAGGAATAGGGGCTATTATAGGTTCATGATTGGGCATGTTAGGAAAGAAATGCATTGGAGGCCTTGGAGCTAACTTCCCTCCTTGTATCAACATATTTTATACTCTTATGGCTATCTCATAAGCATTTGGTAAAGTGTCCTCTCCCATAGATTGCAAAGTGGTAGAAATATCACTATTAAAATCTCTAAAGTAATACAAGAATGCATTATCATTAGAAGGCTTTACTACTATAGGTATTCCATCCCATGTCTTCTAAAATCTTCTAAAATGTGCTCTAGGCTATGCCATATAGAATAATGACCTATTTATATGAAAATATGACAACCTAGATAGTGATTTATCATTAAGAGTGGAGAGAGGTCTTGCAGGTGTATGTGCTACTAGTGCACTTCTAATTGGTGATAGAGATAACATATTTCTCTTTCTTCTAGGGTTTGAAAATGAAAGCTCAACATATTGAAAATTACCTTTAGAAGATGCCCTTTTATGAGTCTTAGACATGAATCACAACAAATTGGTCTAGAAACTAGATTTATTGTAGAATAGAGTCACCAAGTACCTACAAATGAGCCTCTTGAAGGCCTGAAAATACTAAGAGCAACACTATATTCTCAACACATATTTGAACTTTACTTCTTTGACACTAGTGAACTTTTAATTCTTTAAATGTTAGTCCCACTGGGCGTGCCAAAAACTATTGACATAAAAGCTTGCACCCTTGCCTAAAGTATTACCTAAAAGAAGCCTCATTTAATATGGAAACAATCTTGAAAGTGTAGGACTTTGTGTCTTGAGATTGAGTCTCCGGAGAAGGCCAGTTTCCTTACTATCATGATGCACCAAACTATTTCTTGAGATGAAAAGGTAGAAGGAATGCATGAAATAAAACTACCTAATCTAATCTAAGAGGAGGTGATACACCAAATAGTATGTTCAACCTTATCTCTACCCAAGAATGTAAAATTCAATAATACAGCCTCAAAGTATACAAATTCAATTGTTTCTTAATCCAACAACCATATTTAAATTAGAAACCAAAAGAATCCTATAAGTAAGAGACTTCACTTTATATATTTTCAAAGCTAAGTAGATACAATAATACAGTTAAGAAATGAAGCTAATACATTAACAGAAAGTTTGGAAGGTATTGTACAATATATTAATGGAAGAAAGAGATACAACGGAGGAATATATTAACTCAGAGACAAAGGAAATTATAGTAGCAAAGAATATACATATAATGCTATAGAATCAAAGAAAATATTGACCCTAAGAAGGGTTACAAAATCTACTTTTATAGTGTAAGCATAACTCAAATAGATTATACCCTAAAGCAAAGCTCAATAATTGCATTCAAAATTATAGAGAACAATAACTACAAATTTAGGAAAGATCTGATCATGGCACACATCTAGACATAAGAAAAATAATCACTTATTCACTAAATAGAACCTTGAGAAGACATAAACAATGGCCATTATCATTCTAACTAATTGGATGGATCACCAGGTGGTGATGGAGTGTCCCTTTACATTTATTAGGCATGGGGGAATGATGAAAGTGGTTGAAGGAGATCAAAAAGATTAGACCTTCTATCAAAGATTTGTTTCCTTTGTTATCAGTACACCAAGTTAGCCATGTCATTGGTCAAATAGAGTCAACCCTTAGGCCTAACATATGGACCAACCATAATTTATCATTTCATCACCATGCCATTATTCAACCTATGTTTCATGTTGATCTCCTATGATCGTAGCTTTGTCACTACCTTTTTTTATTAGCTGGTATTCCTTGCAAAATCACAAATAAAAGTGTTTCACTACTTTGCAACTTGTCCTTAACATCTTCTTCTAACCATTGTGATGAAGCAATAACATAAAAATAGCATCTCACAACATCGCCACTTAATATCCAACTTAGCATTGGATGCCTACGACCATGTGAAATTGTAATCCAAACTACCAATATAAAATTCACACCATCATGACATGATCCTTTACTTGACATGAAATGCTTGTGACCATGTGAAAATAGACATAACCACCATTGCTTGCTCTCCACCTGAATCCACTAAGACATGTGTTGCATCATTGTTATCTTGCTTTATTGATTGAGTGTATAATTTTCCATAATGACATAGTGACATGTGTTGATTTCTTTAGATCCAACAATACAAAATAGAGTTGGGACCCCTCTTGCATAGTTTAGTTCCTCAGCCAATCAAGAAGTACCACATCACCAAGGTCATCCACATGGCACCATCTTACAACTCCATGGCCTTAACCTTAGATAATCTTTAACTCATCATGACCATGCAAATAGGAAGAGAGGCATGATCATAGTACTACCTATAGTTCAAGCCATAACTCTAGCAAATCTTTGACGATTCATCTAGTCTTGTTATTTCATGTTATCACTGCTTTGCATCTTGATTCTTTAATCAATCACTGACCCCAGTGACCATGTGTACAAGGTGATTTGTAACTTTTCCATTGTGACCATGGTTTACACTAAACTCCTTGTGATCATGTGAATGAAGAAGGGTTGTGACATCACAACTTAAACCTTGGGTCAAGATCATAACCTTGTGATCAAGCAATAAAGAGAGATCACTACATTGCCACTCATAACTAGATGTTAGCCTTCTAAACCATAAAGCTATGTTGACTGCTAAAAAGACCATGTTGCACACTCCCACCTTGAGTCTCCAAGGGAATAAAGCATAAAAAGCCCAAGACTTAGGATATAAAGTTCAACCCATGGTTTAAATATATCTTTTATATTATTTGATCATTTGAATATTTGAATCTATGACCATTGGACATGTTTGATAGGAAAAACTCAAATTTTTGGTGGAAGAGAAAATATGGCTAATAGTAGGGTAACTAAAGTCTATATGACAATTTGTTCCTCTAGTGCAGTAGTCACCTGCAACTCTTTAGGCTTATCATCTTTACTCTCAACCTGTTGTGCTTCACCTTACAAGACTTGCTTCTTGACCTAGTTTTATTTTAGTTCCATCTTTCTCAATTGTTACCAAAGCTTGTAAACTAGAACTTAGAGACTTGGCATTGATGGTATAACATTTTGTACTTCTTCCTCTTTCAATATAAATACAAAAGTAAGCATAATAGATGGTACTTGGTGTGTTGCATCTCATTGTCCTTGGTTTACACTTTGATCTACTATTTAATTTATGAATCTATTTCATTCACCTTAGTAGATTGAGGGGGCACATTGGATGTTTCTTGTGTTTTTTCTCATGTAGATGCAAGTTTTTCCTTCTCAATCTCATCTGTTCTCACTAGTATAGGATTAGTACATAATTATGCTGCCATGGTGGAATCCTTCAATATCTTTCTAAAAACTTCTTCAGTCAAAGGATTGATGTTCTAAGCTAAATTATCATGAACATAATTTATTTGTACTGAGTCTTGGTGACTCACTTGGTCTATATGTGGAGGAGTCTCTCTTGATACTTGTTCATCTTGGACATCCTATGTATCTTGCTACTATTCCTTAGCAATGACCTCTTCTGCTACTATCTCCTCAGTACCTTCCACATTACCATCCTTGAATGGAACATCTTTTGTAGTCTCTATTTCCTCTTGTTAAATTTTCTTAGGATTTTGCATTACTTTCTTACCTTTTTCTTTGATTGTTGGAGTAGATGACACATATATTGATTTCCAAATTGCTATACTTTTGTTAACCACATCCTCAATATTCTTATTCAAGATATGGAAATATCTATATTTGGGGGAAAATTTAGACGTCTACTTTTCCATAGCTTTAGCAATTTCCTTTTTTCTAACTCTAGCATAACTTGGGCTAATGTTGATTCCCTGACCTATCTTTTAGTTTGTAAGCTATATTGTCATTTCTTCTCAACTTGGATATATAGAATTTTTGCTAGTGAGTTGGCAATTTCGAAAGGAGTTGATTTGAGTGTAGCCATCATGATATTTATGGCTTCCTCTACTATATTTTGTTCAAATTTTTGTAACTTATCAAAGTCAATGTATGTGAAACCAGATAAATCTGCATTTGACTTGATATTATCACACAAATTGTCTAAGTTAGAGGAGGGATTATGGGTTACCACTTTAAATTAACTCATGTCATTTGACTCTATTTTGTCCTCATTTGAGTTAGGTTGAGGCATTGACTTCTTCAATTTCTTATATATTTTCTTAATAGGCTCACTTTGCTTTACTATGTTAGATGTCCTCTTGCCTTTAAGATTAGCAACTTCTTTTTCTTGAATAGTGGTTTCCCTTGTGCTAGACCTAGTAGTAGGTATTGTAAGCTTTTGCTATGGCTTCTTCATAGAATTTTTAGGTTTCTCCAATGTTTATTCTTTTTCCTTTCTCCTCTTGGCCTTTGTATCCTTTGGTGCTTCCTCAGCTTCTTCTCCCTTGGCACTTTCTGCATCTTCTTCTTGATCCTCTCCTTGTCCTTGAGTTAATGCGAATGGAACTTGGCCTTGTTATTCCTCTTTATCATCTTCTTCTTCCTCATAGCCTTCACCAAATCTTTCTTTCAACTTTTTGACAAGCTTTTTTCTTCTTCCTAAGAATAGTTACTATTTTCAAATCAATTTTTATCCTAGATTTTTCTTCCTCATAATTTCCAAATGAGATGGAACTCTTGTAAATTTCTTCTACTAATAGAGATGTAATAGCTATAGAGGCCTCATCAAAATTAATCTCATATGGAAAGGGCTTCCGCCATTTGACCCTAGGTATGGCTGCTTGCATATATGTATAGTTGGCATCCACTAAGAAACACACATCATCATAATGTTTCTCCACAAGTGATACATGGATCTTTAATCTCTATTTCATGGATTTCTAAAAATCATCAAAGTAACTTGTCATTAATGAATCAAAATTATTAGCTAGCTGCTCTATGAATTTTGAAATCTTTTGTGCAATTGGCCTGTTGGTCTTCCATAAAGACATGCCAAAGGTGGGGGAGGTATTTACACATAAAAGAATATGAAAACAAGCAAATAACTGAATTTTCTTGATGTACTTTTTGATTTCCTGATGGCCTCCAAGTTTTCTGATAGTTGCTATAGTTACAACTCGGTAAGGTGATAGGAATGGTCCCTCTTTACTATCTTGTAACCCAAATCAACAAATATACATGATATACTCTTTAGTGGACTAAACCAAAAGAACTTGTGATAAATCATGCTCACTGCAAAGATAATTAAGGGATCTAAGATTATTTCAATAGACATCCCTCTCTTGTTCCATACTACACCTGTATTGTTCTCAATCACCTCCTTTGCATCACTACATATGCTCTTAGGTCGATCAAGGGTAGGGTACCCTGATACTTGACTTATGATCCTATTTGTTAGCTTAACCTATCCACCTTCTAACCATATATATTTATCATGTATTTGGCTTAGAATAATCTGTATTCATTTGGTCTTAAACACTTGAGGAAAATCTAGGGCACTATTTAACCCTTACATTCAACAACTTTTTATTCTTCCCTCAAGACTCTATTATCACACAATTTTTTGTAGGAATTTCTTATGTCCATGTCACCTACTTCTCCTATCTTTCCTGTATAAAAAAAACTAACATCTTGAATCATGAGAACTTTTGGTGGTATCATCAATAACACACTAGATGAGTCTCCTTTATAAGCTATCTCAGGAATTGCTTAGAAAGTTCATTATCTTACATAATTTCTTATCATTTAAACATTAAAAACCTCTTTTCCCTCTTTCCTAACATTTGCAAAAGAGATGGCTTCCATATTGACTACTTAGGGTTTACAAAAATTCAAATAGCATAACTTGACAACAGTTAAATGCCTTTCAATATGACGAATTCTGTTGAGTAGTAGTCAAATCTAGTTCATAAATGCTAGAATCTCCTCTTCCAATTCACCTTCATGATCTTTGTGCTCTCTTCAATTGCTGATGAATGTAAATGAGTAAAAAATTGACTATATAACCCTTCATATTCGATAATAAGTACTCAGTTCTTACACAACTATAAGCTCAACTAATGTAGGACTTCCCACTCACTTAGCTTATACATGATTTATAGTATGCTTGACTAACATAGTGAACTTAGTAAATACTAATCACAATTCCATCACTTGACAATAATTGTGGAACTTTCCATGCTTGACAATAACATGGGAAACAACAAAACTAAAGATTTCTTCTAGGTTCTAACCAATACATTTCATCATTCATGCATAAATAGTCTTTTCATGATCTTAGATTCTTGGAATTGACGTATAATTTTTTTTTGAAATATCAATCCCATACATACCTTTTGATTTCCTGGTTGGGGGTGATGTGATCACTTGATCTATTGGATGAAGTAACCTCATCTGAGCTTGACGTGATGCAATCTTCCTTCTTCTTCCATTCCTTTTTCATCTACACTTTGACATTCTCTACATTGACCTTTTCTTTGCCTTTACTATTTCCATTTCTTGGTGTTGGTGACCTAGTTGGAAAATTTCTACTAACATGACTAGTCTTGAGACAACTAAAACATGTAGTCTCCCTCAACCATATTTTGTAGTTTCCTCTGAAATGTGTTCTAATGCAATTCTTAGGAACATGTCCATATTCTTGAAAATAGTGACAACTATGCCTTGCATTGTAATCCCAATCATAGGATTTTCCATTTTTTTGTACCTTTGTCTACTTGTTTGATGTCCACTTGGCATTAGACTTTCATTCATATTCTTTATGTCCATACTTATGAAAATTATGGTAGTATCCTTAAAATTTCTATGTGCTCACTCTCATGGTCTTGGTCCTACATTCATGTGCCTAATGCCACTCCTTATTTCACTTATGACATTAACCCTTGAATTCCTACTTAGGGTTTTGATTTGCATTGTTGTTCCTGCAAACATTTGTTGTATGACCTAGATTTCCACAATAATGACAAGTGGGTTTGTAGTTCTTACCTTTTTTGTTCCTTTGTTCACCACTTTTAGATTATTATCCTTCCTTAGTATTGATGTATCCCAATCCAATAGGTTTTGGAAATCTATCTCATTAGTTTCTCAAAGTATTTGATGGCTTCACTAGGTTTGTTGAAACTTTCAACAGATTTGTTTTCTACTCTCAATTGATTCTCAATTGATCATTCTATAACTTTAGGGTTATGACCCCAATGTCCTTTCAATTTAGTTCATGGTTTGAAATCATCAATTGATTCATTGTATCTAGTTGCATGTTAGCAAGATTTTGCACATTTGATGTCTTCTCTTCTAGTCTATTGGTCAGTGTTTTGTTAGGATGAATGTTGATGATATTGCTTTGGGGGAGTATCCCAAGCTTTGGAGAGTATTGATATGTTGTAGTCATGACTATGTTTGTCATTGATGTCAACATATCATGGCTTCTATAAACATTGGCTAAGTAGTAGACATATATCTTGATGGTATAGAGAATGGTTTGATTATCTAGTAATGCATAGTTACAAACATGTTCGGCATAGTATCATGATGACATGGTCAAGTGCATAGTGTTTGAGTTGAAGATGTATAGAAGTTGCACCTGATTTATAGAGAGTAGTTCAAAGACTAAGTATTGGGAAAGAAATTCCTAATGATTGTTGGCTATCTTACATCTGGGATCTAATGAAGAGATGCATAGTTAGGCAGTGACAGAGGATAGTCTGCTGATGATGTTAGCAAGTGCACAAGCCTTAGTATCATATGTGTGAAGTTTTGTATAGACTATGAGTTGAAAGTGATATTGTAATTATAATTAATTAATTATCTTATCTTGATTGGGAAAGCCTCAAGCATGACTCAAAGAATTATTATGAAAATATGTTATAAAGGAAAGATATTTTCCTTGATTGAAAAGAGTATGATGTGTATTGAGATTTTTGTTGAAGTGCTAAGTGTAAAAAAGACTAGAGTACTTACTAAATGCATGTAAGTGATCCAAGGGATTATTGGATGTGAGATTTAGATCTAGTTACAAGAATTGAAGGAGCAGAGGTTTGGTTGATAGGATAGAGAAAGAGGAAGGAAGAATGAAATACCATTCTATTATTATCCAAGGAATAATATAGAGATCATTTCAATAGTGGGTTCATTGGTCTTTCCCTTGAACCTATTTGAGCAGTGGGTCCAACTATCTTCCACAACTCCTAATAGGGTTGGAATCTCCTAAGAGGGATTCAAAGTCTCTTAATTGGGACTCATATATACTAAATGTTGTAAAAAAATCCTAATAGGGTCTATCCTCTAGAAAGGAATATTTATATTAGTACATCATCCTATGGGTACCATTACTACTAGGGTTTCCTTACTTAACATATCTAGTGTTATTGTGTATGCGTATCTTGTTATGATTTCAGTTTATATTACTCATATGGTTAAGATTTTTTAAGTTTGATAATTGTGAAATTAGTTGGATAACTAATTCACCCCCCTTAGTTATATCAGTATATTATATATATTTTAGAAAAGATAGTCCTAAGTTTGATGGAAGAAATTTTGACACCTAGAAGATGGAGTTCTTGGTGAAATATTAGAATTATGTATAGAATTTAGCATTGAGTTTCCTAATCCAGAATTCTTTTGTTGCATATAGAAGAATAAGAGTAAAAGTAAAGATAGATTTAGATCTGAAGATCAAGGAAAGTATTGATTTGCCTATGAAAATAGAGCTAGAAGGTATGCAATTTTTTGTTTGTTGGACATGTAAAGATTTTGGTCATTATGCATCTAGATATCCTAAGGGAGTAAGAAAAAGTAGAAAGAGTTATATTTTTGATGAAAATGAAGAATTCAAAGGAAGCATGGAAATATTATTGAATGAATGTGATGTTAAAGATAATGAGCTTGAATTGGTTAGGGAAGAGGAAGCAATAGAAGAGATATTGAAGAATGATACATGGAAGTTAGTTTCTAGACCTAAAGACAAGAATGTGATAGTAACGAAGTGGGTATTTAGAAATAAGATGAATGAGCAAGGAGAAGTTGTGAGGAATAAAGCTACACTTGTATACAAGGGATATTCATAGCAAGAAGGCATATATTATTAGGAAATGTATGCACCTATAGCCAGAATGGAAGTAGTAAGGATGTTCCTTGCTTATGCAACAAACAAGAAGTTTAAGGTTTATTAGATGGATGTTAAATTTGCCTTTCTAAATGGAGAACTTGAAGAAGAGGTATATATTGAGCACCTTGAAGGTTTTACTATATTAGAAGACAATGACATGGTATGAAGATTAAAGAAAGCTTTATATGGTTTGAAGCAAGCACTGAGAACCTAGTATGTGAGGTTAGACAGTTACTTGGAAAAGCCTGGATTTGCTAAAGGTACAATAGAAAGTAACTTGTATCTAAAAGAAGTTAAAAATGGTTTGTTGATTGTTGTAATATTTGTTGATGACATCATTTTTGGAGGTAATGATGAAGCTAGTGATAAATTTACTAAAGAGATGAAGAATGAATTTGAAATGAGCACGATAAGAGAAATGAAGTTTTTCTTAGGATTGTAGATTGTGCAAAATAATGGTTGTATATTCATTTCACAAGATAAGTACTTAAAATATTTATTGAAAAGTTTTGGTTTGGAAATTTGTAAACTTGTTGGAACACCTATGGTAATTGGTCACAAGTTATCCAACAAAGATGAGACACCTACAGTTGAGTAGAAGAAGTATAGATCCATGATTGGAGGTTTGTAGTATCTGACTTACACCAAACCAGATATAGAAAATGTAGTTGGGATTGTAGCTAGATTTCAAGTTGATCCTAAGGTATATCATTTTGTAACAATTAAGAGAATATTCAAATATCTAAAAGATACATTTGACTATGGAATTTTGTATGATAGATCGAGTGATTTCACTCTATGTGCATATACTGATGTGGATTGGGTGGGCAGTATGGATGGCAAAAAGAGAACTAGTGGTGGAGCATCCTTTCTTGGATGAAGATTGGTTCTTTGTTAAGAAAGAAGCAAAATCATATTTCACAGAGTACTGCTAAGGTATATTATGTTGCAACAACAAATAACTATAATCAAGTTATGTGGATAAAGAAAATGTTGAAGGATATTAGAATTGAGAGTGAAGAACTTGTTATCATTTACCATGATAACACAAGTATAGTGAGCATGTCTAAGAATCCTATATTGCATTCTATGACTAAGCATATATCTATTATGTATCATGTGCTGAGAGAGAAGGCAACAAAAAAGCATATCAGATTGGAATATGTAAGTACTAAAGATTAGATTGTAAATATCTTTACGAAGCCTTTTCCTAAAGATACATTTGAGTACTTAAGAGGTATGCTTGGGGTTATGCCCCTGCCTACTTTTGAGTTGATGATGTGGAGAGTGCATTAGTCTAGTGGTACATAGCACTATTGTTTGATTGGATTAAATGTTGATGCTTTTTGTATTGGGGAGTATATGTGATGGATTAAGTCATTCAAGACTCTTGGTATTTGGTATTGAACAATGTCTTTGGACACTCAAGTTGATTGAAGATTTTGTGTAGCATATTAGTAATTGGTATTTAAAAATTTGTACATTGAGATTGAGGTCTTTGACATTGATGTCAATGGGGGAGAATATGCATGGAAAACATCTCCCACTAGTAAATTTGGACCCAAATTTTGACCAATTTGGTCAAAATTTTGACCCAGATTCATCGCTATTTTTCTTGTTGAAATTTCAACCAAATTGCAGGTTGGTCAAAATTTTGATGACTACATTCATTGAAATGTTTTTTTTTCTACTGAAGAAAAAATATTTCGATGAATGTATTTGTAGAATTTTTTTTCTTTTGTTGAAACAAAAACATTTTGACGAATGTATTCGTCGAAATTTCAACCAACCTGCAATTTGGTCAAAATTTTGATGAGAAAAATAGTGACAAACCTGGGTCAAAATTTTGACCAAAATTGTTCAAAAATTGGGTCCAAATTTACCAGTGTCCTAAGGCATGGGGTAGAGTATGTATGAGAAGAACTCCTAAGCTATTTGTTGTATAAAAGAAGCACTAAGACCAAGTAAGACATTGATACTATAGTGTACTATTTATGTACTTAAAGTCTATAATGAAAGATTACTCAAGCAAATATTGGAAGACGATCAAGTGAAGAAAAGTGTATGCCAAGCCTTGCTGAGAAAACATTGCAAGCTGAGAAGAAAATAGTAGAAGCAGAGTGAAAATCAATAGGTGCTGAGGAAAGAAGAGAGATAGTGGAAGTCGAGTGAAAGTATATGCCAAGTGAAGTTTAGTTGATACCAAGCATTAGTAAAATTTAGTGTTGGATAAGTGACAAAAAAAAAGAGTGTCTAATCAATGATTTGATGCATCTGAGATGACTAATTTAGTTTCTTGAAATATGTGAAGTGTGTGGAAGATAAGCTTGATGAGCTAGTGGCATAGAACTCAAGGTAAACCATTTTGAGACAAATTAAAGGAAGATTGTAAAAGAAGTTTTTAGAGGGACTCAAATGGAAAAATGGGTAGATTCATTGAATATCATGTAACCCTAGAATGGATGATTGTGGTTAAGTGGAAAAAGATCTAAGTTCTCTATCTATAGAGATATTTGGCTAGAAGAAAAGGTTTTCATGTGCAAGAACCTAAGGAAGACAAGAAGTTTAGGGTGTTTCTTCATCTAAATGGCTAAATAGAAGAGACTACAATTGGCATACAAAGAAAGAATGCTTAAAAGGATGAATGCTTGAAGGGTGAACAAGCTATCAGAGCTGAAGAGTATGAATGCCAAGCATAATGGATGGCTGAACCATATATCTATAATCTACAAGTGAGTTGTAAGTTTTTATTAGATCAAGTTATGCTGTTACTTTCTAACAACTATACCAGTATGGCTAAAATCCATTGGATTAAGGTTGACCTAACGGTCATTTGTAAATTCTTTAACTGGGTGACATTCTAATGGAATGTTCTAAAGTCCTCTAACAAGGATCACTCCTAACAGGGTGATTGAAATCCTCTAACCCAATCATATTTAATAATGTGCATTGTAACCTTTAATAGGGTTGACCTTTCATAGGGCATCACTTCAAAAGAGTGAAATTGGGTAGCATGTTATAGGTGGTCTTTTGCAAATCGAGCTTCTATGTAAAATCATTTTGTCAAATTATGTGAATGTGTTTATAGTATTTCATGTTTACATTACTTCAAATTTATTTTGACCAAGCATAGTAAACTACTAAGTTAAGATATTGTATGATCTAATGGATGTATGCATGTAGGTTTTATGTATAAGGATATGTTAAGAACTAAATTTTTTTATTTGTACATTTGGACCTTGGATAAATGACTCACAAATACTCTCAGTTATTCTAAAGAATTCGATTAGAAATGTCCTAATTTTAGAGGTCGAGGTTCATCTAAGTCATATCAGCTTTCCAGTTGAGGCTTAATGCCATATACTAGTACATTTGGGCCTGAATTCTAACAACAAGCCATCATAATTATGACAATAACCCATTGCCCAATCAACATCAGTTCGAATTGGGTCCCATTGGAAAGGTGCTAGAATTTTATTGTCACAAGTTGTGATGGAAAGAGTTACCATCATAATTAAGATGGCTATAGGTGTCATGAATTGGGCTACCTTTTGGAAAACCATTAATTTTCACTATAAGAATTGCGACAAAAATTTGTCGAAGACACCATTGTAATTATGACATCTGTGTGACATAAATACTATGGGTCCCACAGTAAGCAGTCATAAACCTCTATCACAATTAGAATAGCCATGTGGTAGGAATGTTTTAGGATTGATGGCTAGTTGTTGCAATTGCAACAACATACTATATTAATAAAAACACAAAATGTTGAATAGATATGATATAGTCATAGGTCAATATTGAGCTTCACTCGGTTTCAAGAATAGTTTAATATTCTCTACTAATTAGGGCTAACCATGTGAAGGTGAAAGCTCATTCCCCCCTCCCCCCACCTAAAGTATAGCAAAAGGTTCCAAACTTGCAAAAATGACATCATTTTCCCATCTTCTAGTCCATGCCATTTTCCCCTCACATCCAAAATAAGATCCTACCACTTTAAATCAAGAATGCATGGATAATAGGTGGATCTGATAAAACACAAGACAATTACATTTATTTAATAGCTCTATTAAGTTTTTAAAATTATAGACCATCATCATGAACAATATTCGTGATGGTCTATAGCTTAAAATACCTAATTAAAGACCTCTAACAAAAATGCAAACCTGTTGCATTTTTCAGCTCTACCTGATGTTGTATGCATATGAATTGACATTACATATTAAACTATGGTGTTAGGAACCTGTGTGTTCCTTCTGTTTATTTTGTCAGAGTAGTGTTGTTGGACGCATATGCTTTGTAAGTCGTCCCGTGAGTATATTTTATTATCCCACATGCATAGGTAGTATTACTTTTCTAGATCATACTCAGTATATAAGAATAGGTTGAGGCCCTTGATGGGTACGGACGAATTTATTGTATTGAGCTTGCTCAAAGGAGGTTACCCCCTCGAAGTGGCCTGCGATCAGTAGATTCATTCTGAGTTCTGCTATCACTTTGTATTCTGTTATTTCGAGCATTCTCACGACATTGCTATAAGGAGGTTCTTCACATATGGTGTCTATCTACAATGCTTGAAACCAAGTGTTTTCACATAATTAGTTATCATATAATCATAGGCGATTATTGAGCTTCACTTGGTTTCAAGAATAGTTTAATATTCTCTACTAATCAAGATCAACTATGTGAAGGTAGAAGCTTATTACTCCACCCCCAACATCTAAATTCCCCATTAACATCTAAAATTGTAAAGAAAGGATCAATCTTTAAAGTACCCAGAATGTCCTCATCGCCTCTTGCTACTCTCAGGGGAAGTCCATCTTCATTGCTCATGAGTAATTCATCACATGAGTGCATCCAAGAATGTCCTCATCACCTCTTACATAAAATGAATCCAATATTAGAAAATTCCCCTAAGAAATAATAGTTCAAGTGAAATAAACAAATGAAAAATGAGAGAGAGAAAGAGGAATATACTTACCAATAGGTTTTGCCATCGCATCTATGGCCATGCTACCTATTAAGTAAGTTTTATTTATTTTGTGTTGTGCCAAGATCTCTCTATTTATATAAATACACACACATACGTACATATACACACATATATATGTACATACATACATACATATAAAGAGATCACAAGGGTACGACAACGAGATGCAGAGATCATAAGGGCATGACAACGAAATGCAACAATCACAAGGGCACATACATTCATACATACATATATACATACATATACATACATACATATATATGTACATACATAAATACATACATACATATATACATGTATGTATGTATATATGTATATATATATATATATATATATATATATATATATATAGAGAGAGAGAGAGAGAGAGAGAGAGAGAGAGAGAGAGAGAGAGAGAGAGAGAGAGAGAGAGAGAGAGAGAGAGAGAGAGAGAGAGAGAGAGAGAGATTTTTTAAGGTGCTAAATGACATACATCAAAATCCTCCAAAAAAATAATGCAGACCAAGAAAAATGGATAGAGTTCACAAGAAATTTTACAAAAACATATCATAGCAGATATTTTAGAAAGAAACAAGTCAAAACCCATTCAAATAGGTCTAGTTGCTGATTAGCTAGGTCGATATATACATATATTTAACTAGGTCATGGATTCTGCAAGGGAATGCACCTCGTGATTATGGAATTTATATAGAAGAAAAACTTGCTTCTTCAACTCCTTACACTCAACTCTTAACTAGAGTTATTTTTCTAGTAGTGAGAATAGCTAATACAAATTCTTGGGAGCTAAGGGACCCTTAACCTATGCTACATTTTCTAGAGACATGGGAGAAATTACTACTAGCTTCAACACTTCATTACATTCAGGATCATAGAGTGATGCCCAAATTAATAGTGATATTAGATACTTGGGATTCTCATAGGGAGAGCATGCCAATACATGCATGGTTACATCCTTGGCTTCAATTGTTGGGCCAACATGTAGAGCCTTTCTATCCAACCATTTTTTTATAAATTGGGGAATAAGCTTCATGCCTGGCATTCAAGTGACGCATCTACATATGCAATTTTATCACCTTGGAAAACTATATTTGATCCTACTAACTGGAAAGAACAATAATAGATACTTGGGATCCTTGCAGGGAGAGAATGCCAATACAATTCAAAACACACATAATTTAAATCAAGTTATTTTTCTACAATTCTTTTAAACCTTTAATAAGATAGGCATAAATACCAAGTCTGCTAGATCTAGACATTCCAGTAAAATTTACTGGCACACATAGAACAAATACGAACATAGTCCACTAAGTTTCCCAACATGTTCCTAAATTCTGAATACCTTGTCTTAGCTAATTTTCCTGAATCTATTTGAAGTTAAATTGGAATTTCAAAAACTCATATTTCTTAAGCACATAGAAAACATAGTTATAATTAAGAGGCACAAACAAGTAAACATATTTCAAACCCCATTGAAAAAGAAAGCAATCATTAAATATAGATACTCTCATTAGATTTGGATATGATATTTCAACTAGATTTTCTCATTAGAAATCATGGAATTTGGAAAAAAAAAAAAATTTGAAAAAAAGTTTGTATTATCAAAAACTAAATAAAAATCAACTCAATTTTTCCATGCCATTGAAAATATCATTTGTTCCTACATTGTCAAAACTTTGTCTCAACTTATTGCAACAAATAATCTAATGGAGTTTCTTCTTTGGGGGCAAATTAGATGCATCTTAACAGAGCATTCAAAGTGATATTGTCAAAAGTTTTATAGCTTGCCAAAAATTGGTAGGGCAAAAGAGGGAATGAATAGAGTTCCTCTTTTTGGCTGAGAAAGTGGTTTTCAACACTAGTAAATTAAATGGGCATCTACAATCAGAATTTGGATAAAATATTTGTTGAACCCTTGGTATTTGGGTTTTGATTTTTTTCATTGATGTCAATAATGAAATTATAATGAGAATATGATATGCTTAACATCATTTAATTATCTTATTTTATGTCCTTCAATATTGTTCAAAACATATTCAAGACAAACACTTAAGTGTTATACAATTAACACTTAATGTTCACATTGGTTTAGAAAATGGTTATAAAAAAATAGTTTTTGTCTATGAGAAAGTCGACAAGGTTTTTTATTAAATAGACCCCAACTATCATACCTTTTTGGAAAAATCTTTGAGTTAGCTAGATTGGGTCTTTGTTAGTTTTTGCATAGCACATGTAGAATGTCTCATTATCAGAAACAACTACCAAATTGTTATGACAGTTTTAGTAGTTTTGAGTGGTTTTAGTCTAATGGAAATTTGGGGTATGTATTAGCCTCCAAAATTTCAACTTTCTTGGTTTATAAGTAGAGGATATATTCCTATAAAATATCAAATAAGTGGTTTTGATAGAAGATGTAGGATTGGTGTGGAATTCTGTGTAGACTAAACAATTTGTAGGTAGTTTTTTAACAATAAAGAAGAGGGTGATGCTTTATGTTTCAATTTTCATATTTGTGATTTGATTTTCATTGCAAAATTTTATCAGAGGTAAAAGAAGGGTTATATATTGCTTCTTCATTCATTCATATTAGTATTTGATCAGATCTTTTAATGGAAAAAGAAAATATATTTGGATATTGGATGTTTTGAGGAGAATAGAAGTATATCTTGCATTATGTTTTCAACAAGAAGTTGAAACTAGTGATTCCTCATTTGTGTTGTAACAAAGATTATCCTCTAATTTTATATCTCATTTGATCATATTGGAAGTTGGTGCTTCAGGTGTAAGGGATTGGTGTTCCTTAAAGTTGGTGGTTCTAAAATAGGGTGTTGGTGCTTCCCAGAGTTGTAGCTCTAAAAGATTTGTCCAAGAAGCCAATATAGTTTCAGATTTAAAGTGGTTTTTTACCCTGAGGGGTTTTCTATGTTAAAATATTGTGTCACTTTTTTATTCATTAACTATCTTGCTCATGTGTTAAATTTTTTTAACTTGCAATTGTTTCAAGTTTTGAAAAGTATTTTAAACCATTGATTCACACCCCCCTCAGTGGTGTT
The DNA here is from genome assembly GCA_028749045.1 of Cupressus sempervirens. Taxonomy (NCBI): domain Eukaryota; kingdom Viridiplantae; phylum Streptophyta; class Pinopsida; order Cupressales; family Cupressaceae; genus Cupressus; species Cupressus sempervirens. Next base: position 783,157,430 of record CM053793.1, on the reverse strand, counting down.
TGCATTCCAACAAGTTGTATTGAAAGGTTCCCTACATCAAGTTTAACAACTTTGGGTAGATTTTGGTTGAGTCAAATACTTATCTTTTATGGCGTAAGATAGTTCTTCAAAGTTTCCTATTTTTTATGGATCAAATTATGCTTTTTGAGAAGAAATGATGCAAACATATTTTTTATCTATTAATGTTGATGTTTGGGCTTCAGTTGTTAATGGTTATAAAGTTCCTCATACTTTACCTATATATTCTGATGAAAAGAGGAAGTATGAAATTGATATGAAACCTAAATTTGCTATACTTAATAGTTTATCTAACGATGTTTTTGTTAAGGTAATGCATTGTAGTTCTTCTAAAGAAGTACAGGACAAATTGAAAAACACATATCATGGTAATGATAGAGTTAAAGAATCCAAGATACAACATTTTTAATTAGGATTTGAAGACCTTAAGATGGGTAATGATGATAAGGTAGAAGACTATCTCCTTAAGATAGATGAAACTATAAATGGCATAAGAGGACTTGGTGAAAAAATTGATGATATTGATGTTGTAAAGAAAGTTTTGAGATCTCTTCCTAATAAATTTGATTCTAAGATATGTTCTATAGAAGAAACTAGAGATATTAATAATATACAATGGAAGATATTCATGGAGCACTTGTAGCTTATGAAATGAGAAAGTTTGGCAAGCAAGAATTCACAAGCAAAGAAGTAACATCCAAGGTGGAGAAGAAAGTGAAGAAAGTCTCTTTAGAATTGATGGAGACACAATCAAAGACTAGAATGAACACACAGGAAAAAGGAAATATTATTATCAATTAAAAATGCCCTATGGGCTTACAACAATATGATTCTAGAGAAAGAAATCATCCACACAGTACCTTCTCTCTAACTCCACTAAGAGCTACCTTTACAATGCCACAAATGTTCTTAAATAAGACCCAAATGGTTTAGGGTTAGGAATACATTCTAGAATATGCTAGTTGGCATCCATCACAAAAATAGAAGGTTCTAGAAATCATGTTAGAGGTCGGTGTAAAATTAGAAGAATCCAAAAATGGTAGTCCAACTTCTGGGAGGCATAACTTTTGAACCGTAACTCCAATTGACAAACCGTTTACATTTCTAACAATTTTTCAAAGTGCTCTATATCCCTATGGACCAGATTTTCTTGTCCCCCAATTTTTGGCCCCATACAAGGCCATTTAGTGCCCAATATCTGACTTTGAAGCGCTCTTAGGAGGTCTCTAGGAAAATTAAAATTGCAATACCTTTCTAACCATAAAGCCTTTTGACCTATTTTTTTTCTAGAGTGTTTTAAATTACTAGTAAAATCACCCATCCAAATTACACCTTATAACTCATCATAATTTTGGCTCAATTACAAAATAACTCATTTTCTACATTTACACATATCCCAAGGTGCTTAAAAACTAATAAAACTCTAACCCATAAAAATAATAGTGGAACTGTGAGAGTTGGAAGCTTTATTTGACCCAAATAGGTATCCAAAAATGAAAACACATTAAACAAAAGCTATCTCTAAGCATATCTTTGGGTGATATAGGATTCCCCTTACACCACTGGATGCTCCTACATCAAGAATTAGAAGATCTTGATGTTATTGAAGCAAATTTATCAAGGAAATTGAATAAAGGAGCAGCTAAATACAAAGGTAAACTTCCTTTAAAATGCTTTAATTATGGTAAAATAGGACACTTTGCATCTAAATGTCCTTATAATAGTCATGATGAAGTAGATGATGAGAAAGAGAAATCAAGTAAAAAGGAATTCTATGACAAAAGAAGTTCTTTAAGAAGAAGAAGAGTTTGATTTTTCCTATATCAAATAGTGAATCTAGTAGTTTTGAATGTGGTGAAAATGAAGTTTCATTCATGGCTATACAAACTACTTGTCAAGAATTAGAGAGATGATGATGATGTTGAACTTGTTGAGGTTGATTTAGAATGTGAATTTCTTTATGCACTTAAAAAGATCAAGGAATTAAAAAGAAATTTAAGTGTTTGAGAAAATAAATTCTTAAAAGAAAAAGAGAACTTTGAAAAAGAAACTAAGGACTTAAATCAAAAAGTTATAGAATTGACATTACAAGTTGAGGAACAAAAGAGAATTGTGTTTGTCACTAAGGAAGAGTTGAGTTCTAAAGATAAAAAATGTACAAGGTTAATGAATTAAGTAGTATCATATAGAAGAAAGTTAGAAAAATATGAGAACACTACTCTAGATGATATGTTAAGGATACAAAGAAGAACTGATGATCTAACAGGAATTGGTTTTGAACTTGGACAATGTTCTAGTGACAAAAAAGATAAATCTTTATTTGAGATATTTAAATTTGAAAATAAGGATACAAATCAAAATGCTACCACTTCAAATGCAGGTAAAAATGAAGATTTTAATTATATTTATAATGATAAAAATTAGGTTATATCAAGCACTTCATTCATGGGTAAAAGATACTTAAACAAGTTCACTTCTTTTTTTGATGGGTATTGCTTCATGTGTCATCAATATGGACATAGAATAAATAATTGTAGATACACGCCAAGGAGGTATTCAAAGTTTCATTTTGGTTATTCCTTTCCTAAAATGAATGGTCTAAGATGTTACAAATGTAATCTCTTTGGTCATGCTATGAGTAATTGAAAAACTAAGTAAATTCACAATGATCAATCTTATGCTAGTCTATGAGTTGATAAAGAATTTGACACTAAAGTGAGTAAGATATGGAGGCCTAATATTAATAAGTTTATTTTTGTTCAAATGCATCTACATTCTAAAGAAAAGGACTTTTGGATAATTGATAGTGGTTGTTCTAGACACATGATAGGAGATAGAATGAAGTTTGATAAACTAATTAACTACAAAGGTGACAATGTTAGTTTTGGTGATGATTCTTCAAGGAAAATTAAAGGTTTGGGTTATTTGATGCTTAGTGATAAAATATCCATTCATGATGTGTATTATGTTGATGGATTAGAGTACAATCTTCTAAGTGTTATTCAAATTTGTGATCATGGATATGAAGTTGTTTTTGATGACCTGCCAAATTAAATTACAATTGGGATAGTTGGTTGCATTAGGTAAAAGATCTAAAGGGAATGTATACAATTTAAAATATATCACAAATACTAACAATCATGAAGATTTTTGTATTATAGGACAGGTGAATGAAAGTTGGTTATGGTACAAAAGGCTTGGGCACTTGAATTTTGACAACTTGGTAAAAGTTAGTAAGCATTAGAAAGTAAGAGGTATGCCATGTATAAGTAAGCCAAATAGTGTTATTTGTGAAGGGTGTCAACATGGTAAATAAAAAAAGGTATCTTTTCCTTCAAAAGAATATTTTACTTCTAAACAATTGCAATTAGTACATATTGATTTATGTGGTCCTACAAGGACAATGCCGTTAAATGGTGAAAAGTATTTTATGCTTTTTATAGATGATTATACAAGAATGACATGCGTAACATTCTTAAAGCATAAACCAAAGGCATTTAACAAGTTTAAGATTTTTAGGAAAATGGTTGAAAATGAGTTAGACATAAAGATTACATGCTTACGATAAGATAAAGGTGGTGAGTTTACTTTAGATGAATTTGTTGATCATTGTGAAAAATATGGCATCAAAAGAAAATATGCAACATCAAGGACACCTCAACAAAATGGAGTTCTTGAGAGAAAGAACCAAACACTGAAAGAAATGGAAAGAACTATGTTAGATGAATCTAAAGTATGGAATAGGTATTGGAAAGAAGTAGTTCAAACAATAGTATATATTTTAAATAGGGCACAACTAAGGGTAAAAACTAAGTACACTCCTTATGAGTTATGGTATGGGCATCTTGCATCTATTAAGAATTTTAGAATTTTTGGAAGTAGATGCTTCATTAAGAATTTTGATGATAAAATAAGAAGCTTTGATTCAATATGTGATGATGGAATATTTTTAGGATATTCTTCACAAAGTAAATCTTACAAATGTTTTAATAAAAGGTTGAATAAACTTGTTGAAACTATGCATGTGAAAGTGGATGAAGTTGTGCAAGATAAAAAGGAAATAAGAATGGATAATAATTTCCTACAAGATAGTGATAAAGACTTGAAGAAGTAGATAATAAAGTTGTTGAAGGTGAAGAAGAGATAAAAGATCAAATAGAAACACCAAAACCCATAGGTATAAAGGCTACAGGAACAAGATTGAAGAAGTACATCCTCAAGAACATATTATAGAGGATAAACATGGAAGTATTCAAACAAGAACAAGAACTAAATCTAGTGAATGTGATAATCTCTATTTTTTATTATTATCTCAAATTGAACCTAAATAATATAAAGAAGCTAGTATGGATGAGTTTTGGGTTAATGCTATGAAAGAGGAACTAAGTCAAATTGAAAAGAATAAAACTTGGGAATTACTACCTAGAACTAAGGATAAAAATGTAATAGGTGCTAATTGGGTCTTTAGAAATAAACTTAGATGAAAATGAAAAGATATTAAGGAACAAGGATATATTGATTTGGAAGGGTTATGCACAAATAGAAGTGTGGACTTTGCTAAAAATTTTGCACCGGTAGCTAGAATTGAAGCAATTAGAATCTTTCTTGCATATTTAACTTTCAAGGGCTTTAAAATGTGCCAAATGGATGTGAAAAAAACATTTCTTAATGGTTATCTTGATGATGAGGTTTATATGGATCAAACTAAAGGATTTGAAAACAAAGACTATCTTAATCATGTCTATAGGCTAAAAATGACTCTTTATGGTTTGAAACAAGCTCAAAGGGCTTGGTATTCTAGGCTAGATAGATATCTTATCAAAAATGGCTTTAGAAGAGGTGGTGTTGATAGTAATTTGTACATATGTGGTACATGTGATGATGTTCTCATTGTTCTTGTTTATGTTGATGATATAATATTTGGATCCAATGATGATGCTTTAAGTCAAGGTTTTGTAAAGCTTATGCAATCTGAATTTAAAATGTCCATGCTTGGGGAACTATCCTATTTTCTTGGGTTGCAAATTTCTCACTTGGAAAATGCTATATTCTTATCCCAAACTAAGTATGCAAAATAAATGTTGAAGAAATTTCATATGGAAGATTGTAAGCCTATGGGAACACCAACGATAATAGGATGTAAACTTACTAAAAATGATGATTCTCTTGATGTTGATCAAACTACTTATAGATCCATGATTGGTAGTTTACTATATCTCATAGCTTCAAGGCTTGATATCATGCATGTTGTATGTTTGGTTGCAAGATTTCAATCTTCACCTAAAGAATCTCATGTTATGGTAGTTAAAAGAATTTTCAGATATATTCAGGGTACTTTAGATTATGGGATTTGGTATCCTAAACATGACAATTTCAGATTTGTTGCTTATACTGACTTAGATTGGGCAGGTTGTCTAGATGAAAGAAAAATTACTTTAGGAGCAACATTTTTCTTGGGTAATAGGCTAGTGTGTTGGCATATTAAGAAGCAAGAATCTACTACACTGTCTATTGCAGAGGCTGAATATATAGTCGCATGTTCTTGTTGTTCAAAGGTTCTTTGGATGGTTCAAACTTTATGAGATATGAAAGTAATAGTGTCTAAATAAATTGCTATCTATTGCGATAATCAGAGTGCAATCAATATTTCTAAGAATCTAGTTATGCATTCACACATCAAGCACATTGATGTGCATTATCATTTCATAAGGGAACATGTCTTGAATGGTAATGTTGAATTAGAATTTATTCCTTATTTAGATCAACTTGTTGACATATTTACAAGACCTCTCTCAAGAGCCATATTTGAGGGGTTAAGAACAATATTGGGGGTTTTATCCCTCTCTTCTCTTTCATAAGTTCATAAATGAGTGACAGGTTTCAGGGGGAGCATATTTTGCTTATCTTTTTGCTACACTGAAACCTTGGTATATCTCCTTTGTCGTTGATGTAAAAGGGGGAGAAAAATAAAGATGAAGATGTCTACATGATGGATATATAGGTATAGGTACACATGGATATACATATACAGATATAAGATATACAGGTACACATAGATATATAGGGGGAAGTTGGTATTGACATCAATGCCAAAGGGGGAGTATGTTGAACCCTTGGTATTTGGTCTTTAATTGTTGTCATTGATGTCAATAGTGAAATTATAATGAGCATATGATATGTTTAACATCATTTAATTATCTTATTTGATGTCCTTCAATATTGTTCAAAACATAAACACTCAAGTGTTATACAATTAACACTTAACATTCACATTGGTTTAGAAAACGATTATAAAAAAATAGTTTCCGTCAATGAGAAAGTCAACAAGGTTTTTTATTACATAGACACCAAATATCATACCTTTTTGGAAAGATCTCTAAGTTGGTTAAATTGGGTCTTTGTTAGTTTTTGCATAGCACATGTATGGAAATAGAGAATGTCTATTAATCAGAAATAATTACCAAATTGTTATGACAATTTTAGCAGTTTTGAGTGGTTTTGGTCTAATGGAAGTTTGGGGTATGTATCTACCTCTAAAATTTTGACTTTCTTGGTTTATAAGTAGAGGATACATTCCTCTACAACATCCAATAGGTGGTTTTGACAGAAGATGTAGGATTGGTGTGGAATTCCTTGTAGACTGAACAATTTGCAGGAAAATTTTTAATAGGAAAGAAGAGGGTAATGCTTTATGTTTTTATTTTTAGATTGGATGTTTTGAGGAGGATAGAAGTATATCCTGTTGGCGCTAAAAATTACATGGTCATTTTTGAGCACCATTGAATAAATTGAGCCCTATAAATGCTTTTTCAATGCCTATGTACCTGACTGTACTTGTGAGCCCGTGAGGTGTTTAATGTTTCTAACATCATCCATTTAGCATGTCCGCATGTTCCATGAAGTTAAAATATCATTCCGAGTCATTTGGCGAAGTCTTGTTTTTGAGCTAGTGTTAAATCTGCATTTTCACCTGTGTCAAACAACGACAGGTGGCTGTGTTTGCACCTGAATATCTCACACCCAGAATTGTATCATGACTCACCACTTTGGGAGTGTCTAGTATCCATACTTGAGAACCTATGTTTCAGATTTCAAGTTGTTTCAAGTCCGTTTGGCTAGGTTTTGAACCCCTCAAAGTTGATCAGTTACTGTTTTCATTCATTTGCACTTTGCACCTAATTCTAGGAAGCCCTGTTTGACAATGAATAACTTTTGACTAGTTGATCAAAATTTTAAAATTCCTTTTGTGTTGCATGTTAGATGTCAGAGACTTCCTATGTTTCAATTTTTAAGTCTTGATGAATCTGTTTGATCAGTTTTCAAACGCGATTCCAAATGCAATTTATGACTTTTTACTAGTGTCAGCATTTGCAGATTTATCAGGACCCCTGTTCAAGACATTATAACTTGATATCCATGATTGGCGAGATCGAATGGATTGCACCATTGTATTTTTCTCTAAATAAAATTCAAGCATGTCAGTTTGCAAGTCATGACGAATCCACATGTACACTTTTCCAGGACAATTCTGTTTGCCAAAATCACTTTTCAGTCAGTGTTCCTAGTTGCAAAATTCTGAGTAGCCCACTTTAACTGATACCCATTTGTGCCCTGTTATTCATCATGAGCCTAAATTGTAGATCCATAATGTCCTCATGACAGAGAATGAGTGTCCCAGTTTTCATTTCCCCATGTGCTCATTTGCCTAGTTTTCCAAGCCAATCCTGAACCTAGTTTATTGCTTTCTGACGTATTTATCTTGTAGGTAATTTTGAGAAGGAAACTTTGACAGAAAATATCTTTTGACTGGGAATTCATCATAAGATGAGATTCGACAGGGTGAAAGTATATGGGGCAAAGAATCAGTAGGTCAGTTTTCAGAGCCTGGTCAGTTGTTCGGGTCAGTTTTTAAAGGCAGTCAATAAACCTCCTGGCACCAAACTCATAGTTTTTAGAAAGTGATAAATTGAGTTTTTAATGATCATTCTATGATTAAAATTGATTCCAATCAGTCTGAAAAGGTCGGTGGATCACCTTGGCATTTTAGTTGTTCAAAAATGAATTTTTTTTTAGTCAAACCCACTTTGGGGCCTGACTAAGTGATAATAAACTGATAAGGTATACTGGGGTTAAATTTTTCTAAATAGAAGAATTATAATGATTGCAATCATTGTAATTTTTAATGTGAACGCAAGCCATTTATGAACTATGTGAAGAATAAGATATATATGAAATCGGGACTGGCATGCTAGGTGATGATAAAGGAGACTTTGTGGGTATTGTTTGCTCGTGAGATCAAATTTGGGAACATTGTTGTTTCGAAAACATCTAAGGATCTAATGAAGGAAAATCTCTCTAATATAGAATGTGCACCTAGCTTGCAACTTGTTTGTACTGGAGGTCATTACTTTTGTCATCTTTCCTTGGACTAAGTTTTGAAGTTTATGAAAGCAATGAGACTTGGGATGTGTTGATCTTCCAGCATTTGAGGTGGGATTTGTAGCAGGGAGAGCAGCCTAATTACTTGTTTTTCACCTTGTTGCTGCTCCTCAATAAGGAAATATAGCATCCAAGATGCCAATCAAAGAAAAGAAGTCCACACAGACATGCATACATTATAACAAGCAAGCACATTAAAAGAAAGCCATAGCATTAAAGTAGAACACGCCAAAGCAGCTTACCATGTATTTCAGGGTAGTCCACATGTAAGGAGTAGTGAGGCTATCCCACATAGCACAATTAAAAGGAGGAGGCACCTTCAAGAAAGAAGAGGGGCGGCAACAGTCTATTTGGGAGCCCACATGAGGAGGTAGTTAAAAAGAGTTCCACGCATTATTTCTGGAGGAAGAGATAGCTATAAACAAAACAAAAAGGAGCATATCCATAGCAGAACTGCCCATGTCAAAGAGTTGGAAGCCGTAGCCAAAGGTAGGAAGGAGCAAAGCAAGCGCCATTGAGCATGGAAAGAATGGTGAACAGTCAAAACTGAAGTCAATCCATTCTCAGGAATGAACAACTTGGAACAGAGATCACACATTTTCCAATAGAAGAGGTAGAAGCTGTGAAGAGGTAATTCACACACCAAAGGAGGAAGCCACAGTCAATTAGAGCCGTCATCAGCTAAAGAAACCCCTCACGCCATCAGTAAAACAAACCTCACGCTAAATGAAGAGCTTCAACATATAAAAGAACAGTGGGGAGGCATCTTCAAGCACCACCCACATCATATTATAGAAGAAGGTGCATAAGACAATCTTCTCATGCAAGGAACAGATACCAAAAATAATACTCACACTAGTCAAAGAGAAGAGACTCCATGCAAGTTAAGTCAATGCATGTAAAGGCAGGGTACTCATGATGAGGCAATGTTTCAGATGAGATCTGCCAGCAATTAAAGGATAGAGCTCACGCCTTTTCGAAAGGACAACCCCACAGAAGTAGCGCCAAACAAAGAAGATCCAAATAAGATCACGCAGGGAGCTCTGTCAACATGCAGTCAAGTTTTGGCATGTAAAGGAATAGGGGATGACAGTTTTAAAATGATTATCTCACATGGGTCGTGGGAGGTTTGTCTAAGTCTTTAAATGCAATTTCAAACATATTACATTGTGTCTTAAGAGAAAGAGCTTTTGGAAGCTCACACATGTGTAGGATCCCCAGTTCGACCCAAAGGATGATGACATCAACAGGATGAATAGGATATAATTTTAATAGAACATGCATATCAGAAGGATGACGTCAGCAAGTTGCAAGCAACCTAAGAACTCTAAAAATCTGGCACCTCGCTACTTTTCTAGCCGAGAAATTTCAAAAAGTCTGGCTAGCGGCATAGCGAGGTCACTAGAAAATTTTGAAAATCTGGCAATAGTCAGAATGCAACGTGGGTCCCGCCTAGAGATAACAACGAATCAGATCATGCCAAGTGGTAGCGATAGAGTGACTGGGTAGTGATGTGGTGAGCAAATGTCAGGAGCACGCTAGATTACACCAGGTGGCACAACCGATGGTCCTCATTACCTCGCTAAGGCGAACTTGCTCGCCAATTAATATAGCGAAGTAGCAAGTGTGACATGGCATCCATGTAGAATGCTGATGTGGCAGTGAGTTGAACCAATCAGAAGCTAACATGTGTCAAGGGTGGTCAACATGGTTTGACCCAGATGGAAAGTGGTGGGGAATTTGTGAGCTTCCAAATTTTAATATTTTATTAATTTCCTCTCAAACTCATGTGAATAACATTTTAAATAAAGTTTGAACTTTAATATAGTTTGAACTATATGTAAAGTTTAATTTTTGGCAAAACATGTGCAAAGCCATGAATAGAGGCCTGATTTTCAAACGGCCATATCTGGGGATTTTTTAAACCAAATTGGGTGCTCCAATATACCGTCGAAACTAGGAAGAGCTAAATTTTCCATTTTTGGAGTCAGATTATGCACAGGTGTTCACTAGTTGACATTGTAGGTCAATTTGTAAAATTTGGGGCATTGGCGATAGAACAGGCTGAGTTCTTCAATGATGATTAAGATTGGTTAGAGGACAATTTTAAAGGTCTGTTGCAATCTGAAAGTGAAGAAAATCAACTTGGGGTTGTTTTCTTGTCTTCTCAAGACCATTTTAACTAATTTGTTACTTTTCCCCAAGTCCATTTTTACACCAAAATCAGTTACTTTTCTCATCATCAGATTTTGAGATATTTTGATGCCTTTGAGAGGTGGAATGAAGAGGATCTGATATGCAGTTGTAGAGAGAAGGGAGAGAGAGATTTTTCATCTTCTTGAAAGGGAATTCTAAAGTGACAAGTTTCAATTGCAAATTGAATCCAAGAATTGCCTTCTCCATACATATTCTGTCTTCTTCTCTGAAAATGGGGGTTGGTTGGTTTTCTAATTTCCAGTTCTTGGAGCTCTGCTTAGGCTATGAAAGCCACACACCCAGCATTTCTCTATGGTATTGAATATCATTTTATGTTTTATGTAGATAGTTCTTGCTCATTAGATGATTTCATGAGTCATTTCTGTATATCTTTCATGTATTTGGTTTCAAAGAAAACAAATAAAGCACAACAAAGGTTTTAAGTTCAGTCTGAATCTTGTCTTCTGATTATGGATCTGTTATTTCTTCCAATTTGTGGTCAAAAAGCATAGATTAGGTTGCATTTCATTTAGGAATGTATGTGATTAAAATATCTTGCTGGTGGAGCAAAGAACCATGCAATTGCTTGGTGTTTATCACAGGGTTTGCAGATTTCATGATAGGATGTTCTGAGTATGAGATTCATTCTGTAGCAGATGTCAGTTCACAAAGTGAAGGATAGATTAGGGATCTTGATGTAGAGATATGTCTGAGATTTCCAGAAGATGTACAGTTGTAATTCATGTTAATTTCCCAATAGATAAGGCACTGGTCAGAGAAAGGATCATTAAGTTTTGTTGCTCATGCCTGGGTCTTGCTGTTATCAACATATTAAATCAATTTTCCCTTTTATGTTGAAAGCTATTCAATGTTAACCCGCACTTAGCTTGCTAGTTTCATGAGTTATGTTCTTAGCTATTTCATGCTTTTGACTCCTAGTTAAGTATAGAAGATTTAGGGGTTTTTATTTGCTTTACATTAGATTCAGTGTATGCTTTGATAATTGGTACCATATAAAGAATCTATAGGTCCACTCCCCTAGGTTTTGCAGAGCCTGAAGAAGAAGAAGGGTCATGCCTTATAGTTGGCCTGGTGTCTGAATGGACATGTTGAAAATGGGAGTTAGTTGCCCCTAGATATGTTTTTTTCTCATCAGGGTAATTGGAAACAGGTAACATTTTCAAACACCAACATATCCCGCATTATGTTTTCAACAAGAAGTTGAAACTAGTGATTCATGATTTGTGTTATAATGGAGACGATCCTCTAATTTTATATCTCATTTGTTCATTTTGGAAGTTGGTTCTTCTTGTATTCATGAACTTGGTGCTTTAGGTGTAAGGGATTGGTGTTCCTTGAAATTGGTATTTCTAAAATAGGGTGTTGGTGCTTCCCAAAGTTGTAGCTCTAAAAGATTTGCCCAAGAGGCCAATAAAGTTTCAGATTCAAACTAGTTTTGTAGCCTAAGGGGTGTCCCATGTTAAATTATTGTGTCACTTTGTTATTCATTAACTATCTTGCTCATGTGTTAAATTTTTATAACTTGTAATTGTTTCAAGTTTTTAAAAGTATTTTAAACCACTGATTCACCCCCCAGTGGTGTTTGAATTCAAAAAATATTGACCACTTATTTCACTTAATCCACATTGATTGACATTGTATGATATAAAAAACATATAAACTTTTTGAAGTTATCTTTATGTTCTTCTTTATATCTAAGCTGTTATAATCTTAATTTTGATAAGGTAGCTATGTATGATTTTGATAATCTTTTCTCCTTCAAATAGTGGATGCTTGTTGTCAACTTGCAATGCACATTCATAATGAAATATGTCGATTAATCTTTGAGTCATGGCATTTTGGGGGTAAGAAATGTCAATTCACCAATCTCTTTGGTCATTAGAAGATTTCATAATGCATTTGGGTCAAGAAAGATTACATGCAGGAATTTTTTATGTAGTATACTTGAATTTAATAATTAAAAAATCAATATAGAATTATAATTTGTGTTTTTATATAATTATCATTAAATAAAGAAACAAGCCTTATCACAAGACAAGATAAAAGCTTAGTTATCTATGGACAAGGTAGTAAATTTCGTAAGTACAGAATCCTAGTAGACTTGGTATCTGGAAACTCCTTATGAAGGATTTTCCTAGAATTTCAAAGGATGTTGATATTCATGACATTTCTATATTTACTACCTATAAAGTTTATAGGTCCCAAAGACTTACCTTTTGCCCTTGTTGAAACATATAGATAGAGGGAATGTGCTTAAGAATTGGTACAACAAGATATCAATTCATTCATTAATAAAATATATAATTCATTCATTATCACATGAAGTAAAGAATAATTATGGGCATCCCCACATACATACATATACACATACATACATACATACATATATACATACATACATCTATAAATGCAATTTTATCACCTTGGAAAAATGCATTTAATCTATTGGTTTTTGAAAATGTTGGAGGGTTTTCAATTATCCCACTGCAAAAATGACATATCCAGGGGCAACTAACTCCCATTTTCAACATGCCATTTCTGACAACAGGCTGACTATAAGGCATGAACCTTCTTCTACTTTAGGCTTTGCAAAACCTAGGCAGGTGAACCTCTTAGGATCCAATTATGTGACCAGCGCAATAAGCATAATTAGAATCCAAAATAAAAGATAAAACCCCTAAATCTTCTATACTTAACTAAGAAATCACAAGCATGAAACAGCTAATAACATGACTCATGAAACTGGCAAGCTAAGTGCGGGTTAAACATTGAATAACTTTCAACATAAAAGGGAAAATTGATTTAATATGTTGATATCAACAAGACCCAAGTATGAGCAACAAAATCTAATGATCCTATCTTTGATCAGTGCCTTATTTATTGGGAAATTAAATGAATTACAACCATACATCTTCTAGAAGTCTTAGACATATTGCTACATCCAGATCCTTGATCTATCTTTCACCTTGTGAATAGATATCTGCATCAAAATGAATCTCATACTCAGACAATCCTTTCATGAAATATGTAAACCCTATGACAAACATCAAGAAATTACATGGCTCTTTGTTCCATCAGCAAGATATTTCAATCACATACATTTCTAAATGAAATGCAACCTAATCTATGCTCTTTGTTCATAAACTAGAAAAGATTACAGATCCATAAATAGGAGACAAGATTCAAACTGAATTTGTGAACCTTTGCTGCTCTTTATTTGCTTTCCTTGAAACCAAATACATGAAAGATGTATCGAAATGACTTAGAAATGACCTAACAAACTAGAACTATCTGCATTAAAACATAAATGCTGCTCATACAAGGAGAAGTGTTGAAGAATGGTGTCTCAGTAGTGAGTGATTTTCTTCTCAAAACTAGAACCAATAATGGTCTCACAGTGAAAAACTGGAACTTCTACAATGGGAAAGAAAGGGATTGATATAGAGGAAAGAATTCCCAGATTGAATCTCCAACTGACAAGTGTCCATTTAGAAATCCTTCCCAAGAAGATGAAAAAACTCTTTCTACCCTCTCTCCTCAACTGCCAGAATCAAATCTCCATCATTTTGGCCTTTAAGTGTATCAAATATCTCAAATATTTGATCATGAAAAAAAGTAACTAATTTATAATGTCAAAGTAAATACATGGTAAAAAGCAACAATCAGTTCAATATGACCTCTAGAATACAAGAAAACAATTTAAAGCTGATTTTCTTCACTTTCAGATTGCAACAAGCCTTTACATCTTACCTCTAACCAAATTTGATGATCAATGTTGAAATCTACCTATTCTGCTGTCAATGCCCTATAAGTCACAAACTGGCCTATAGCTTGAATTGGTGAGCACTTGTGTAAAAACTAACTTCAAAAATAGAAAATTTGGATTCTCTCGATTCTAGTGGTATATTGGAGTGCCCATTTTCGACAAAATTTACCCAGGTTATGCCCTTCTGAAAATTAGGTCTCCATTCTTGGCTTCCATTGCATTATTGTAAAAAGTTAACATTTTCATATAGCTTGAACCATATGATAAATCAAATTTTATTTAAAATATTACTCTGCTCCTGCACGTGAAACTTTGAGGAGAATAAAATAAATTTTTATTTGAGACCTGTGAATTTCCCCTATCTTTTCAATTCGGGTCAAACCTAGTTTGACCGACCTCACCATGTGTCATCTTTTGATTAGATGCCTTGTTACTCTGTTAATGCCCAGTCAACACCTAATTCGTCATTGCTATCAAGACCCACTGCCATGTGTCATCATCACATCAACCCTCACTATTTCACCATGTTATTGTGTGAGCAACTCCTCCTTGGCGAGATAGTGAGGACCGCTAGATGTGCCATGCGGCACGATCTCCTTCCTCTATCTGTGATCTTGCCACATCACCACCTGCTTAGAATTTGTGCCATGTGTCATTCACTGGTTCACTAATTGCAGTACACACGGAACCCATGTTGCATTTTACATTTGAGTTTGCTCTTGCCAGTTTTTGGAAATTTTTTGGCTAGTCACTACCTCACTAGCCGAAATTTCTTACCACTTTTCGATGGTGAGATAGCGAGGTGCCGCATTTGGACTTTTTCGACAACTTATCTTCTATGTTGATGTCATCCTCCTTTTTGTTGCATGTTAATTCAAGATTTATCTTTGATTGTGTGACTTGCCTCGATTTCATAAACCACGGGTCGAGCCCACCAAGAGGCCATTTCCTTTTCAAAAGCTTGTGTCCTTAAGACACTTCACTTAAGTGTGCTTTTGTATTTAAAAGACTAAAAGGACACATATCCTATGAATGTGGGATTAATATTCTCACGCCGAACTCCTTTTGCATGCATTTGGCCTTTTCTCATATGAGTTGGATGAGCTTAAAATGCCCATTTATAGTTGGGGGGCTGAGGAATTCATGCCACCATGGTTACTTTTGCCTCGTCTTCCTTCTACATGAGTATGGAGTTTTCATTTCCAATGCTACGACTTTCAATTTAAAAGAAAAAAAAAACTTCCTGCTTGCGTGGATTTCCATTGACCTGACGGTTTCCCTCTCATCATTGTTCATGTTCAAAGTCTTCCATATTCTAATTCTTTCATCTTCAGAACCAGAGTCATATGATGATTCACCTCCAGGAGAGAAACACACACAATGAACAGGACCATGGTATCGTTTGCTACACACAATTTCCTCTCTAATGTGAAAATCGAAGAGGCGAACCTACATATCTTTTGCACCATCCATAAACTTGCTGCCCATCATAGGTTCTAACGAGGTAGACTCCACCATAGATGGCATCGAGTAGCTTATTACCAGCCCAAAATGGTTGGTGTGAATACTCTGTCTGAAATGCTCTGATGCCTTTTACCTCAAGCCACTGCCTCTTTGTTGCCATGGGCTCTCCCTCGTCTAATGCTGAGCCTCTGCTTTCTTGCTCACGACTTCAAATCCTTGACGCCCTGCCTGCTCTGTTTCTTTGCAAGGAGCTTGTATTCTCCTACACTTGGTTTTTATGGCACCTCTATTGACTGCTCAGGGAGCTTCCCTTCATGTTGTATGTCTGTTACTACTTTCTTATATGCGTGGATGACTTCTTTCTACATGCGTGAGTAGTCTTTGCTTATTGACATGATCTTCATGCATGGGACTTCCTCTTTTGACTGCGTGGACTTTCCCCATACACATCTAGAACTTCTCCATACGTATGTTGGTTTGCCTCAGTCCAAAGGCATCTCAACATGCCACGTCTTTTACCCATTCAACATAGAGCTCCTATCCAGTGTGGGCGTCCCTTGTAGACTTAATGGTGCCTTCCTTTCATTCACAAGTCTTTGTTTTGCTGCAATTTTATCCAGTTAGCTTCAATATGGATTTCCTCCTCCCTGCCATTCGGTCTCCCTGCCTGCTCATGTTTCTTTAATATGATCAAATGCATTAATCTTTATAACTTGGTTTAAAACTGCAGTGCCTCAAGAACTGCATCTGCTTCTATCATATGATGTTCATTTAACCCAATAACATGTGCAAACTTGTTCCAAGCTCAACCCTTCATCACCAGCCTTCTCAATTGCATCCAAAGTAGACCCAAACCATTGGAGTCTTTTAAAAAATAAGATTCTTTATGCATTTCTCTTGAAAAGAAAATCTCCTCTGCGAAACTAATTAGAGTTTCCAATAGATATTTATGAGATTCTATGCTTTGTTCCTTTGGAGCTTCTAGATAATCATCATTGTAGTTTGGAATAAGGTCATAATTTATAGTGACTATGCTCAAATCAACATCTAAATTAGATTGACCAGAATATCCAAATGTATCATCTTCATCATGCCCTTCGGCTTCAACTTCTTCAGTTGTATGCTCCCCTATTCCAATGCTTTGAACAATAGTCATTTTGGAATGGGTGAGGAAGTAAGCCATTGAAATTTATCAAAATTAGCTCTCAAGCTTTGACCTTTTATCTGGGAATATTTCTTGAAATACTCTTGTGCTATCACTCAAATATTGATCAAAAGAAAACAGTGATAACATAACCTTCATACGGTAATTCGACCTCCATTTTGTCAAAGCTTAACTATGTGGCCCCAACCCACTACCTTATTACTCACTTTGTGCATGCTTTGTATTTTTTATTTGAAGGTATAAGCATATTAACATCCTCAACAAACTCAATCACTAAAACTTTAAAAGTGACATTGCCATCCATGGAATCATATTGGTTTGGTGGAAACAGTCAGACCCCAAAGTGGGTCTGGCTAAAAAAAAAATTTCATTTTCAAATAAATGAGCCATCAAACTCGCCCACCAATCTTCTCAGACTAACTGGAATCCAATTCGAGCACTTAATTGATCCTTAAAAACTCATTTCACCATTGATCTACAAACTATCATTTTGATGCCAGGAGGTCCTTTGACTGGTCTTAAAAACTGACCCGAACACCTGACCAAGCTCTGAAAACTGGCACATTGACTCTTTGCTCATACTCCCACCTTGTCAAATATTGTCTCATGAAAAATTTAGGGTCAAAAGATATTCGCCGTCAAAGTTGACCTTTCAGAACTTCTTGCAAGAAAACATGTTAGAAAACACTAAAGTGGATTCAATTTTGGATTTGAAAACTGGGTAAATCGACACTTGGGAAGATGAAAAATAGGGAGTTGATTCTCTATCACAAGATGAATATGGATCTACAATTTGAGCTTATGATGAATAATAGGATGCAAATGGCGATCAGTCAAATTAGGCTACTTAGATTTTGCAAATTGAAACAATGACAAAAAAGTATTTTTTGCAAATGGATCGACCTAGAAAAGTGTGTAGATGGATTCATCATGACCTAAAAACTAACACACTTGGAGTATTTTTAGTGGAAAACATAGTGGTATAATTCATTTGATCTAGGCAATCAAAAATCTCAAGTTATGATGTCTCGAATAGGGGTACCAAACAATCTACAACTGCTGACACCAGTATAACTTTAGAAATTGGGTTTGGAATCATGTTTGAAAACTGATCAAATGGATTTTTCATAAGCTAAAACTTGAAACATAACAAGTCTTTGACATCTACAATACAATGTAAAATGAAATTTAGCATTTTGGTCAACTTGTCAAAAGTTATAACTCGTCAAACAGGGCTTCCTAGAATTCTGAACATTTTGCATCAGCATGACAAATTTAAATGACCAATTTTGAGGGATTCAAAACCTAGTCAAACGGACTTGAAATGACTCAAAATCTAAAAGATAGGTTCTTGGATATGGACACTAGACACTCCCAAAGTGGAAAATCATGAAACATTTCTAGGTTTGAGATATTCAAATGCAAACACAGCCTCTTGTCACTATTTGACAATTAAGGTAAAATGCAGATTTGGCAAATGCTCAAAACAAGACTTCACAAAATGGCCCAAAATGTCAATTTTTCTTCATAGAACACTTAGATGCACTGAATGCAGGGTGTTAGAAAAATTAAAACACCTTAGGGGCCTCAAAGGTACAACCAGGTACAAACTCATTTATGGGCACTTAAAGGGCTTGAATTGACTCAAAATTCCAAATAGATGCTCAAAACAGGAATGCAATTTTGAGTGCCAAATTAATCTTTACTCAATCACCAAGAAATAATATAATTTGTAAGTATAGGTTTTTTCATACTTAGTTTGGTCTGAATAGTTTCAATTAAATTCATTTAAGGAGAGTGAGTCTACTCATTATGATAATGGCTCCATGTATTGAGTCTTTAGAGGAGAGAGACTTATAGAAGATTATATGTTTTTAATGGATATGGGATGATTCATCTCTGTGAATGGTTGATCGACCAAGTTGTAGAAAATTAGTGTGTCAGTTGCAAGTAGTTTCATTAGTTAGATAAGGGAATCAACCTTTAAAGCAAAATGATTAAAATTGGCATGTCCATCCTTATGATAGATGTCTCTATCTCATAATTAAAAATTACCTCAAACAACAAGAAAGTTTTTATTAAAGATATGGAAAATCAGAAGAAGGTTCACCTATAATATTTTTGAAGGACAAAAATATAATAAAAATATAATTTGGTGGAAAAAGCCATGAGTTATGTGGCTCCACATTGTGGCTATTCCACTGTCCAGTAGTGGAAACTCTTCATGTTAAATATGAAGATCTTGAAATTAAAAAGATAACTATCAAATCTATATTTGTGTTTTAGTAATAATAAATATGTAGTCTAATTTTAAGAAAAATAATAGTTTTAAATGTATATGATTAAATAAAATAAACAAGAGTACTAGCTGTAGCTATATTATTCTAGTATTATTGATTATGTTAAACAAAATGTTCAATAAAACAAATATGAAGTAACATAAATGGATTAGCTGCTCAATCCTATTGTGACTTAATGTGAATGCATTTAATCATTACCTAGATGATATTATGCATGAGATCTTTACTCAATCACCAAGAGATAATATAATTTATAAGTACAAATTTCTACATACTTAGTTTGGTATAAATAAATTCAATTGAATGCAAGGATAATTGCTTGTGTGAATTTAAGACATGAATGATTAATTTAATTTAGCACAAGTAATATGCAAATGTGTATGTATGCATGTAAAACAGTTCACATAGTGAACTACTTTACATACATACATGTAAATATGCATACAATCATCATAATCAGTTATCCTTGAATCCAACCAAAGCTATTATATATGTACAAGAGATACATGTTTAGAAAGAAAAGAAAAGAACATTTACATAGGTACCTCTTCTCCCCTTGAAGAAAATTGTAGAGTAAGGGCATGAAGATCACAAGGGAATATCAAAAAAATCCTAGATCTCCACTAATCTCCACCAATGTTTAGAGCTCTCCACTCTCCTTTAGAGCTTTCCGTCCTCTTTCATATAAAAATCTCCACAATCAATCAAAACAAATAGGGAATGATCAATTTTGTGTTTTATTTTCTTTTTTGTGTATAATCCATAATCCACAATCCATAAGGTCTCTATGTATACATACATACATACATATATACATCCATATATGAAAAGAACAATGGACTTTCTAAGAGTTTACAATTGTTCAACAAAATTAATGTTTTTGCAAGAAAATGTAGCAAGAACTATTATCTCCAAAGCAAGAACATGGTGTTGAAGTGGTAAAAAAAGTGCTTGACATGAGAGGTTTGCACGTGAGGGTGTTGACCAATCTTGAAAAATTGAATTCTGAAATGAAATCTATCAATGATCAAACACCTATGCCAGAGTTAAAAAACATTATGAAGTTGATTTTAGATAAGGTAGAGGTAGATGTTCAAAAGTTTGATAATAAAAATTGAAGGCATGAGAGAAAAGGAGAAGGAGCAACTTTAGAAAGAGACTGCATAGTAGAAACATCAACTAGACAACATATAGGATATTATGGGAGCCACTAGATAGAATCTAGGAAATTGTTGTGGTAGGTACTATGACATTGGAATCACTTGTAAGTATCTTTGAGAATTTATAGTCCAAATATCAAATGCTTATAAGAGTGTTTCAGGTGTTGACATGGTCTCCTTGCAATGATCCCAAGTATTAAATGCTTATAAGAGTGTTTCAAGGTTGGGAACCACTTCAACATCCTTTGCATGGTTTAGAGGTCATATCATTGTGGTAGATGCTTTTGAAAGGGAATGAGCCTCATGTTTATGAAATTTACACAGGAGAAAAACTTGCTTCTTGAACTCCTTACACTCAACTCTTCACTAAAGTTATTCTTCCATTCCTTGCATATGCAATTTTATCATCTTGGAAAACTATATTTGATCCTACCAGCTGGGAACAACTAATTGTTCATTTTATTGTACCTAATTTGATGATAGTTCTAAAAGAATTTGTAATTGTTGGGTAGTCATTATGCATGAGGTCAATGGCAAGAATTCATATCACAATTCCTCTCTTGAAAAGCCAATCCTTTTGGAATCAACTCCAAGGTTCAGTATTTGTCTTGCGACATACCAAAATCCACTCAGTTGAAGATAAGTGTGATTGTTCATGAGGAGGCCTTTGTTGGTTCTATTATGATCTCAAAATGAAGTAAATCTATTTTTTGTCTCAAAATAACATGCAAAAGAACAATATTTTTGTATTTTCTGGTTTTTCAATGAATGCAATTCTAACACTGCAACTAAAATGAGTTCCTATTCTAGCAAGGGGTTAGCAAAGAAAATAACAAAACTAAAAGAAAATAACATGAAATTGAAATCCTAAATGGATATAAGCTACAGAAAATAACAAGCTGCGAGTTAAACTTTCAGAGAAATCAGTAGGAAACCAATGAAAATAGCAGCACTGCTTCCTAGAATCCATTGATGCAATTGTCAGTGAGAAACTTTAATAATCGTATGATATTTCACCTTTCATCAAATCACAAGACCACAGAAAGTGTGCTTATGCAAGACAAAAAGTTATGTAGACAGAATTTGATGATCTCTTCTCAAGCTCGATATGTCAGCAAAATTCATAAATCTGTAGCAAACAGTAGAACTAGAAGATAAAACAACCAAAAACAACACAATAAACCTTTGGCTCAATTAAAAATATCATGAAAAAAATTCACAAAACAATAACACATTTAGGCAAGAATCACTACACTCCAAATATGAGCACCAAAAGCATAACTTTGTTGCATAATAATGACAACCCTTGTTACATATTACAGTGGGTTATTTATAAGAAATTGTCTCCTCAATTTATGTTGAGAGTGAGAGATATATTCATGCAATAAAATGCTTTTAAAATATTAAAAAAAACTAAATATATATAGACTAACAATTAATCTAGTGCTTAGAGGGACTCCATCCATATTTTATTCATTAATTGGATGCATGAGCCCTTTACATGTCAAAAATAGAGAAAATATGAGAGACAAATTAGGAGGAAACCTTTAGTCAAAGTAGGAGCATTTGGAGGTGTCAAAAATAGAAGTTGGTCCTTCACTAGGTATGTGTCGAAGTTAAATTGCAGCCACAATGCGTTCTTGTTACATGGAAAGTGTTATTTTTGGAACTGGAAGTTAACTGTCTGTTTACCTTTGAATTGCAGAGATGTAGAGCTATGTACCTATAGACCTATGCACCTATGGATTTGTGGAGCTACGGACCTCAACAAGGTCAAAATCTCAAAATTTTACTAAGTGTCAAAATTGAAATTTTGGCATCTGGGTTTTGTTCTTCTTCATCCCAAAGCTATGTTTGGATGTTTACCCTTGAATTTCTCTATCATCTCTATTATCTTAGCCACATCTAGAAGATCTAAAGCCTCATATTTATCCTTTACCTTTTGTCTATAGTTGTCCACCTCAATTCGAGTCTCTACAAAATCTTTAAGTTTGGTGTCCAACTCTAACAGGGCTTCTTCTGTCCTAAAGGCTTGTCGAATGTCTTCATCACCAAAAACCTCCACAAAAATCTTACTAAAATTTCCCACTATTGTCTCTATAGGTAAAAATTTCTCTCATTCCTCATCTTCAAAAATATCCAAGCATGCATCATTGTAGTTTCTCTCTACTTCCAAAATTTTCTCTTGGGCTTGGTCCTTGAGCCGATGGATCTCCTCATGTAATGTCTCCATTACCTTATTGCTATCTGCTATTTTCTCTATCCAATCATCAATCATGTCTAGTTCTTCTCCAGAATATACATCAATCAAAACCTAGTATCTTTCACCCTTTATGGCTTGTAGAGTCTAGAAATCCTTACTTCAGGCATGTACCTCATCCATGATACTGAAGTCCTGCTTCAAAATTGTTACGATCTTATTTACATTCTCCTGCATAGCATGCAGTAACTTTAAATTCCTTGTGATGATGGTGAAACCTTTTTCCTCAAAAATTTCTCACCACTCCTGACAAGCTTTCAAAAATGGGTCTAATTGTACACCTCCCCCTTCTCTAAGTACAATTTTCAAAGTATGCTCAGGGTGTTCAAGATGAAGAGGATCAATGACCTTAGCTAGATATCCCTTTAGGATCTCAACTTGCCTTTAAAGCGAATGAAGTTTAATCTCCTCTTGTTCCATGTACTTGAGGACCTCTTTAACTCCCATAGTCATCATTTGTTAGTCCAAATCCCATGTAGGCCTTCCCAACATAACATCCTTTAACTCATAATCTTCAAGGCTAAGGTCTTTTGCATCTGTGCCTTTAGGAGGGAAAAAAAAATCCTAGTTTTGTATGGTGGTAACAAATGCCAATGGCACTGCCTCATATGATGGAGACTTAGGTTTGTTCAAAATCTCTAAAATGTCACAAATGTCTTCCTCTGTAGCATTAAATTGAGGCTTAGTGCTCCTCTTTATCTCCTTTCAAATCCATCTTGGGATGTGTCTTGTTGAGGACCTAGCTTTTGATGATGAATGGGTGTGTTCAACTACCTCCTTCACTTTATCACTCTTGCTTGGAGCAGTCTCTTGTTATGAGGACTCCCCTTCTGTAGCTTCAGTCTTCATGGATCTTGTAGCTTGTACCTCAATGTCTTGGGAAGGTTTTTGTGAATATTTTACCATTTTTCCTTTTGACACTTTACTAGTTGCCCTTAGTTCTGATCTCTCCTCTAATAATGGTTCCTTGTGAACATGCTCTTCCTCTAAACTCTGAGGTGGGGGAGTCACCGAGCCCTATTCTACCATTGTAACTCATGGTGGAGATGGAGGAATAAGATTAGGACCCTATGTATCTGGCAGCATCTGCGTCTAGTCTTCCTGTTGAGGTTCACTAGTAGGGGTGTCCCTGATCTTATCCCCGATCAACTTTGTTCCTATAGGCATGAGATCAAAATTTGACATTAAGAAAACATCATCTCTCTCATCACTCTACTCATCTACCCATTATTGTACTTCATCTTTTAAAGAAGAGAGCTCTAAAGGTTGTGCTTGAGTGGATGGTGGGGTACCCATGGCACTCTTTCTCCTTTGCAACTCTATGGCTCCAGCTAGCCGAGTTCTTCCCTATAGGGCCACTTGTTCCTCTTCGTCTTCTAATTCTTCTTCTTCTTCCTCGTCATCTCCCTCCAGAATAATTTTGGGAATAGATGGATTGGGCACTAATCTTCTACTCATCCTTTTCCTTTTCTTCATCCGAATCTTAATCCTCTTCTTTTGTTTCTTGGAGGGAGAAGGAGAAGCTATCTCTTCTTGTGTTGGAGGAATAGAGACTTGTGGAATCTCCCCCTCTTCTGGTTAGGTAGACACAACGGGAGGCAACTACAATTCATCTCAGAGTTGAGTAGATCTAGTATCTTAGGATCCTTGTGGAATCTATTGTTGCTACTGGGGAGACACCTGTTCTGTCTGAATCCTCTAAGGAGAGGTCCTCTTTATTTTGTTCTTTCCCTTCCTTTTAGGAGGGGGATAATAACCAACTAGGTGATCAAGCTAGTACACTATTTATAGCCTGATAGGATACTAAGTTGGAAAGGTAGGAATTGTTACTTTCATTCCTCTACCTCTTTCTGGGTGAGCATGTGCATGGAAGATCACAGTATTAGGAATTGGATCAAGTGGAAAAGGTTTCTTGATCCAATCCTTTGTCTTTTTGATGACATGCCTTTCTTGATGATTAATATCATCCCTTTCTTCCCTATCAATCTCTGCATTCAAAATAGGTCTTTCACCAATTTTGTCAGCATTGAATAGGAGGTCTAGTAACTCCTTGGAATCTTGTTGCTTTATCTCCTCCGTGGTATTTAACCAGAGAGCCTTTTCTGCTAGATACAAAGTCATCCTACAATAGTCCCTAATGCAAACATCATAGTCATTTGTGGCATTCATCAAGTGATCTTCAACAACATCCTCATGATGGAAGTCTTTTCCTACCAGACTATCACTTTCCCAACATTGTCAAAGTATGGTTGAGGAGAGTTGTATTCTTCAAGAGGATAGTTCTCCCACTCCCACTCAAAGGATGGAATATCCTATTTCCTCTTCACCTGATAAGGTCCAATGACCAATGGCCATGCCCAAGAAGGTCTTTGTTGTCTCTTTATCTTCTCACAAGCCGACTCAATTTGCTAAGAAATCTCCAATAGTACCAACTTGTCACTTGGGTATCTTGGGAGCTTCTTAGGATTAATGGAGGCACCCACTACCCAAAGATATGTGAATGTCTTGAACAAGATGAAGTAGGCTCTGAGAGCTATTATATATGTTTTAGCTTCATCAGATAAACTCTTCCCATAGTCACCCTCAATGAATCAGATGATCGCAAAGATGAATGCATCATTCACAATTCTATATTCTTTGCTCTTCTTTAATAGCTTCTTCTTCACTAGCTAAGGGTAGACTATGTATGGCCAAGCATTGGGGTCCTCCATATTGCCTCTCCTGTAAAAATTGAGATAGTTTTTTGCCCTTGCTACAAGCAGGTACACCATGTAAGAAGTCATGTAAAACTTCCTTTTTTCCTTCACCATCCTTAGTTGCTCACACAAGTTCTCACTTAGTGTGGTGGCCCAGTCCAATGGTATCTTTGCCTGTCTGATGGTCTTTATGAAGTTGACCATGAAGGTGCTGAGGTGACCTGTTACAGGTAAGCCCATGACTCTACTCAGGAGAATGATAGAGTATCCAATATCTTCCTTCATGTGTCCCCGAGTCATATCCACTTTGATCATTATCCTCCCTCGAAGAGGCTTCTCAATGAGGTATGAGGATTGTATGATGTCAATGGCCTCTTGCTGATGCTCCCTGTACCATCTCTCAGTTGTTTCATAGGAGAGTCAGATGAACTGGTATACTCTAGGAAGATGAAATACCCTCTCAATGTTGTTGGGTCATAGATCCAACACCACTTCTTCGGTGACACTCTTGACTACTCTCTCATTAGGAAAAAAAATGCTGTGAGAGGGCCATGATCAGTTCAACTGATTGTACCGACATTGGATGTGATGCTACATTCCCCAATCTAGAACAAATCAATGCAAACATCATAGCTAATCTCTCTGTTGGCTTGTTACAAATTCTTAGGAATTCTCCTAAGTCTGTGTGTCCCAAGTCCGTATCTTGGATCTTAGCATAATCATTGTGGAATCTTGAATTTGAAGGTACACCTTAGAATTTGAAGACTATAGGCTTGGGTGCTACTCCAAACGTGGACACCATTTAATCACTTGCACATTGTGAGAAAAATATTTATTAGTCAAGGATAAAGCATAAAAACTATGAATTGAAATAAGCATACAAGAAAAAAAAAATGCTCCCATTTGGTCATTTTATTTATTTCATTTTTTTACTTTATCCCCTTTTTATTTTATTTTTATAATTAATTTTTAAATTTTTTTTTTTTTTTTTTTTTGTGTTTTTTTGTTTTTTCAAAATTTAAAATAAATAAATAAATAAAAATGAAATAAAAAATGTATATGGGGAGGAGTTTTGGGGGCGTGCTATAGTCCTAAGGCTACACAGGCACAAAGCCACCGCAGACCCCCCCTCCTTGGCACAACGGGCTTTATTTTAAAGCAGCACCGTGCACTTAGTATGTTAGTGCTGAAGCTGCATAGCATGGTGGCGGAATGTTTTTTAAGTGTTGGTGGCACTTGGCACAACAACATAATATTCAAAGGCTATGCGCAATGTGTTTAGTGTCGATGGTGCTTTGCGTAGTTGCGGGATGTTCAAAGGCCACACATAATATGTTTAATGCTGGTGGCACTTGGCACAATGATAGGATGTTCAAAGGTCACGTGCAATGTGTTTAGCGCTAGTGGCACTTGGTGCGGCAGTGCAAGACTCATATCATACCTAGCGCGTTGGCCACCTCTGTAGAAAATGCAAACACAAAAGTGAATAAGTTTGGAGGGTTTGGGTGGGGGTTTTATAACCCCCCACCTCGCACCAGGTCGGGTGAGTACTTCACTCGTGTGCGCACTCACACATCATTTTGAAAAAAAAATATTATTATTATTTTTGATTTTTTTAATATTTTTTCAATTTTCCAATTTTTTGTGTTTTTCAAATTTTCTAATGTTTTTGTATCTTTTGATTTTCTAATTTTTTTTTTTTTTGTTTATGTTTTTTCAATTTTGACGACTCTAGAACTTTAACTCTAATAAATTTTTCTTCTCCTGACTCTTGAATTGTGAGTTTAGGAGTCGAAAAAAGTAGGGGGTCCCCATTCCTAGTGAGAAATGGAGCATGCATTGTGGACACCACAACAGTAATCAACCTAGATAATCAAGAACTAGATCCATTTAACTAGCTATGGCTAGTTTCTTTCTAAAAATATCTACTATGATATATTTTTGTAAAATTTCTTGCGAACTCTACTCATTTTTTTGGTATGCATTATTTTTGTGGAGGATCTTGGGGTATGTCACTTAGCATGGGTTGAGTGAGTTTTATTTTATTATCATTTAGATTTTGGAATATGTATGTAGTTGGATCAATTTTTTTTGTCGTGTAGCTAAGATGTAATAAGCACCTTCAAAAATATCTCTAAATATACATGTTCAAAAGGAGATATAAAGATATATATTTAGAAGGAAAAGAAACCAACATTTACACACCCTTGAAGAAAATTGTAGAGCTAGGTCATGGCAATGAAATCATAGAGCAAGGGTACAACACGAAAATGAGATCGTAGAGCAAGAACACAACATAGAAAAAAAATATAGAGCAAGGGCATGACACCAAAATCAAAGAGCAAGGGCACTATAATGAAACACATAGATCACAAGGGCGTGACAACCAAATAGCAGAGCAAGGACATGACAAAGAAATATAGAGATATATCACAGGAATGAAATACACCAAGGATATATGCATAATCACGAGGCTCATTCCCTTGTAGAAGCCATAACCAAGTTAAATATATGTATATATCAACCCAACTAATCATCAACTAGACCCATTTAACTAGTTATGGCTTGTTTCTTTTTAAAAATATCTTCTATGATATGCTTTTGTAAAATTTCTTGTAAATTTGGCACATTATTCATGGTTTACATTATTTTTGTGTAAGATCTTGAGGTAAGTCACTTAGCAAGGTTTGAGTGAGTTTTATTTTATTATTATTTAGATTTTGGAATATGTATGTAGCTAGATCATATATGGAATAAGCACCTTGATAAAGATCTCTCAAAATATATAAAGAGACATGTTTAGAAGGAAATATAAAGACACACATGTTTAAAAGAAAAAGAAAAAAACATTTACATACGTAGCTCTTCTCATCCTTGAAGAAAATCACAGAGCTAGGGAACGTAGATCACAAGGGAATGACATGACAATTAAATCATAGAACAAGAACATGAAACAACAATGAAATTGTAGAGCAAGGGAAAAGAAAAGAAAAGAATCACAGAGAAAGGACATGGAAATAAAATATAGAGATCATGAGAGCACAACAACCAAATGCCCCAATCACAAGGGCCACAACAACATTCATTGTTGAAGTTGATGAAAGATCAATCCCATAGCTCCCAAGAATCATCGGCATGCAAACACCTATTATAGAAGAGAGAAGTAAAAAACTATGGAGGTAGGAATTGCTAGATCCATAAATGAGACATTCTTGATCAGCTATTATCAACAGTGAAATTCTCAAGTGTCAACTCTCAGTTCTCAATTAAAAATTTACAATGAGAGATCATCCTTATAAAGCAGATTGAAAACCTAAAAAATTCTAACCTAGGTTGCATCAAACTAATTAATAAAAGAATTAATTATTATATGCCTAAAGTTTAGCTTAAGAAATTGGATTTAATTAGGAAATATTTAATTACCCTAACATCCCCCCCACCTTAAGATAAACTTAGGGAGTAGCTAAAAACCTAGAAACTACTACTAAAAGTAGAAATGGGTCTCAGAAAATAAGGCCTGATGAGGTACCCAAGCACAACCAAATCTCTGAAAAGAGGAGAAATAGAGAAAACCACATGGAAAAAACCCTACTCCAAAAAGAGATGGAAATAACGTTCTAGAAGATAGGAACAAATGATGATCATGAAGAACACCACAGAAGCATGCAGAAGCTACAAAGCTTTGTCGAAAGTAACTATTGATTTGAAGAACCTCCACTAAAATAAAACCTAACCAGGTAGAGAAGACTATAATCTGCATCAAATTAGGAGGCACATAAAGGCAAAGAGCTGAACTCAAAGATACAGATGGCATGAAATACCAAAGCCTAAAGAGTTGATCAATCAAACCATGGAAGCATGAGAAATAACAGAAGAACCCCCCTAATGCAGATAAGGATGAGGTGAAAAGAAATTAGAAAAGTGGGCCAAAAGAACTCCAAGTCAAGGAACCACATTCAAGATGCACAAAAGAGTACATATGGGTGTACTAAGGTGATCAATCTCAGACACATCATGAGGCCAATGTCATGGAAGGGAGACTCACTGGACAAAGGAAGATGGAAAACAAAGTCAAAACATCAACCTCCCATGACACTTTATTAGAGTAGTGCATGTACAATAAGGCACAAGATATGGTGAATCCAAAGAATAAAATAATATACATGAGTGTCCTTATATGACATTGCTTGAATCAAAAGGAAAAACAAGGCAAAACTATTGAAATGAAAATACAGATGCAATATGGCACTTTATCTCAATGTGTTTGCAAGAATGCATATAGATGATGTCTAAATAGACTAGAAGAGACATAAGACTAGTACAATAGATAGTACAAGTCATTATGAATCATCTAAAGCAATGAAATTAATCCCTAGCCCTAAAAATTAAGATATCCATCATAATGCCAAAATGCAAAAGACTGAATAAAATGTGCTTGGAGTAGAATCTGGAAAAACAACCAACATCACTAGACAGAGCTCGGAAAGGCCTTTCCAAAGATATAAAAAATTCCCAAATTAGAGATGAGACACTCAAGATACATATCCTAGAGTGCAAAACTAAACTCCTAACTTTGAGAGCAAGAAAAGCCATAAAAAATGCATCAAAACTGAAAACTAACTATACTACTATGATGGGCTTGAAACTAGCTTTTTGGTGATATCCCATTTGTAAAAAATGAAGTCTATATGTTTGAGATATGAGAAAAAATGTGAAGGTAGGTCCAAATAGAAATCAAAGAGGTGATACAAAGTGGTGATGTAGTGCTGATGTGGAACTGATGTTAGCAAGTGATGAGCCCAAAATTAATGGTCAAACAACTGTTGAGGAAAAAAAATGCCATAAAATGACCCCTATCAAAAAAAGAATATCTGACCGCCGAAAACAAGATAGGATGACAAAAAAGTTACTATCACTGGATCAAAGGGCCGGTGCTAGATTAAAAATTGGTGGCCAAGAAAAGATAGCATGAGCCCAAAAATAATGTTTTTTTTATGCCGGAGATGGAAAAAGAGTTGCAGTGGCCATTAAATTGCACTATGAGTCGAAACCACCATAAAAATTTAATCAAAGAATAATGGGAAAGCAAAGCCTAGGAATAGTCAACTCCAAGAACAAAGCATCAAAGAAGCCAAAAAGCAAAGGCACAAGCCCCTCTTTCATGTAGGGAAACCTCTTTTTAACTCCAAATTGAGGAATCAAAGATAGATTGAGTAGATGCCACATGGATTGGGAAGGAGATCCTAAAAAATAGTGTTCAAGAAACTGCCAAACAAGCCCATGGAGAATGGGCCGAAAACCAAGTGGAACACACAAAACTACTAGAACTGTCGTCATTGACCAAATTAAAGGCCCATCTCCAAAAATAATGGCATGACTGGTAGTCATTCCAAGTTAACATGAGCCAAAATAAAATAGCCAACTTGAAAATCACCATGGAATTTGAATATAGTATGGGTTGCAGTTCAACCCTCCAATCACTGCCCACCATTCATAGAAGAAGTCCACCAGAGAAGTCAGCAGAGTTTAGTGCAATAAACCATGCAACTGAAGAAAATAATGGAACCCCACCTTTTACTTCAACTAACCACATGGATTGATGCAAAGAATGGTGAGTCAGCACCATCTGGAGTCAAGGAGAGACAGACACAAAATTATGCAAAGATGCACATGGAATCTTCCAACTCCAAAAAGAATGCCTAGTCTCTAATTCACAAGTATCATATGCATGAGGTTGGTGAGGCTCCAATCAATGGTGTCAAAACAACCTCACACCAAAAGGAAAAATAGATCACCAAATTTCATGGATTGGCTCCACCAATTTGTGACCGGTAAGAACTCCAATTAAAATGCATGGTTATTCATTCTCAATCATTTCCAAATGAAGAATGATCTACAAAAGGTGGGTTGCTCCATCAAAATGCAGACTGAGGTAAGTTTCAATTTAAAGGCATGCGAGTGTGGTCTATTCAACAAGTTTTTCAAAAAAAATCCTTTACAAAAATATTGCCTCCAAAGACTATTGTAGCCAAAGAATGGAGAGGGCTCATGTACTCAAAGAATGCCACAAATTTGTTGAAGACATCTGTGCTTTGATAAAAAAGTGTTGAGGCCACATGATAGTTTCTTGGGTTCTAGAGCACCAATAACCAAGGTGTAATGACCTAGTAGAAAATGTAGAGTCCAAGGATAGATAGAGCCCAAAGGTTGTAGGTACGGGCATCCCACAATAGATCTTGCAGGGCTTGAAAAGCAATAAAAGTTGCACACTCCTCACAAAAAAAATAAGCATCACTTTGAATAAAGCCAAGAAAATAATGTGATAATTTTTTTGATAAAAGAAATAAAAATCAAAGTCCCATCAATTTGCATGGCTAGGTCAAAATGGTCTGATTTGGGCAAAAAAAATTTGCCTCAGATTTCAACAACATCCAAACTGAACAAATTTTATATGAAAATGGGGGCTTTGAAGTACTCTGAGATTAGCGATGATGTTCATTTTTTCTCAAAGTGCCTCAAAAAATAGTAACCCCCAAATCCAATAATAAAAATGTTGAAAGCTCAAATCTAAAAACTCATGTTAGATCCAATGCCAAATCTCTCACAAATAGAACATGGGCATGAAGATTTGGAGCTTTGATACCATGTTGAAGTTGATGAAAGATCAACCCCATAGCTCCCAAGAATCACTTGCATACAAACACCTGTTATAGAAGAGAGAAGCAAAAAACTATGGAGGCAAGAATTTCCAGATCCATATATGAGACATTCTTGATGAGCAAAAAGATGGATTGCTATTATCAACAATGAAATTCTCAATTCTCAATTCTCAGTTCTCAATTATAAATTTACAATGAGAGATCATCCTTGTAAAGGAGATCAAAACCCTAAAAAGGTCTAACCTAAGGTTGCATCAAAATAATTAATAAAATAATTAATTATTAGATGCCTAAAGTTTAGCTTATGTAACTAGAGTTAATTAGGAAATATCTAATTACTCTAGCATTCCCAACTCTCCACCCTCGTTTAGAGCTCTCCAACTCTTTCACGCATAGCTCTACAAAAAAAATAAAAATGAGAAATGATTTTCATATTTTTTTTCTTTATGCTCATGAGGGTGTCACAATTATGACTCCAACATCGATATTGCGATAACATTGGGGATAATTGCAAAAAATACATGAAAATGACAAAAATTTACACTGCCATCACAATTTGACCCCAAATGTTGTAGTGATTTCATAAGTATCACTAAAGTTATTATAAATTTTTGGTACAAAAAATTTGGGCTAAGTTTTGAAGGCTTAAAAGTTCCTGTATGAGGCATGAAAACTTGATAGATGGGTGCTTGTGCATATCCAAGCCCGTAGATTAGAAGCTGAGGATTTTGAAAAGAGGTTATAATAGAAAATTAGAGAAATAGTTTTAAATTTATGGCCTTCTGAAGTTGGGTCAACCAAAACATCTAAAATAAATGTCAAAGGTGTATTTGGTTGACTCTATATGTATTGTTAGGGTTTGTTGGCCCTAGGTAATAAGTTTGAGTGTCTAGAACCTTCACATGTAGTATAAAATTGCCTATTTAAGAAATGCACATAGATTATCTAGGACAACTGTAGGTGACAGTTCACAACTTTGTCTTGTAGATTACTATAATGAAGGCACCAATGTAGGTTGACATATTGTAATTCTAAATTCTATAATTCCTCCTTTACGACATAATAAGAAGCCCATATTTTGTTCTCACAAGTTGTTATTTCTATATTTATATTACATGTTTAAGGTATTAAGGGTATAACCCTTCATCACATTTTAACCTCAATTCAGATAAATCTTTAGTTCCAGATGGCTTTCAAGTCTTTTTCTTGAAAAAATGCATTGATATTTTAGGTTATGATATATGGTAGGCTATTGAGACAACTAAAAATTTAGGATCTCTCTTAACTCAGATCAATAATACCTTTCTAGCTTTAATCCCAAAGACATCAAAACATGAGGAACTAGGGGACTTTAGACCCATAGAATTATGTAGCACCATCTATAAAATTCTTTCTAAAGTATTAGAAAATAGGATGAAAATAATCTTACCTAATATGATTTCAGAAGAACAATTTGGCTTCATTCTGAGTAGGCTAATATTGGATGGTATAATTATTATCCAAGAACTAATACATTTGGCTCAAATCAACAAGGAAACATGTATGCTAATGAAGTTCTAGACATTCATAAGGATTACATTAAAGCAGATTGGAAAATTTCATGTAAAATTATGGAAGCGTTTGGCTTCTCACACCAATGGATCAATTTAATATATAAATGTATCTCAACTCCCAAAATATCCTTTCTTATTAACAAAATGCCTAAAGATATATTTAGCATTTCTAGAGGTATTAGGCAAGGAGACCTAATTTCACTTTTCCTCTTTATCATTATGACAAAGCCTTTGGCAGAGCCATAAAAAAAGGAATAGTAAGATGGAAAAATTAGGGGAATCACAATAACAAAGGAAGTCCCTAAAATAACACATCAAGAATTCATAGATGCCACCATCCTTCTAGGAGAAAGTGCGATGAAAGAGGTCCAAAACTTTAAACAAATAATTAAAACTTATAAAGAAGCATTAGGACAAAAATTAAATTTTGATAAACCAAAGATTTTCTTTCTCAATACTCCCCCTGAAATATAAGAAATGTATATAATACAATGGTATAGATAAAATGAACTTTTCCCTCTAAATATATTGGCATTCAATTGGAAAAAGGTACCAAAGAAAGTAAAACATGGAATCTTATATCTTAAAAATTAGACAAAAAATTGGAAAGCTAGAAATAGAAGTGGTTAACTAAATTTGGAAAAACAACCATGATTATAGTAGTTTTATTTTCTATTCCTACATCTCAGATGTTATGTCTTCCAGTTTCCAAGGGAGTAAAAAGAAACATAGATGGAAAGTTAAGGAAGTTCTTCTAGCAAGGCACTGAAGAGAAGAAAAAATAAGCATTGATCAAATGAGATAGTTTATGCATGCCTAAAGAACATGGAGGTCTAGGTATAAAGAATTGGAGCTAGAAAAATGAAACTCTAGGGGAAAAACTAATTTGGAAGATGTATCAAGAACACAAAAGAAAAAAGAATTTTTTTATTTCAAAAATATTTGAATGGCTCATATCCTTTACCCTTGTTTTGAACTAGAAACCCACCCAAAGGATCAAGAACTTGGGATTTCATGATGCATTTTCATCCCTTTATATCCAATTATCTTACTTGGGACATTGGCTAAGGTCAGGATGCTCTAGTTTGGGAAGATTCATGGGATGGGCTTCCTCCACACGAGAGCCTTAACTTACAAAATAATATTAAAAATGCCTTAATAAATCTATGGGGGCATCATGTAAGAAACTAAAAAAATATAATTAACAATGACCAAAATGGAGGTTGGAAGTGGAAATCCATTGAAGACACAAAATTTTCAACTCAGGAAAAACAGATTTATGAACAATTTATTGAAAATAAACAAGTTACCAAAAAAAATAGGAAGAATAAATTAATTTGGGGTGCCTCAAAGAGTAGGAAATATAGTATCAAAAGAGGATATGAAATGATAATTAAATCGCATCAATGGAAAAAGATAGATATATCCCTCAATCTTTGCAAGGATGTAGTGTGTCTTCCCAAGGTAGGAATCTTTCTTTGGGAAGCATTGCAAAATAGAATCCTAATAGCTATAGGTTTACTAAGATGAGATTTAAGGGACCTTCAATATGTTCTTTATGTGAAAATGAATTTGAGAGGACTAGGCACTTTCTATTCCAATGCCCTTTTGCTAGAAAAATTTGGGAATGATTATGTCAAAAGATTAACTGGCCAACAAATTTTTCCATCAACTTATAGAATTTTCTAAATTTTTGTCTAAAACATTGGGATTCTAGGGTCTACAACAATTTATGGAAAATTTCTCCATCCATACTTCTATGAGACATATTGAAGGAGAGGAATAGAAGAATATTTGCTAACAAAAGTATAGATTTAATCCCATTTCTGAGTAAAGTGGAAGAATGCATTATAGAGGTAGAAAATAATAACCTTAGAAATTCTCAGAATGAAGAAGGTTCTTTCTTTGAGGGGGATGCAAAAATGTGTAAAAATTGGTTTAATCTTATCAACCCACCTTTGATATACTCAAAAGAATATAAATAAGACATGACAGATTGCAAATGGAGCCCCCTCCAGTAGGTTGGGAAAAAATTAATTTTATTGGGGCCTCAAGAGACAATCTAGGTCCTACATCAACATAGCCTCCTCTTGAAGTAATAAGTTTAAATAATACTATAAGCCAATTAAGTAGAGAAAGTAGGAATAACAAGTTCACAATGAAAATTAGTGATAAACTATTGAAATTGCTTAGGAAGACATTTCTTTAAAGTAATTGTGATTAAATTAATATCATATAGTGTAACATTGAATCCTATTGATTAACTTTTAATATAATCAAATTTAAACAAAAGTTCATCCATAGATTTGAAACCTACATACCTTAAGTCTTCCAAGTTATCTTAGAGTTGGATCTTGTGTGATTCGGTATGCCTGTCATAAGTTTTCTACAAAATGTCTCAATCTTTGTGGTTCATAGTACAATGAGAAATTAAAATATAAAAATTAGGGTTAATAGAGATACTAATGAGGCCAAGGGATTCCTCATTTTTAGTATTCTATACATCTTTGTTAGCTTGTAGAATTATGAGGAGGCATTAGTAGCAACATCTTATATAAGTTTCAATCAAAAAATAATTGAGAGATGAGTTTTCCAAGAATTATAATTCATGTTATTTAGCTTAGTTTTCAGAATCAATGTAGACATGATTACAAAAAATAATGAGCTAGAAAAAAATGCCCTTGATTGAAAATGTTTGATTTTTTTTTTTAAATATACATGTATAGTAGGATAATTAAAAACAATTCTTATTTAAAAAAAAAATTTCAATCAGTAATGGATTGAAGCCTAGATGATTATTATTAGTTGTTGTAATTAATTTTTATTATGTATTAAGCTTGAGTAGATTCAAACCACAAGGTACCATTATGTTCTAGGCTCTTGCCTTAAACATAATTACTTTTAAAGAAAGATTAAATCATGGTAAAAAATAATTGTAGTTTTTATAAACTAATATTAAATCACATATGAATAAAAAAAATATCTTCTTTTAAAATCTAATTGAAATTTAATATTTTTGTTAAAAAACTTAATAAAAGATTTAACTTAATATTAAATTTTATCTTTTGAAAGATTAAGTAAAACTTAATAAATATTTTAACTTTTAAATGAAAGATTTTGTAAATGAAGAAATAGCCTTGGATAACATAAGCTTTTTTTTGGTTAAAGACTAGTTATTGCAACAAAAAAAAATGACATAATAAGAAATAAGAAACAAATGCTCACCTTTACTTAACAAGGTTGAACATATTTCCTTTAAAAAAAATAAATTATTTTACAATAATAGAATGTAAATATTTTCAAAGACTTAAAAATAATAATTTAAAAAGATAACTAATATAAAAAATATTATATATTTTTTGATAGATAAATGATCTAAGCCTTGATACATCATAAAATACATAGATATATAGATAGTCAAGTTTTAGTCCCAAGTTACATCTATCTGTATATAATCTACACACTACATTTTGTACTTAGTTTAAAGCTCAATTTTTTTATGAAACTAAAAAAAGAGCATAGAAATGGAGTGTTAAGTAATAAAATTATTTTCTAAAACAAAAATAAAATATACATCTAAAACACTAGAAAATACATCTAGTAGAGTAGAGAAGTCATTCCTCATTTGAGAAAAGATATCTTAAGCAACACAATTATCAGTATGCTACACAAAAGGGTGTTTTTCCATCTTATTTACATAAAAATACAACAGTAATAAATGCATGTTACTCTAAAGAGGCTCCCCATTATTTTGAATGTCTATTGAGTCCAACCTAGATCATTCCTCTAAATTTACCTCAAACTTATTTTCCTAGGCTCCAGCATATCTTCCACAATGAATCTATCTATTTAGTCATATTGTCTTGGAATGCAAGGTGTAGACAATGGGTAAATGCTAAAGAAAGACCCATGAATATTCCCTAGGAAAATGTGATATAAACTTTGGTTGAAATTCTAAAAATCTAAACATACCTAGCTTAGATGGAGTCCATATTCTTATTTCTGACTTACTTCTATACATATATTAGCTAATTCATCCACTCTTTGATTTCTCTCTTGATATATATGATTTTTGTGATCTTATCAAAAGTCTTATAAAGTGAGAGGGCTCTAGATAAAACTGAGTTTAGTCTCCAATTAATGATAGTTCTAGCCCTTCAACTAAAGTCATTAGTTCTACCCAATTATTAGTTTTTTTCCCTATGTATCTTGCTAACTTTTTTGATCTCCATGCTTTCTAAGTTATGTATACTACAACCAATGCCTTCTTTGTTGGTTTCGATTAGAAATGTAGGATGTTGAGAGGAGGCTGGTGGGAAGGTGAATCGGCATCCTCAAAATTTTTATTACCCTTTTAAATATGATTTTCCCTTAGTAATTCCAACCACTTAGTATTCACATATCATTAATCATACAATTGAAATAAAATAAATGTGACTAATTTATCTTCAACATATGCTTGCAAATATAAACCATAAAACCACAACACATAGCACAATCATTTGGTCACACAAAAACCCTTAGTTAGAGGGAAAATTATGGTGGGGATGATACCCACTAATCCATCACTATTGTAGTAAGAGGATACCTTGTTAGGGGTATAATGGGCATCACTTCTAGCGACTTATTTTGTTAGGAGTAATGCAATCAAATATGCTAGGATCTACCTTGTAAAAGGATTTTACAGCACTCAACTAAGTGTGTACTCTATTAAGATATTTATAGTCACACTATTAAGTCTACCTAGTTAAAAGATTTTGTCTTCTATTATAATTAGAGAATAGTAGTAAAGTGATTTACTTAAATGTAAATTACTTTTTCCAATCAGATCTTTGTCTCTATTCGATAATATATCACCTCCAATGATCGATAAATCCCTTACTGTCCTCTTTTGTTTAATAATCTTTTCTGTAGTAGAAATCTCTTTCCTTTCCTATGTTCAACCTAACATGATATCATTAATAGGTATTGTCTAATTTCCTCCTCTCATTCCAACCTTTTTCATTGTTCCTTATGCTTCCTTATATAGTGTTCTATTTGCCTCTTATATCCTTAACCTAATTATATTTTAGGAAACATCTAGAACATATCATAAATCTAAACCAATGATCTAGAGTAATCCTTATCTCTTCCTTCTCCTCCCTCAATTTTTATTGGTCACTTTTTACCTTGGAATTGTGAACAACAACACTCATTTACCTATGAATCATTTCAAATCATTTCCTAAATCCTTGAAAACATACTTTTCTGCTCAATGAGATTGTTAGACATAACATTGTTAGAATATTTAGAATAACTAAGAGAGGGAGGGGGTGAATCAATAATCCTTAGGTCTAGATGTACCAATTAAACTTTTGAAAACTTCAAATAATTTATTTAAACTCATAAAATCTGATCCAGGAGTATCCTAGGTGTGAGGGAAATCTTGCATCACCCAAAAATATTTCTATTTTTAGCCTTTTCTATTTTAAGGAATAGTAGACATGGGGGTTACTATTGATGGGAACTTATTACTTTTAGTAAGTTTTCCATATGATCTCGAGCTGTCCTAATTCAAAGGTGGATATTCATCTTGGATATATCATTCTACCAATTGAGGCTTAGTGTCATATCCTATGTATTCATGGATTTATTATGGATTTTTAGCTTGCAATTTTGGTATATAAACTTTAATCTCACTTTTGGAGGCCTAAGATTTTTCCTAAGATTTTTTGAATGAGGTCTAAAAATTGACAAATGGGCACTTTTGCAAATCCAAGTCTATTGAACATGAGCTAGGGTTTCCAAAAGGTGATTATAATAGCCAATTAAAGCAACGGTTTGAGAGTTATGATCTTTCAAAGTTGGGCTGACCAAAACATCTAAAATAAATGTCAAAAATGTATTTGGTGGACTTTATATGTATTGTTAGGGTCTGCCAGCCCTTGGTATTAAGTTTGAATTTCTAGAACCTTCTTGGGCGACATAAAATTGCCTATTTAAGAAATGCCTAAAAATTGTGTAGGACAGCTCTAGGTGATAGTTCACAACTTTATCTTGAAGATTACTATAATAAAGGCACCCATATTACAAAGTTCTGGTGGTAGGAGATCCAGTTGGATCGAAATAAAAGAGGAAAAGAAAAAATCACCAGATGGGATCAGATGGTAGCTAAAGTGAAGTGACAATTCATCCCCATGGATTATGAGCTTGATTTATTTAAGAAAATTCAAGGGTTGAAGTAAGCGAGAAAATTTGTTCAAGAGTATACTAAAGAGTTTTATTGAGTTCTCATTAGAACCAGCTATGCAAAAGCTGATAAGGAGAAAGTAGCCTATTATCTTAATGGGTTAAGGCCAAGCATTTAGAATGAGCTGAGTCTGGTTCAAATGACTAGTATTGAGGAAGCATACTAGTTTTCCCTAAGAGTTGAGGAGAAAATAAGGAAAAAAATTGATAACAAGAATAGTGGAAGAGGTTGCAATGGAAGATCTATAAGAAAATCTTATGGAAGCTAAAATGATGATCACAAGAACAAGAATGAGGCTAGAATTAGTAGTCAAAACTAGAGGGGAAATAATTCCATTCGTTTCCATGATTAGAATAATATAGATCAGAGAGGAAGAGGGAGAGGAAAAGGATTTGGAAGAGGAGGCTTCTGTGGGAAATATTTTCACTGTAGAGAATAAAGCTATAGAGAATTTGAATGTTCACAGTGCCAAGGAAGAATAGATCAAAGAATAGAAGGCTAGGCTAGATTTGCACATGTCGATGAAGATGATAGATCATCACATTCTAAAGATGCTAAAAGAGGAGAAGTCCTTGTTAACAAAAGAGTCTTACTAAGTGGTGATAATGAACCTGATTAAAGGAGGAGTTTATTTTGCACTAGGTGCAAATGTGAAGGTAAGTGTTGTGATGTGACCCCTAATGATGGAAGTACTAACAATATGGTATGAGAAATGATGGTCACAAAATTGAAGTTGAAGAGATAGAAACACCCATGTCCATACTGTATTGCTTGGGTACAAGATGACCACAAGGTCATAGTTAGTGAGCAATGCTTAGTGAAGTTCAAGATTAGAAGCTACCAGAATGAGGTACTATGTGATATCATACCTATGGACATATGTCATCTATTACTAGGTGGGCTGTAGCAATTTCATAGGCATGTTGTACATGATAGGCTAGCAAATACCTACACTCTAACCAAGGATGGAGTGAAACATAAATTGAAGCTGTTAAAGGAGAAAGAAGAAAAGGTATGTAGTTCTGCTAGAATATATTTTGTTGATGGAAAAGAGTTTCTCAAAGGTATGATGCATGAGCATATGTGTGTTAAAATAATTGGTGTTGCACACATTGCATAATATTATTATATAGTATTATTTTATTTTAACATGTAATGTTGCACCTAGATGGACATGCAACATATAAAGATTCCCATAAGATATACTTGATGAGTTGTATTGTAACATTGTGATAATATTTCATGTAACTAGTTAATATTGAAGAAAAGAATTAAATTTCTAATATTAAATGTGGGGTCAATGGGTTAGGTAGCACATGGTTTTTATAATACCATTTGGTGGTTTTGTGGGACTTGCTACTATATAAGTAGCCACAAGGGTAGTTGTAGAGACAACAAGAGAAAATGAAAAAAGGGCAAGAATCGAGTGGGACAAGGCTTGACAGGTTATCCAAAAGAGCATTTGTGAAGGTTGGAAGCATGGCATTGGATGTGTGGGTTCATGCTTGTTCACATGGATTTCTTGGTTGTGGCTATGGCTTTGAAGGCTTCCATGGTTGTATTGCAATAGTATTTTTTCTGAAGAATACATAGTGATGGATTTTTTTGGAGGTTGGGTTTTTCCCTCAATGAGGGTTTCCTGGGGTATATCTTGTGTCACATTTTTTGTGGGTATGTTGTCTATTCTCTTGCATGTGGATTTTAGTTGCATAGTTATTCCAGATCATTTATGGGTTATGTGGAAATAGTTATATTCTTTATTGCAAGTTTCCTTACAATGCATTTTGCTATAATTCCAAAAGATGGTAAAGAAGAAGTAGAGGAGGTGCCTACAGAAGTTGTAGATCTGTTGGGAGAGTTTTCTGATATTGTATTAGATAATGTATTTGATGGATTACCCCTAATGAGGAAGATTAATCACTAGATGGATTTGATTCTAGGAGCTAGTTTTCCAAATAAGACAACACATAGAATGACACCAATAGAAAGTGAAGAGTTGAATAGACAAGTTCACAAGTTGACACAAGAAAGGGATGAATAACTAGGGCCAAGGGCTCACCCAGCTATCCAAACTACCCTGCAAGAGTTAACACAACGGAAGCAAACACAAATGGACAACAACCAAAGGAGGAGAAGAGGAAAATACTTCTATTGATTCATAAAAATATCTTCGTACATGCCCAGCTGTGAGGCCTTCTGGGTTACGACCAATTACAATACATTCACATTCAAAGATCCAACAACAATTTCACACTTTTAGTTCAGCTCCCTCAAAAATTTTCTTCTTCTAAACTTGCTTAGCTCTAAGCCTAAACTCTCTATTTATACTTGCCAAAATGGCTTATAGATCATTCTAGAATCATTACATAAGAGGAAGACCAACCCAACAATGTTCTGGACTCATTCCAAGAAAAGATCTTAAATTAAATGTTGCAAATGAAATAATTCCCACAAGTCAGGTCGCAAAAATCATGTCCAAATACTGGCACTCGGCATACATTGGGTAACTCAGCACCTGAAGGAATGCTACAGTAACTCGGCACCTAAAGAGTGGTACAGTAACTTAGCATTTGAAGATTGCAACAGGAACTCGACACCTAAAGAGTGCTACAGTAACTCAAAACCTGAAGAGTGTGATAGGAGCTTGACACTTGAAGAGTGCGATAGGAGCTCGACACCTGAAGAGTGCAATAGGAACTCGGCACCTGAAGAGTGTGATAGGAGCTTGGCACCTAAAAAGTGCCACAGTAACTCGACACCTGAAGAGTGCTACAGTAACTTAGCACCTGAATTTGGCACCAACTGCAAAAGAAGCAAAAAAAAGAGCAGGATAACAAGGCAACCCAGGATGCTCCTGCATCAGACAACTGGGTTTGGAAGAAATGATTCTCCTGAATCATTGAGATGTCCCAACCTGAGCTGAATCCAACTCAAATTGAGAAATCCATGAAGCATCTTCAATAGGTCTATTCTTCCACTTCACCAAATATTCATAGTAATCTTTTCCTCTTGTACTCTTGCCAACTCTCTGATCCAATATCTGTTCAACTTCCTCAATCTGTTTCTTAGGATAATCATCTAGTATAACAACTTTATACTCTGACTCATGATACTTATACAAATCAGCAATGTTAAATATAGGAGATATATCCATGTCATCAGGTAACTCAACTTCATAAGCATTAACATTGTCAAACTTCTTCAGGATCTTACAAGGTCCAAATTTCTCCATCTTCAACTTGCCATATGTTCCAACTGGGAATCTTCCTTTCTTTAGATGAACCATCACCTCATCACCAACCTGAAAATCATGGTGTCTTCTAGACTGATCAACATTCTCCTTATACTTCTGATTACTTTGTTCCAACCTCAACTTCACTTCTTTATGCAAGGACTCCATAAAGTCAGCAAATTCTTTTCATGCAATGCTTTTCTTTTCTTTACCAACAACATCTCTCAAATTTGATATACCTCTAGGATGCATTCCAGTAACAATCTCAAAAGGTGTCTTCCCTGTACTCTTATTCACAAAATTGTTATATGCAAATTCAGCTTGTGCCAATACCATCTCCCAATTGCTCGATTTATTCCCAACTAAATATCTCATCAAATTTGTTAGAATCTGATAAGATTAATAACCTAGAAAACTAGTGCAAAGAATAAATATCTAAACTATGAATGCAAATGATACAAAATCAAAATAGCATCATAGAGTTAGTCTCCAAGAGAGTAATGCAAATGCTGGAAGCAAAATAGCATTAAGAGGATGCAAAAACAATAGATACAAATACAAGCCAGGTAGCATGCTTATATAGGCTAGGAAGAGGGAGGAGGTGGCAACACCAACCAATAAGGAGCAACCATCTATCGGACTAAAGATAGAAAAGTATCTTCCCAAGATAGCTAATTGATGCTCACATGTAGGAAGGTGACACCTCACAACCATTCACCTAATAAGACATGCTTTATTAACCTAAGAGAGATTATTAAAAGTGTAGAAAAAACCTAGCAAAATAGGAAAAATAAAAAACTACACTAACTAATTACCCAAGCTTCTATTCACAACCTCTATCTATCCATCTGTCTATGGATGGAATGTAGAACTAAACTTCAATTCAGTACCCATCTTCTTCCAAAAAGTCTTCCAAAAATAACCAACAAACTTACTATCTCTATCTAAAATAATGCTTCTTGGTAATCCATGCAATCTCACAATCTCTTTAAAGAAAAGTTTAGCAACATGCTCTGCATCTGATGTCTTCTTACATGGTATGAAATGAGCCATCTTAGAAAATCTATCCAC
Source organism: Cupressus sempervirens (assembly GCA_028749045.1). NCBI lineage: Eukaryota > Viridiplantae > Streptophyta > Pinopsida > Cupressales > Cupressaceae > Cupressus > Cupressus sempervirens. The sequence continues at coordinate 783,113,201 of CM053793.1, read as the reverse complement.
TACAAAAAATATGGAATCATACCCCTTCACCATTTTAGGCAATCCAAGAACAAAATCCATACTGATATCAGTCCAAGGTTTCTCAGGAACAGTAATAGGTGTATACAAACCAGTATTTTGACTCACTCCCTTTGCAACTTGACAAAATCCACAGCTCTTTACAAATTTTTGAACATCCTTATACATTTGTGGCCAATAATATTTCTCTTTCAGCAAACTCAATGTTTTATCAATTCCAAAATGTCCAGCTAATCCACCACTATGCTTTTCCTTAATCAAATTCAACCTCATAGGACTTCTAGGAATACACAACTGAATACCTTTGAACAACATACCTTCTTGAATGAAATACTCATCATACTTACTTATGTGATCTGTCAGATTTGGTGCTTTGCACTCTCTCCACACCTCAGAAAAATCAGGATCAACATCATATAACTCTTTCATCTCATCAAAACCAAGAACTTCAACCTTCATTTCAGTCAACAAAGAATGTCTCCTACTCAATGCATCAGCAACTTTTTTAGTAACTCCACTCTTATGCTTGATCACAAATGTAAAACTTTGCAAATACTCAACCCACTTCATATGTCTTGGATTCAATTTATGTTGACTTCCCATGTATTGTAAAGCTTTATGATCAGTGTACAACAAAAACTCCTTAGGCATCAAATAATGTCTCCATTTTTTCAATGCTTGAACAATGGCATAGAATTCTTGATCATACACATAATATTTCCTTTTAGCATCATTCAACTTTTCACTAAAGAAAGCAATAGGCTTACCTTCTTGACTTAATACAGCTCCTATTGCATTACCACTTGCATCACATTCAACTTGAAATACTTTGTTGAAATCAGGTAAAGCCAATACAGGTAATTCAACAACCTTTTGTTTCAAAGTCTCAAAACTCTTATCAGCTCCATTCGTCCACTTGAATTCTTTTTTATCTCCCCTCATTGTTTCAGTCATAGCATTACAAACAACACTAAAATTCTTTATAAACTTTCTGTAAAAACTAGCCAAACCATGAAATGATCTTACCTCACTTACATTCTCAGGTGTAGGCCATTCCAAAATTGCTTTAACCTTTTAATGATCCATCTTCAAACCATCAGCTAAAATCACAAACCCCAAATACACAATCTCTTCTTGCATAAAAGAACACTTTTTCAGATTAATCATCAACTTTTCCTCTTTCAACCTCTACAATACTTGCCTAATATGCTCAAGATGTTCTTCCTTAGTCTTATTCAATATCAGAATATCATCCAAATAAACGATCACAAACTTACCCAAGAATCTTTTCAGAACTTCATTCATCAACCTCATGAAAGTAATAGGTGCATTAGTCAAACCACAAGGAATAACCAACCATTCATACAAACCATCTTTTTTCTTGAAAGTAGTCTTCCATTCATCACCTTCTTTGATTCTAATCTGATGATATCCACTCTTCAAATCAATCTTGGTAAAATACTTTGCTCCACTCAAACAATCCATTATGTCATCCATTCTTGGCATAGGAAACCTATATTTCACTGTTATCTTGTTAATGGCTCTGAAATCAGTACACATTCTCCATTCTCCATTTTTTTTAGGTGCTAATATAGTAGATAAAACACATGGACTCAAGCTTTCTCTGATCAAACCTTTCTGCAATAGTTCATGCACTTGTCTGTTAAGTTCTTCGTTCTCTGCAGGTGTCAATCTATATGGTGCTTTGTTTTGCAAACTAGCTCCAGGAATCAAATCCATACAATGACTTATACTTCTTACTGGAGGTAAACCATTAGGAATATCTTCAGCAATAATGTCTTTATACTCATTCAACAACTTTGCAATTTTTCCTAACACTTGGTCAATACTACCATCTGTCACTCGGTCACCATTGACTGGCACTCGGTTAACATTGTTTTCTGGCACTTGGTCTCTATTGACAAAAATTGGTTTTCTTGGAATTATAGAAAAACAAACTTGATTCTTTTTTACTTCTTTTTCAAGTTGTTTCCCATTAACCATGCAAATTTTTATAGCACTACAATTAACCTCATCTGGAACTTCAATCAAAGGCAACAATGTTTGTTTCTTCCCATTTACCCAAAGAGTATATTGATTCAATCTTCCATCATGTACAACATATCTATCATATTGCCAAGGTCTACCCAACAAAATATGACAACAATCCATGGGCATAATATCACACAAAAATTCATCAAAGTAATGTCCAATTTTGAATTTCACAAGGCATTTCTCACTTACCAATATCTTATGCTCATCTTTGATCCATGAAACATGATAAGGTTTGAGATGTTTCAGCCTCTCTAACTAAAACTTCGTAACTAGCTCTTCTAATACCAAATTTGTAGAACTCCCACTGTCAATGATCACTTTACAACATTTTCCAGCCATCTTACATCTTGTCTTGAAAAGATTTCTCCTTAGAACAGGTTCCTCATCACTTCCCTTATTGCATAAGGTTCTTCTCACCATCAAATTTTCTCCAGCCTTAGGTCCACTTGGTGAACCCTCATCATCTTCTTGAATCACAACATTTCTATTATTCTGCCCACCTTTAGAAGATCTACATTCAAAGGATCTATGCCCTTTTTTGCCACATCTAAAACAATTACCATGAAATCCACCTCTAGAATAATAATTACCTCTTCCTCAGTAAGAATTAGTGCCTCCTCGATAAGAATTACCACTTTTCCATTCAGTCTTGCCTTTGTCATCATTCTTCCATTTAGATCTGCCTTTATCCTGCACAGAACTTTCAGATCTACCACTTTCTCCATAAGATCTACCTCTGCCTCTCTAGAATCTACCACCTCTAACTCCCTGTCTTTGTTCATGCTTCTTTATAAAGATCTCCTCAGCTTTCAAGGCATATTGATATGCTTCTTCTACACACTCTAGCTTCAAAAAACTTATTTCATCTTGTATTCCATATCTCAATCCATTAATGTACCTTGCAATTTTCTCAACATCATCATCCACATGTCCAGATTTGATGTCCAGTCTATAGAATTCCTTAATATACTCTTTCACAATCATGTCTTTTTGTTTCAAATTTTCCATCTTTCTCAACAAGCTAACTTGGTAAACAACAGGAAGGAATTTGTTCTTTACCTTGTTCACCATCTTTGGCCAAGTTCTGATCTTCTCCTTTCCTCTTGTTTGTCTATCAGTTTGCAAGTGCTCCCACCATAGAGATGCATGACCTTTCAACCTAGTGACTGCAATCTTCACCTTTCTATTATCAGGAGTGTTTTCATACTCAAAGAACTTCTCCATATCAGAGATCCAATCCAGCACAACATTGGTATCCAATTTTCCATCATAAGGAACAACTTCTACAACAGGCTTTAAATTCGCTCTAGACAATAGTCTCAACAATCTTGCTTCATCTTGGTCTTCTTCAGTTTCTGGATTATGGTTTGGTGCTACTGCTTCATCATCACTTACATCATCAAGATGTGCTCCTCTCCTCTGGGCTATTTCCACAGCATCTAATTTGGTTGCAATTTGTCTCAATTGATCCAATATAGCATTATCAACATTATTTCCTCTTTCATGAACCATCTTTACAAATCAGGTTCTTGCAAGATTGTAACCCTTTGCAAGTTATAGGTCAAATCCATAGATCTGCCACCCTACAACCAAATCCAAATCAGGGTTCTACATGATCCAATCTGCACAAGGATGAACCTCAAGCTCTGATACCAACTGACACAACAAAGGGATGAATAACTAGGGCCAAGGGCTCACCCAACTATCCAAACCACCTTGCAAGAGTTAACACAACGGAAGAAAACATAAATGGACAACAACCAGAGGAGGAGAAGAGGAAATTACTTCTATTGATTCATCAAAATATCTTCATACATGCCCAGCTATGAGGCCTTCTGGGTTATGGCCAATTACAATACATTCACATTCAAAGATCCAATAGAAAATTCGCACTTTCAGTTTTGCTCCCTCAAAATGTTTCTTCTTCTAAAATTGCTTAGCTCTAAGCCTAAACTCTCTATTTATACTTGCTAAAACAACTTATAGATCATTGTAGAATCATTACATAAGAGGAAGGCCGACCCAATAATGGTCTGGACTCATCCCAATAAAAAGATCTTAAATTAAATGTCACAAATGAAATAATTCATGCAAGTTAGCTAGCAGAAATCACGTCCAAATACTGGCACTCGACATACATTGGGTAACTCGACACCTAAAGGAATGCTATAGTAACTTGGCACCTAAAGAGTGTTATAGTAACTCAGCACCTAAAGAGTGTGATAGGAACTCGGCACCTAAAGAGTGCTACTATAACTCGGCACCTAAAGAGTGCGACAGGAGCTCAACACCTAAAGAGTGCGACAGGAGCTCGACACCTGAAGAGTGCGATAGGAGCTTGGCACCTGAAGAGTGTGATAGGAGCTCGACACCTGAAGAGTGCCATAGTAACTTAGCACCTTAAGAGTGCTACAATAACTCGACACCTGAACTCGGCACCAACTACAAAAGAAGCAAAAAAAAGAGTAGGATAACAAGGCAACCCAGGATGCTCCTGCATCACAAGTTGTTGCAGAAGGGGTTGATTTGAGAGAGTCTGAGTCCATGTTCTATACCAACGGTATTAGCACCAAAGAAGAATAGAGAATGGAGGATGTGCACAGATTCTCATGCTATTAACAAGATCACAATCAAGTAGAGATTTCCATTGCCAAAGATGAATGATATTATGGATTGTTTAAGTGGGGCTGAGTATTTCACAAAGATATATGTTAAGAATGGATACCATTAGATTTTTATTAGAGAAGGTGATGAGTAGAAGACTACTTTAAAGAAAAGGGGCAGATTGTATGAGTGGTTAGTCATGCCTTTTGGGCTAACCAATGCATCAAACACTTTCATAAGGCTCATGGATGGGGTATCGAAGGAGTTCCTGGGTAAGTTTTTCATTTTTTACTTAGATTTGAGACATTGGAGGAGCATTTGATGCATATCCAAAAGGTGTTTGATAAGTTGAGGGTATAAAATTTGTTGATAAACTCGAAAAGGTGCATTTTTGTGAAAAAGAAATTGGTACATACCTAGGATTTTATTGTAACAAAAGGTCTAAAAATGGACCCAGAGAAAGTGGAGGCTATCCTTGAATGGCCTACTCCATAGAGTGCTAGAGAGGTAAGATCTTTTCATAGATTGGCCAGTTTTTATAGAAAGTTCATAATTGTGGACCCTTGACTAAAAAAATGAGAGGGGATATGGAAGAATTTAAGTGGATTGTAGAAGTAGATAAGAACTTTAATATGTTGAAATAGAAAGTTACAAAGTAGCTTATTTTAGCACTTCCATATTTTAACAAGTTGCTTCAAGTAGATTGTGATGCTAGTGGTACTACAATATTGCAATAGGAGTTTTTTTCAGCCAAGAAGGTAGACCTGTTGCTTATTTTAGTGAGAAATTGAATGATGGCAAAAGAAAAAATTTTGTTTATGAACAATAATTTTATGCTCTAGTTCAAGCATTAAAGAAGTGGAGACATTATCTTCTTTTTAACAAGTTTGTTTTGTATATTGATCATCAAGCTTCACAATATTTGAATAGTCAAGGAAAATTAAATCAAAGGAATTTGAAGTGGCTTGAGTTTTTTTAGAGTTATACATTTGTTTTGAAACATAGGAGTGGGAAGTCTAATAGAGTTGTAGATGCTCTTAGTAGAAGACAACTTTTATTGATAGAAATGTAGATTGAGGTGGTTGGGTTCAAGAAACTCAGTAATTTGTATCTAGAGGATCCTGATTTTGGTGAAGCATGGAAGGCTTGTAAAAAACTTGTTACTCTTTATAGGAAAAAGTGGTTGAATTTCGTAATCCAAGATGGCATGTTGTTTAGAGGAAGTTAGTTGTGCATTCCAAGATGTTCAATGAGAGAGAATCTCATCAAGAAGAAGCATAGTGGAGAACTAGTTGGATACTTTGGTAGAGATAAAACCATTACTTTAGTTGCTGATGATTATTACTAGTCATAGTTGTAGGAAGATGTAAAGAATTTTTTACAGAGTTGTAGAGTACATTAGATGGAGAAAGGTGTGATGTAGAATATAGGGTTGTATCAGTCATTACCTATGCCATAGAAGCTGTGAGAGCATGTCAACATGGATTTTGGTCTTGGATTACCAAGGACTCCATGAGGGCATGATTATATTTTTTTGGTAGTTGATAGGTTTTCAAAGATAGAACATTTCATTTCTTTCAAGAAGACTAATGATGTTGTTCATGTGGTAGAATTAATTTCGAAAGAAGTGGTGAGACTACATGATTTGCCAAAGAGTATAGTTTTAGATTGAGATACCAATTTTTTTGGGTATTTTTGGCATACCTTATGGAAGAAATTGAAGAAAAAGTTGAAGTTTAGTTCATCACATCATCCATAGATTGATGGATAGACAAAATTTGTATATCATGGTTTGCGATTTTTTTTTAGATGCTTGGTTGGAGACAAGACAAAAGGATGGGATCTGATTTTACCATAGGTAAAATTTGCATATAATAATTTTTTCAACAAGAGTACTGATAAATCAACATTCCTAATTGTATATGGGAGTAGTCTCATAAATTCTTGTGAATTGAGGCAATTAAATAAAGTAGAGATCAGTAGTATTAAAGAAAAAGAATTTCTTGAACATTTGAAGAACATGCATGAGGAGGCGAGAAACACGTTATAAAGATGAATATATAGTATAGAGATAAGGAAAATGTGAAAAGGAGGTATAAGGAATTTTGGATAAGAGATGAAGTCATGGTTCATTTGGGAAAGGAGCATTTTCCAGTGGGTAATTATAATAAGCTAAAAATGAAGAAGTTTGGACAATGCAAGATAGTGAAAAGACATGATTCTAGAAATGGCTATGAAGTAAAGTTTCCTACTAAATTGAATATTTTACTAGTATTTAAAATTTAAAATTTGATAGCATCTTATAAAGGAGCTGATGGAGATGAAATTACAAAAGTGTGGTGGAGTATTCTAGCAGCTAGTTCAACTACAAAGCAGATTGAGGAGATATTGGATAGTCATGTTGGCAAAAGTAAAAAGAACAAAACTTATGAAGAATTCCTGGTCAAATGAAAAGGTAGGCTAGTAGAGGATTCATCATGGCTAATAAGGGAGGAGTTTAACCATCTCAGTTTTCCTTTGAACACTTGAGACGTGATGTAGTCACTTCTCAAATTACCCCGGGTGTTTGATGTAGGAGCATCCCGAGTGTGAGGGCAATCTTGCATCACCCAAAAATATTTTAATTTTCAGCATTTTCTATTTTAATAAGGGCTAGTAGATAGGGGGTTACTATTTTTAGTAAGTTTTCCATGAGCTCAAAATGTCCTAATTTTAGAGGTGGATATTCATCATGGATATACCACCCTACCAACTGAGGCTCAATGTCATATGATGAGCATTCATGGATTTATTGTGGATTTTTGGTTTGTACTTTTGGTATATAAACTTTAGGCTCATGATTGGAGGCCTACCAAGATGAGGTTCAAAAACTTGATAGATGGGTGCTTCTGCATATTTGAGCCTATAGATCATGAGTTAGGGTTTCTAAAAAGTGGTTATAATAGCCAATTAGAGCAATAGTTCAAGAGTTATGGTCTTCCAAATTTGGGCTGATCAAAACACCCAAAATAAATGTCAAAAACGTATTTGGCCAACTTTATATATGTATTGTTAGGGTCTTTTAACCCTGGGTATTAAGTTTGAATGTCTAGAACCTTCCCAAGCGGCATATAATTGCATATTTAAGAAATGCCCGAACATTGTCTAGGATGGCTCTAAGTGATAGTTCAAAGCTTTGTCTTGCAGATTACTATAATGAAGGTGGCTATGTGGGTTAGCATATTGTAACTCTAAATTCTATAGTTCCACATTTGTGATGATAATAAGAAGCCCATATTTTGTTCTCACAATTGTTGTTGTTTCTTTGTTTTTGTTATGCATTTGAAGTATCAAGGGGAGCACCCTTCATCAAAATCACTTGGCCAATACATCAAATTATCAATAACTTAACTTATTCATACATCACTAACTCTCTATTTAGTATATGCAGATAAAAATAAATAAAACAATAGTAAATAAAATGCATCACAAAACAAAATTAAAAAATATATGACACCAAGATTTAACACGGAGCCCCAATTTGGAGAAAACAAGCAAGTAACATGCTACCACTTTTCACTCTTCTGAAGTGAGCTTGGTTAAGATCTAACCTTTTTATAAAATACACTATTAGGTGTGACATGGCTAGAAGATTTAATCACCCTATTTAGGTATGGCCTTGTTAGAGGACTTTGGATCATTCTATTAGAATGTCAACTTGATTAAAGAATTTTACTCTCACAATAGTTAGAAAGTAACAACTAGGTTTGATTTGTCAAGCTACAAATTACTTTGCAAATTCAAATCTCCATTCAGCTCAATTTTTGGTTTACTGACTATATTTCATTATTCTCTCCATCTCTAATTTTCTTGGAAACCCTTCAAGCAATCACACTTCACCAATCTTCTCACTTTTCCTCTGCTAGATTTTTCACAAAATTTCCAATAAAAAATGAATCAACCTTCATAAACATCCCTTATTCCTCCTTAAATAAGTAGATTTGATCATTTTCCTCTTAAACATCACTGTAGATCTTAGGGTTTGATAAGATTGATTGAATCAATCTATCATTTTGTCCTTCTTCTCCTTTCTTGAAATTTGAAGAAGTTTCTCTTTGATTCCTTACCTTTGATCACTTAGCACACTCAATTCATGCATTAAATATTCCAACTCATCAACCCTTATCATTTACACATTTTGACCAATCCAAAAATTCAACTATGTTGGACTCCAAACCCTATTCTTTACTAACTATTTAAATCTTGACACTTGGTCATCACTATGTTCTTCTACTTGCTCATTACTAGGCAATGTGGTCTCTATTATTCTATCTCACTCAACTTACACTAGCTCACTTAGTCTTCACTACACTTGGTTGCTACTACATTTTCTTCTTCATCTTGCTCAGCCATAACTAACACTTGGCTAATATTGTTTTCTCAACTATCTCTTAAGTTCCTTAATCTTCTGCTTTATTGACCTAGTAAACATGTCACTCGATCAAGCTTAGTGTTTTTCTCAACTTCTTCTCTTCTCATCTACACATAAACTCAATTGTCTTCTTCACTTCATATAATGATTAAAAAGCACATTATATTTTCAAAGACTAATTGATCAAGTGCCCATTGTAATTTCAAGATACTTGCTCCTCTTTCTAAATGATTCACTTGTTCATTTAGTTAACTCTCTTTTCAAATCCTCTTCATCCATCAACTAATATGACACTCTATATTGTTAGTAAATGTCTCACTAGCAAGGTTTCACATCAATGACAATAGAACAATTATTCTAATTATAGTTTTCAACAATCTCCCTCTTTTGTATTGATAGAAACACCTCTAGTTACCATGAAAATTGAAGAGAACCTCTCATGATTTGTCATTAACAACTCCCTCGATAGTCTATTAAAGATCTTTATGTTGGACTAATTGCCAATGTTTCCCTTTGGGATTCATGGCATGGCTTAATCGCCTCCTATGTTCTATAAGTCTAGTGGTTGTATCAGGCATTGATAGGTCAATCTTTTGGTGTAATGACAACTTTATCTTGTAACAAGTGGTATAATAGCTTGGTCATAGGTTCAAATCTCCTCGAGTAATGTTGAGGGGGGAATTGTTGGACTAACAACCAACATTCCCCTTCAAGATTCATGACATGGCTTAATCGCCTCCCATGTTCTATAAGTCTAGTGGTTGTATCAAGCATTGATGGGTCAATCTTTTGGTGAAACAACAACTCTAGCTTGTAACACTTCATTAATATCCTTAGTTTCATTTCTTATTCTCATCTTTGCACTCTCTTACACTTCTCTCTCTATGATACCAATTATATTACTAACTATATTGGCTCCCTCTTTATCTAATAACTTGTATGGAAAAATAATACATAATCTCCCTCTTTGACAACAATGCCAAAGAATTCATCCATTCACATACACAACATCCTCTTTATCATTGTCTAACTTCTATTACAATAATCACTTCCTCTTTCATTTTTAGTTCTAGCTTCATCTACTCATACCTTTGTCCATGGTTTTAGTACTTTAGGAAAATCCTTAAGTGTGACCTCCTGCATTAATGTGTAAGATATTTTGATCATGACATTTGATGTAATATCATATCTCCCCTTAGCTTTCTTTAGATAGGGAAATGACCCCTAACTTACCTCTTAGATGCTCAAATGCATCCTTTGGTAATGCATTAGTGAATATATATGCTATCGACTCCTTTGTGTTCACATATTCTAGTCTCACTTCTTTGTCTTGTACTAACTCTATCAAGTAATGATATTTGATTGCAATGTGCTTGGTCTTTGTATACATCATAGGATTATCAACTATTTTTATAACACATGTGTTATCACAATATATCACAAAAGGTTCAATAATCTCTTCCTTCATACCTTTCAATAATTGCTTGATTCACATAATATTTGAACAATTAACTACTGCAACAACATACTTAGCCTCTATTATGGATTGAGGAATATAGTTTTTCTTATTTCTTGTCCATGAAATCAATTTCTTTCCTATAAAGAAAACTCCTCCACTTGTACTCCTTCTATCATCAATGTTTACAACCCAATAAACATCTATATAAACTTTCAACTCAAATTTGTTAGTCTTCTTATACCATAATCCATATTCTTATCTTCCTTTCAAATATCTTAGTATCCTTTTCACAGCCACCATGTGATTCTCCTCAGGATTAGTAGAAAATATTGTAATAATACTAATTGCTAATGTAATGTCAGGTCTTCGATGAATAACATATTGTAATGTTCCAATCATTGATCTATATAATGTCTGATTTACTTTAATAGAATCATCATTCTTTGAAAGTTTGTGACCAATGACCATAGGTGTTGCAAATGGTCTTAAATCTTCCATTCCAAAAGTCTATAATAACTCCTTGATATACTTTGATCGTGTAATGTAAATACCTCTCTTCATCTAATAAACTTGCAAATTAACAAATAATTTAATCTCTCCAAACATTGACATTTCAAATTATTTCTTCATCTCATTAGCAAATAATTTTTACAAAAAATAATGTCCTCGAAATTTGATATCATCAACAAAGATTTCAGCTAGCAATATCTTATTCGTACATTCACTTTTCAAGTATAGATTGTTATTGTTATTAGTTCTTGAAAAGCCAATTTTCACCAAATAAGTGTGTAACCTTTCATACCATTCTCTATGGGATTTTTTCAAACCATATAATGCTTTGTGCTATTTTTTAATACCATGTTCCTCTTGTTAGGGTCAAAAAACTCTTTAGGTTGTTCAATTTAGACTTCTTTTAAGATTCTATTAAAAATTGCACATTCATTTGATGTACTTTGACTCCTTTGTAAGTAGCATATGCAAGCAAAGTCTTTACTCCTTCCAATCTTGTAACTGGGGAAAATGTCTCTCCATAGCTAACTCCTTCCTCTTGTACATATCCCTTACAAACCAGTCTTGCTTTGTTCCTTGTGATTTTTTTGTAGGAAAAGATTAAATATTTTTTGTAGAAAAAGATTGGAGATTTTTTTTGGCCATTAGACCTATAGGAGAGATTTTTTGTAGGAAAAGATTGGAGCTTATTGGTGCCAATAAAATATTAGCATCATTTTCATAAGGGCAAAAAACCCCCATATTGACTTTTGTTTCACCAAAATCAGACATCTAAGGTGAATTCTAGAGTCATTTGATTTTTGGAGGTGCGATGACGATGATTTAGGAAAAATAATAACAGAGGTGATTTTCAAATATTGATATCTCCCTCATACAAACTCCTTTTTGCAAGAATTTTTTTTTGTTTTGGGGTAGAATTTTGTGATCTACACATTGGTTTATGTGGTTTGAGATCTCTGTTCCTAAATTTTTTTATAACTCACAAATCTCGATTTTTGCCACTTAAAATGCTTAGTACGGGCTCATCTAGACTCCAAATTAGGTTCCATTTTTTTTGAAAATTCATATTTTTTTGTCTACTTTCTAGATCTATAATCATATTATAGATTATGTGGACATAAATACTACTTTCAAAAATAAGCCCTAAAGTGGCAACTGGCTACCAAGTGCCTAAATCATACATTGGGTGGGGGGGGGGGGGGGTGTGTGTTCTTTGATTCTTTGGGGGTTCATTGATTGATCTCATGGAGTCTTGTCAGATATCTCAGTCTAGTATTAGACCATAGTTGACAATAGGAACTATCACAAATGGAGTGTTTTGATACTTGATCATCTAAAAGACCATCATGAATTACTTCCTTATCTCTATTCATTGCCACCACAGTTTAATTGGACACATCTTGTGCACCTTCATCACCTTTTGTATAATAGTATGAGTAAGGAATCTTTTTCTCCTCTTAGAATGGAAAGTTTTCCTTATGATATTTGGATGTCTATTTGGGAAGAATATGGAGATCCATGTGTTCCTCCATTGCTAGAGGACATTCTACATCCAATCACTCCAGCTATGGTTTCTTCAACTCTAAATGTGATCACACCTCCAGATGTTATTGTTGCTCCTACGGATCCTATTTCAGCCACATATGTTTAAGATTCAGTGCAGTAGGACCCTTTATGTCTTCCTACTTTACCTTTATGTGATGACTTCCTTCCCACCATTGCAGGCCTATTCATGGAGTCTCACATTGAAGATGGGGGAGACATTATTAGTGATATTAATCTTCTCTTTATTGAGGTGAATACTTCATCTATTCCCATAGTGACAAATTCATGTACTTCAGCACAATAAGGTGCACTTTGTCTTCCAAGTGATGACTTCTTGCTAGACATTTCAGCTCTATTCATAGAGTCGCACACAATAGAATTGGGAGACTTCTTTGATGATATTCCACTTCTCTTTGATGAGGATGATCATTTTATAGTTGTTGTGAGGGATCACTTTGACCCTCATGTCCATTCTCTACATGATTAGTCTTCACAGGCTGATGTGATTGTGGATACTTATGTACAAAAATTGTTGGAGGTCTCTTTGTCATTTGAAGAGATTGTTGGTTCTTTGAAATAGGTTCTACATCAATCCTTACTAGATCTACAATTCTTCTTATCAATTTTGGAAGGAGCCATCATCAATATTGACACAAGGACACTTGAACAAGTTTCAGAGACACCGTTCATCATTAAGATTCTTTCCACACACAACAAAAGCATCTCACCAGTACCATTGCCATTTTTTCTTCCAAAAGGGAGGAACATCATTCAATGATCATGGATTAGCTTCTACATTGCAACATTTCTCACTAGTCAGAACCTTACATTTTGGGGGGGGGGGGCTACCTTGTCTCTTCTTCTCCTCTTTTATTGGGGGGGGGGGGGGAACTTTTTCCTCTTAAGGGGTTTTGTCCTTCTCATTTTCTCTTGTATATACTTGATGTATGTTTTAATGGGGGAGTCTTGATTACTCCATCCATCCATGCATCTAGTCTTTTCATCTCTCTTTTTGGGGGAGGGTTTTTTCCATGAGGTTTTCCCTTTTTCTCCTCTTTATGAAAGATTGCATTTCATTATGTACATGGGTACCTAACATGGCCTTGTAGCTAGGACCCATTATGCATTTCATCCTAGTTCTTATGAACTTAAGTGCATTCCCCTAAGTTTCACTTAAGGGGGGTGTTGATGTAAGTACATATTTACTATTTACACTTACTTAAGTTTACTTAGGTTAATGCATTATTTTAATATTTATTTATTAGTCACCTAGGAGTATGTGCACTCTTGTGAGTTGTCATGTTGACAACATAGGAGTTTGCACCTCTTTTATGCACATGGTGTCTACAACACAGGAGTTAGCACACTAATTAAGCACATGGTGTCTACAACATCTCCACTTGAGATACACCTTGTCATTCTTATCCTATCATCTAGAATGATGGATAAGACATGTGCTTAGTTGTCATGCTTATCTTATCTCCTAGTTCTCTCTAGAGACATTCTAGGTGCTTCTTAAGAGGCCTTTATATATAGGCACTCCTAATGTGTACATTCATCACATACAATATAGAGCAATGTATGACAACATACTCTGATATATTGATCATACTCTTTTTGGTCTATAGTTGGTTTGTGTTCGAGTTCTATGATCTTGGGTGAATCTTTCCATAAGAAAAATTCTTACATGGTATCAGAGATATACCAAATTATTACATGGTATCAGATCTATACCAAATTCCTGCAATTTCAAAAAATTGCTCCAATTTAGGCCTACAAGGGCTACAAGGAATTAGGCCTCCAAACTCATCTTTTCACACTTAACTAAGAAAAATGGCTTAATGAGGTGGGAAAATAACTTCATATCCTAATATTGTTTTGGAAGACCTTTGAGATTCACCTAGTCTTACTTCCCCAACCTGCCTATATAGTGGGATGCTGATTTTAAGGCTAAATTTAAGGGTTTGATCAAATCCCTTATCTAGGAATGTCACCAAGAGGTGTCCTTTGGCATAGGAATTCTCCACTCTCATATCCTTTTCCCCATCCACTTAGACTAAGGCATTCATTACACTCAGTCCCATTCAATGCTACTTCAAACTTTGTGATCCCTAATGATGCTCACTTGGCTTTCCTAGGGCATCATTGCAAAATGGCCAAACATGCTTCCTAAGGCCCAAGATATTTCATTATTATAGTACAAGTAGTCACCTCAAAAATTCCAAGGTACTATATGAATGGCACAATGTAAAGGTGAGTTATGGCCCTAGTTTCACAAACTGCTTGGTTCAGGACAACAACAATGCACAAACCAAAATATTACAAAACATAAATAAAACGAATTCGACAACTTATCTAATCACACAAAAAACTAATAAAAAACATCTACCAACACATGAATAAGTCCAAATATGGAACTTAATCCATCCAATACCCTCAAGAAGAAAAAATCCCTTATTGTGGTAAAATTTGTTAGAGTAAATAATTAATTAATTATTAATTATTTATTCTATTTACTTAAGCTTACTTAGGTAAATGCATTTATTTAATATTTTGTATTTAATGCATGTAGTGGTTAGTTGTTGACAACATGGGAGTTTGTTCCCTTCTAGCATGTTACACCTTTTGTGGATATGTGCTGGGTTGTCAAACTTATCTTCTACCACCTTCCAGCTTGTTCTACAAGCTTCCATGAGCTATTTATAAGCGGGCTCTCTCATTGTATTTTCATAAGGCAGTGTGCATATTGTAAATATATTTTCTTCTTGTGTTTTCATATATAGTCTCTCATGTCCATTTAGGGTTTTTCCCTTGCTCCATGTTCTTCCTCTCCTTGGCTTCTCTTTGACAGGTTTTCACATGCAGGTGATCTTGGGTGTCTTTGGAGTTGGTTTTCATCAACTCCAACAAAATTGACACTGAAATATGATTTCTCATTACACAAAATTCTTCCACAAGCCATCCAAACTTTGTGAAATGTTGAGGTAGGCCTTATATTGGTATATTAAAATTTAACCAACCTATTAGAGATGGTTACACAACCATTTGATCAAAGTTTTAATTTTTGCAACAAAAGTTGTCATGACAACTTTTGCAATTTTGCAAAATTGTCATTCAACTTTACAATTTTTGTCCTAATTAGGCCTAACTTGGTCCAAACCCCATGAAACTCTAGCAAGTGCCTAGATATTTCATGTATGAAATGAAAACATCATTCCATCCTTAGTTAACTAATCTAGCCCTCTAGATGCACAATTTCCATTCTTAGCAACAATGACAACAATTTGAACTTCACATAGAAACTTTGGATGACTAGGTAGTAATGAACACCCAATTATACCTACTAATGGTTAAGTCATACTGAAGGGATCTCTATCCCTCTTTATTGCACTAGTGGCTTGGCTAAGTCTAGTACAAGCCAAAACTCAACTAGGAACCCCGGGTTGTTAGATAGCCTTACCAAGGTGCTCCTGCACTAAACCATGTCTTGTTCTTCTATATTTGATCAATTTCCTCATTCATTACTTTAATAAAATATTCATTCTCTAATGCATCTTTCACTGATCTAAGCTCAAACTCACACAATGAACACATGTCCTTTTTCAACTTATTTCTTGTCATGATTCCTAAATCTTTGTCTCCAATAATTTAGTCTTTTGTATCATGTCTTCTCACATATTTTTCTAAAATTGGTTTATATCTTTCTTATCACTTGGTCCTTCTTGCTCATGTTCTTCAGGTATCTCTGGCTAGAATTCAACAATGTCTATCTAATATTTGGTTTCCTCTCTCTGACATTCAATTTTCTCTCTATGTGACTCAACTCCTATAGATTGATGCTTGACAACATGTTGATGCTTGGAAAATATTTTCTACTAAAACTTGGTAGTGCTTTGTTACTGACGCATGACAACCTCTTTGTCTACTTCATGTAATGTACTAGGTTCTCCTTCATAGATGTAGACAATTTTTTTGTAATATTTAGGTTCTTTCTTGTATTCCTTTTCATTCTTTTCTGCAAATTCATCAACTTTAACATTTACACTTTCTACAATTTTGTTAGTGTTAGAATTTGAATATTTATATGCCTTTCTTTTAGTGGAATATCATAGGAATATACCTTCATCACTCTTTGCATCAAGTTTTCCTTTCCTTACATCTTTCATTATCTAATATTTATTTCCAAACACTTTGAAATAATTGACATAATTAGGTGCATAGCCATACCAAATTTCATAAGGGGTTTGTTTGTACCTTTCTTAATGTGAACTTGATTTAGTGTATAAACAACAATATTTACTGCTTCTCTCCATTTCTTTTGTGAAACATTCTTTTCCATCTTTAGTGTACTTTCACAATCCATGATTGATATATTGCTTCTTTCAACTATTCCATTCTATGGTGGAGTTCTTGGTGAACTCATTTGTTTCTCAATTCCTTTGTCATCATAGAATATATTGAACTCATCTGATATGAATTTACCTCCTCTATCTGATCTCAAGAACTTCAAACTCTTAGCTATTTCCTTTTCAACTCTAGCTATATACAATTTAAACATTTGAAATGCATCAAAATTTTATTTAAGAAACACCATAGTCATCATTCTAGAGAAATCATCAACAAAAAAAAAAAAAAAACTTTTCACCATAATAGCTTTGCATTCCAATAGGACCACATACATTAGTATGAACCAACTCCAAAATATCATCAAAAGAATAATTCTTTCTCTTAAAATTAGACTTTTTCATTTTTCCCATTTGACATTGTTTACACATAACTTTATTAGGTTTTCTCAATATTGATAATCCTCTTGCTCTTATCATCTTAGTAATGTTTACCAAATAATGAAATTTCACATGACATTATTAGAAAGGCCAAGGTTGTTGTTGCACCAAAAGATTGACTTGACCTTTCTAACAATTGGTATCAAAGCTTGGTCACAGGTTCAAATCTTGCAGCCACAGCGAGTGATGCTAGGAAGGGAGTTGTTGGCAGTGGGCTAGCATCCTTCACAAGATTAAAGACATGGCTTAACCACCTCCTTTAGTTCTATGAGACTATTAGTTGTATCAACCATTGATAGGTTGATCTTTTGGTACAACAACAACTTTGGCTAGTCTAACAATAGCCTCTTATGCCATAACCAAAAATATTCAAATTGTGCAAATATAAAAGTATCTTCATATAGGTCTAGATAGAAAAAATTACCTCTTTTCTTCTCTCCACTTCCAATTAGTTGACCAATAACATCATAAATATTTTCCTTCCTATTTTAGAATTTAACTTGGTTGCCTAAAGTGTTCAATTGTGCCACACTCAACAAGTTATTAATGTTGGAAATATAGATGAAGTAACTGAGAGGGGAGGGGTGAATCAATTACCACAAAAATAGTTCCAAAAATACCTTAGATCTCTATAATATTTACTTACTGTTGATACTCGGTAAATAGTGTAGGAATACTGTAACTTGGCAAGTTAACTAATTACTGATCATCTAGCATTCCTAGTTATTATTATGCTTGCAAAGGTTAAAATAAATGAACACAAGAGACACCAGATTTAATGTGGAAACCCAATATGAGAAAACCACCAAGTAACTAGTCACCAATTTTCACTCTTCTGAAGTGAGCCCTGTTAGGAGCCAACCCTATTAAAGGTTACAATACACACTGTTAGGTGTGACCTTGTTAGAGGATTTAATCACCCTGTTAGGAGTGGCCTGGTTAGAGGTCTTTATAACAATTCAATTGAACTATCACCTTGTTAGAGGATTTACAAAATGGTTATTAAACCAACTCTGTTAAGAGATTCTAGATTCACTATTACAATGATTAGAAAGCAACAGTGAGGTGACTTGAATGATATGCAACTTATCTTTTGCTGATTATAGATCTCTGTTCTGCTTTACTAGATCCTTACTGATTGAATACAACTTTGCAACTCATCTAGGATATCTAATCCTTCATTAGAATTCGCTCAATATTCTCTTATTCCATCCTCATCCATATACTCACACACACACACACACACACATTAATTCACAACTTGAACATCTAAATATATACCTTTCAGATTATCAAGTTGGCTCAAATATAAGTTACAACAACTAAAAAAAATCATTATATCAGTCGGCTGCATGAAACAATTGAACTTAATACCAAAACAATAAAATCCTTCGCTGGTCAACCCAGCTTGGTAACCACTACTCCAGAATGGTTTTCTAGTGTTAACCAAGTGAGACTTGGTAAACATTGCAAACCCTGCAAAGATCCTTTAGAGACCGAGTGAACTCGATTAGCACTGACCTTCCTTTGCTGACTTTGTGAGCTTGGTAGAAGCTAACTCTCTGCCACATTTCCTTTGATAACTGAGTGAGCTCGGTAGACATTAACTTTTCTTTGTTAACCTTGGGAGCTCAGTTAACACTAAATTTTTGTTACAAAATTCTTTGATGCTCAAGTGAGCTTGGTAAACATTAACTTTTCTTTGTTAACCTTGGGAGCTTGGTTAATACTAAATTTCTATTACAAAATCCTTTGATGCTCAAGTGAGCTCGATAAATATTAACTTTTCTTTGTTAACCTTGGGAGCTCAATTAATACTAACTTTCTGTTACACAATCCTTTGATGCCCGAGTGGGCTTGATAAGAACTGACTTTACTGAGTAATGTTCAAGAACATTTGGTAGATACTATCAATTGTTTTGTTGATCATCTGAGCTCGGTAGACTCTGTCTGATGATTGATATGACATTTGTGTAACATCAAAGACAATACATAATTAACAATTGTATCCAACAATCTCCCTCTTTGACATTGATGGCAACACAACATGTCATAGTAGAATAAAATTTGAAAATAAGTTTAACAAGTCTTTTTCTGTCAGAACAACCTTTTATATTAGATAGCAAACTCTCCTTCTTTCAGTAATCTCCCTCTATGAAGGAATTCCATAGCAAACTTTTCTTCTCAAACAAAATTCAGAAAGATATGACAGTAAAACTCTCCCTCTTTGACAACACATGCCAAAGACATTACAACTTAAATGAATTTTAATGTACCTTTAGTACTGATTCATATGCAATATTTTCTAATTATGCTACATCAATTGATAGATCTTCAACTTGGTATGCATTGATGCATCACTAAAACTTCATTTTAGTGAACTTCAAATAGGGAAGTGACCCCTAACTTACCTCTTAGATACAAGAATGCATCCTTAGATAATGGCTTTGTGAATATGTCAGCAATTTGTTCCTTTATATGAACATATTCCAATCTGATCTCCTTATCTTGCACCAATTCTCTAACAAAATGATATTTTATTGCAATGTGCTTGGTTTTGAAATGCATCACTGGATTCTTAGATATGTTTATTGCACTTGTATTATCACAGAACATAACAACTAGTTCTTTGATTTCCACCTTCATGCCTTCCAACAACTGTTTAAACCAAACAATATTAGAATAGTTTACTGCTGCAGCAACATACTTTGCCTCTATTGTAGATTGGGATATACAATTCTGCTTTTTGCTTGTCCAAGAAACCAACCTCTTTTCAAGAAAGAATGCTCCTCCACTTGTACTTTTTCTATCATCAAAGTTTCGTGCCTAATCAGCATCAATAAACACTTTCAAATCTAGATTACCTCCAAATTTGTACCATAAACCATAATCTTCAATTCCTTTCAAATATCTCATTATTCTTTTGATTTCCATCATGTGATTTTCTCTTGGTTTTGCTGAAAATCTTGCTACAATACCAACTGCAAGGGCAATATTTGGCCTAGTATGAACTACATACTGCAACTTTCCAATTATAGATCTATACAATGTTTGATCTACTTCTTTTGATTCATCTTCTTTGGTAAGTTTTAATCTAGTACACATAGGAGTCCCAACTGGTTTACAATCTTCCATACCAAACTTTTTCAATATCTCCTTGATGTATTTTGATTGAGTGATGTAGATACCATTTTTATTTTGCGAAATTTGAAGACCAACAAAGAATTTGATCTCTTCAAACATAGACATTTCAAATTCTTTGTTCATTTGCTCTGAAAATTCTTTGCAAAGATCATCATTCCCTGTGAAAATAGTATCATCTACAAATATTTCTGCCAAAATAATCTTATTATCTAGTCCTTCCTTTATATACAAGCTAATGTTATCATTAGTTCTTTTAAAACCAATCTAATTAAGATAGTTATGCAATCTTTCATACCATGTTCTAGGGGCTTGTTTCGGACCATACAATGCCTTGTGTAATTTGTAGACCATGTTCTTCTTATCTAGATCAACAAAACCTTTAGGTTGTTCAATGTAAACCTTTTCATCCAGTATATGATTGAGGAATGCTGACTTGACATCCATCTAATAAACTTTGAATCCTTTGTGAGCAGCATATGCTAGTAAGGTTCTAACTCCTTCCAATCTTGCAACAAGAGCAAAAGTTTCTCCATAGTCTATTCCTTCTTCTTGAGCATATCCTTTGCATACTAGTCTAGCTTTGTTTCTTGATACCTTACCATCTTCATCCAACTTGTTTCTGAATGCCCACTTAGTTCCAATCACATTTTTATCTTTAGGCCTAGGTACAAGAGTCCATCTCTTATTTTTCTCTATCTGCTCTATTTCTTCATTCATAGCCTCAATCCAACTATCATTTCCCAATGCATCATTGATATTTCTAGGTTCAAAATCAACAAGTAAACAAGTACCTTTCAACTTACTTCTTGTCATGGTTCTTTCAGATTTGTCTCCAATGATCTGATTTGCTGAATGATGTTTCTTGACATATTTTGCTAATACAGGTTCCTTTCCTTTTGAATGAATTTCATTGTTATCCTCTTGCACTCAAGCTTCAGGTTTTGGCTGTTCTGACTTAGTAGATATTGGCTTGGGTCCTTCAGACTCGGTAGACACTTGTTCAATAGCATCAGAATGTAACTGGGGTTGCTATAGCTTGGTTTGAACTTCTTGTAACTCGGTTACTAATGACTCAGGAGTAGAAGATTCTTGATTGACTGGTACTATATCAGGTTCAGTGAAAACAAACCTTCTATAATCTTCTAGTTCCCTTTATCTTTCTTCTTCATTCCTTTCTACAAACTCATTAGCTTTTACATGTGCACTTTCTATGACTTTGTAAGTAGACAAGTTCAAACATCTATATGCTTTACTTTTGCAAGAGTATCCCAAAAATATTCCTTCATCACCTTTTACAAAAAATTTGCCTTTTCTAGATTCTTTCAAAATGTAACATTTACTTCCAAATACTTTTAGATAACTTACATTAGGTTTATAGCCATACCATAGCTCATAGGGAGTTTTGAATGAGTCCTTTTTAAGCTGTACTCGGTTCAAGGTATGAACTACAATGCTGATAGCTTCCTTCTAGTATTTGATAGCAATGTTCTTTTCAATCATTAAGGTTCTTGCACAATCTATGATAGATCTATTCCTCCTTTTAGCTATTCCATTTTGTTTAGGAGTTCCAGGGGCTGATACCTATCTTTTGATTCCTCTTTCAATGCAAAAGTTATTGAACTCATGTGAAATGAATTCTCCTCCTCTGTCTAACCTCAAGCATTTCAATCTTTTTCTTGTTTCCTTTTCTACTCTTGCCAAATACCATTTGAATTTCTCAAATTCTTCTGATTTGTTCCTTAGATACATGATAGCCATCATTCTTGAGTAATCATCAACAAAAAGAATAAAAAAATTTTCTCCAGTATAGCTTTCAATTCCAATGGGTCCACATGAATCACTATGCACAATTTCTAATATATCTTCAGGCTGATAGTTTTTACTTTTAAAACTAGTCTTTCCCATTTTACCAATCTGACAATTCTTGCATAGACCAATCTCAGGTTTTTTTATATTAGGAATGCCTCTTACTTTCTTGAATTTTCTTATCTTCACCAAGTTATCAAAATTGACATGACACAATATTTTATGCCATAACCAACTTTCTTCAACATGAGCAATAAAACATGAACATTCACCAAGTTTAAGATAAAATAAGTTACCTTTTATTTGAGTGCCTGATCCAATAAGTTTTCCTTTTCCATCCAACAGTCTTGCTTTTCCATGCATGAATTCTTCTTTGAATCCATTATTGAGTAGCTATGCCACACTTAAAAAATTATGCTTCAGTCCTTCTACCCAATAGGCATTATCACATATAAGTTCTTTGGTTAGAGAGATTCTTCCTCTTCCTTTTATACAGTAGGGTTCATTGTTACCAAATCTTACACTGCCACCATCATAGTCTTCAAAATATTCAAACTTAGTCTTATCACTAGTCATGTGATGAGAACAACCACTATCTATGATCCATGTATCATTTTTGCTCATATGAGAAATGAGTGCCATTTCCTCATCATTATCAGACTCATCTTTCACAACAATGTAGACAATTTCATCTTCTTCTTCATCATTAGAATCTTTAGCCATAAAACATGTTTTCTTACCTTTATCCTTGAATAATTTGAAGTCTTTCTTGCCATTGTACTTGTAACCTTTCTTCTCATCTTTTTTCTTCTTGTTTGGGCACCTAGTAGCAATATGACCAACTTCTTCACATGAAAAAAAGATTAGAGGAACTTTACCTTTATATTTTCCTCTGCCTCTAGAATATTTTCTTGCTAGTAGAGGTTCAATCACCTCAAGATCATTGTCTGAACTTTGGTTTGATTCATCTTCACTTCCTGACTGAGATTCTTTTTTCTTTTTAATTTTCTCCTTGAGTGAAAGCTTGGCTTCAAATGCTAATTCAATGTTTTTGGAAGCTGAAACATAGTTGTCAAAGTTGTCTAGTTCAAATGCAGTTAATATTCCAACTATAGCCTCTAGATTTATCTTGTGATTTGCTTCACATCTTCTTTCTTGAATTGTAGAAACTTTGATTGCATAAATGGGAAGTAGAGTTCTAAGAACTTTACTTATTACTATCTCCTCCTTAATATCTCATCTAGATGCTTTGATTGTACTGAAACATGCTTTGACTCTTTCAACATATTTTGCAATGTTTTCATCCTCTCTCATCCTCATCTGATCAAATTGTCCTCTCAGACTTTCTACTTTGGCTCTTCTTACATTATTATCTCCTCCATAAATTTCTTTTAGCTTTTCCCACATTTCAAAGGTAGATTTGTAGTCCTTGATGTCATCAAATTCTTCATAATTTAGAGCAGATGCTATATCTATCATCATAATGTTGTGGGTCTTCTTTTTAGCAATATCATTGACAAATAGTGTACCAGCTGGTTCTGCATATTGTTCATCAAGGTATTTTAGTCCTGTATCTCCAATAGAAGCTAGATGAAGTCTCATCAACCCTTGCCATGCTGAGAATTTGTCCCTGTTAAGTCTCGAAATTTCTCTCTTATAAGACATCCTGATCTTTGGCTTAGATCCTTGAAATCTTGTCCTGCAAGCACCAAAGGCTCTGATACCAATTGTTGGAAATATAGATTAAGTAACTAAGAGGGGAGGGGTGAATTAGTTACCACAAAAATAGTTCCAAAAATCCCTTGGATGTCTATAATATTTACTTACTATTGATACTCGGTAAATAGTGTAGGAATATTGTAACTCTACAGGTTAACTAATTACTGATCATCTAGCATTCATAGTTATTATTATGCTTGTAAAGGTTAAAATAAATGAACACAAGAGACACCAGATTTAACATGGAAACCCAATATGGGAAAAACCATCAAGTAACTAGTCACCAATTTTCACTCTTCTGAAGTGAGCCCTGTTAGGAGCCAACCCTGTTAAAGGTTACAATACACACTGTTAGGTGTGACCTTGTTAGAGGATTTCATCACCCTGTTAGGAGTGACCTAGTTAGAGGTCTTTAGAAAATTTCAACTGAACTGTCACTTTGTTAGAGGATTTGCAAAATGACTGTTAAACCAACTCTGTTAAGAGATTCTAGATTCACTGTTACAATGATTAGAAAGCAACAATGAGGTGACCTGAATGATATGCAACTTATCTTTTGCTGATTATAGATCTCTATTTTTCTTTACTAGATCCTTACTGATTGAATACAACTTTGTAGCTCCTCCAAGATATCTAATCCTTCATTAGAATTTTCTCAATATTCACTTATTCCATCCTCATCCATATACACACACACACACACACATTAATTCACAACCTGAACATCTAAATATATACCCTTTAGATTATCAAGTTGGCTCAAATATAAGTTACAACAACTAAAAAAAATCATTGCATCAGTCAGCTGCATGAAACAATTGAACTTAATACCAAAACAATAAAATCCTTCGCTAGCCAACCCAGCTCGGTGACCACTACTCCAGAATGGTTTTCTAGTGTTAACCAAGTGAGGCTCAGTAAAAACTGCAAACCCTACAAAAATCCTTTGGAGACCGAGTGAACTCGGTTAGCATTGACCTTCCTTTGTTGACCTTGTGAGCTTGGTAGAAGCTAACTCTCTGCCACATTTCCTTTGATAACCGAGTGAGCTCGGTAGACATTAACTTTTCTTTGTTAACCTTGGGAGCTCGGTTAACACTAACTTTTTGTTACAAAATCCTTTGATGCCCAAGTGAGCTCGGTAAACATTAACTTTTCTTTGTTAACCTTGGGAGCTCAATTAATACTAACTTTCTATTACAAAATCCTTTGATGCCCGAGTGAGCTCGGTAAATATTAACTTTTCTTTGTTAACCTTGGGAGCTCAGTTAATACTTACTTTCTATTACAAAATCCTTTGATGCCTGAGTGGGCTCGATAAGAACTGACTTTATTGAGTAATGTTCAAGAATGTTCGGTAGACATTGTAAATTGCTTTGTTGGTCATCTGAGCTTGGTAGACTCTGTCTGATGACTGATATGACATTTGTGTAGCATCAAAGACAATACACAATTAATAATTGTATCCAACAATTAAACCATCAACCCAATATGCAATGTCACACTTTATCTTGTTATTTAATATAATTGATCCTTTACCTTTCACATAACATGGTGCATCATTTCCAAACTTAACACTACTCTCATTATAATATTCTAGCTTTTCAAACTTACTTGTATCACCTGTCATATAATGTGAGCAACCACTATCAAAAATCCATCTGTCATTCTTATTCACATGTGAAATTAAAATAATTTTCTCATCTTGATCAGATTCATTTTCCATTGCAACGTAAACAAATTCTCCATCATTTTCAACAGTATCACTATCATAACCATCTTCTTCAATAGTGTAATAATATTTTTTATCTTTTACTTTGTAGTATTTGTTACCTTAGGTATCTCTATTGTCTCTTCTTCCTTAGTACTTTTTATCTTTCCTTTCTTCCTTCTCATCTCTGTTAGGACATCTTTCAGCAATATGACCAACCTTTTTATATGTGAAACAAATAATAGGAAGTTTACCTTTTTATTTACCTTTTCCTCTTGGTAGCCTTGCCAACAATGCTTCAAGATCATTATCTAATTTACTATCACTATCCACATGCTTATTCTTTTTTTTTTCTTTTAGGTCCTTCAAGGGTTAGTTGAGAAATTAAAGCAAACTGAATAGTACAAGGTGTATAGTTATCAAAATTTGACAATTCAAATGCAGCGAGTCTACCATATAGACTATCCAAGGTTATATCTTTACCAGGTGTACATATTAGTTCCTAAATTATAGATAATCTAATTGCATAAACAAGAAGTAAAGTCCTCAATACCTTTCTTATCATAGTATCATTAGATATGTTTCCTCTAACTCCTCTAATTACATTCAAAACCTCCTTGATTTGGCTACAATATTATGCAACAATATCTTCTTCTTTCATTCTCATATCATCAAACTTGCCTCTCAAACTTTTTAGTTTAGCCCTTAATAAATTTTTGTCTACTCCATGGATTTGCGGCAACTTATCCCACACTTTCTTTATAATAGTACAACCCTTTACATCATCAAATACAAAATAACTTAGGGAAGATGACATATCTATCATCACTTTATTGTGTTCTTTCTTCTCTAGTGCAGGGGCAACTTAAGGTCTTTTTGGAAGATCTTTACAAATTTTTTCTTGTAGGGGGTTCTAGCCAACCACCAAGGTAATAATGAATAGTCATAAAGTCCCAAGGTTTATTTGGTGTGTGTGTTGAGGTAAGGGTGTTTAGAGTCTTGTGATTTGTGTGTTCAATTAGGCTTTAGTGTCAAAGTCCTAGGAAAATCAATAAAAGGGTCAAAGTTTGACCAAGACTTCAAAATAAAGTTGCACTTATTTTTTTGATGTTTTAAAGTGTTTTGGAATCCTAGGAGTTTATTTTGGATCAAGATATGCAAGTTAGGATAGGGAATTCAAATGAGAAAAAGTTGTAAAAGTTACTCATGACTATATTTCCTAAGAACTAGGAAATAAATTCAATGAGGTTCTAAATCTGACCCAAGGGTCCAAACATGTTGGAATAGGATATATAAGGTTAGAAAAACCCTAACCTAAAAGTTGGAAGTGATATTGTACAGACTAAGTTCTGGAAAGAAGAAGAATGGATTGTGTTTGTAATAGAGCTTTTTGTAGTCATTGAATGGATTGAAAGGATTGAACTAATGCATTGATAATTTAATTTGTGTTATGTACTTACTTTGTGTGGCATTGGTTTAGTTTTTAAGTATGATTGATTAACATTTTGTAATTTTCTTGTATTTCACTAGTTCACTGCCTGGTTTAGAGCCAATTTTGTAAATATGTACCCCACTTGAATTCATGTCGTTGAACTTCCATGGAATCTTGGAATCAAGTAGGGGACCTTGTATATATTGTAAATATGGACTGTGAAGTCTTTTTTTTTTTTCTAGAGATAGTCCTATGTAAATAGGGGTTTGGTGACAGTCCTATGTACAACATCTTGGAAGTCTAAAACCAATAAAATATTGAAGCCTAGGAAGACCCTAGTAAGAATCCATAAACAAATAGGGAATATATTTGGAGGAATTAAAAGTTATTACAAGAATACTAAATTTGGGAGGCCTAATTGGGGCCAAAAGGCTATAAGGCCTAAAATATAAAAAAACCTAGAACTTGATGGAAAACCAAAAGAAGAATCCATCCAAATGGACCAAAATGGATTGAAGACAATCACGAAATAGTAAGGACACCTATTCCTATCCATAAGAAAATTTTGGGAGAAAAGTGGCTAAATTGAGTCCATGAGAGCATATATGGATTTTGAAGCATAGTCAAGTGTTTGAATTTGGTGGTGAGTTTTATAAAGTGACATGGATCCTAGAAGTGATCTCTGAGTAGGGTAGTGAGGAATTCCATAGTAAGACCAAAGAATATGTCTTAGGAAGGTAAAGAGAGCTCTTGAGAGTTAGTACTCCCTACCATTCTCCTTCATTTGTTTTAACAATCATGGGTCTAGGTACTTAATATATTCATTGTCTAAGTAATATAGTGTAGAATCTTAAACTCTGGATAGACACAACCTCATTAGTCATTTCCATGTTGAGAAGTTCTCTTTATGTAGCTTAGGTACTATTGGAAATACAATGGGAAAAGTAAACTCTTGGGGGGGGGGGTGATGTGAATCAACACTTAAAGCTTCAACCTTAAAATCATTCACCACACATCCATCTCACAATCTATGCATGTAAACTCAAATACCAAATTAAGAATATACATCCATAGTATGAAAGTAAATATCATTCAACACATGTATGACACAAGATACTTGGTTACCCAGAAACCCTCCTCGAAGAAGGTAAAATTGGGGTGGGGATGACACCCACAAATCTCCATTGTTGTAGTAATAAAGTGTATCCAATGAAGGTTACAATGTTTGATAATGAAATTTGATCTACCCTATGAAAGGTCTACCCTATAAAAGTCTTAGAAGACTATTAGATCTTACCTTGTTAAAGGATTTCAACACCCTATTAGAAGTGTGCCTGGTAAAAGGACTTTAATATACAATGGAGTAAGCACCCTGTTAAAGGATTTACAATAGCCTATCAAGACTACTCTGTTAAGAGATTTAATTAATTCACTTGCTAGAATGTCTTAGCAATGATCCTGTGGTTAGCACTCTACTACTAGATAGCATATCACCTCTTTTTTGATGTGTACTTGATCCTCACTGGTTAGATGTATATCTAACATCTTCTAATTCCTTTCCTTTATTCTGCTCTAATTGATTCTACAATGTATCTCAATTCACAACTTCTTAGTCACCATGAATGCTCTGTTTGCACATGTAAACTTCTCTCTCTTTCTCCTTCTTCATTCATAAAATGTTTAGGGCTTGTCCTCCTTAAGAAGACCTAGGTGACTTAGGGTTAGGTATGAATCAATGATTGTGATTCACCTATATTTCTACTTAATCTTTCCCTTTTTTTGGTTGGCTACATGTATTTCATAGGGATTCACAATAAAGATTTGTCCTTATCATCTAAGATCACAAAAAAATCCTTAAGTCAGCTCCAAAATGGTTTACATAGTAGTTTGTGCCATTACAAATAACTATGTCAAAATTGTATTACTTGGCACTTAAAGTTCCTGATGCTTGACATCAACTGCAACTTCAATGTTGTAACTTAGCCTCTAAATGTCTTATTGAAAACTTGACATTTGAATGACTCGATGCTTACTATCTACTCAACACTTGAGTGACTTGACACTTAGTAGTTACTTGGCACATATTGTATATCTCTCACTCAACATATACTATCTAACAACTTATGCTCGACATATATTACTTGTTCGAAATGAACTAAGTAAATGACGTAAGTATATTTTCACTCATATGTCAAAACCAATATGAGATTAACAATCTCCCCCTTTGAAATGAGTGGAAAAATACTTGGTCATGCATGAATAACCTTAGCCTTTCAAGCATAACTTAGATAATATCCATTTACATACAAAATTTCAAAAGTTTAAATTTTTTACAAAACTTATGACTCATCAGTCAAAACTTAAAATTTAATAACTCCTCTTGAGTTGATTATTCTATTCTGATTTTGAAACTAAATACTCCTTCTGAGTAGATTTTTCATATGTTGACACTATCTCTATTTGATCTCTTCTTTGTACACATTCTCCCCTTTCTTCATTCTCTCCATTCATTTATTTCCCCCCTTTTTGACACTTATGCCATGGGTTGTACATGCATAGTGTGTTTATTCAAGAAAGGTTTATGGACCTCAAGTATTATCTTCAGTACTACATCCAAGATATCACAAGCTACCTACAATGATTTGATTTGGATGGCTAACTTGACAACAAGATGAACTAAGCCTTCAAGTGTAGAAAGATGGGGATCTTTCTATATTAATGTCTTTGAAAAGGCTAGCTCCTTGTGAAGTATCCATGTGAGGGGTCAACATGGATTATATGTTGATCAATATAGCTTGAATATTTGCATCTTTAGCATGCAAAGCTACCAATTGACCTTAGGAATTCATCAAATTCTTGAAGTGCTTTTGACTCTAAGTTGGAGAATTTGGTAGAGTAGTACCTATTAGGTTCATATCTGCCTCTAGATTTGCAATATGGTATTGTACTTCTTGTGTGAATAGAGTTGTATCACACAACTTGGTGTAAAGTGAGAAAATATTATCTAAGACTTTCTTTACAGTGTCAATCTTGGTTGCTAACTCAACCTAACTAAGTGCAATAGCACTTGATATCTTTTTATTGACTTTTCCTTGAAATTTTCTCTTAGAAAATTTAAGTAATTTAATATTACAATCTTGGTCTACATCATTGATCTATTCTATAATGTTTACCAACTACTCCATGATAGACTTATCTTCTTCAGGTGCTAGTAGGTTGAATGCATCAAGAAATATGTCCTTGATGTCTTGCAATGCTTTCTTCTTCTTATTCTCCCTTCTGAGTAGTTCTTGATGCTTTTTCTTTGTAAGTGCATCATTTAGTATGCTCATTTGTTCAATAGTGATTATTGTAAGCCCAAACTTTGGAAAAACAATAATTTCATCCAAGTTTACATCACCAAATGATGTAACATCATCTACCTTGGATGTACTAGGACTAGGCCATGATGACTGTAGTAGTGTAGCTTCTACACTAGGTCTGTGAAGTGCTTGACTTGGAGGAGTAGCAGTTTTTGGCAAAGTAACTAGTATTTGTATTTCTAATTTCTCCTCTAGCTTTGTGGAAAAGTATATCTCTTCAGTCCTCTCCTCTTCTTGCCTTGTAATTTCAATTACACCTTGAACTTGTGTTCCAATTTTTGTATCTGTAGCAACTTCTAGTACTAACACAATGTGCACCAATTTGCTGATGTTAGTTATCGATGTCTCTTTTCTTTGATATACAACAATGGGTAATGTAGGTTGTTTCATAGTAAATTGAGATGTTTTTTATATGTCTTGTGCTTCCACCTTTGCAAATGTCTTCTCTACCTTCTTAAGTTCATCCACACTCACCAATGCATGATGACTACATAGTTGTGCCTTGGTGGTAGTTTCTAGCAATATATTCTTCATGTCATCCTTTGTTAGGGGATTGATGTTTTGAGACACATTGTTAGAAACATCCTTGATTTGTATGATCTTAGTATCTAATTTTGTCACATGTTGTGGACTAGCATTTGACATCTATATATCTAGAGTATACTCTATTCCATTTTCTACTCATCTTTAGCTATTGATTATGTATTTGCATTTTTTTTAGTGCCTTCTACATGTGCATCTTTCTCAATATCAACTATACTAACCTTAGTTACTTGTTGTTCAACTTTCTACCTCAATAGGCATGTGCTCAATTGCCTTGGGTAATGTCAACCCATCAATTACTTTCCATGCTTGGGTACTCTATTGAAGAACATCTTCATATTTATTCTATAAAATATTGAATGTTTAGTACTTTGGAGAAAATCTTCATGCATACTTCTTGATGGCCTTTGTCATGTCAAATTTATCTAAATCTAGCATCACTCTTGCAATTGTAGTTTCTCTTATATTTCTCTCTATTGTGAGACTATATTTCCATCTTTTCTCAACTCTATCATATAAGTTCCTTGGTAGAGAGTTTCCAATCTCAATTGGAGTCATCTTAGATCTTTCCATCATGGCATATACTGACTCTTCTACCTTATCCTTCTAGCTTTCCAAGCTTATTAGATTCAATATGTGAAAATTCACTTAAATCTTCATTAGTCTTTATATTTTCACATAGATTATCCAAATTAGAAGAAGGATTTTATCTTACCACTTTGAATTGGCTATGATCACCAAATTTTGTCCTCTCCTCTCCTCATTTGACTAGAGAAATGTACTTTCTCCTTTGTCTCTTCTCAAACTCATCACCTTGTATAGATTTCCTAGCCTTCTTCTCTTTTGAATTTGCCACCTCTTGAGCTTTCTTAGTAGTAGCTCTTATGCTGTTTCTAGTAGTTGGAACTATAGGCTCAAGTTTTACAACCTTCTTTAGTTTATTAACTATTGGAGTTGTAGCTTTCCTCTTCTTCTTCTTTTTGGCTATAGGTGCTTCACTAGCTTCTTCTCCCTTGATACCTTCTTCAAGCTCGACTTCCTCTCCACCTTGATCTTTCCCTTGACCTTGGGTTAGGGCCAATGGTGATTGAGAAAGAACATCTTCTTCTTCTTCATCTTTATTGTCTTCCTCTTCTTCATCTTCCTCTGCTCCTTCACCAAATTTTTCTTTAAGCTTCTTAACTATTTTTTTCTTCTTTCAAAATACTATTGTTGTCTTCAAGTCCATAGTTATTTTTGACTTTGCAACATCATAATTACCAAAGGAAATAGCCTTTTTATCTACTTCTTCTACAAGAAAAGCTGTAATTGCTACAGATGCCTCATCCACATTAACCTCATATCCTATAGTTCTTAACCATCTTATCCTTGGAACTGCAACCTATATATATGTGAAATCAATATCAACTAGAAAGAAAACATCATTAAAAGGTTTCTCAACTAGTGACACTAGAATCCTATGTCTTTTTTTTTATTGACTTCTTAAAGTCCTCTAAGTAACTAGTCATAATAGACTCAAAACTCTCTCCCATTCACTTATTGAATTCACCTTTTTATACTACAATAGATCTGTTGGTCTTCTATGTAAGTGTACCAAAGGAAGGAAATGTGTTTTGCACATAGAAAAATATACATACAAATATTGATCCAAACTTGCATTCTGCACTCTTCGTTTTCCTTATGGCTCCCAAGTCTATTGCAACTATAGCTCGACAAGGTCATAAGGATGATCCTTCTTCACTATTTTATATCCTACATCAATAACAATATAAGGTACACTGTTCAACCTACTTGATTGAAATAATTTGTGTGAAATAATCCTTACTACAAAAGAAATAAGGGGATCTGTGATGGTGTCAATTATCATTCCTCTTTTTCCACATTACCCCTATGCTTTTCTTAATGAGGCTTTTACTTCACTTCTCATGGTTTTGGGTCTGTCTAGGGTCGGGTACCCTATTACCCTCTGCACAATCTTCTTGGTAATATTTATTAGTCCATTTCCTAACCATACATAATTGTACAAATTCCACTAAGAACAATCTTAATCCATTCTATCTTAAAAATGTTTCAAAAATCTAGGGCATGGGTTAACCCTTTTCTTTCTACAAACTTGTATTCCTCCTTTAGTATACCATTCTCACATAGTTTTCCATATAGATATTTGATTTCCATGTATCCTATGCTACTCACCTTGCATGTGTAACAACATCTCACATCTTGAATCATTAAGACTTGTGGTGGTATCATGGATAACATACCAGGTGGGTTTTGTTTATAAGAAATGTTAGGAATTGCCTTGAAATTAAATTATCTAATCTTATTACTGATTAATTAAGCATTTAAAACTTCCTTTCCCTCTTTGACCTTAGTAGCATAAGAACTAGACACCATATTTAATACCTAGGGTTTGCACAAATTCAAATAGTGTAGCTCAGAACACTAAAAATACCTTTACAAATCTAATGAATGCAGTCAAACAGTGGTTAAATTCACTCTGCAAATTCTTGGAATGATCTCTTCAATTTACATTTATCTCTTCATGCTCTCTATAATTTTGAATGATGTCAAATGAGTTAAAAATTGATCATATAGACCTTAAAAATTTTCAATTAATGCTCAGTTCTTACACAAGTACAAGCGCAGCCCCTATAGTAATTCTAACTCACTCAACTTCCATGTAGTTTTCTTTGAGCTTAGAAACCACTACAAATTTGGTCAGCACTATCAATTATGATAGCTCGACATTAAGTAGATTTCACTTGACAGCTTAAGTGAAACTTTTCATGTTTGATAGGAACAGGAAAATTGATAAAGCTTAAATATTTCTTCTAGATTCTAAACAACACTTTGCATCTTTCTTTATGAAAATATAATCTTTTCAGAACTAAATCCTTGAAATTGATGTATAGTATATCTTTTAAATATCATTCCCACACATACCTCTTGATTATTTAATTGGAGGTGGTGTGATCCCATCTGAACTTGATGTGCTGCAATCTTCCTTTTTCTTCCATGTCTTGTTCATTTCATCTCTGAAATTCTCAACATTTTCCTTTCCTTTTCCTTTGTTGAATTGACTGTTGGGTGCCTTTGACCTTGTTGGACAATTCCTTCTTATGTGACTAGTCTTCAAACAACTAAAACATGCAGTTTGACTCAACCATCTTTGGTAGTCAATTTTGAAATGTATCCTTATGCAATTTTCAGCAACATGTCCATATTCTTGACTATAGTGACAACTATACTAGTATTATAATCCCAATTATAAGAGTTTCCATTGTGCTTTACCTTTGTCTACATATTTGATGACCATTTGGACTTGGATATGCATTCATATTCTCTATGTCCATACTTTTAACATTTATAGAAGTATCCTTCAAATATTTGTGTGCTTATGGTCTTGGTTCTACATTCATGTGCCTAATGTCGTTGTTTATTGTATTTTTGTAGTGACCCATTAGCTTTTTCTTAGGATTTTGATTTGTAGTCTTTCTCCTACAAACATTGGCCGTATGTCTAATCTTACCACAATAATGATAAGTAGGTTTTGAGTTCTTACCATTAACATTCCTTTGTTCACCACTTTTAGATGATTCTCCTTCTTTAGTACTAGTGTAACCTAATCCATTAGTATCACTGTTGGATCTAGGAGATCTCATCAATTGCTCAAAATACTTGATGGCTTAACTAGGTTTGTTAAAACTTTCAACAAATTATTTTTCTCTCTTTAGATCATTTCTCATTTTTTCATTCTACAACTTTAGTGTTGTGATCTCAATATCTTTTCCATTCAATTCATGATTTGCAATCATCATTTGATTCAATGTTTTCAATTGCATGTGAGTAATCCTATTTACCTTTGATGTATTTTCTTCCAGTATGTTGGTCAGTATCCTTTTGTCAACTTCAATCATGAATTTATCTTTTTTAGCTTTCTTCTTCTGCTCAATCACCTCACATAGAAATATTGATTGGACTTTTTATTCTATCTTGGAATTTTTGGCCTCTTTAGTTAGGGCTCCATTATTTTCCAT
This sequence comes from Cupressus sempervirens, assembly GCA_028749045.1. Taxonomy (NCBI): domain Eukaryota; kingdom Viridiplantae; phylum Streptophyta; class Pinopsida; order Cupressales; family Cupressaceae; genus Cupressus; species Cupressus sempervirens. The sequence continues at coordinate 783,078,061 of CM053793.1, read as the reverse complement.
TAGATCTGTGCATCAAATTCACTTGTGTTTCCATCTGCAAATAATTTAGTAGTATCAATATATTGGTAATGTGTGTCATTCTCTTTAATAATTATATCTTTCCTTCTTTTCAATGATTTCTTTAACTCATCTCTTTCTTCATTAAGATGATGTAGGGAAAGTTGTATTTCAATCTTATAGTTCTCAATAGTCTTTCCCAATTTGTAGACTTCCATCTCCAAGATCTTTCCTCAAAGCTAAAAAGCTTTCCTTTTTCCAGAGAACAAGGCTCTAATACCAATTATTGGAAATAAAATGGGAAAAGTAAACTCTAGGGGGGGGGGGGGGGGGTGGGGTGTGAATCAACACTTAAAACTTCAACCTTAAAATCATTCACCACACATTCATCTATACTTATTCAGATTATAAGTATCAACTAAGCGTATTGTATAGTTAACAAAGTTAACGAAGCATTTCAGACTCTACTAAGTTCTACAATTGCTACCAAATTCAAGGGACAATTTTTAGTTTGTGCCAAGCAGTTTCTACCATGATGATGATCAATAGTGTAAATCGAGCGTCATAAAGTTTATTGAGTTCCTTAGTACAAATCAAGTTGTGCAATGCTTATTGAGTTTGTAGTTACAATGATGTGAATCCAGTGTTGACCAAGCCACTCAGAGATAATCAAGTGACTCAATTTATACCGAGCTCATTGTGATAGCATTGACTAAGCTATGCAGTATGAATCAAGTGATATAGTTTATATGCCAAATTTCATAGTATTCATTGAGCCGCCAGTGCAGATAGAGTTCAAACTACTTGGAAGTGATCAATATGGATCGAGCTTCTACATCTATCGAATTCATGATGATGCCAAGCATTGATAGTAGATACTGAGTATCATAACCTCACCAAGCTAGTCTACAGAACCCAAGTTCCTATAGTTGAGCCAACTTTGTGCATTTTTGTGTAAACTTGTATTGTAGTCAACTTTGTTTATTTGTAAATTGGATTGGTATATATGTAATGTATTATATCACATCCAAGAAGATATATATATATATATATATATATATATATATATATATATATATATATATATATATATATATATTAGAGAAGAGAAGAAGTGTGAAATACAAGGCTACATTAGTATAAGGAACAAAAAAGATTTATCTATCATAGGAAGGTGATCATTACACTCAAAGGAATCTCATTTAGCAAACCAAGTTGTAGATAAGAAATTAGGTACTGTTTCATCCTAATAAGTGGATCAGTTAAATCCTTTCACAAGGTAGACTTAACAGTCTTTTGTAAATCTCTTTACTAAGTGCATACTTCATTGTATGTTTGTAAATCCTTTTGCAAGGTGGACCTAGTAGTCCTTATTGCTCCTAACAGGGCAGATCATCAGACGTGACCATTATAAGCCTTAATAGGCCAACTTTATACTACAGTACTAAAGCTTGTGAGTATCATCTCCACTCTAGTTTTACTTTCTATTTGGAAGGTTTTTGGGTCATGATATTATGTGTCAAAGGTGTTGTCAATGTTTTAATACTTTCAATTATTCATGCATGCAATTAGATCTGAATACACATGAAGGATTAATTGGTAATTAAGAATTAAGTTTTATTGGTTACTGATTCACCCCTCCCCTCTCAATAACTTAGCCTATCATATATATTTCCAACAGGATGACACCCACAAATCCCAACTGCTACAGTAGTAAAATGTATCTAATGAAGGTTACAATGTTTGATCATGACATGATCTACCTTGTGAAAGGTCTACCCTACTAAAGGTTTACAAGACTATTAGATCTTAAATTGTTAAAGGATTTCAATACCCTATTAGAAGTGTGCCTGGTAAAATGACTTTAACTTACAATAAAGTAAGTACACTATTAAAGGATTTACAATAGCTTGTTAAGACTACTATGTTAAGACATTTAACTAATTTAGTTGTTATAATATCTTAGAAATGATCTTGCAGTTAACACTCTACTGCTAGATAACATATCACCTCTTTTTTGATGTGTATTTGATCCTCACTGATCAAATGCATCCCTACTATCTTCTAATTCCTTTCCTCTGTTCTCATCTAACTAATTCTACAATATATCTCAATTCGTAACTCCTTAGTCACCATGAATGCTATATTTGTGCATGCAAATTTCTCTCTTTTCTCCTTCTTCATTCATAAAAAGTTTAGGGTTTTTCCTCCTTAAGAAGAACTAGGTGACTTATGATCAGGTATGAATCAATTATTGTGATTCACTTATATTGCTACTTAATCCTTCCATTTTTCTAATTAGATGCATGTACTGCATAGGGATTCATAATAAAGATTCATCCTTATCATCTAATATCACAAAAAAATCCTTAAGTCAACTCCAAAATGGTTTACATAGTAGTTTATGCCATTACAAACAACTATGTCAAAATTATATTACTCGACACTTGAATTTCTTGATGCTCAACATCAACTGCAACTTCAATGATGTAACTTGACCTCTAAATGACTCAACATCCATTGATCACTCAATATTTGAATGAGTCGACACTTAATATTTTCTTGACACTTAAGTGAATCAAAAATTACTAGTTACTCAACACATACTATATATCTCTTGCTTAATATATACTATCTGATAACTTATGCTTGACATGTGTTACTTGTTTGGCATGAACTAAGTAAATTTAAGTATATTGTCACTCATATGTCAAAACCAATCTAAGATTAACACGGTACCTCTCTTTCATACATCTTGATCTTCAACTTAAGTCCCTTCAAGATTTCCTTACAAGCACTAAAAGTCTGATACCAATTGTTAGAATATTCAAAATAATTTGTGTGTGTGTGGGGGGGGGGCGCGTGAGGAGTGAAAAATTTATCCTTAGGTCTAGATGTACCAATTCATATTTTGACAACTTTAAATTAATTATTTTAAATAATAAAATGACTCAGCCAATATTTCAATTTATCAACAACTTAACTTGTTCATACATCTATAGCTCCCTATTCAGTATATGCTCACTAACAAAAATAAAACAATAGTAAATAAAATGCATCACAAAACAAAATTCACACATATATGACACCATAATTTAATGTGGAAACCCAATTTGGAAAAAACCACCAAGTAACATGCTACCACTTTTCACTCTTCTAAAGTGAGCTCAATTCAGACTTAACCCTATTAAAGGTTAGAAAACACACCATTAGGTGTGACCTAGTTAAAGGATTTAATGACCTTGTTATGAGTGGCCTAGTTAGAGTACTTTGGATAATTCCATTATAATATCACCTTGATTAAAGGATTAAAAAATGATTGTTAGGTGAACCTTGATTAAAGGATTGACAAATGATTATTAGGTCAACCATGAATAAAGGATTTTACTATCACAATTGTTAGAAAGTAATAACTAGGTTCAATCTATTAAGTTACAGCTCACTTTATTAATTTAGATCTCCATTTGACTCAATTTTTGATTTATTGACTAGAATTCATTATACTCTCCATCTCTGATATTCTTGGAAACCCTTCAAGCAATCACACTTAACCAATCTTCTCATTTTTTCTCTAGTACTCTATTCTACATAGCTCCTCCACAAAATCACCAATCAATAAAAAACCAACCTTGATAAACATCCCTTATGCCTCCTTAAATATGTAGCTTTGATATTTTTCTACTTAAAAATCACCATAGATATTAGGGTTTGATTAGATTCATTTAATCTATCTATCATTTTGTCCTCCTTCTCATTTCTTGAAATTTATAGAAGTTTCTCTTTGAATCCTTGACTTTGATCTCTTAACAAACTCAATTCGTGGATTAAATATGCCAGCTCATCAATTCTTATCATTTATGCATTTTGACCAATCCAAAAATTCAACTATGTTAGCCTCAAAACCTAATTCTTCACCAATTATTAAAATCTTGACACTCGATCATCATTATGTTCTTCTACCTGGTCATTATTGGGTAGCTTAGTTTCTATTATTCTATTGCACTCAACTTAAACTAGCTTTCTTAGTCTTTACTACACTCAATCACTACTACATGTTCTTCTTCATCTTGCTTGGCCATAACTAACACTCGACTAATATTTTTTTCTCAACTATCTATTAAGTTCCTTAATCTTCTTCTTCATTGAACTAGTAAAAATGTCACTCGGTCAAGCTTAGTATTTTTCTCAACTTCTTGTTTTCTCTTCTAAACATAAAATCAATTGTCTTCTTCACTTCATATAATGATTAAAAAACACATTATCTTGTCAAAAAGATTAACTAATCAAGTTCCCATTGCAATTTCAACATACTTTCTTCACTTTTCTTAATAATTCATGGGTTCATCTAGTAAAATCTCTTTCTAAAGCCTCTTCATCAATCAACTAATATGGCACTCTACACTATTAGTAAATATCTCACCAATAAGGTTTGACATCAATGACAACATAACAATTTCTCCAATTGTAGCTTCATGTAGATATTCTCTATTAGTTTTGACTTGAATTTTTTTTCTATATATCTCACTATATATTCTATCCATGCTTACTAATATTATTGTAACTTGGTGATAATTCTACTCAATAATGCTTTATTTTTTTGGTAATGATTATTCTTGGTGTATGTTGAATTATTCAGTGATAACCATCCATCCTTATACTTAAATTTCTCTTTCTTGTTTTCTTAGGCACTATGGTGTGACTTGGTGTTTATGTCAACTGATCAATATGCTATGCCTTCCTTTTCTATCTCTTCATAACTAATGATGATATAACTGTATAGGAGGAGTAACATTCTCCTCCTTTGGAATTATTGAAAAAATTATTATGCTTGGTAGCTCAAACTTGTATTGCTGTAAAAATTTATAGTACTTCCCTTATATATGTGTTCTCATTTGAGTCTCAGTAGAACTTGTATTTTCAAAACCATTTTCAAAACTCTTTTGTATATACACTCCTTAATCATACTCAAAATCATACATATTTATCATATTCTATACTATCTACATACTCCCCCTATCAATATACATAGATATCTCCTTTATCTCAGTATATACATGCCACATATACATAAACACTTCAAAAATAATATATACTCACCCTTTTTGGACACTTATGCAAAAATTGTACTTACTTGAATCTTATGCCAAGTTGATCTAAAACACTTGATGACTCTTTATCATCACACTCATTGTATTATCCCAATTTGTCTTCAAAATTTGCAAAGTTTGTTGCTCTATCTTCAAATTAGCTACGAGATCAAACATGTGATTTAAAATTGATAAGCTCAGGGAAACAGTAAGATCCTTGGCCTTTTTAATATGCCTTTGCATTACCTCAAGATGATGTAATAAAAATTGTTACTTCCCTATAATCATGTTTCCAATTAAAGTTAAAAAGACAAGAGAAATAGAGCATAGTAACCAAGTTATTATATTGACCAAGCTATGAAGGAGGAGATGAGTGACTCTCATAATTATACCCAAGCTTAGCATTTACCAAATACTTATATATTTACCAAGAGAAAGAAATCACTAAGTCAAAATATCTCACTGAGCTAGACAAAGTGTATCAAGCAAAGAGTTTACCAAGATACACATATAATCGAGTAGAGTTCATAGTAAGTGACAACACAAACAACATAGTATCTACCAAGCAATACAAAGTCTACATGAAAGTTTTAATTGGTACATAATCTGATGAGACATGATAATACTGGGTGCAAACTTAGTTTACATAGATCAAGGTAAGGATTTGTAAAAGATTTCTTGAAGAATGTGAATTTATTATTGGATGATTTCAAGGTAGGAAAGAGAAATGAAAATGAAAGATGAAAATAAATGAAAAGATGGATTATTCCAGATCATTGATTTTGATCAAAGATGTATTTTGGGAAGTTCCTAAAACCAAATTAGGTCATAGATTGAAGATGCAAAAAGAAACTATAAAAGGACCTAACAAGAGACATTTTAAGGTTGTTGCTAACTTGTTGATAATTGGTGCTACTACTAAGAGAATTATAGAAGGGAGAAGGGAGATAAGAGGAAAGAGTACACTATAGAGGATATCAAAGGTTAGAGATCAAATATTTAAGATATAATTGTGAAGGAATTATAGACCAATCACTGAAGGTGATATAATGGTGAGAAGAAAAGAGATATAAACAAGAAAAGTAAGTTGCTATTATAAAGATCATTTATTGCTACTTTCTAATCACTATAGTAGTTCTAAACCCTTGAAAAAGGTAGACCTAATAGAATTTTATATAAATCTCTTAACTGAGTACATACTTAAAGATTGTTTTGTAATAGTTGAGAAATGTAGATCTTAGCAAATCTAATTGTCATGCCCAAAACTTAGGGAAAAAAAAACACTATTTTTTTTTATGCTAATAACTGATTTTACTACATACTAAAATTGAATGCATTGCAAAAAGATAATGACATGGTAAAGTTGAGTTCCATTCTTGAGGTTGCATGTTTTGTTTACTAGTGTTTTAGGGTTCCAGTTTTAGAATTAAATCATTGATTGAGGTAATAAAAATAAGGTGATGTTGAGTAAACTGACATGGTTTCATTATATCTTATAGGGTTTACACATATAAATTGATTCTGATTACATTTCATTATGAGATAGGGTTGATGTTGGAAACATACTTTACTAGTTTGAAACCGTAAGTTTATAGTACTTCATGATCACTTAGAACAGTTTGATAAAGGTTTGACTGATTAATTATTAGGTCACAAAATAAAGGCACATCATAAATTCCTTAAGTGAGGTCAATCTAGTCAAGTTATTATTCTAAAATGTTAGGTTCACATGTCACATTTCCTAACATAAGGAAGAAAATTCACCACCTAATGAACATGTAACATTTAATGTTTTATAAGGTCATAATGCCTTCAGTTCATCCCATAGGTTACTAAAAGGTTTAAGTAAGGCCTCACTTTACTAATCTTGAATACAATTATTGTATTTCAAATTACATATGTAATTTAATCTAAATGACATAGTACTTAAAATTTAGGGAGAAACTAGACACATTATCATATGTAACCTATTAACCCCCTTAATACACAATCAAATTTAAGACTTACTATTAGAGTAATAAAGCATTTTATTATTAATTAAATCATATTGATTTAATTATTAAGTCACTTATTACCTCTAGTTTACTTAAGCTTAACTTTGGGCATATAATAATTAATTATTATCATGCAGCCTAGGTTTTACCTTTTAGGATTTTGATCTCCTTTATAAGGATTGATTTCTTTGTAATAATTGATTTGTTCAATATAATTACAATTTCTTTTTTGCACATAAGAAATGTCTCATCTATGGATCTAGGAATTCTAGCCTCCATAGCTTTTTCTTCTCTCTTTTTGTGACACAAGTTTTCATGTAGGTGAAGCTTAGGATTTGTGGGGTTGATCTTCGTCAACTTCAACATGGTATCAAAGCTGCAGATCTTCATGCCCATGTTCTGTTTATAAGAGGTTTGGATTAGCTTTCAAATCTATATTTTTTCTTTTAAAGAGTTTCTTTTTTTAGAGTTTTTTTTTGTATTGGATATAGGGGGTCACCTTTTTTGGTGTACTTTGATCCCAAATTGATATCCCCATTGAGCTTAGAGCACTTAAAAACCCTTATTTTCATATACAATTTATCCAATTTGTCCATAGTTGGAATCTAAGGAAAAAAATATTGCTCCTAGATTGGGAATGTTTCCCAAGGCAACACTTTTATGATTTTTCAACATAGAAATCTAGATTTTTTGGCTTGAAAATTGATATTTTTGGCATAGAAATCAAGGTTTTTCTCATACAGAAATCAAGATGTTTTGGCACAGAAATTGAGGAAATTTTTGGTATATAATTGACATGCTTCCTGAGGAAATTTTTGATAGAACCAACATATTTCTCAATGTAGTTTTGGTACGAAACCTACATGCTTCTTAAGAAAGTTTCTAGTATGAAAATGTTGGAAGGATTTAACGAGAAACAAGATACTGAAAGGAGGGGGTGAATCGAGATCTTAAACTTTTTCTTGTAAATTTTTTTTATTGATTTCATATCAAATTCATCTCATATCTAAGATCTATTATCAAAGCTGTAATGTTGAAAGTAAAACGTTACATCCAAGAAAATTTTCAACACATAACAAGAATGATCTAGTTACCTAGAAACACTTCAATGTGAAGGTAAAACTGGGGTGGGGATGAAACCCACAAATCTTCATTGTTGCAATAATAAAGTTAACCTATTAGGGTTACAATGTTGATCATAATGAATGATCTACTCTCTGAGGGTTCTTCCCTATTACAATCTTTAATATTGTTAGGCCTTACCTTGTCAAAGGATTTTACACTTACAATCAAGTAAGGAATTTGTTAGGAGATTTTAAATGGATATGCTAGGATCACTCTATTAAGTGATTTACCGCAACTTAATTTGTTAAAACTAATTCAGTATCTAACCCTTGGTTTGCTTTGAAAGTTGATTTTGGATCTCCTTTATTCAATATTTCAATTTGATATCTTAATCTAATATCTTCATTCAGTCCTTTACTACCTGGATTACTCTTGTCTAATCTCCTTACATACTTAGCCTTTCTTACTCTTATTTGTCCTTGTTCACTCTTTCACTTGTGCATTCACCCATAAATTACTTCTCTCATACATACATTCATTCACTATATTGATCCTAGGGTTAGAACCCTCTTTAAATAGATAATATTTGAAAGTTTTGGATCATAATCAATGGTTCACACTTCATCCTTTTTTTCATTTTCCTCCCGATTTTTTGATTGGTAGTTCTTCTTTCCTCATGATCATTACCTTCTGCAATGATGCATAAAATCAATCTTAACTATCTCTACAATCATTAAATATCATATAAAAGTCAACCAAAAATGGTTTACATAGGTGTTTATGTGATTAAAAACTCATATAAAAAATTGGTTTTCTTAGGATCTAGATGTTCTAACACTCAATCATAACTAACATTCATGCTAGCACTTAGCTTCTACACACTTGATCTAGTCCGATCACTTGGCAAAAAAATATCTTACAATTTTACTCGGTCTCAACTGTGTAATCTTGGCTTCCATATGCGCTGGGTCTCAACTGTGGTGCTTAGCAACCTCTAACTTTCTTGGTATGTGATGCAAAATAAACAAGTCCTTACATACTTGGCCTTTACTAGATGACTTGGTCACAATGATGACCATTCAACATTTCCTAGTAAATGACTAAGTGTTTGGATAGTAATAGGAAACTTAGGCATAGAGATCAAAAATCTCCCCCTTTGACATTAGTAGGAAAAACACTTTGTCATGAATTATCATTCCATGCAATAATACTCCCATTGAGATTATAATTCAGATCTGCAATCCAGATTGGCTAATGTTGTTCCATCTTATGAACCTATGACATATCTGAAGTATATTTCCCCTTTGCACTCTTACTTCCCCCATTATTCTATACTCTTTATTTTCATATTTTTTGTTATTTACACCTTGTTTTTATCACTTATGGATTGGGGTTCATTGGGGCTAACTTATACTTATCAAAAAACTATTTATGGCTTACCAAAATTTCTACATAGCCTTTATTCCATTTCTCTTTTACTTTCTTGAAAACTTGAAATTGAATTTCTAGCTCGACAACTAGATCACTTAAACTTTCAATATTTGAGAAATGTGTATCTTTCTTCAAGATATTTTGTATTGTAGACACTTCTCTTTGAATAATCTCCAAATGTGGTAATAATAACAATTGAATTAATATTAGTTTGTTCCTCATGTCACTATCTCAAGTTGTGAACTCAGCTAACCTCTGCTAACCACAACTTAACTTATTATATGAGGGTTATCTTTAAATTGTGTTATTTCCCAATGAGATAGTACAAGCACTTATGTCGCCATTAATTAAATCACTCAACCGTTTATTCTCTAATGTGAATAACTTAGCATCACAAAGCTTAATATACAATCAATGAATAGTCTTCAAAATTTCTTCTAATTGAATGACTAAATTAGAAAGCTCTACTTGTCTATTTACAAGTTCACAAGAGAATTTCTCCAAAACTTTGTGCTCAAATATTCTCTTAGACCATTGCATCAATTTTTCATTGGTCTTTATGTCTTTTGATTGAATCTTATCAACTATGTATACTAACTAAGCCAAAATTTGATGCTGATTATTCAAGTCAATTATTGCAAATGCTTCAACAAAAATGTCTTTAACGGTATGTAATACATGTTTCTTTTTATGGTCTCTGCTTATCTATGCTCTCTCCTTAGCTATTCTTTCTTTGCCTTGTGACTTAAATTTTTTTGCAATTCTTGCATTTTCTCCAATGTCAAGTTGATCAAGTCATACATGGGTAAAGTAATTACCTCCTCTAGACTTACTAACTTATCTACCATCTCTTATGATTGAGTCATAATATGAGATCATGGGGTTCTATCATTGGGTAGTGATATTTGCAATTTTTTACCCTTCTCACTTGATCTATATATCTATTGTTTCTTCTCTTGAATAGATGTAACCTAGTGTTTAGGTGTTGCAATAAATGGTTATGATGGCTTTACACTCAACAAATGTATAAGAGCTTTTGTAGTCTCTTTCTCTTTTGGGGCCTTATCTTTTTGCCAAATCTATGCCTTTGATTTCTACTATCTTCACTTCAGTATGAGATGTATGAATACAAGTGAATTATGGAAACACAATTATAGCCTTGCCTTGTTTCTTGACACTTGTATCCTCAGTAACTGATGTAACCTCAAAATTATCAGTCTTTGCATTTTCAATCCATGGATAATCTATAATTTGTAACAAAATTGGATTGTGTTAGGTAGAGATGCATCAAGTTCAAGATCTTTTAAATCTTCCTTCTATTAACATATTCTGATCATGAAGTGATGTAACATGAATGTCTTCAATGGTGACAACATTTTATTATTCACATCCTTCTACTAGTTGCCTAATTTCCTTACCAAGTTTGGCAACTTCTTTTGCATCTTCTTCTTCTTCTTTAACCTCTTCATCTCCCACCTCTTCCTCCTCATCTCCTTTATTCATTGATGGATTAAGTGATTCAAATGCTTCCTTCCATATATTTATGCTTTCTTGATCAACATCATGAGCTTTATTCATCAAATTTTTGTATGCCCTTTCTTTTGTTTTTAATTTCTTCATAAAATATTTCAGGGCAATAGACATATGTGTCTTCCCTAAATCTAAAATTGTTTGTGCTAAGGTGGTCTCCTTGATCTATCTCTTAGTAGATGATACCCACTTCCACTTAGCATTAACCTTATTGTACAAGTTTTATAGGATGACTTTATCTAACTCTATAGGTGTAGTTTTAAATTGTATAATCATTTGTATTTTAGATTTTTTGAGTTTTTCTTGATCTTCTTTATTTAAGGAATCAAAATTGATGTCTTTGAATCTTCATGTCAAGCTTACTAGTTCAAAAATTTCTTGATATAACTTATCTACTATTGTAGGAGGAGGTCTCAGCATAATTAAAAAATTTCTCAAATCATTAGATTCAATCTCTTAATCATCTTCTTCCTCCTCTGCTACAACTAAGTTTATCTTTGGCTTCTTAGGAATGTCCTACTAAGGTAAACATGCATGTTTTCTATTTTCTAAGTTTTCTTTTGTTTTGATAGCTAAGGGATGGGTTGTCTTTGATCTCTTTATCATTTTTCTTTTGGGCTCCAAAGGTGTAGCAACCTTTTGCATACATTTCCTAAGATAAACTTTAACTTTAGGATCAATGATTATAACTTTCTTTTACCTTTTTTTCCTTACGCTTGACAGTCACTAGCTTTTTGCCTTTTCCTTCCTCAACAATAATTGATTGTTTTGATCTTTCCACTTCTCCACCATCCTTGTTCTCAAGACTTCCCTTTTTCCTTTTCTTCTCTATCTTGAGATCACTTGAATCTACATTTTTTTGATTCTTCACTGTGTCATATGTGCCGAATGGATTGGCATTTGCATCAACATTTTTTGGCAAAAGTGCAATCACTATTGCTGTGACTTCATCAATATTAACTTCATAGGATCGGTCTTAACCATGCAATTTTATGTATTATTGCCTATGAATATATAAAATTTGTATTTATCATGAAAAATATCTTTTCAAAATGTTTATCTACAATAGATTTGGGAATCCTCATTTGATTTTTGAATTCCTCAAAATAGTTATCTAAAATTGCTTCAAAATTTTATCCCAACTAACTTATCAAGTCATTTATTTGTTCCATAGTTGGCTGATCCTATCCCATGCTATTGTCTGATTATAGGAAAAGAGTTATGTACATAGATAAATATTAAAACCAAAAAAATTCAAACTTACATGATGTGTTCTTTGCTTTCCTTATTTCTCCTAGATTCTCCGTCAATTATTGTAGTTGTAGCTTGACAAGATAACAAGTATGATCCTTCTTGATAGTTTTGTAACCTAGGTCTAATGCAACACATGACACACTATCCAACCTTCTAGATTAGAAGAATTTTCATGTTATCACTCATACTACAAATTTGATGATAGGATCATTAGTCCCATCAATTGACATCCCTCAACCATTCCACTTTGCTTTGGTTGAATTTTTAAATTCATTTCATGCTACGCTTCTAATGCTCTTTGGTCTATCCAAGGTAAGATATCCAGTAACTTGGTGTATTATGGCCTTGTTAATTTTGGTCCTCCTTCTAACCATACCTTCATATCATGAACACAACTTAGGAAAGTCTTTATCCACTCCACTTTGAAAACTTTAGGAAAACCTAGGGCATGAGTAAGCGCTTTCTTAGCAATAATTTTGTATTCATCTTTTAGTACTCTATTGTTGTATAGCTTCTCATAAGCTTCCCTTATCTCAAATTATTTGATTTCTCCTATTTTTTCACAAATAACAAGATCTCACATCTCAAATAGTCAAAACCTTGGGTGGGATTGACAACAAGGCACCAATATCATCTTCAGTCTTCTCAAAATTTACACTACTAAAATTTGGTGGAGGAAATTGGTTGTTCCTCAAAAATTGAGTGTTGCTTTCGTTCAAAATTTGACTTGCTAATTCCATTTCAATCTAGGGATGAAAAAAAACTCTTCTATGAGAACCTTAGAAAATAATTAACTCAGCATCGAAAATGCTTCATCATGCTTTATTTGTCACTAAATTTGCTTGGACACCTTAAAATCACTTGTGAACTCTAAATTTTATTGGTGAAATAAAAATGAATGGCCAAATTTGATAAAATACATTTAATTTTCCCTTTAGGTCTATAATAAATGTGTTTGTACATGGTAGGTATATGACAGCTATCTTGATCTCCATGCTTACCTACAAACACTAAGTTATTGTTACCTTACTCAAACAATACCAATTTGTCCAGTCAACTCATAAGTTCTTGGCATATATTGTAATGATTGATCAATATAGATTGTATTACTGATGCTCAACATTTCATGTTGTAACTAATTTTCTTTCACTTTTCTCTTCATAGGTCTATTCTTAATTCATCTTTTCTTATGTAAGTATGAACTTTTAGCACATTTAGTAACTAATGTAAGATATATCATTAAATATACAATTCCTATATACCTTATTCATTTAGTTAGTTGTGATGGGATCACCAAATCCATTGGATTGGGTGATCTCAGCTTCATTTTCTCCACTACTTCCAGCTTTCACTATCTTTTTTTTATGTTTTCTTTACCTCAACCTTTTCTTTACCTTTATCATTTCCATTTATGGGTGGATGTACTTTGGTTTTTCAATTTTTGCTTACATGTCAAACTTTGAGATAACTAAAACAAACTAGTTCTCCATTCAACCACTTCTTGTAATTTCCTCTTAAATGTATCTTAATTCAATTCTATCTAATATGCTCATACTCTCCACAATAATGACTAGTATATCATGTATTGTAATCCTAATTGCGAGACTTACACTTTCTTGGTGCATGTTCTTGTTTTTTAGATGTCCAGTTAGATTTTTGTCTTGAATCTACATTCATGAGTTCTATGTCCATATTTATGATAATTATAGAAATTTCCTTCAAATATAGGTATTGAGGGTGAATCAATTTTCTTGTTTCTGCACTCATGTGCTTGGTCTCCTACTTTCTTGCAATTAGAGAAATTATCAATAGACTTAGGTTTAGAGGTTTTCATACCATTCTTGCTTCTAGAGATGTTAGTCATGTGTCTAAGTTTACCACAATCATAAAATGTAGGCTTGTCTTTGGATTTTGTATTTCTTTGTTCTCCACTCTTTGATGATTCTCCCTCTTTAGTAGATGAAAAGTGCTTGTTGTATCCTAGTCTAGAAGTTTCTCTTGTTGATGTAGGTGATCTCACCAATTATTCAAAATATTTGATAACTTCACTTGGTTTATTCATTCTTTCTAGAAGTTCCTTTTTAGTTCTCAATTCATTTCTTAGTTTCTCATTCTGTAACTTCAAAATTTTGATCTCCATGTCCTTCCTATTTACTTCCAAAGTTACAATTATTAATTGATTCATCATATCCAACTAATTTCTTGTGAGCTTACATACTTCAAATGATCTCTCTTTAACTCTGATTACCATCTATCCTTTATCTTCTTTAGCCTTGATTTTGTCTTCTTCATCTATCTTCTTTTTCCCTATCACTTCAGATAGTTTTACTGATTGGATTTCTTGTTATCTCTTGAGTGATTTTACTTCTTTTCTTATAATACTATTTTTCTCTAGTAGTTTTGCTATTACTTAATCATTGTTACTAGTTTTTCTACTATCAAATAGTCCATCTATTCAATTTCCTTGTATAGTGTGTCATTTTGCAGAATTTTTCATTTCTTTCATTTTTCTCAAGGATTTTCTTAACCCTTCTCTTGCACCTTAAAGTTTTTGCAATATGATATGGATTTTAATCATATGGTTCTCAATGATTTTTCACATCTTGTATTCCTCCATCTCCAAGATTTGATCCTCACAAGTTGTTAGAATTCTTGCAAGGGAATTAGGCTCTAATACTAATTGTTGGATGGATTTAATGGGAGTTAATGGGAACGAAGATATTGAGGTGGGGGGGAGGGGGGTGTGTGGGTGTGGATTGAAATAGGATCTTGAATTTTTTTGTGTAAAAAGAAATTACTAATTTCACATCAAATTCATCTCATATCTTAGATCTATTTTAAAAATTGTAATATTGAAGGTAAAAATTAACATCCACGAAAAGTTTCAACACATAACATAAATGATTTTGTTACCCAAAAACACTTTAATGTGAATGTAAAACTAGGGTGGGGATGAAACCCAAAAATCTTGACTCTTGCAACAATAAAGTTAACCTATTATGGTTATAATGCTGATCATAATGAATGATCTACCCTATAAGGTGATTTCCCTATTAAAATCTTTAAGAATATTAGGTGTTACCCTATTAAAGGATTTCGCACTTACAATCAAGTAATGACTTAGTTAGGAAATTCTAAATGGCTCTGTTAAGATCACTTTATTAAGATATTTTCCTTGACTCAATCTATTAAAATTGATTTAGTACTTGACCCTCAATTTTCTCTAAAAGATGATTTTGGATCTCCTTTGTTCAATATTTCAATCTAATCTCATAATAGGATATCTTTATTTAGTCCTTCACTATTTGGATTTCTCTTCTGATCTCCTTTTAGACTCATCCTTTCTTTCTTTGTTCTATCTTTGTTCTCTCTTTCACTTGCACATTTACCCATGCATTACTTCTCTCATACTTTCATCCATTCATTACATTAATCCTAGGGTTAGAACCTTATTTAAATAGATAATCTTTGAAAGTTCCAAATCATAATCAATGGTTCACACATCATCCCTTTTTCTATTTTCCTTCTAATTTTTTGATTGGTTATTCTTATTTCCTCAGGATCATTAAATTTTGCAATGACATGTAAAATCCATCTTAAATATCTTTATAATCATTAAATATTGCATAAAAGTCAGCCAAAAAAGATTTACATAGGTGTTTGTGAGATTACAAACTCATATGACAAAAATTGGTTTTCTTGTCATCTAAATATTTTGATGCTTAGTCATAACTAACATTCAATTTGGCACTTGGCTTCTACAGACTTGATCTAGTGTTATTACTTGGAAAATAATTGTCTTAAAATTTAGTCAATCTCAATTCTATAAGCTCAACTTCCATATGTGCTCAGTCTCAATTGGGGTGCTTGACACTCTCTAACTTTCTCGACATGTGATGCAAAATAAATAAGTCCTCATATACTTGAACCTTAATAGATGACTCGATTAGAGTGATGACCATTCAACCTTGTCTAGTAAATGACTAAGTGTTTGAACACTAATAGGTAACTTAGTGCAGAGATTAACATGAATTGGCATGCTTCCTAAGGTAATTTCTAGTACTAGTGGATATGCTTCCTATGACATTTTTGGTATGGACCATGGGGTGGTGATTTTTGTTAGAATAAATTTTGATGATACTACCTTGAGGGAGTATCTTAAGCATTGTAGAGTATTGATTTGTTACATTCATGACTCTATTTGTCATTGATGTCAACATAGCTGTAATTTTATTAAGACTAGAAGAATAATAGTCAGTAATCTTAGTATGTGCAGAAGATAAGGAAATTTTAGATGATGCACAGTGGAGGACATGTTCCTAAGGTTGTCCCAATGATGTGGCTTAAAGGAATAAGTCTAATTTGATGTTCTATGGAAGTTACAATTGTTTTACTAGAAGTAGTATAAAGAGAGAGCATTGGAAAATAGAGTTCTAATTATCTATCACTATCTTTCATCTAAGATGTAATGAAGAGATGCATAGTCACATAGTGATAGAGGATAGTTAGGTAATGACACCAAAATATACACAAGACATGGTTTCACAGGAGTGAATTTTTTTATAGATTGTGAACCAACAGTGTTGTTACAATTGTGAATTTATTATTTATCTTATTTTAATTAATTGGGAAAGCCTCAAGGTTGACTCAAGGAATTATTATGAAGATATGGTATAAAGGAAATTTAATTTCTTTATTTGTAATTAGTCTTGTTTTAGAGGATCAAGTAGAATGCAAAGTATTAGTACATAGTGTGAGAAGGAGCATAATGCTTATTAAATGCGTATAAGCGGTCCAAGGGATCATTGGATGTGCAATATGAGATCTAGTTAAAAGATCTGAAGGAGTAGAATTTTGGTTGACATGATAGAGATAGAGGAAGGAGTACACTTAAATTCTATTATTTTTCAAGGAATAATACAAAGATAATTTGGAAAATGGGTTCTTTGATCTTAACTGTGAAGCTATTTGGGTAGTGGGTCTAGTTGTCTTCTACAACTCCTAATAGGGTTGGCACAACTCCTAATAGGGTTGGAATATCCTAATAGGGATTCAAAGTCTCCTAACAAAGACTCATATATATTAAATGTTGTAACACACTCTTAATAGGGTTTATCCTCTAACAAGGAATATTTATATTAGTACATCATCTAATGGGCACCATCCCCACCAGGGTTTTCCCTCTGATCAATGGTTTCCCTAGTTAACATATCTGGTGTTAATTATGTATGAGTATCTTGTTGTGGTTTCAATTAATATTATTCACATGGTTAAATTTGTTTAAGGTTAATGTAAGAGATGATAGTTGGATAACTGATTCACCACCCCCTTTTTTACTATATCAATGGATTATATATTCTAACAATTAGTATCAGAGCATCAAGTCCTTGAAGATAAGGCTTAACAACTTTGGGAGATCAATGGTGAATATGTTTAGGAAGGATAGTCTAAGATTAGATAAGGCCAACTATGATAGTTGGAAGGAAAAGATGAAGACTTATCTATTGTGCATGGGTTCAGGTTATTGGATCTTGACAAAGAGTGAGAAGACAATTGTGGAAGAAGGAATGTTTGAATAATGTAGTGAAATGGAGAGAGATCTAGTCATGTGTAACATAAGAGCTAGAGAATCTCTACTATCATTCCTTCCAAAGAACGAATAAAATCAGGTAAAGATATTTCAAACTTCTCATGAAATTTGGAAAGCATTAGAAGTTACTTTTGAAGGTGATGATCATACAAAAAGAATGAAATTGAAAAGTTGGATTTGTGCATTTCCAGATGCTAAGATGGTGGAAGATGAATCCATTAGAAATTATATAGGAAGATTATCAAAAAATTTAATAGGTATTTGAACTCTTGGTAGAACTAAAAAAGATGATGAGGTTATATGAAAGATCTTCAAAAATTTATCACCACCATTCAAATGAGCTACTCATATGATTCAACTAGCAATTCTCTGTACCAAAGATTTCACAAAGAAAACCTTCCCTTGGAAGATTAGAATTTGTAGAGATAGAAATGAGATAGTCTAGAGAATTAGCTAGAGTGTAGACAACTTTTAGCTCTATGAACATTCAACCTAATCTATCAAGAAGTACAAGCACAAGAGGGGAATTTTCCAGTAGTAGCATATCTAAAGAAGATAAGAAGATTGAAGAAGGAATAGGGCTTTTGATAAGAAGAGAGAAAGATAGTAAGAAAATATTTAGGTGTTGGACTTGTGATGAAATTTCCTAAAAGAGAGAAATTTTTTAGAGGAAAATTTAAGCCTAGAAGAGATAAGGATAAAATTTGTTTATATGCTAATGAGGACAAAGAATCTAATAAGAATGATCAAAGTGAAAGTGATGATGAATTAGGATTTGTGGTTATTGAGGAAGATAACCTTGCTAGATAAGTTAGAGAAGAGAGAGCTCTAGTTACCCAAGTTGAGAAGAAATCAGATTAGATAATTGATAGTGGATGTTCACCTCACATGACTGGTGATATGAACAATTTTTTTAAGTTCAGAAATCATGATGGAGGTATTGTTAGAGTTGGTAACAATAAAGACTGTCATATTATAGGGATTGGATCTATTACTCTTGATGGTAAAACTAACACTGATGATGTTTACTTTGTTGATGGTTTGAAACATAATTTGTTAAGTGTTGGATAGTTGGTAGATAAGGAATATATATTGCAATTAATAGAGAAGACTTGCATTATCAAAGCCAAAGATCATAAGCTGATTGATACTAGAACCAAATCTAGAGGTAATGTATTTTAGTTGAATCCTACTAAAATAACATGTTTGGTTGCAAAGGTTGATAACAATTTGTTATGGCATAGAAGGTTTTGTCATATAAAATTTGCTAATATTGTGAAAGTTAGCACTACATTTGTAGTGAGAGATCTACTTAAGATAATTAAGCCTACTAATGTTGTTTGTAAGGAATGTATTTTGACTAAGAAGAGGAAAGTGTCTTTCCTAGCAATAAATTCTCTTATATAGAGAAATTGGAAATTACTCACACATATCCGAGTGGTCCTGCAAGAACCAAAGGATTCTATGGTAAAAGGTACTTTATGATTTTTTTTTGATGATTTCACTTGGATGATGTGGGTAGCATTTCTTAAAGAGAAGTTTGAAGCTTTTTAAAAATTTGAGATATTTAAGAATAAAGTTGAAAATGAATTTGGTGTCAAGATTAAGTGTTGAAGATTAGATAGAGGAGGAGAGTTCAGTTCTAGAAAGTTCAACATGTTCTATGAAGAGAACAGAATCAAAAGATAGTTATCTTCACCTAGAACACCTGAACTAAATGAGATTTATGAAAGAAGGAAGAAGTCAATAGCAGAAGTAGCAAGAGTGATGTTATTTGAGAATGTTATCTCAAAGACATTTTGGAGAGAAGTAATTAACACTGTAGTATATACTCTAAATAGAGTATGAATCATAAAAGGTATGAGCAAGACACCCTATGAATTATGGTTTGGTCATTCACCATCAGTCAAATATTTTAGAATATTTGGAAGTAAATGTTACATAAAGAGAGATGATGATATTGGTAAGTTTGATCCTAGAAGTGATTAAAGTATGTTTCTTGGTTACTCATTGAAAAGAAAAGCATATAGATGTTTCAACTATAGAATGAAGAAAATAGTTGAGTGCACAAATGTAAGGATTGATGAAAAGTTTGGTACTAAAGAGAACATGGTAGATTGTAATTTTGATGAAGAAGATGATAATTATGGATTTTTTAGATAGAATGTTGAAGTTCTTTTTGAGACCAATAATGATTTGCAGAATGATTTATTTATTGAGCATAGAGAACATCAGAGATCTGAACCTAGGGAAGAGATTAGAGTTGAGATATCAACTCCTACTTCTAGCATAAACATGACAAAGAATTGATGTAGTGCAAGGTAGGAGAATCCCCAAAGGAGATGTCCAAACCCTTAGCAAATAACCACATAGTGGAAACACAATAACAATGCAAGATCTAATACCAAATCACAACTCTTTACTCAAAGAATAACTGTTTACATGCAATATGCCCAGCTATAAGGCCTTCCAAGTTAGGGCCAAATACAAACAACAATTACAATAATATTTCTTCATGATCCCTCAAGATCCAATCCAAACCCTAGCTAGTCTAGATCCCCAATTAAGTAAGAACACCAAAAAGAATTTGCACTTGTACCCTCAGGTCCACCAAGCTATTGCTCTTCTCTAGCTTTATCCAAGATTCAAGTGTAAGTTGCCTCACATTCAGTGCTCTATCAACACACTCACAACTCCATCACAATCCTACTATAAACTACGTCACATTTGGCACTCTGTCCACACACTTAGGAAAACTCACCCTTTAGCTATTCCCAAAATCATTGCGCCCAAATCACTTGCCTAACTCTAAGCCAAAAAACCCTATTTATACTTTCCAAAAATTACTTGTAGAACATTCTGGAACATTATAAAAGAGAAAGACCAACCCAATAATGGTTTGGAAATATCCCAAGATAAGATCTTATAAAAAAGGTCACAATTAGAATAAATCTTGAAAGTTAACACCAAAAATATAGAAAACACATCCAAAAATTCTAACACTCAGCATCAACAGGAAAAATTGACAAATGAATAATCACTCAGCACATGAAGAATAACTTGACAAACACTATAGAACTCAACACACATTATAGAGTGAGATGGGATAACATGCTAACCCAATGATAACATGACATGGGATAACCTCAACTCGGCTTAAACTACACAATTACTGACACTCAAAAATTGCCACAACTCAATAATAACCAATAGAATTAGTGGGATAATGTGATGGCTAGGATGCTCCTATATCATACTCCCCAGGTAAATAGAAAGGTCTATCCCACACTTTAATGCCCAAAGAAAGATCAACAACCATCTTCATCTTCACCAAAGGCTTCCACTCCAATAGGGAAAAGAAAACCGATCTACACATCATGCAAATCTATATCATTCTATCAAACACTAGAATCTCAACCATCCCATCAATATGCTCACTCCTAGGAACAAACTGAACATAATGCTTCATCAGAAAATCCTCATCCACAAAAAAAACTAGTAAATCTACACCAACAAAAAAAAACTCCACATCAGTAGCACTATGTATATCTCCATCAACACATGCCAAACTCACAACACCAACAATTTGATTGCTCACAACAAGATGCTCTACAAAATATAACTCACCACCAACAAAAACTAGTTCATCCATGACTAAGTGCTCTGTAATTTCCATATCAGACTCAACCAACTAATCATGAAAACTAACCTCCATCTTAGCATCAACAAGGTTAGGAATATCCTTAACAATAACCTCAAGTTGCTCCACAAGTTCTTTATTAGACTTCAAAAACTAATTAACAAAACCAACCTTTTCTACTTCGACTTTTCCATGCCATCTTCTCTCATGAACAAGTCTCTTAACTAGCCAAACAACTCTCTTCTAGATCAGTAGACTCCAACTCCACAAACATCTATGGAATTCCTTCCTCACCCCATCCTTAAGTTGATCAACCAAGCTAGCTTTAAACCGAGTAGACATTTCATAAAACCTCCTCTCCACCACATCATAGAGATTTACAATCATCTTAAGGTCCAATCCTCTCAGAGCCATCTCCCAAGATCATCATAAAACCTCTTCAACATATCCTTCCCATGCTCCTTGCAATAAAAAATGAATTTTTTACAAGTTAGATAGCAACTTAACACCTTGCACGAATAATTAGGAACCAAATCACAAGTCTAGGAATATAGATCTACGATACACAAACTCTCTATGATCATGCCTCAACAAGATCAGTCTTCCATCTTTGCATCCATTGATCTATCTACAAGATCTCTACAATTTCAATTTAGAACCATGATCTTCCACCTCACAACCAAGAGATCTAGGACTCCATAAATAAAAATACACCACTAAATCAAAGGTCTTCTTAAATCTACTTCTCCAACCCAAGTCATGGTGCAAACTACCTCACACTTTGGTGATCTACTTGCACACTCAGGAACAACTAAGCTTTGTTACCACTTGACATAGTGCAAGGCAAAAAATTTCCAAAGGAGATGTCCAAACCCCAAGAAAATAACCACACAACATAAACACAACAACAATGCAAGATTTGATACTAAATCACACCTCTTTACTCATAGAATAACTATTTACATGCAATATGCTTGGCTGTAAGGCCTTTGGGGTTAGAGCCAAATACAAACAATAATTACAATAATAGTTCTGCAAGATCCCTCAAGATCTAATCCAAACCCTAGCTAGTCTAGATCCACAACTAGGATAAGAACACCAAGAAGAATCCAAACTTTTACCCCCAAGTCCACCAAGCTATTCTTGAGTTCTCAAATCACAACCCTAGCTCTTCTCCAACTTTATCCAAGATCCAAGTGCAAACTACCTCACATTTGGTACTCTGTCCACAAACTTAGGAAAAATCACCCTTTAGCTATTCCCAAAACCGTTGCTCCCAAATTGCTTTCCTAATTCTAAGAAAAAAAACCCTATTTATACTTGCCAAAATGGCTTATAGAACATTCTAGAACATTAAAAAAGAGAAATGCTAACCCAAAAATTTTCTAGAAACATCCCAAGACAAGATCTTCTCAAAAATGTCATGATCAAAATAAATCCCATAAGTCATCTCACAGTAAAATGCAGAAAGCACGTCCAAAATGTTGACACTTAGCATCAACAGGAAAACTTGGCACATGAAGGATCACTCAGCACATGAATAATCACTTGGCACATGAAGAATAACTCGACACACACTACAAAGTGAGATGGGATAACATGCTAACCTGAGTGTTAACATGATGTGGGATAACCTCAACTTGGAAATTGCTATAACTTAGTAGCAACCAAAAAAATTAGTGGGATAACATAATAGCCAAGATTCTTCTACATCAAGAATCACTCTCTAGAGAAGATAATTGAGAGCAAGGATAATGTTGTGATGAGAAGGAACATAATGAATGTGGAATTGTGTCTAATTCCTCAAGTGGAACCTAAGAGCACAAATGAGGCATGCAAGGATGATCAATGGATGAAAGCTATGAAAGAAGAACTAGATTAGATTACAAATATCTTTACAAAGCCTTTGCCTAAAGATACATTTGAGTACCTAAGAGGTATGCTAGGGGTTATGCCCCTACCTACTTTAGAGTAGTTGATGCAAGGAGTGTATCAGTTCATAGGTACATAGCACTATGGTTAGACTAGACTGAATGTTGATGCTTCTTGAATTGGGAAGTATCTCATATGTATTGAGTCATGAAGGACTTTTTGTAATTGGTATTTGGTATTGAATAATGTCTTTAGACAATCGAGTTGGTTAATGTTTTGAACAATTGATTAGCAATTGGTATGTAACAATTGGTATTATGATTGACACCTTTTACATTGATGTCAATGGGGGAGAGAATGTACATGAAAAACATATTGAGATATGTACATAAATAATGGGAAGAGAAACAACTATTGAGATGACAATGGGGGAGAGTTATCTCTTTAGGAAGATTTAGTAATATTCATTTAGAAGTATATGTAAGTGCATAGAAGGATGTGCAAGTGTGCAGATGTAGCCAAAAAGTATTAGAAATTGTTTACTATGAACAACTACTATTGATCCTAAAAGAAGAATAAGGATAGTACAGTGTTACAAAAGACTTGATTAATGAAGAGGATTTGAGAAGATGATAGTAACAGAGTACACTTTGATATTCTTGGAACTTAGATGTTTTTCATCTACATTGCCATCAATGCCAAAGAGAGAGATTATTAGCATGAATTTTGATGATACTACATCGGGGTAGTATCGTAAGAATTGTGGAGTATTGATATGTTGCATTCATAACTACATTTGTCATTGATGTCAACATAGTAGTAATTATGTTAAGACTAGAAGAATAGCAGTTAGCAATCTTAGTATGCACACAAGTTGAGGAAGTTTTAGATGATGCACAATGGAGGACATATTCCTAAGGTTTTCCTAATGATGTGGTTTAAAGTACTAAGTTTGATTCGATGATGTACATAAGCTACACTTTTTTTACTAGAAGTAGTGGAGAAACAAAGAATTGGAAAGCATAGTTCTGATGATCTATCACTGTCTTTCATCTGAGATGTAATGAAGAGAAGTGCAATCACATAGTGATAGTTGACAGTCAAGTGATGACGCCAATGTATGCACAAGATATGGTTTCAGATGTGTGAATTTTTGTATAGACTATGAGCCAAAAATATTGTTACAAGTGTGAATTAATTAATTATCTTATTTTAATTAATTGGGAAATCCTTAAGGCCAACATAAGGAATTATTATGAAGATACAATATAAAGGAAATTTATTTTCCTTACTTTTAATTAAATCTTGTTTTAGTGGATCAAGTGGAATGTGAAGTGTTAGTGTGTAGTGTGAGAAGGAGCATAATGCTTACTGCATGTGTGTAAGTGATCCAAGGGATCATTGAATATGTAGTATGAGATCTAGCTACAAGATTTGAAGGAGAAGAAGTTTGGTTGACAAGATAGAGATAGTGGAAGAAGTATACTTCAATTCTATTATTCTGCAAGGAATAATATAGAGATCATTTGGACAGTGGGTTCTTTGATCTTAACCTTGAAGTTGTTTGGGCAGTGGACCTAGATGTCTTCAATAACTCCTAATAGGTTTGGAATATCATAACAAGGATTCAAAGTCTCCTAATAGGGACTCATTTGTACTAAATGTTGTAACATACTCCTAATAGGGTCTATCCTCTAACAAGGAATATTTATACTATTACATCATCTTGTGGGTACTATCTCCACTGAAGTTTTCCCTTTGATCAAAAGTTTCCCTAGTTAACATAGTTGGTGTTAATTGTATTTGAGTATCTTGTCATGGTTTTAGTTTATATTACTCACATGGTTAAGTTTGTTTAAGGTTAGTGCAAGAGATGATGCTTGGATAACTAATTCACACACCCTCCTCCCTCTCAATTATATCAGTGGACTATATATTCTAAGAATTTTTTATTTTGGCCTTTTGACTCTTTTTTGACCTAGTTATGGTTTTTTGGCTATAACATGTTCGTCCAGACTCCATTTTTTGCAAACAAAATATTATCGAAAAGCTAATTATAATCCCATTGTGATCATGTAGTTTATTTGGATGTTTGATGCTATTTGATTTCTAGTTTATGTAGTCAAAGCTAGAGATTCTATTTTCCACTCTGGGAGACAAACCTTGAGACATTCTATTTTCCAAAGTCTGCTACAATCACATATCATTCAATTTTTATTTTTTTGCATTCTGGTGGATATCCTGGTTGTTTCAAGTGTAGACATTGATTTTATTTCTTTAGATGATTTTCATGGGTTTTACTATCTCTTGTATTAGCCTTATGTCTCTTTTGATCTTTGTTGACTCCCTTTTGTAGTATTTTTGCAAACACATGTGGATAAAGTGCCATTGTATTACATTTTGGGATCTTGCACATCTTTGTGTTTTTTGTACTAACACTACATTATAAAGCTCCTTGGGGGGTTTCATGTTGACCATATTTTCCATATTCCTTTGTCAAGTGAGTGTTCCTTCCATGACATTAGCCTCGTGATGTGTTGATGACAAGTGTCATTAGGTGTTTGTACTTCTTTTGCATGCTCAATATTCCTGGTTCTTCTTTTTGTAGGAGATATTATATTTAGTTTTAGTGTTCATGTCTTACCTCTTATCATTAAAGGGGGTTATGTTGGTTCTATTTTTTTCTTGGTTCAATGGATTGAGCTATATATTTAGTATTTGATCTTATGTACTAGATGATTGCAGTGGGTAGATAGCTATGCATTTTGGTGGGATGGAACATTTACCATATAGATATTCTTTCATTCCTATTTTTGGAGGCCATGAGGATAACTTCCATATTTTACTGATCAGCTCTTCAAACTTATTCTTCTCTACCTAGTCATGTTCTATATAGTGGATGTTCTTTAGATTAAGAGCTTGATAGTGTTTGTAGGTTCATGCTTCAATGGTGCTCTTCATGATCAACTTGTGTTCCTATCTTCTGGGACATTCCCTAGTTTGGAGGCTTATTCAATCGCTCACTAGTTCTTTTCATCATTATTTCTATCTCTTTTTGGAGTAGGGTTTTTCCCATGTGGTTTTCACTATTTCTTCCCTTTTTATGCTTGGATACCTTATTAGGCCTTGTTGTCAGGAACCAAATTTACTTTCAATAGTAGTTTCTAGGTTTTTAGCTACTCCCTAAGTTTATCTTAATGGGGGTGTTAGAGTAATAAAGTATTTTCTTATTAATTAAATCATATTGATTTAATTATTAAGTCACTTATTATCTCTAGTTTACTTAAACCAAACTTTGGGTATATAATAATTGATCATTTTATTAATTATTATCATGCAACCTAAATTTTTACCTTTTAGTGTTTTGATCTCCTTTATAGGGATTGGTATCTTTGTAATAATTCATTCATTCAATAAATTTCAATTTATTTTTTGTACATCAAGAATGTCTCATCTATGGATCTCGAAATTCTAGCCTCCATATCTTTTGCTTCTCTCTTTCTGTGATAGGTATTTGCATGCAGGTTATTCTTAGGAGTTGTGGGGTTGATCTTTCATCAACTTTAACACTTAATTAACTTGTTAATAAACCTTAGTTAATTTCCTTTAAATTAAATATAATAATATAATCTAACCTAGGTTACATTAGGTCTTATTAAATTATCATTTACCTAATGCAACTCCCTAAAAATATCTATTAGAGAACTAAATCTGCACTATGTTGTTTAGCAACTATAATAATACCTAACTAAAAATGCTATCAATTCCCATTAGAAACTTAAAAAACTCCCTAAATAATTAACATATGATCAAATCACCTAATAATTAGTCATATTAAACTTTCTAATTATTCAATACATACCATTAACAATTCCTAATTACTATGTTACTAATGTTTTAAGAGAGCTTATTTAATTAAAAGTTATCCAATGAAATATATTCAACCAACTAAGAGTGAAACTATGAAGTACATGCATCAAATTAAGTATTCTATTAACCATGAACTTAAACTTCCTATTTACATTTGAACTTAATTTCATCATGAACTTCTATGGACATACTAAAATTAAATCTTTCATTCTTCATTATTGAAACATGTTTCAAAGAGATGAAATACGATGTAAACCAACATTTAATGATTGCCTTTTAATTTGATTTAAAGGAAAGAGTTAAAATGAAATCATTAGTGGAGTGTTACAATAATACCATACACATTTTATTGTACAATGAAATTCCATTTCTATTATTGAATATGCAATTACAACTTTCAAACCATTCCATAGATCACAATGAAACTACTATTCTTTCCTTCAATACATGAGTGCAATAATGCAAAAAAAAGGGTATGACAAATGGGAAAATATCCAACATAATAAGACCTAAGAATACCATAAATGGTATAAATCAAAAGCTTTCTCCATCCTATTAATCCATCCCAAATCTACAAATACAAATGACATAGCATGGAGAGCTCACCTCCCAACCTAGGCCTCTATGAGGCCACCCATCAAGCTTGGATAATCGAGGCCCAAATAGGATTACAATTACATAAGTTTACAATGCATAGACATCAGATTTAAAATATGAAACACTCTTACCCATGAGCTTTAAAATGGATCACAAATGGAACCAAAAACAATGGGTGGAGGTGGGATTTTCAAGAAGATATTTCCAAACTATTTACAAGACCTCCACAAGGCTTCACAATACATTTTATTTTCATAATAACAGCCCTGATTATTCCCAAAATAAAATGATATTTAGTATGACATCATGGAGCCCATAATCCATGAAATCCATCTCTTCTCCATGAGAAGAGGCTCTCAACTACATTGTTAATCCTAGCTAAACCCTTCACCCATGGCTTCTCTTCCCTCCCTAGGGAGAGTGAAGCCATCACACACAAAAGAAACATTCAAATTCAATATCACAGAAAGGAAAGAAAGCATAATGCAAGTGATTAAGGGTGCTCCTATTAATAACACAAATACATAACATAAATAAAGAAATAACAATGATTTGCAAGAACAAAATATGGGCTTCTTATTATTGCCACAAATTGAGAATTGCATAATTTTGAAATGCAATATGAAAACCCACATGGGTGCATTCCTTAAAATAATTTACAACACAAAGTTGTAAACTATTACCTAGAGCTATCTTAGAAAATCTACGGGCATTTCTTAAATAAAAAATTTAATGCCACCCGAGAAGGTGTTACAAGCTAGGATTGCCATTGCACCAGTGACCAAGCTCTAATACTTGAGGAGATTTGAACATGTGACCAAGCTCTAATACCTCTTGTTACAAGATAGGATTTCCATTGCACCAAAAGATTGACCTATCAATGCCCGATACAACCACTAGACTTATAGAATGCAGGAGGTAGTTAAGCCATGTCACGAATCTTGAAGGGGAACGTTGGCGGTTAGTCCAATAGAAGGTTCTAGACATTAAAACTTAATACCTATGATTGACTGACTCTAAAAATACGTATAGAGTTAGCCAAATACATATTTGATATTTATTTTGGAATTTTTGGTCGGCCCAACTTTGGAAAAATATTAGTTTTAAATAGTTTCTTTGATTTTCTATTATAAACCCCTTTTGGAATCCTCAACTTATGATCAATAGGCTTGAGTCAACACAAGCACCCATGCATTGAGTTTTTTGGCCTCATCTAGCCATGTTTAGGCCTTAAACATTGATCCCAAAGTTTTAGTACCAAAAATTTATACAAAAAAATCCACAATAACTTCCCTAATACTAATGATATGGCATTAAGCCTCAACTAGTAGGCTGATATGACTAAGATGAACCTCCACCTTTGAAAAATTTGGACATTTTGATCTTTTATGACTGAAGTAGATGAAGAGAAAGCCTCCACTGACAATAAATCTAAATTAAGACAACCCTTAATAAAACAACTAAAAAAAAATATTTTTGGTTGATGCAAGATTTCTCTTATACCTAGGATGTCCTACATTAGACACTCAAGATAATTTGAGAAGTGATCCCATCAAGTCTCATGTGTTTAGAGGAAAACCAAAATGGCTAAACTCCTCCCTTGATATCCATGATGTATCTTCTACTAACCTCCCTTCCTATTATACTAGGTACTCTTCATAAGTTTCGTTCCTTGTACTTTTACCAACATGATTGTCTAGTATCTCCTCAATCTCCTTTGTAGCCAAATGAGCTACTGGAATACTCCACTAGGATTCTAAAAATTCATCTCCATCACCTCTTTTATAACACTCTATCAAATCTAAAATGTTAAATACTGGTGAAATATTCAATTCAATAGTCAATGCCACTTCATATGCATTTCTAGAATCATGCCTTTTTAGTATCTTGCAAGGTCCAAACTTCTTCATTTTTCAGGTTATTCTATGTGTCCACTACAAAACACTCATTTCTCAAATGAACCATGACTTCATCTCCAACATAAAATTTCTTATACCTCCTTTTCACATATTCCTTAGCTTTATACTACATATTCATTTTTGTAATGTGCTTCTTCACTTCCTCATGGATATTCTTCAAATGCTCAACATGAAAATCTTCTACTTTAACACTACTTATTTCTCCTTTATCAACTTGCCTCAATTCAAAAAAATTTATGGTACTACTCCCATATATAATCTAGAATGGTGATTTAAAATACTACTATTAATAGAATTATTATATACAAATTATACATATGGTAAAATTAGATCTCACCCATTTGGTTTATATCCAGCCAAACATCTCAACAAGTTTCCCAAAATGTGATTCACATCTGTTGCTTGTCCATCAGTCTTTGGATGATATGATGAATTGAACTTCAAATCTATCTTCAAATTCTTCCACAATATATATTCCATAAATACCCACAAAATTTGATATCTCAATTTGAAACTATACTCTTTGGAAGACCATGTAGTCTCACCTCTTCTTTGAAAAACAACTCTATGACATGAACATCATCACTAGTGTTCTTACAGAGAATGAAATATGACATCTTTGAAAGCCTATAAACCACAAAAAATATCAAACCATACCCTTGTTGTGTCCTTGTTAAACCAAGAATAAAATCTATATTGATATCCTCCTATGCAACTTCTCTGGTATAGGTAATGACTAATACAAGCCCCTATTCTACTTCACTCCTTTCATTATTTGACATACTTTGCAACTTTGTACAAACTTATTTTCATATTTCTAGAAATATGGCCAATAATAGCTCTCAACAACCAAAGCAATGGTTTATCTCTACCAAAATGTCCAACCAATCCTCCTCTAAGCTTCTCTTTGATGAGATTCTCTCACATGGAAATTTTGGAAATGCGCAACTGACTTCCTTTGAATAACATACCATCCTAGATTATAAAATCCAACCACTTTTTCCTTTCAAGTGCAATAGTTTTTTTACAATCCTTCCAAGGTTCACAAAAATTAGGAACCTCTAGATACAAATTCTTGAGTTCCTTGAACCCAACCACCTCAATCTACATTTCTTTCAGGAAAAGTTGTCTTCTACTAAGAGCATCTGCAACTTCATTAGGCATTCCAATCTTTTGTTTCAAAAAAAATGTATAACTTTTCAAAATCTCAACCCACTTCAAATGCCTTGGGTTCAATTTTCCTTTACATTAAAATATTACAAAGCTTGATGATTAGTGTACAAAACAAACTCCTTAGGAAGAAGATAATGTCTCTACTTCTTCAATGCTTGAACTATAGCATAAAATTCTTGATCATAAATAAAATATTTTATTTTGATATCATTCAACTTCTCAATGAAATAATAAACAAGTCTACCTTCTTGGCTCAAAACAACTCCTATTGTAGTACTACTAGCATCACACTCTACTTGAAATACCTTGTTAAAATTCGGAAGTGCTAATACAGACTCCTTTATAACTTTTAGTTTTAATAGATTAAAATTCTTATCTACTCCTATAGTCCACTTAAATTCTTTTCTATCGCCTCTCATTATTTGATTCAAGGGTCCAAAAATACTGGTAAAACATCTTATGAACTTTATCCAAAAACTAGCTAGTCCATGAAAAGATCTAGCCTCTATAGTACTATTTTGAGTAGGCCACTCAAGGATAGCCTTCACTTTTTCTAGGTCCATTTTTAGACCTTCTACTAAAACTAAAAATCCTAGGTACACCAAATCCTTCAAAAAATTGCACTTCTTCAGGTTTATTAGTAACTTTTCTTCTCTCAACTTATCAAACACCTTACAAATATGTATCAAATGATCCTCCAATGTCTTGTTAAAGATCAAAATATCATCTAGGTAAACAATGAAAAACTTACCTAGAAAATCCTTTAGTACCTCATTAACGAGCCTCATTAAATTACTCACTACATTGGTTAGTCTAAAAGGCATGACTAACTAGTCATACAATCCTTCCCTTTTTTTGAAGGTAGCCTTCCACTCATATCCTTCTCTGATGTGAATATGATGGTACCCACTCTTCATATCTATATTTGTGAAATATATAGCTCCACTCAAATAGTCCATAGTATCATCCATCCTTGGCAATGTAAATCTATACTTTATTATGATCTTGTTAATAGTGCTATAATTTGTGCACATCCTCCATTCTCCATTCTTCTTAGGTGCTAATATTGTTGGTAAAACACATGGACTTAGACTCTCTTGAATCAACCCCTTCTACAATAACTCATAAACTTGTCTATTCAACTCTTCACTTATCACTGGCATCATTATGTACACAACCTATTTGGTGACTAATCTTCTTCACTAGAGGTAATCCATTAGGTATATTATTTGACACAATATCATGAAACTCTCCCAAAAAATCTACAACTTTTGGAGGTACCTCATTTACTTCTTCTTTACCATCTTTTGGGATTACAAAAAAACACACATGCTTATGCTTTATACCTTGGAGAAACTCCTTTCCATCAAAAAAACATATTTTGGCAGCAGTACATACCTTTTCTTATTTCTCCTTCAATACTCCAAGTTATGTTTTACTCTATCTTTTGTTAGTGTGTAGTATTTTCTCATCCATCATGTAGAGCATGCTTGTCAAACTATCATGGCCTAGCTAAAAACATATGACATATGTTCATAGGAATGATAACACAAAGTACCTCATCCTAGTATCTTCCAATCTTGAACTTCCCTCAACACTTCTCATTGACCATGACCTTCTAGTCATCTTGCACCCAAGCAATACGGTATGGACATGGGTGTTTTTGCTTGTTGAGATTTACCTTTGTGACCATCTTTTCTAACACCATATTGTCAGTACTAGGGTAAACTATAAGGAACCCCCCTCTAGAAAAAAGATATAAATTATTGGTGAATCTTTCATTATTTTGAAAAACCAAATTATTTTTATCAGTGAATCTCTTAATTTTTTAATTTTAAATACTATTTACATTGGCGATTATTTTGGAATCATAAGTTTTGAGTATAAAATATTGGCGAATCTCAATAATAATAGGAAGTTCACCAATTGTCATGGAATATTACAAATAAAAATTGAACATATTTTATCTCATGGAAATTATGAGGATAATCATATTATATTTCAAACCAGTAGTGAAAACTAAATATTGGTAATATATCCCTAAAGTAAATAATAGTTATGATAATGATTGGTGAATTAATTTTAATTTCTATGATAATATATAATATTTAGGTGAATCAAATCTAATCTTGTATTGAATATTGTGGTGAATCTTTCAGTTAATTTTTTTTTAATAAAATAAATTATTGAGTGATGTTGAATATTTTAGAACTAAATTTAATAAAAATGTGGCAATTTAGGTTGCATTAAATATTATATTATTAGCAAAGTTACTAACAATTTTTTTCTAAAATTCACAAAATTATGAATATTCACCACTAAAAAATACCCTGGTTATTAATTCCACCATAAATTATCACATCAGAACACTTATCTTCAGATTTGCACCGAGTGAGAAACAAACTACTCCTTTGATTAGGTTCATTTTCTCCACTCAACAAGACTCACCTGTTAACTAGGACTTCTCCTCTTTCAACATTTTTAGAATGTGATGATTTGGAATCTTCATCAACATGCACAACTTTGGCCTAGCCTTTGGTTCTCTGATCTATCCTTCCCTGTCCCTTGGAATATTCAAATTCTCTATGCCCTTCTTCTCTGCAGTGAAAGCATTTTCCATGTAAACCTCCTCTTCTAGATCCTTGTCCTCTG
Organism: Cupressus sempervirens; assembly: GCA_028749045.1. NCBI lineage: Eukaryota > Viridiplantae > Streptophyta > Pinopsida > Cupressales > Cupressaceae > Cupressus > Cupressus sempervirens. The sequence continues at coordinate 783,044,390 of CM053793.1, read as the reverse complement.
CCTCTTCCTCTCCAATCTCTATTGTTTTGATCATGGAAATGATTGGAGTTATTTCCCCTCTAGTTCTAACTACTACTACCAGCCTCATCCTTATTCTTCTGATCATCATTTTATTCTTTGTAAGACCATTCACCAGATCTTCCACCACAACCTCTTCAACTATTCTTGTTATCAAACTTTTTGCTCAACTTCTCCTCAAATCTTAGGGAAAACTAGTACACCTCCTCAATATTGGTCATTCAAAGTAGACTTATCTCCTCCTAAATGCTTGACCTTAATCCATTAAGATAATAACCATTTTTCTCCTTATCACCTTGCTTCAACCTTTGCATTTTATTCAATAGCTCAAGCTCATATTCCAAAAGAATGAACCATCACATTAGTTTATCTATTGTCCTAGCCCATCTGGTTATTTTATCCTTTCCTCTTTGATTTCACTCCAATTAGATCTCTTGCCACCAAATCTTTGTGTGACCCTTTAGCTTGACCTTTAAAAAATTGACCCTATCCATATCTTCAATATATTCATATTTAAAGTACTCTTCCGATTCTTTGATAGAATCGATCAATCCCTCTAGGTTAAGATTTCTAAAAAAAGTGGGAACATTAAACTTAGGTCATTTTCTAATATTGGAAATGGCCTTTAAAAATATTTTCCTCCTTTGGATTAAGAACTTCATCTACTACCACTTGATCAACATTTCCTTCTTCTTCTCTTTCATTCCCATTTTCGTCATCTCATATGAAAGATTCATTCCTCTGCACATTTGTTCTTACAATACTTGCATTTTCCTCTAGAGGGCTATAAAACCCTCAGATGTAACACCTATGACTCTCCCAACATGCTCTCTTCATGGAGACATCTTTTCACTCTCGCTGAAACCCCAATGCAAACTACCTCACTGTTGGAAATCTTTCTACACACATACCAAACCATAGTCTTAGTGAAACTGCCTCACATTTGGCAATCTATTTACACACTCATGAAATCCTACTCTAAAACCACATAATTAAGGGTTCTCCCCTTAATACAACAAACACACAATAGAAACAAGGAAATAACAATAATTTGTGAGAAAGAAATATGAGCTTCTTATTATCACAAATGCAGAGTTACAAAATTTTGAAATACAATATGCAAACCCACATGGGTGCCTTCCTTACAATAATTTTCAATATAGAGTTGTGAACTATCACGCAGAGCTATTCTAGACAATCTATGGACATTTCTTAAATAGGAAATTTTATGCCACTTGGGAAGGTTCTAGAGATTGAAACTTAATACCTAGGGCTAACATACCCTAACAATACATATAGAGTCAACCAAATACACCTTTGAAATTTATTTTGAAAGTTTTGGTTGGCCCAAATTTGGAAGGCCATAGCTTTTAAATCATTGCTTTGATTTTCTATTATAACCCCTTCTCAGAATCCCCAGCTTCTAATCTAAAGGTCTGAATGGGTGCAAGTGCCCATCCATTGAGTTTTTAGGCCTCATCCAAGCATGTTTAGACATTCAAAATTGAGCTCAAAGTTTTTGTACCAAAGCTTTATACAAAAAATCTACAATAACTTCATTGATACTTATGATATGGCATTGAGCCTCAATTGATAAGATGATATGACTAAGATGAACCCCTACCTCTAAAATTAGGATTTTCTAAGCTTGTATGATTGAAGAAAATGAAGAGAAATCCTCCATAGATATAAACTCTATATTAAGACAAGTCTTATTCAAAAAAATGAAATGAAATATTTATGGTTGATGCAATATTTCTCTTACACCTAGGATACTCCTGCATCAATAGGAAAACTTCCATACTCATTCCTATTGGAAATATTCAAGACCAAGCTAGATTATAGAGAGGGGAGGGGTGAAACAATAACCTTTAAAAATTTATCAAATTCAACACTTTATAGCAATATACCAATTATCATTTATTAATCTAATTACATGCATGATAAACTTAAAACATTCATAACACTTGAACACAATAATTTGATGACCCAGAAACCTTCCAAATAGAAAGTAAAATTGGGGTGGGGATGATATCGACAAAACTTCAATACTACAGCATAAAGTTGGCCTGTTAAAGCTTAAATGATCACTTCTAATGATCTGCCTTGCTAGGAGCAATTAGGACTACTAGGTCCACCTTGTTGGAGGATTTACAAACACACAATAAAGTATGTACTCTATTAAGAGATTTAAGAAAGACTATTACATCTACCTTGTGAAAGGATTTAGATTGATTCACTTGTCAGAATGAAATAGTAGATCTCTGACTTACAATTGATTTGTTGATAGAGATTCTTTGAAGTACTGATCATGTTTTGTAATGGATATGTCTTTTCTGCTTCTTTTTTGATATGGCCTTCAATATATACTTTATCTGCTACTTGATCACATTCACATTCTTACATGTTCATTATCTTGCATACTACATTGGATATGATACAATACATTACACATATATATACCAATTCAATTTACAAAATTATAAAGTTGGCCAATATACAAGTTAACACCAATATTAAAAAGTTGGCCCAAATGAAGACACTCAAGTTTTGAAGACTGACTTGGTAAAGTTTTGATACTTAGCATCAACTATCATTGCTCGACATCATCATGCATTTGGAAGAAGCTCAGTCCTTACTAATCACCTCAAAGTAGTCTCAAACTTGGTCTACACTATTGACTTGGTAAATATTGTGTCACTTGTCATAAATTGAACCACTCGATAAACATTAATCATCACATGCGGCTTGGTTAACACTAGCTTCACATGACATGAATTGGTAGCTCGGTAGAAACTGCAAATCTTAGTAAACACTAGAGTGCTCAGGTTGAACTGCTAGACTTCACACTACCTAATTCTACTTGATTTGAATTGTTGCACTTCACACTAACTGAGTTCCCTTTGTAACCACTAGAATACTTAGTGGCCACTTAGAATTAGTCCAGAAGATTTGGTAGCAACTGTAGAGCTTGGTGGTTACTGAATTACATGGTAAACACTGTAAATTGTTCAATGAGCTTAGTAGCCATACAAAATCTGAATAAGTGTTGTCACTAATGACAAACTTGATTGATATGTCAACAATCTCCCCCTTTGGCATTAGTGACAAAAACACTTATTAGCCAAAACCTATATACATCACCTTGTGATACTAGCCTGGTAGGGTATACTATTTTGAGATTTTTCAAAATTTGTCTTTGTAAGTATATACATTATACTATGCAACATATCTGCAAAATTCTCCTTTGCTATATACATTTTCTACCTTTGCATGATTCACCCCAATACAATATACATAGTGTCTCACTCTATACAGTCTCTCCCCCTTTTGACAATAATTCCAAAGATTTATTCAAAACTTATTTACATGGAGACACCAACATGAGATAGAAACTCAGAATGTACCTTAAGTATAAGTGCTAGTGTTTTATCCCAATTCTCTTTCAAAATCTTGCATGTATGGAGAGAAATTTGAACTTTTGAAAAGAGTTCTATCATATGATTTGCAATAGAGAAGTTGTTGTCATGGATCAAGGTTTTTGAATAAAAAATATGTTTTTACATTATATCCATGATAGGAAGGATCATATTATGAATATCTATCAATGTAGACTAGATCCTTGCTTCTTCTCTCAACAAATCTGCCTGCATGTTTGATAGAAATCTAATCTTCATATGATGTGTAGAGCTTGAACTAGGGTGAAGTTGCAATTGTTGTGCATTGGTTTTCAGATCCTCATCAATAATTGTTAGTTTTCTCTTTATCTCCTTTGTGAACTCGGTAACATCACATAAAATCACAAAATGTGATGTCACATTGGTGCAAGAGGTTTCAAGATTGGTCAAAATTGATGAAAGCTCAACTTTTTGAATGGAAATTTGATGAGGAATGTGCTCAAGCACTTTATTATCAAATTTCTTTTTAGATTTCTCATTTAACTTGTCTTGACCACTAGAGCCCTCATCAAACTTTTGGAATGCCTCTTCTAATTGCAATAAAATAGATTGAGAAGAATCTATCTCAATACCTATTGCCTTAGAAAAAATTTTCTTGGCATCATCAATAATTTTATATTCCCTATCTCTTTCCTCTCTAAATCTCTTTTACTTTGCTTTCTTTTGGAGGAGTTGACAAGCTATATGCATTTGATCCATAGTGAGATTATCAAAGTCCCATTTGGGAATCTCTATTTTCTTAGCTAGGTCTATATCCTCTTCTATCTCCTTTCCTCTACCCAAAAATCTTGTACTTACTTGAACCTTGGGTCCAATTATCCTTATAGTTAATGCCTTTGAATCAAGAATAGAAACAATTAAAGATATACTAGGACTTGCTGTGAAAATTGATATAGTACTTACTGGTGGAATACTAATAGGAATGCTTGCTGAATCCAAAACTGAAGTAGACTATTCAAAATTGAAGTACTTACTATTGAAGAGCTCAAAATTTTAGAAGCCACTATACTCATGCTTGATGAATCAATAGTTAAAGAAGAGGGAGGCTAAAACTTAGTAGATGAAGTGGTAGACACTTCTATCAATGATGTTTCGAGATGTGTGGGGGTGAAGAGTGATTGGATGTTTTAAGTACCTGTAGTTATCACGATCAAACTTGTTGACATTGTCTCCAAGCTTAATATGGCTACTAGTTTTCTTGGAGAGTGAGGAAGCAAGGAAATGACTATGGCTACTCTCTTCATAGGGTTAGTCTCCTCATCATCTTCTTTGTCTTCCTCAGTAGCTTCTTCCTCTTTATCTTGTTCAACTTTCTCATTGTCAAAATGTGTGGGCTCAGTGTAAGTTTCTTCTTCTTCATCATCACTGTCATCATCCTTAACTTCTACTAGGAAGTCACTTAGTTTATGAAAATGTTATCTTCATTTTTCTTTAGGGACTCTTTTACCTCAACATCTATCATGCTAGGTAGCAATTTCCTTAGGGTTTGTGCATAGACATCTTTTTCTATTTGCATAGAAAAGTGCCATCTTGGCTTTATTTTCTCTATTAGGTGAATACTTCCATTTTCCCATTTTGGTTAACACTAGTTCTTCCACCTATTTCTTTTTTACCTCTGATCTTGTTTCATACTTCAAGGATTTGAAGTTTTTTATACCTGCACCTTCTTCCAATTTTTTCAATTTTTCTTGGAAGGTGGGAGGAGGTTTGCTAAAGAAAATTTCATTGCCTTTCTTCCTGGACCTCCTTGTAGAAACTACAATGGATGGCTTAGGTGGCTTGGTGATGATCACCTTTCCTTTCTTCTTCAAGGGTTCTTATTCATTTTTAGACTCATCCTTTTCCTCTTCATCTATATCTTCTCCTTTGCCCTTGGTCAACATTAGAGGTGTGCTTGATTTTAGTTTTGCTATCCTCCTCTTACCTTTGTTAACTTCTTGAGGGAGCTTTATCTCTAGCTCTATCCTTACCTTTTCCTCATCATATGTTCCAAAGTATGATACCTTTGGATGAATAGGTTCATTAATCAAAGATTCAATTATGTCCTTTGCTTCATCTATATTTACCTCATAGGGAAGAGGTTTTACCCATATAATTTTGGGTTTCACTGCCTGAATGTAGACTCTATCATAGTCTACCATAAAACAAACATCATCTTTGTAATCTTCTACCAATTTCTTAGGTATTCTAAATATGTTATTCATTTTCTCTTTGAAAACTTCAAAGTAGTTATCCATAATGCTAACAAAATTCTCTCCCATTTTTGCAATATACTCATTTATCTGATATAGTATAGGCACATCTTTTCTCCATACTACGGTGCCTTTGGAAGTGAAAAATTTTTGAACATAGAAGAACAAATAAATCAACAAAGAGCCAAATTTGTAGGGGTTGTTCCATGTTCTTGTTGAATTGTTTCAACAATAGATTTGACAAGTCATAAGACAAATTGTTCTTCACAACTTTGTAAGCCAAGTATACAACTTCACATGATACACTATTGCGGTGGCTTGAACTATATATCTTGTGAGCTATCATATGTATCCCAAATTTCAGTTCTACATCAGCTACACTACTAATTTTTGTGCCCCTGCCATCCCACTCATCTAGGGTTTTTTTTTCTAGCTCAACCTGACCTAGGGTTTTGGTGCTTTTGGCTTTAGTGAGTATGGGGAACCTGGTGATACGATGAATATTTTACTGGTAATCAAAACTAGTTGTTCAAGCCATAGCTGACCATTATGCACTCAACTTAGAATGTATCTAATCCATTTGATTTGAAAACATCAGGGCATGTGAGGAATGTGGGTTAAACCTTTGTCTTCCAAATGTTTATGTTCGAGTTTGAGAACTCCATTAACACGTAATTCTCCTAGGGAATCATTCATTTCTAGGGTTCCAATTTCCTAAATAGAACATGTGAAATGAGTTTAAATATTGTTAATAAGGAGTACCTTAGGTGGGATTTGTGATTGGGCTCTGCTTGGGTCGAGGGTTTCTGCGATCGCATGCACAATTTTGAAATCTGACACTTTCCACTTGACTCCTTGAACCAACATCTTAGACCATTTCTTTGCTTTGCTATTGCTTCTACTTGTTGCCATGATTACTCGATAAATTATCAAAACCCTTTGAACACCTTGCTGCAAATTCACTTGAAGTTGCCTGATCACACTAGAATTCGCTTCTTTGTAATAGCACTTAGATTTCATGGTGAAAAAATGAATTCAATTTCATGATTTTTGTTAAAAATTAACCATTAATGCTTAGTACGAAGGTAGCTAGGTTGACATCATGCTTGACATTATGCTCAACAATATGTGCGATAGCCTGTCATCCACTATTCAATTGATTTCTTGGTGAAGGTTTTGTGACTTGGTAACCATGTGTGACTTGTTACTCTCGACCTTGCTTGGTAGAGAAGGTAACTAGTGATAATTGATACTGATCTTACTTAGTGATCCTTTTGTATCTTGAATACTGATTTGGATCTTTGTTACCTTTCAATTGGAACTATTTGAATGTGATTATGATAGCGTAGTTCCAATTCTCCTTTGGAAACCTAGTTGAAAATGGTAACCCACTTCTTGAGTGACATGACCATCATTACTTGAACTAGCTTCCTTAGTAGATTTAGGAATCCATTGCTAGCTCATCTAGTTTCAAATGTATCTTCTTTTTCTTTCTTTTCATCTTCAACTCTACTTATATTCGTGCAATTCTTGGCTAGACAACCAAGTTTGGTACAAGTGAAACATCTTATGGTGGTATCTCTCTTCCTTGTGTGATGTTTAACACAATTCATGCTAGTGTGTCCATATTATCCAGAGTAATGACATCTATACCAAGTGTTATAGTCCCATCCAAATATTGCTTGCACAATTTTCTCTCCTAGATTGAATGACTTAGTTTTGCAATCTGATGCCTTGTGACCTTATTTCTTGCATTTGTACACTTGCCTTCAAATTTTGGTTTCTCTCTACGTTCATTAGCCCTGTGACCATGCTGATTGCAATTGTAGAATTTACCATTGAATTCTGCTTTACCATTACTCCAACATTTGTTTGATGTATGATCTATTATACCACAGTGATTGAAAGTAGGTCTTTGATTCCTTTGAGCACCTTGATTAGAGGATAGACCTTCTTCTTTGTATCCAATTCCTACTTTACCTTTTTGTCTATAGAGATTCTACTTATTTAATTGATTTAATTGATTCATGTCTTCTTGGGATTTCAAGATTCTTTCATTGATTTGCTTTTCAGTGTTTAGGTCATTTTTCAATCTTGCACTAATTTTCTTTTTGGATCTCAACTTATTTATTATTCTTTCATTGATTTGTCTTTCCAAACTTAGATCATTTCTTAATCTTTCATTGATCTATATTTGGCTCATCATTTCCTCATTTGCATTGGAGATTTGATCCATAAGATCTGCATGTTGAAGGAATTGGTTATGGATCTCATTGTTTCTTCCAACCATTTCTTCTTTCATCTTATTCCTCTATTCCAAGATTTCACATAGCCTTACTAACTAAGTTTCTTGTTTTTGAGCTTTCTTACTTCTTCTTGCAGGGAACCATTCTTCTCTAAGAGTTCTTTGATTGCATCATTTTCCTCATCTAAACTGCTTGAAGGGAAAAAGTCTTCAATTCTTTCTTCAATGTACTAATGATCATTCATTTGATTTGCAAGTTCCTTCCTTCTTTTTAGGGATTGGGAAAGTTGATCCTTAGCTTTCTTGAGTTGTGCAAGGGCCACTTCTAGATCCAACTTTTTATTGTCAATTGCCTTATCAAGTTTGAATATCTCCATATTCTTGATCTTTGCTCAAGTTGTTAAACTTTCTCCTGAGAACCACAAAGCTCTGATACCAATTATTGGAAATATTCAAGATTAAGCTAGGTTACTAAGAGGGGAGGGGTAAATCAGTAACCTTTACAACTTTATCAAATTTAGCACTTTATAGCAATATACCAATTATCATTTATTAATCTAATTGCATGCATGATAAACATAAAACATTCATAACACTTGAACACAATAATTTGGTGACACAAAAACCTTCCAAATAGTAAATAAAATTGGGATGGGGATGATACCAAAAAAACTTCAATACTACAACATAAAGTTGGTCTATTAAGGCTTATAATGATCACTTTTAATGATCTATCTTGTTAAGAGCAATTAGGACTGCTAGGTCCACCTTGTTGAAGGATTTGCAAACACACAATAAAGTATGTACTCTGTTAAGATATTTAAGAAATACTATTAAGTCTACCTTGTGAAAGGATTTAGACTAATTCACTTGTTAGAATGAAAAATAGGTCTCTGACTTACAATCGATTTGTTGATAGAGGTTCTTTGAAGTACTGATCACCTTTTATGATGGATATGTCTCTGATGCTCCTTTCCAATATGACCTTCAATATATACTTTATCTACTAGTTGATCACATTCACATTCTTACATGTTCATTATCTTGCATACTACATTGGATATGATACAATACATTACACACATAAATAACAATCCAATTTACAAAATTACAAAGTTGGCCAATATACAAGTTAACACCAATATTACAAAGTCGACTCAAATTAAGACACTTGAGTTCTGAAGATTAACTTGGTGAAGTTTTGATACTCAACATCTACTATCATTACTCAGTATCATCATGTATTCAGTAGAAGTAGAAGCTCAGTCCATACTAATCACCTTAGAGTAGTCTCAAACTTAGTCTACACTAGTGACTCAAAAAATACTATGTCACTTGTCATAAACTAAACCCACTCAGTAAACATTAATCATCATATATGGCTTGGTTAACACTAGCTTCACATCACATGAATTGCTAGCTCGGTAGAAACTACAAAGCTCAGTAGCCACTGGAATGCTTGGGATGAACTTCTAGACTTCACAATGCTTGATTTTGCTCGATTTGAACTATTGCACTTCACACTAACTGAATTCCCTTGGTAACTACTGGAATGCTTGGTGGCCACTTAGAATTAGTCTAGAAGCCTTGGTAGCAACTGTAGAGCTTGGTGGATACTGAATTACATTGGAAACACTATAGATTGCTCAATGAGCTTAGTATCCATACAAAATCTAAATAAGTGTTGTCACTAATAACAAACTTGACTGATATGTCAACAATTCCATCACAAAATAAACATCAAACTACTCACAATACACAATTACAATCCTATATATTCATACTTGTAACACCATTCTACGAGATCCAAATGAAGAGAAAATTCCATGGCAAGATGCACCAACCTTGGTCCCATGAAAAATGATAATGAATGTTGAGAAGAGATCCCTTATAACTTAGCTTCTAAACATCAAAACCCTAGTTGTCTTTAAAATTAGAGAGCAAGTGAAAATTTAAATAATTTTTCCAAAGCCCTCTAAAAAAGCCTCCAAAAACTCTAACCCACCCACTATCTCAATATGGCAATGATATGAGCCCCTTTTCTCTTACACTATTGTCCCTTTCCAAATATTTGAGTTTGTCCAAGTATAAGGGTGGGGATGAAGCAATTCCATTTTTGCAACTTTAAGAAAATGGCTAACTTGGAGGGTCTCTAAAGTTGATTAAATATTCTAATGGTGAATATTAGGCTCCTAACTTAGTATACTATAATGTGGGTACCTAATTTCCACTAAAATGGTACTCTAATGGGGTAAATCTTGAGGTTAAGTAACTCCTTGCCAAATCCTAATTTGACACATCATTTACACATGATTATTACAACTGTCAAGTGACACCATAAAACACATTACAATGACATGTCACTAATTAAAAGATTGCATTTATTTTAAGACGCACATATAGTTCACATTTACAAATTAAAGTGTTGATATTTGATTGAAAAGATCATTTGAGTAGAAAGATTTTTGAAGAAGACTATGTGTTTCAATCATTGTTTTGTCACTAATGTCAAACCTGCTACATGCTGGTAAGACAATTTGTTATATGTTTCAAGCACTATCGGTTAGTTGATTGATGAGAAGGATTTGATCAACAATATGTAACAAAAGTACCTAGAGGGAAGGTTGAGCTATGATTATGTATTGAAGTGCAAGAATCAGTTAAGATAGTGATAACATAATGTATTGATGATCTATTTAAGGTTACAAAGTGACTAGCTACACTTAGAAAGTTTAGAAGAATAAAGATAAACAAAGTTCATTTGCCAAGCTTGACCAAGTGAATAGTAGGTGCCGAGAAAAGCTAGTGCAAGTTGAGCAAAAAGTCAGTTGGAGCCAAGTGAAAGAAAATTCTAGTGGATGTTGAGCAAGTTAGTAGATGCTAAGTAATTTTTAGTTGATGCTGAGCACCAGTAAAATCCAGTTGATGCCAAGTGATTTTATAGTAGATGCTAAGTAACACAATATGTGTCGAGCATCAAAAGATTGATAATGTCGAGCTGCTGCATTATGACAAAGATCGAAGATTTGCCAAATAAAAGTTGACAAGTTTATTTTATTAGAACTTGTGAATTAGGAGAAAGATAAGATTGATGAGCTAGTGGCACATAATCTTATGCAAACCATTTTGGAGGCGAATTCAAATGGATTCTAAGAGAAGTTTCTAGAAAAGACAAGATATGGGGTAGATACATTGTATCCTACCTAATCCATTGAAAGCCCTAGTTTTGGTGATGGATAATGTAGGAAAAGTGTTCTAATTTCCTATATGTAAGAATGTCTAGTCATGAAGAAAAGAGTTAGAGAGTTTTGATGCAAAAATATAACAAGGAGAAGGAAAGAGGTTTTGCTTCATCAAGTGACCCAAGTAAAGTAGTCTGCAATAGTGTACTAAGAAAAAAGGTTGAACAGGAATGAATGCTTGAAGGATGAACAAGCTGTCAAAGCTGAAAATATTGGAAGCCAAGTAGAGTTGAGGACTAAATAGTGATCTGTAATCTGCAAGTAAGGTTGTAAGTTGTATTAGATCAAAGCTCTATTGTCACTTTCTAACAATTGTATCAGCCTAGGGTAAATCCTTTAGAGTAAGGTTGACTTAACAATCACTGGAAAATCTTTTAATAGGGTGGAATTCCAAGTAAATGGCCTAATGTTCTCTAACAAGGCTCACTTTTTATAGGGTGATGGAAATCCCTTAACTGGGTCACATTTAATAGTCTGTATTGTCACATTTAATAGGGTTGACCTTTAACAAGGCATCACTTCAAGAGAGTGAAAAAGGAGTAGCATATTAATGGTGGTTTTTCTCAAATTGGGTTTTGATGTTAAATAATTGTGTCAAATGTGTTGATGGACATGTTGTGTTTGATGCTTTACATTTCTGCAAGTTGATTTGAGAGTAACATATCAATTTTAGTTAACACACAATGAATGCATGCATGGTTAATAATGTTTTATGGGTTCACTAAATTGTGAAATTTTTCATGTGTACATCTGGACCTTGAATAACTGATTCACCCACCCTGCCCCCCGCCTGCCCACAACCCCCCCCCCGCCAACCAAGTTATTCTAAAAAGAATTCTAAAAATTGGTATCACAGCCCATTTTCTTAAGAGGATTAGTTTTAAGGTACTAGAAGCACAAAGATCAAGTTGTCAAAAATAGAGGTACTCAAGTTCAATAGAGATAAATTTCCTAGATGGCCAAGTTTGATGAAGCTACACCTTGGAGGACTTGGAGATTATGCACAATCTTGCATTGTAGTAGAACATGTTGATCTAGTAGGAGCCCTAATCATTGAACATTTGAAGAAAAAGAAAGAACATAATCATGCAATGTTGTAGATTGCCTCTGCCTTAAGCTATACCAAATTTGATGATATCAAAGGCCTTAAAAGTACAAAGTAGATGTGGGATGCCCTAGAAAACCATCTATGGAGGAGACAAAAATATTCAAAGATCCAAGTCAAAGAGCCTTAGAGGTAAGTTTGATGACATGAGAATGGAAGAAGGTGAGAATATTGCTCAATATGTTGCTAGAATAAAATAAGTTGTTAGTGCAATAAAAGGTGCTACTGGTAAAATAGATGATGATACTATGCTATGTAAAGTATTGAGAACATTGTTGCCTATGTATACCATTAGAGTATTTACAATCCAAGAGTTAAGATATATACTAGGAAATGATCTAACCCTTGAAGGTCTAGTAGGAAGACTTGCTGCTTTTGAGCTATCTAATTTTGACAACTACAGACTGAAGAACATTGAATTAACTTTCAAATCAATATTGTTACTAACAAATTATAAGGAGGTAAAGTAGAAGAAGAAGAAAAGAAAGATAAAGTATGCATCCAGTGATAATAACATAGATGAGGAAGACATTGAAAAATTGGAAGCATTACTAGCAAGAAGATTTCACAGATGAAAAGGAAAGTTCAAAGGTAAGTTAGCTATCATTTCTTTCAATTGCAATGAAGTTGGTCATATTGCTACAAGATGTACACAAAAGAAGAACTATAGAGAGGGAAACAAGCACAAAAATAGAAGAGAATATGATGGAAGAGATTACAAAGACAAAGGCAAGAAGTCATGCTACATTGCTGATGAACATGAATCTAATAAAAATGATGAAGAAGTGGTATATGTTACAATAAAGGATGAATCTGATGAGGATGAGGTAATTGCACTTATGACTTGTTTGAACAAGAATGAAAAATGGATCATTAATAGTGGATGCTCACATCACATGAATGGAGATAAAAGTAAGTTCATTACCTTAACCTATTATGATGGAAATAGTGTAAGATTTGGTAATGATGCACGATGCTTGATAAAAGGAAAAGGGTCTATCAAACTCATAGACAAGATTTAATGTGATAGTGCTTATTATGTTGAATGATTGGATTATAACTTGTTAAGTGTGTCACAATTGAATGATTTGGATGCAATGTTGAGTTTGAAAATAAATCAGCCAAGATATAGAATACAAATGGAAACTTAATTCGAAAAGGTGATCAAACTAGAAATAATCTGTTCTATCTAGATATAGAAGATGTTATTTGTCTTATTGCAAAATTTGATGATATATGGCTTTGGTACAAGAGATTATGTCATGTTAATTTTGATAATCTGATTAGTATCAGTAACATGAAAAGGGTTCGAGGTTTGCCTAAGTTGAAGAAACTAGAAAATATAATGTGCAAGCAATGTTAGCTAGGCAAGATGACAAAGTCAAGCTTTATAAGTAAAGCTCATATCTCTAAGGAAATATTTGAAATTGTTCATACTGACCTGTGTGGACCTATTGAAGTGCAAATCTAAAAAGGAGATAAGTATATAATGTTGTTTATTGATGATTACTCTAGGATGATGACAGTCATGTTTCTAAAACAAAAATCAGATTGTTTTCAAATGTTTAAATGGTACTTGGCAAGAGTTGAAAAAGAAGTTGGTAAGAGTCTAAAATGCTTGAGATCAAACATAGGAGGAGAATTCACTTCAAATGAGTTTGAGATGTTCTGTAATGATAGAGGAATCAAGAGACAAATATCCACACCTAGGACCCCTTCACAAAATGGAATTGCTGAAAGAAGAAATAGGTCAATAATAGACTGTGTTAGAACACTCATGATGGAGAAGAATATTGCTTTGAAATATTGGAGAAAAGTTGTAAGTATTGTTGTATACACCTTAAACCATGTGTAGGTTAAGAAAGGTACTCATTCAACACCTTTTGAACTATGGTATGGATATCCACCCAATGTGAAATACACTAAGATATTTGGAAGAAAATGCTATATTCTTGAAGATGTTAGGAGTGGAAGTTTGATGCAAAAAGTGAAGAAGGTATATTCCTTGGTTACTCCACAAGAAGTAAAGCTTATAAGTGTTTAAATACTAACACTAACAAAATTGTGGAAAGTGAAAATGTGAATTTTGATGAGTTTACAGAAGTGCATGAGGCTGAACCTACAAAAGAACTAGAAGAATACATATCATTTGTATACTATTATGAAGGAATGCATGTTGTAAAAGATGCTACAAATCATGTTGCAAGCCAACATTACTTCTCGACAACTATTGAGTCACAACCTATGAATGTTAAGTTGCATTTAGATGTCGAGTTGTAGAATGAGGAAAATGCACAATATGACTCTAAGATTAGAAAACTTGAAAGAGATGCTAAAACACTTGATAGAGATGTACACAGTGATACTAAAGTTGAAAGACAAAATGCAGCCACAAGAATTGAGCCTAGACTATCCAAATATGTCAAAAGACACCACGCTACATATCAAATCATTGGAGACAAAGATGCAAGGCCAATAATAAGAAATAGGTTGAGAAGTGAATCATGTTTTTTAAGCATGAAGGAACCTAAGATAGTTAGAGATGCATTGGAAGATGATGACTAGTACAAGACTATGGAAGAAGAAATTTAGCAGATAAAAAAGAACAAGACTTGGAGTATAGTTCCTAGCCTAGAAGACAAAAATGTGATTGACACAAAATGGGTACTAAGAAACAAGTTAGATGAGAATGGTGAAGTGATAAGAAACAAAGACTAGTTTGCAAAGGTTATGCACAAGAAGAAGGAATTGACTATGGTGAAACATTTTCCCCTATTGCAAGAATGGAAGGAGTAAGAATTCTACTTGCTTATGCTGCATACAAAGGTTTCAAAGTTTACAAATGGATTTCAAGTCTGCATTTCTGAATGGCATATTAGAAAAATAAGTCTATATAGAATAGCTAGACATATTTATTGATAAAAATAATAAGAGCATGGTATGTAGACTACACAAAGCCCCATATGGATTGAAACAAGCACTAAGAGCATGGTATGAGAGACTTCATACTTATCTTGTTAAGATTGGATTTGAAAGGATAGATGATATCAATAAGTTTTACATGAAGACAGATAAAGAAAAAGGTATACTATTATCTAAAATATTTGTTGATGATATCATATTTGGAGGACAAGATGCTTTGTGTAAGGATTTTGCAAATTAGATGAAGAAAGAATTTGAAATGTCAATGTTTGGTGAGATCAAATTCTTTGTGGGATTACAAGTATATCAGATGAAATATGGTGTATATATCACTTAGTCAAAATATGTTAAAGAAATATTGAAGACATTTGGACTAGAAGATTCCAAACCAGTATATACCCCTATGGTGATAGCACTCAAGCTATCAACACATGATGGTTTAACTAAAGTAAATCAAACATTAAATAGATCCATGATTGGCAAATTGCAATATGTAGTACACAATAGACCTGATATTGCATTAGCTATGGGGATAGTTGTAAGATTCTCTACTAACCCTAGAGAGAATCACTTGATGGCTATGAAAAGGAAAATGAGATACTTGAAAGGAATAGAAGAGTTTGGTTTATACTATAAGAAGAATGAAAAGTTTGAAATGAAAGCCCACATTGATGCTAATTAGGTTGGAAACATTGATGATAGAAAGAGCACTAGTGGAGGAGCATTCTTCTTAGGTAGAAGACTTGTTACATGGACTGGCAAGAAGTAGAGTTGTACTTCCCAATCTACTACTAAAGTAGAGTATGTTGCTACTACTATTAATTTCACAAACATTGTATGGATCAAATAGATACTTAAAAGAATGAAGGAAGAAATCATAGAACCAATGACAGTTTATTGTGATAATACAAGTTCTATCAATATATCAAAGAATCTTGTAATGCATACAAAGCCTAAGCACATTGCAATCAAGTATCATTATGTAAGGGAATTAGTTCAAGAAAAAGAGCTGAAGATGGAATATATTAACAACAAGGAGAAAATTGCTAATATCTTCACAAAAGCATTACCTAAGGATGCTTATGAGTATCTGAGAGGTAAACTAGGGGTGATACCCTTATTAAAGGCTATGTAAAATATAGAGGGAGTACCCTGCATCAAACATGATGACATTCATTTCATACAAATTGATGTAGTGGATCTTACTTTAGGGATTGCCTAAAGTAATCACAGAATTGGAATTACAAATCAGTCACAAGCAAGGTGACAGAGGGAGAAAATTGAAGAACCTACAAAAGTCTATATTTGGATATATCAAAGATTCCAAGTGTTGAGTGTATGTCTTTGGCATTGTTGTCAAAGAGATAGAAAGTACATTAAACTAATCAAATGCAAGAAAAAAAATGGAGAGAAAACATCATCAGAAGATTAGAAGACTAAAATGAAGAAAGAGGGAGGAAGAAAAAAGCAATCAAGGAAAGGTCAAAACAAAAAGAGGGAGATATTTTGATATTCTACTAATCCATGAAAGAAGAGAAATCGATAAAGAAGGAATTCAAAAGGAGTTATATTTTGTAACCTAATCATAAGAGGGAGCTGCTGTTAGAGGGAGAAATTTCAATCACAAGCTTTCTTTTTGGTATTGTCTTACTATTTTAACCTAGTTAGTTTGATAGAACAAGATGTTTATCATTTGTTTGACTGGTTGATTAGTTTTGTTTGCCATCAATGCCAAAGAGGGAGATTTTTGATATTTGATTGAAAAGATCATTTGAGTAGAAAGATTGTTGAAGAAGACTATGTGTTTCAATCATTGTTTTGTGACTAATGTCAAACCTACTGCATGTTGGTAAGATAATTTCTTATATGTTTCAAATACTATCACTTAGTTGATTGATGAGGAGGATTTGATCAACAAGATATTACAAAAGTACCTAGAGGAAAGGTTAAGTTATAATTATGTATTGAAGTGCAAGAATCAGTTAAGACATGTATAAAATAATGTATTGATGATCTACTTGAGGTTACAAAGTAAATGGCTACACTTAGAAAGTTTAGAAGAATAAAGATAAAAAATTTCATTTTCCAAGCTTGACCAAGTGGATAGTAGGTGTCGAGAAAATTTAGAGCAAGTCAAGCAAAAATTTAGTCAGAGTGGAGTGAAAGAAAATTCTAGTGGTTGCTGAGCAAGTTAGTAGATGCTAAGTAATTTTTAGTTGATGTTGAGCACCAATAATCCAGTTGATGTCGAGTGATTTTACAATAGATGTCGAGTAACATAGTATGCATTGAGCATCAAAAGATTAATAATGTCGAGCTGGTGCATTATGACAAAGATCGAAGATTCGCTAAATAAAAGTTAGCAAGTTTTTTTTCTTGGAACTTGTGAATTAGGAGGAAGATAAGAATGATGAGCTAGTGGCATAGAATCTTATGTAAACCATTTTGGAGGTGAATTCAAATAGATTCTAAGAGAAGTTTCAAGAAAAAGACAAGATATGGGACAGATACATTGTATCCTACCTAATCCATCAAAAACCCTAATTTTGGTGATGGCTAATGAGTGGGAAAAGTGTTCTAATTTCCTTTATGTAGGAATGTTTGGTCGTGAAGAAAAGAGTTAGAGAGTTTTGATGCAAAAATTTGACAAGGAGAAGGAAAGAGGTTTTGCTTCATCAAGTGACCCAATTAAAGTAGTTTGCAATGGTGTACTAAGAAAGAGGGCTAAAAGAGAATGAATTCTTGAAGGGTGAACAAGCTACCAAACCTGTAAAGATTGGAAGCCAAGTAGAGTTGAGGACTGTATAGTGATCTATAATTTACAAGGTTGTAAGTTGTATCAGATCAAAGCTCTATTGTTACTTTCTAACGATTGTATTAGCCTACAATAAACCCTTTGAAGTAAGGTTGACTTAATATTCATTGGAAAATCATTTAATAGGGAGGCATTCCAAGTGAATAGCCTAATGTCCTCTAACAAGGTCACTTTCGACAAGGTGACTTAAATCCATTAACCAAGTCACATTTAACAATGTGTATTGTAACCTTTAACAAGGTTGGCCTTTAATAGGGCATCACTGTAGAAGAGTGAAAAAGAAGTAGCATGTTACTGGTGGTTTTTCCCAGATTGGGTTTCCACATTAAATCATTCTATCAAATGTGTTGATGGATATGTTGTGTTTTGTGCTTTACATTTCTGCAAGTTGATTTGATAGTAACATATCAATTTTAGTTAATAGACAATGTATGCATGCATGGTTAAGAATGTTTTATGGGTTCAATAAATTTTGAAAAGTTTTATTTGTACATCTAGAACTCAAATAATTGATTTACCCCCCCACCCCCTCTCAGTTATTCTAAAAAGAATTCCAACATAAAGCACATCAATGAGGTTCAAATCTTTCCATTCAAATTCAACCTTGGCTTTACCATGTCCACATATGTTTAGACCTTGGTTCTCCAATTTAATTTCCATGGTTAATTCCTACACACTAAAATCGAGCATTAGTAGTCTAAGGAAAAATATATATATAAATATTTCTATAATAGATTAACATTACATAATTGAATTCAACTTTTTACATGCATGATTCATTTTCAATTAAATTTTCCTTTCTACGTAAAGTCATATAAAACAATTGCAATATTAAAAATCATGATCTATACATCAACATCAATTGTCACTTATTACATAATCAATTTAACATTTCAAGTACTACCATGATTCAATTTATATCACAACAATAAACCATTGAAAATATATATAGTAAATCATCAAAACATATAATATCAGTCTTAGTCCACAACATAATTAAAGAGCATCAAAATGTAATCATTGTGCATCATCAATAATATGAGACATGTTCAAAATCCAAAAGCATATCAAAATATCAAATCATAATTTATCAAAATATGAATATATCACTATTCTATGATGGGTCATAGTGAGGCCTCACCCTAATTGTATACTCCTAATAGAGTAAGTCACCAGAAGTGACAAAATATTGTAGCTTTAACAAGACACCCTTTTAGTATAGTAATGGATTTGTGGGTACCATCCCTACCATAGTTTTCAATCTGACCAAGGATTTCTACATGACTAGATAAATGTGCTATGTGTTATGCATTTATGTTTATGAGTTTATGGTTGATTGATGTTGAATTAATAAAATTACTTCTATTTGCAATTAATGTGGCAAATGTTTAGTTATTACTGAGTGATAGAGGAAGCAAGGAGAATACTAATTTTTTTTAAGAGTAAAAGTTTTTGAGGATATTGTTTCACCCCCCTCTCAACATCCTACCTTTCCTAATATTCTAACAATTGGTATTAGAGTTCAGTTCTCTTGTTAAAGGTTTTACCACCTAAGAGTATAGAGTTGAGTCATGGAAATGTATAGGCTTGATAAGAATATTGAGAATCAAATACTAGAGATAAGGATGACCATAAATCAAATAAATGAGATGAAAGATGCACTAAGAAGTTCAATGAAAAGGAGAAAGGAAATATCTCAAAAAACCAATGAAACAACATATCAGGAAGAATATATTGAATATCTGTCTGATAGAAACATGTTTGATTAATTTAATGTTTCCATAGTTGATCTATTGGAGAAGAATCAAAATCTCACTAAGTAGGTCAAATCACTAAAAAGAGAATAAGATTTGTAGTCTACTAGGATGTGTGAAGTAATGGAACAAAAGAGAAAAGCCAAGGATAACAAAGAAATGATGGAAGAAGATAAGAGATAAATCATTGCAAGACTAGATATCAAGGATGAACAAATCACAAGGTTGACACAAAATCATTATGATATGGTAAATAAAAATCACGAGATTAGAAATTTGGAAGATATTGTTGAATCAAGGACTAAGAATGACAAGATGAAGAGTGAATTGAAATCTAAAAAAGAATACTATTGAGAAAATGAGAAGATCAAAAGAAAGTATCAAAATATTGGATGGACAACTTAGAGGGCAAAGGTGACCAAGAGATACATCTAGAATAGGCTATACTAAGAATTCTACTACCAAGAAAGGAGAGTATTCAAAGAAAGATGAACATAGGAGGCCAAAGAAGCCTACATCTTATAATTGTGGAAAGCCTAGATGCATAGAAAATGTCTACACAAGAAAAATTAGTAAGATCAATGTTATTCCAAAGTTTGATGATTATTGTTATCATTGCAATAAGTATGGATATCAAGCATATGAATTTCGATCTAAGTTAAATTAGTCACTTAAGAAGTATGGATTTAATGGTTATTACTACACTTGCAACAAGTTGAACACAAGTCACAAGAATGAAGAGTACATATGAAATCAAATTAGACACCAAGAAAGAAGGGTATAATACAATAAATTGGGATTACAATAAATGGTACTCTTGTACTACATTTGGAAAGTGTGGCCATATTTCTTCAAATTGCACAAGATTTCATTTTTGAGGGAGATATGATAATTGAAGAAATCTTGGAATGACATGTCATCATTTCCTCAAAGTCAGTCACTTAAGCAAGAGTTGTAGATATCGAGTGCCAACACCTAAAGAGGAAGATCCAAAATGAAAAGAAAAAGTCAATGTGGTTCAAATTCACAATCAAATGAATAAGACATGGAGGAAAAAATTAGAAGAGAATGAGATATCAAATATGGTCGATGGTGACACTATTAGAAATAGGAAATACTAAGATGGAGGAGGGCGAATCACTATATTACAAACTTTAGCACAAAATTTGATATTATTAATAACCTTATAACTTGCATATTAAAGTAAAATAACTATGTTGAATAATAAACATAACCATGCAATAAGGCAACTTATAACACCATTTCTTTAAATTAGGAAAACCTTGGCCAAGGGAAAACCCTAGTGGGGATGGTATGCACAAAATGATCCACTAATCAAAAGTACCGTGTGAAAGATATTGACCTTGTTAAGAGTCTATTACATTCAAATATTGTCTCGATCCTTGTTAGAGGATTAGACCTTGTTAGGAGGCTCGAGGAGTTGCAATATACAAATACAAGATATATGCAAGATGAGTCCATTGCTTAAACATGTAATATACAATGTAGTTCTTTAATACAAAGAGATAGATATACAAATCTCTTTTATACTACTACTGATATCTTCAATATTTGGTTTTTTTTTCTTCTCGTCAATTTTTTAATATCTTAGTTGGAATTCCCATGATCATACATCAAAATTTACATATCACATAATACATATACACTTCTGAAAACTTCACATTCATAATGTTTCCTTTATACCTTGCTAATTTACAAATAGCTGCTGATTTGACCTTCATGTCTTTATACAACTTAAAAAATACAAAACTATCTTTCATTGACTTAGGGTTAGCATATAGGATGTTGTCCCTAATTAGCTAAGTAATTATTTCTCCCAAAATACCCATTTCACAATTATACTCTGTTTTGTCTATATTCTACTATAACTAGTAATGTAATCATAACTCTTACCATATTATTTGTACTATCCTACAAAAAAACTTGAATATAGAATCTTCATACTATGTACTATATTTTCTCAGGTGTGGGTTTTCCAATATGACTTCTGGGAACTACACTAATCAAACTCTAATTGTTTTGACAGATAAACCATGTAACACTTTGATAATTTTCTAAGTATACATTCCAAAACTTTATCTACATACTCTTCTTACTTCATATAGCTGATATGTTTCTATAAATGAGAACAACACATATTCTAACTTAGCAAAATTTCTAACAATCTCCCTCATTGGCATTAATGAAAACATATGGGAAATTTGGCTAAGTCCCGAATAAATCTTCAAAATTTGTGACCTTTACAGAATTCAAAAAATGTGTATCACATATATATTTAACATATTTAGTTATACCACCTAATTATTTAACACAATAATCCCCATATCATATATACACATAAAATTTTCCTTATTTCTCCCCCTTTGACATCAATTATAAAGGTGCCAAAATTGTGTCAGCTTTCTCTTCATGCTAAGTTTGACATCCTAGAAATATAGTATGTAAAGTTTAACCTTATACTCTCAAACTCAATATTCCATGTGTCATTTATTTCCTCTAATACACTAAAAAGAATACATAGACAATAGGACACTACTTCAACTACATTAAGATCATAATACACAAATTTCTTAGATGATGTCTTGGTTGTAAGACTTTCATCTAAATATTTCTACATATTACTGATCTTTAAGGTATGATGTTATCTTAACAGTGATAACCTCTTTATAATTCTTTCCTTCTTGAGCTCAATGATCCTTATGTCATTATGGACTTGTTAGCATGAATATTGATGATACTACTTCGGGGCAGTATCCTAAGCATTAGAGAGTATTGAAATGTTGCATTCATGACTATATTTGTCATTGATGTCAACATAGCATGGTTTCTACAAAGATTATATGAGTAGAAAATATAGATCTTAATGGTACAGAAAATGCTTTGATTGTTTGGTGATGTGTAGTTATGGACATCTTTGGCACAGTGTCCTAATGATGTGGTTAAGTGCATAGAGTCTAAGTTGAAGATGTACAGAAGTTGTACCTAATTTACAAAGAGAAGTTTAGATACAAAGTATTAGGAAATAAGTTCTCGATGTTTATTTTCTATCTTAAATTTGAGATGCAATGAGAAGATGTGTAGTCAGGCAGTGAAAAAGGACAGTTAGTTGATGATGTCAGTGAGTGTACAAGCTCTAGTATCACATGTGTGAAGTTTTTTGTGATCCAAAAATGCTATTGAAATTGTATTTAATTAATTATCTTATTATAATTAATTGGGAAAGCCTCAAGGCCAACTCAAAGGAATTATTATGAAGATATGATATAAAGAAAAGATGTTATCCTTATTTGTAATTGTGTGTGGAAAATCTATTAAAGTGCAAAGTGAAAAAAGGATTAGAGTTCTTACTAAATGCATGTAAGTGATCCAAGGGATTATTGGATGTGAGTTTTATAATCTAGTTACAAGAGTAGAAGGAATATAGGTCTAGTTGATAGGAAAGAAATAGAGGAAGGAAGTACTATTCATTTCTATTATTCTGCAAGGAATAATACAAAGATCATTTGGATAGTGGGTTCATTGGTCTTTCCCTTGAAGCCATTTTGTTAGTGGGTCTAGCTATCTTCCACAACTCCTAATAGGGTTGGCACAACTCCTAACAAGGTTGGCACAACTCCTAATAGGGTTGGATTCTCCTAATAGGGATTCAAAGTCTCCTAACATGGAATCTTATGTACTAAATGTATTCATAGACTCCTCATATGGTCCATCCTCTAACAAGGAATATTTATATTAGTACATCATTTTGTGAGTACCATCCCCACTGAGGTTTTCCCTCTAATCAAGGGTTTCCCTAGTTAATATATTTGGTATTATTGTGTATGACTATCTTGTTATGGTTTCAGTTTATATTACTTATATGGTTAAGTTTATTTAAAGTTGATAATTTTGATAATAGTTAGATAAATGATTCACCCCCTCCACCTTGCCCTTTAGTTATATCAGTGGACTATATATTCTAACAATTGGTATCAAAGCATCAGGTCCTTAAAGGATAAGCTTAACAACTTTTGGAGATTGATGGTGAATCTTTTTAGAAAGTATAGTGCTAGATATGATGGGGCTAGCTATGATAGTTGGAAGACTCATCTATTATGTATGGGTCGAGGTTATTGGATCTTGACAAAAAGTAAGAATAAAATCATTAAAGAATAAAATCTTGAAGGATGCAATGAAGATGAGGGAGATTTATTTATATGTAATATGAGAGCTAGAGAAGATTTACTATTAGATCTTCTAGAGAATGAATAAAATCAGGTAAAGTCACTTGAAACATCTTATGAAATTTGGAAAGCATTAGAATCTAATTTTTAAGGTGATACACATGCAAAGAGAATGAGATTGTAGAATTGGATATGTGCATTCCAAAATGCTAAAATGATGTAAGATGAATCTGTAAGAAGTTATATCAGTAGAATATCAAAAATTGTTGCATGAATTTTGTCTCATGGTGGAACCAAGGAAGAAGATGAAGTAATATTGAAGGTCTTGAAAATTTTGACACCACCATTCAAGCAAGTAGCTCAAATGATTCATCTAGTAATGTCCTGCACTAAATATTTCACAAAGGAAATATTTCTTGGAAGATTAGAATCTGTAGAAGTAGATCTATGATAGTCTAGAGATCTTGCTAGAGTCGAAACAACTTTTAGTGCCCTAAACATTCAACCTAATATGACAAGGAGTATAAGCACTCATGGAGATTTTGCTAGTATCAATAGATCTAATGAAGACAAGAAGATTGAGGAAGAAATAACCCTTCTTGTGAGAAGAGGAAAAAATACCAAAAAAAATTTAAATGTTGGACTTGTGATTAATTTGGTCATTATACATCTAAATGTCCTAAAAGAGAGAGAAAAATATAAGGGAAAGTTTAAGCCTAGAATATATAGAGATAGAAATTGTTTATATGAAAATGAAGATGAAGAATTTGATGAGAAAGTTTAAAGTGAAAGTGATGATGATTTAGGATTTGTGGCTATCAAGGAAGATGATCTTGATAGAGAAACTAGAGAATAAAGATCTCTAATTTGCCAAGTGGAAAAGAAATCTGATTGGATAATTGATAGTGGTTTTTCACATCACATGACTAGTGATATGAATAAATTTGTTAAGCTCAAGAATCATGATGGAGGTATTGTTAGAGTTGGTAAAAATGCTATCATATAACAAGAATTGAATCCATTACACTTGATGGTAAAACTAACAATGATGATGCTTATTTTGTTGATGGATTGAAGCATAACTTGTTGAGTGTTGGACAATTTAATAAGAAGACATACATTATCAAAGATAGAGATGGTAAGCTGATTGGAATAGGCACACGATCCAGAGGTAATGTATTTTAGTTGAATCCTATTGAAATTAAATGTTTGGTAGCTAAAGTGAACAACAATTAGTTGTGGCATTGAATATTTTGTCACATAAAATTTGATAATATTGTGAAGGTTAGTAGCACATTTGCAGTAAGAGACTTGCCTAAGATTGCAAAGCATACTAATGTTGTGTGTAAAGAATGTATTCTAGCTAAATAGAAGAAAGTATCATTTCCTAGCAAGAAGTTCACTACCATAGAGAAACTAGAGATCGTTCGTAGAGATCTGAGTGGTCCTTCTAGAACAAGAGGACTCTGTGGTGAAAGGTACTTTATGATTTTTGTTGATGATTTCACTAGAATGATGTGGCTAGCATTTCTTAAATAAAAATATGAAGCTTTTGGGAAGTTTAACCTATTTAAGAATAGAGTTGAGAATGAATTTGGTGTTAAAATAAAGTGTTTGATATTTGATAAAGGGGGAGAATTCACATCTAGAGAGTTCAACATATTTTGTGAAGAGAATAGAATCAATAGAGAACCATCTTCACCTAGAACACCTGACCATAATGAAATTCGTGAAAGAAGGAATAAGTTAGTAGCAAAAGTAGCAAGAGTGATGTTATTTGAGAATGATGTTTCTAAGACATTCTCAAGAGAAGTAGTAAATACAATAGTATACACTATGAATAGAGTACAAATCAAAAAAGGTATGAACGAGACACCTTATGAGATATGGTTTGGTCATTCACCATCAATTAGTATTTTGGGATATTTGGGAGAAAATGTTATATTAAGATATATGATGACATTGGTAAGTTTGATCCAAGAAGTGATGAAGGTGTATTTCTTGGCTATTCATTGAAAAGTAAGGCATACATATGTTTTAAGTATATAACAAAGACAATAGTTGAATGTGAAAATGTAAGTATTGATGAAAAGTATGAAACTAAGGAAAAGATGATAGATTAATTTAGATGAAGAAGAAGATAATTATGGAATTGATAGATAGAATGCTGAAGTTTTCTTTGAGACTAACAATGATTTGCAGAATGATGTGCTAACTATTAAGAAAGAGGAGAGCAAAGATCTAAACCTAGAGAAGAGATAAGAGTTAAGATGTTAACTCCTACCTCTAACAAAAATCTAACCAAGAATCACCCTCCCAAGAAGATAATTGGAAGCAAAGACAAAGGTATGATGAAAAAAAATAGAGTAAATTAGGAGATATGTTTGATATCTCAAGTTGAAAGTAAGATCATAGATGAAGCATGTAAAGATGATCACTTGATTCAAGAAATGAAGGAAGAATTAGATCAAATTATAAAGAACGATACATGGGAGTTAGTTCCTAGAACAAAAGATAAGAATGTGATTGGAATTAAATGGATATTAAAAAATAACATGAATAAGAAAGTTGAATTTTTGAGGAACAAGGATAGACTTGTATGTAAGGGATATTCACAAAAGAAGGCATAAACTATGAGGAAACATATGCACCTATAGCCAAAATGGAAGTATTAAATATGTTCTTGGCTTATGCAACAAATAAGAAGTTCAAGGTATATCAAATAGATGTTAAATCAAACTTCCTAAATGAAGAACTTGAAGAAGAGGTATTTATTGAGCACCCTAAATGTTTTCCTTTATTAGAAGATAGAGACATGATATGAAAACCAAAGAAAACTTTATATGGTCTAAAGAAAGCACCTCTAACCTAGTATGCATGGTTGGATATAAGTTATTTAGAAAATTTTGGATTTTTTAAAGGTATGGCAAATAGTAACTTGTATTTGAAAGAAGTTGAGAATGGTTTGTTGATAATAGTAATATTTGTTGATGATGTCATTTTTTGAATGATGAAGCAAGTGATACATTTTTTGAAGAGATGAGGAATGATTTTGAAATGAGAATGATAGGAGAATCAAAGTTTTTCTTGGGATTGTAGATTGTACAGAAAAATGATGGTATTTTCATTCTACAAGCTAAGTACCTGAATGACTTGTTAAAAAGGTTTGGTTTAGAAATTTGAAAACCTATTGGTACACCTATGATAATTGGTCACAAGTTAACTAACAAAGATGAGACACCTATAATAGAGTAGAAGATGTATAGATCCATAATAAAGGTTTGCAATATCTGACTCACACTAGACTAGATATAGAAAATGTAGTTGGGATTGTAACTAGATTTCAGTTTGATCCTAAGGAGTATCATTTTATAGCAGTAAAGAGAATATTAAAATATTTGAAAGGAACATATGACTATGGAATTTGGTATGATAGATCAAGTGATTTCACTTTATTTGCATATACAAGAAATATGGATGATAGAAAGTGTAATACCCCAAAATTGGCTTATTGCCATCTCAACCAATTATGGTCTATTTCTGATCAATCCTAAGACCTATCCTGATAGGCAATTCTTATTCTGCTACTCGCTACTTGACTTAATTGTCAAATGCATAAAACCTAATCTACATTAATCAGACCTATTATTTAATCCATATAGTACGCACTCATATTAGCCACATTAAACCTATTTGATTTCAATTTTATTTAATCTAAAGTATTCATACTTTATTCAATTAAATTATCTCCTAAGGCTAATGTACTACGGAATTAAATTTATTTAATTTAATAAATATGCCTATTTTAATTAATTAAATAGAATTATTTAATTAAATGGAGAAGCTACTTCTAATTAATTAAGAAAAGTTATTTAATTAAGTGGGAAGCCATTCCAAATTAATTAAATGAAGTTATTTAATTAAATAAGAAAAGTGTCTCTAATTAATTAAATAGAATTATTTAATTAATAAGAAAAGGTAATTATGAGAGCATATCTCATTTTATTAAATTAAATATCTCTCCAAAATCTCTCTTCAGTTCAAAAAAGGGAAATTCCTAGTTCACTACTGATCAAATTGGAAATGACTTAGATCACTTACTTTGACACTAAAGTTTATCTAAATTGATTGACTATTACACTTAGATCTAAGCCAGTTAACTCCCTTTGATTTGGGAATCTTCCTTTATGACTGAACTTCATCTTCAATCCTGACCGTTGATTGAAATTGATCTCAACCATTGATAAATTCCAGAAAATTCTATTTAAGAGACCCTTATCTCTTCATTTTCAGAGGATGAATTAGAATTTGCATCAAATTGCTGTCAAATTGCATACTCATTTAAGCTTATTACATTCTCATAGATTTTCATTGTTAGCTTAATTCTCATCTAGATCTAATATGCATACATCTTTAGCATAGTTTCTTTTATATGTTCTTAGACTAGTTTGCATATCTCATTTAAGATTAATTTTCATATTCACATAGAATAGTTGCATCTCATTTTCAAATCCTTCGTTCTTAGAGGGTTTGGTTGCCTACACCTCAAATCTGAGGATATTAAATAGGCAAAATCCCTTTAGATAGTAGGCAATAGGTCGACTTGTTGGATGATTTTCGGATGGACAATCCAATGTTCATTCTAGGATGAATCCTCATATAAAGACTATGTTGAAGTGTGTGTGTGAAGCATAAGGCCACATTCCACATATACATTTCTGGCGCCCACCGTGTGGCCAAGAAAATCAACTTTTTTGGCCTAATTCTGCATTTTTTAAATCATTTTTTTGTTCTCTGTCCATACTATTTCATACAAATTTGAGAATCTTCACGCGAGACTATTCATTTTTGCATGAGGATCCAAACTCTTCATGCGAAGATTCTTTTCGGGTCACGCAAGAAAGTGCCTGAGTGCATAAAAATTTGTGCGACACCTATTTTCTTCGTCCAGGTTGTAAAAGAATTTCATGCGAGCCTGAAAATAATTTCACATGGACCATAAAAGATTTCGCGTGACCCTCACACAATTTCTCATGAGACAGAGAAAGATTCCGCATGGGTCAGTACATCATTTTGCGCAAGTCTATGCAAGATTTCACGCAGGTCTGTGAAAGATTTCGCGCGAAATTTTTCAACAACAATATAGAAGACAGTTTTTTCCAATTTTCCAAATAAAATAATGTTTTCATAAGTTTTAAAATTTTCTAAGCTTTTTTATGGGTATAAAAAAGAACAAAAAAAGTTAATTTTTGATTTTCCCATAGTTAAGCTTCAGTTTTCACTAACATGTTTCCTCTAAAGCATCTTTATTTCCATTTTTTCTAGTTTTTTGCGGCCTAATAGTTGTCTGCAGGACGTTTGATGAAGACTCCTTATAAAAAATTTTTGAACATGAACTGACTGTGTGATTGCAAGACGCTATCAAAGATACGATTGTTGAAGATCAACATTAAAACCCACTAAACAATGTGTCTTCTTTCGTGCTTTCTAAACATAGTCTAATTAGGGGCTTGTGAACTTCCTAGGGTGCAAGACAAAAGAATAGGGGATTATGCTCTTCACCACTTGGAGGTCATGACCAAGGGTGAATAAAAAACCTAGACACTTCCGAAAGAAGGCATTCAAAAGAAGGCAAGCAACTTAGTGGTTCTCCAATACTTGTTCTATTCTATGATAAGATGGTGATTTTCTTTTAAGGGAATCCAAATCTTTAAGGAAGAATAAGTATGGATTGATTAAGCTAAGTCGATAATTAACCTATTTTGCATGTTTGGGCAAGAAAATAAGGTAGAGGAGTATGCTCTTTCCCCTTGAGGGAAATCAGAAACTTTGACCCTTGCTATCAAACCACCAGTCCGAGTCAATCCTTTAGAGGGCCTAACAGAGTGATCCAACCTTCAGGAATGACCCAAGTGAGCACACTCCTTTCGTTAGAGATTCCAACTCACTATAATAAAGAAGCTTTGTAGAGCGAAAGACTCCAAAGCTGGATTAATTTCCTCTCCTTTATTCTTGATATCGCATATCAAGGAGAGGCTCTATCTGTGCACTGGTCAGCGCCAACCCCTGGCTTGCTAAGCAAGTAGTGTGCACTTTTAGATGCTGGTGTGGGATATTGGCCTCAACTCTACTTATGGATCCACCGAGGATTAATTCGAATGGAAGCCAAGTAAAAAATTCTTAGTTAGAAGGTACTTGGTTCACCTCTAAAAGGAGGCATAATCTTTGTGCAAGGAGGGGGAAGAATCTCTCTTGTAGAACTCACCATAGGCATGCTACTGGACGTTTGAAGGTGGTATATGTGCTCGTCTCCTGCCACAAGGGCACTTGTTCAGCCTATGCTATTGTGTCCTTTGAATATACTAGAAACATGGGTGCCCTCTAGGGGGTAACACAGCTGTGTGAGGTACACACATGCACATAAGATGTGGAAAAAAGGATTTGGCTTCTATACCATTTTCTATTTCTAGGGATAAAGCATGTTTTTTTATTGAGTCCTAAACATGTCCAAACTTGCTCAAACAAACTAAAGGTCAAGACTCCCCTATCCCTCTGAGTTGCTTTGCCCTTAGTTGAATTATATTCGACTACTGCTTGCTTCCTGTGTCTTGTTGAAAACACTTGCCTTGTTCAAAACCAAATGTTGTTTAAACACTTGAAAATCAACCTTGCTATCTGTCTAAAATCTACCAAATGAATCAACAATCTATCCAAAGCTGTCTAAAATCTTCAAAGTCTTTTCAAAATCCAGTTCAGTTGTTAGTTTGGTTTCCATTTTTACGCACAGTTTGCAAAATTTTGTGCAAATACTTGTTGTCCTACCACTTCTTCACATAGCTCTATCCAAGTTCTCATGCAAATAGTTGCACATCTCCATGCGAGATCTTTCCTCAGATGTCCTTATTTTTTTGTTAACCTTGCACTATTTCATGTGGCCTGGAGCACATCCTTGTGTAAAATCTTTATGCTATCTTGAGTCTTTGCATGGCCCTGTGTACTTTCTCATGCGCTTCTCAGAGGATCTTCATGCAAGATCTTGAGTCTGAACTATCAAGTTAGTCTATTAGAGCTATCTGTGCTCTATACCAAGTCTATTTCTTGCATCAGTTTATTGCTTCTCTATCTAAAAATAGTCCCAAACAGTGGCACCCCGCTTAGCTAATGACTTGCGATCCATACTTTAACTAGTCTTGTCTCTCAGTTATCTTGCTCTTGTCCTTTAGTGCTTGTTTTACTCTGTGTCATGATAGTCATAATTTTTGGTTGTTCTAGCCTTAAAATCAGACTATTTGTACCTTAGTATACTGCACTCTTATCTTTCTTTTTTGAGACTAATTTCTAGTGTGGTCCTTGTCTAAGATTTTGCTTTTTGTCATTGTCTATGACTGTGGCAACTTGGCTTATGTTCTAAAACTTGGTTGTCACTACTTGAAACATAGTACATCAAAAATACTAAAAACAAATGTGCTAAATCAAATATTCCTAGTGAGGAAGAAGAGCTACTTATTGCAAACATGAAGCAACAAATCCAATCAATGAGCACTCAACTTCAAAGACTAAAAGAAGAGGAAAAAAACATCATCGAACAAATTCTCCTTGAGAGAAAATTTCCCTTCCTTCTATGACAACCAAAAATCACATTCTTGTGATCTTGAATCCAAGATATCTAAGAACACTTTATAAACACCCAAGAAATCCAAAAATATCTTTGAAGAAAAACCTTGGGAACCTAAACCGAAGCATGATTTCACACCTTTGGGAAAATCTTATGAATTAACCTTTGAAGAACTTCTTGAAGAAAAACTCATTACTTTACCTAAGCTCACTTTGGCAGGAGTTTCCTTTATGAGTAACTATTGCGCCTATCACAAACATAATTTACATAAAACTTCACATTGTCAGGAGCTGATAAACAAGATCCAAGATCTCTTTGATAATGGCATAATTCAAAAATCTAGGCTGTCAGCTACTAAATATTCTACTATCAAGAAGGACCAACCTCATGAAACCATGTCTAGTAATGGTTCAAACACGACTTCTACTTCTTCCAACATACATCCACCTTCTAAATTGTCCAATCTTTCCAACACATATTCAGCAAAAGAACTCACTACTCACCCAGTTGACTATGTGTACCCTCAAAGGCTGCCTCTAAAGGAAACTCAAGCTAATCTTGACTTAGCCGAAAACCTCTCCCATACTACTTAAACCAAAGATCCAAAACCTCCATGTGTTGCTCCTCCTATTATCCCCACTCCAACTATTCCTCCATTGTCCCTTCAAGAGCCTATTATGGAGACTCTAGAAATATATTTGAATATAGATTCAGATACTCCCTCATCCTCAAAATTGGTTTCATGTCAAGAGGACCACTTAAATGATGAAGAAACAAGTGTTGATCAAGACCAAGATTCCTTCATCCCCTTTCAAGTCTTCCAAGATCTCGTGCCTCCATCTCAATAGCCACATAGTCCTCCATCTCCCATGTCATGCACCTCTACTAAGCAAGATCAAGATATTCCTTCCACCATCCTTAAGGAGATTATAAAAGACCAAGAGAAGGATATTTTTCCTATGTTACCTAAAATTCCTTTTGAAGAGAAAAGTGTTCCCTCACCCTCTTATTCTACTTTGCTACATTCCCTTTCAAACTACGCTCAAGCTTTAAATACTCCTGTCAAAGGTATTGCTCCTATAACAGTTACTCATAAATCTATTGATGGCTTTGGTCATGTTGCTCACTCTAAAGATGCTAATATCCCTACTCATGGTCCATTCAAATCTTCTAAATCTATCCTTGGTCCCTCTCCATCTAAGCTAAAACCTTCAAGTCTTCCATCCATATTGGGACCTTATGTTCCTCTATCTCCTACTGCCACTAGCAGCTCATTACATGTTCCTCTTACCCTACCTCAAGATCAACAAAGATACACATACTTTAACTCTTCATGTTCACCTTTCCATCTAAACCAATCATATTTGCCTCATTCATCCACAAGTCCTAAGTCCTTTGGAAGCAATATGCATGATCAACTCAAACACGAGTGCATGAATCCATCCTCAAAAGTTCAAAATGTCTCCTCTAATCAACATGTGAATGTCAAGAAGGAAAATATGTAAAAGAGACCACAAAGGTCCACTATTCAAAGAGCTCAACCAAAGAAAATGTGGGTTCTTAAATCTGTTATTGAAGAAATGTGTTCCAAAGCATCTAATGAAAAATCAAAAGCTATATGGATTCCCAAGACTCTTTTGAAGGACTTGAATATTGAAAACAAATCAAAGTTGACATTCAAGCTTCCAAAGGCTTTCACTCCATCTTCTTCCCAACATCTTCCTAAAAAGGTTTCAAAGCCTTCCACTCCATCTCCCTCCAAAATTATTCTACCACCTCATACATCTAAACCTCAAACTATTTCATCCATATATCCTCCATCATTCCACTACCCTTCAAGGTGTGTGTCAATGTTGATCTTGCCCACTTTTTCTTCTACCCTTGCACATCCCTTTCAATACCCTATCCACTCTACCTTCTATCCTCCACCATTTATCCTTCCATCCCATTTATCTCATCCATAGCCTAAACCTTGTCCTCCATATATCTTTTCTACTATCTCCCTTCCATTACCTTATCAACATCTTTGAGCATACCTTCCTATGGCCTTGGCTTATATTAACTTATCTTTCTTATAGGCATGCTATCTAACTTGAAAAAGGCTTGAATTCTTTCCAAAAACTCTAAAATTCCAAAAAAGGAAAAAAGAAAAAAGTGCCTCGATGAAAACTTGGAAATAGGTGCCTTGGTAGAAAAAGTAAAGAAAAATAAATTTGTCCTATGGTGAAAACCACTTCTTGTGGCACCTTGGATAAGTACCATGATGAAAACCTAGTAAACAGGTGTCATGCATAATTCTTCCATCCATGACATCCTATCATGATCTTTCTTATCCTTTAGATGTCATCATTCCTAAATTCATTCACTCATAACCTCCATCACAAAATTTTCTATCCTATTCAATTAACCCTTTGGTCTTGATCAACGAAAGAAAGAAGAAAACTCAGTTCTTAGCAATCTCTTGACATGGTCATTTTCATGGATTACTTACATGATACCCTTCATTACACCATGAGCTTATATTGTTATATCCTTTTCCCTAGCTTGGGTAATCTTGTGAATTCTTTCCTTGAGGATAAAATTCACTGCTTCATACTCCTTGCCTATCCATCTCCACTTATCCACCAACTTGCTACTACATCTCATCCTACACCTTCCTAGACACTGGAACAAAATCAAGGTAATCCTTCTTGAGAGCTAGTAATCTCTGACAAAGTTCTAAGAACTAGAAAAAATCTAAAAATTAGAAAAAGTCCTAAAAAAATTGTAACCTTGGTGAAAAACTAACAAATAGGCACCTTGGTAACACCAAAAAAAGTGAAAAATCTCAAAAATACAAAAAAATTTAAAAAAATCAAATATACAAAAAAATTGAAAAACCAAAAAGTGCCATTAGTGAAAACTTGGAAACAGGCATCATGGTAGCAAAAAAAGGAAAATCCTGTGAAGAAGGTGAAAACTTGGTAAATGGGTGCCTCTTGTTCACAACACTCCATCTTGTAGCGCATCTTCTAGCTATTCTGTACAGTTTCTTTCATGCTTTTGCTTTCCTACTTTTCCTACTTTTCACTAATGTATCCATGGATTGAATCTTGCCACGACTCGAGGGCATTCCCCTTTAGTGTCACTATTTTCAAGATTCTCCTTCATGATAGTCACCAATAGTCCTCATTGTGTCTGTGTACTATCGCTTGTGTCACTCTCTTCAAGATTCTCCTCATAGAATCTCTTTCCTAACAGTGACCAGCTATTCTAGCTGTGTCTACCTACTATTTCTAGTGTCACTCTCTTCAAGATTCTCCTCATAGAATCTCTTTCACGACAGTCACTAGCTGTTCTAGCTACGTCTGCCTACTGTTGCTAGTGTCACTCTCTTCAAGATTCTCCTCATAGAATCTCCTTCGCAATAGTCACCAGTTGTTTCAGTTGTGTCTACCTACTATTGCTTGGGTCATGTCTCTAAATTCTTTATGGAAGATCTCTCTTGCGTCAGTCACCAGTCATTCTGGCTATGTCCATCTACTATTGCTTAGTCACCTTTAGGTTCTTCATCATGAAGATTTCCTCTTTGACCTCAGTCACTAGTCATTCTAACTGCATCTGCCTGCTATTGTTACCTTACTGAAGAGAGATTTCTTTCAAACATGTTCTAGACACTGACACCTAACGTCAATCCCAAAAACATTGAACTCGAAAATGATATACTTGTCTAGATATACTGAGCATTTCTTTCTTTGCTTTGTTTTTCTTTATCATATCTCCTTGAGTAACTTGATGATGTTATCTTTAACTAGAGAAGTAATGACTGGGGGCATGATCTTTTCTTTGCTTTCTGTCTATGGTTTAGTTCCAACAAGTTGATACATTCCTATAAAAGGGGTGTTCACCATAAGAGCCTCCATCTCGTATTGGATGGCCAGGTGTACCTCGACTCCTTTTGTATGAATATGTCAATAAAATTAGTTCTTCTCCTTGTTTTTTGGAGTGAACTCTTCATGCTACAGTAAATATTGATACTCGTCCTGCTAAGTGAATGTATAGGTCACTACGAGTATACCTAGCACACTTCTGTCTCAGGTTATGAATGCAAGGGTCATTGCGGATAGAACAAATACTGAATACTTAGCATAAGATGGATCTCCCATGTGTTTGGTGTGTCTGTCATGCAAGCAACATTTAGGTCATCCTAGCATTTATGCTTTGATGCTTATGTTAACTTGCTACATTAAAAGGGACAAATGTTCTAGTCATTCTGGCTTCTTGTGCCTCGAATGCTTACATTTAATCCCCACAAACCAATAATGTATGTTATATTCATTATTCCATGATTGCAATGTCAGTGGGAATTGTATGACCTAGGAGATTTGTTCTATATCCAGTGATGATTAAATATCAAGGCTTGGTAACTAGACCTAGGGTTGCATCTAGTTTAAGGTTACATCTAGCCTAGGGTTGCATTTAACATAGTCTTGCATTTGCATACTACACTTGCATAAGCATGTGATTCAATTGAAAATCTACTTTCACCTTCTCTAATGAGGGATTTATGATCTCTTCAAAGAGTCATGTTCTTCACGACTACACAAATGATTGATTAATCACTCTCTTGGCTACTTTGGCTGCTCTGAATCTATTTTTCGGGATCAAATTCAAAATTTGACACACCTAAGTAGTCCAGAAATGAGTTTTAAGTTTTTGGGACCAACGCGATCAAATGCTTGTGCAGTCCTAATTTTTTTGATACTTTGCAATTCTTGGAATCTTTTTAACTCTACATTCTTCATGTTTTCAAAACTCATTTTGAAAATCTTCAAATCAAGTCAACTTTGCTTAATTCTAGTTAACTACTGGTCAAACTTGGTCTTTTGGACCTCAGAAGCATGCTAAATTGACTCTGAATCATCTTCTGATCATTCTGATCTCTTCCATATTCTCCTGAATACTAGATTTATCCAATATCTCTTTATGTTGCCTACAATATATTTTTGGTGTGTCATCTTTCGATTTTGCTCCCGAGGGGGCAGGATGATTACATCATTGAACTAAAATTCAACTCAATTTGAATCTCATTACTTGGGGCATCTAGTTCCCATCTTATGTCCTTATCACTTGGGGCATCTCATCGCTTGGGGCATCTCATCACTCGGGGCATCTTGTCCCCCTCTTTCTGGCATCATTGTCATTTGTTTCATCTTCTGATCATTTGATCACATCTTATAAAATTTCTAGTTTTGAGTTCAGTGGACAGGTATCAAGATAGTTTAAACCCCAAATCCTAAAAATTAGGCCTCATTTGGGGATGATTCTATGACTCATAATTGGATCTTATCAACTTAGGTATCTAGGTGTTCTATCTGGATCCTTGAAGGTTAAGCTTTGTTCTGGAGATAATCTTCTAAATGCTTTCAATCTCAAGTATCTAGATGTTCTATCTGAATCCTTGAAGGTTAAGCTCTGTTCTGGAGATAATCTTCTAAATGCTTTCAATCTCAGGTATCTAGGTGTTCTATCTGGATCCTTGAAGGTTAAGCTTCATTTTGGAGATAATCTTCTAAATGTTGTCAATCTTAGGTATCTAGGCATTCTATCTGGATCCTTGAAGGTTAAGCTCCGTTCTGGAGATAATCTTCTAAATGCTTATCAATCTCGGGTATCTAGACATTCTGTTTGGATCCTTAAAGGTTAAACTTCATTCTAAAGAAACCTTTTTAATGCTTATCAATTTTAGGTATCTAGACGTTCTATTTGGATCCTTAAAGATTACGCTCCATTCTGGAGATAGCCTTTTAAAATGTAATACCCCAAAATTGGCTTATTGCCATCTCAACCAATTATGGTCCATTTTTGATCAATCCTAAGACCTATCCTAATAGGAAATTCTTATTCTACTACTCGCTACTTGAGTTAATTGTCAAATGCATAAAACCTAATCTGCATTAGTTAGACTCGTTATTTAATCCCTATAGTACACACTCATATTAGCCACATTAAACCTATTTGATTTCAATTTAATTTAATCTAAAGTATTCATACTTTATTAAATTAAATTATCTCCTAAGGCTAATGTACTATAGAATTGAATTTATTAAATTTAATAAATATGCCTATTTTAATTAATTAAACAAAATTATTTAATTAAATGGAGAAGCTACTTCTAATTAATTAAGAAAAGTTATTTAATTAAATGGGAAGCCATTCCAAATTAATTAAATGAAGTTATTTAATTAAATAAGAAAAGTGTCTCTAATTAATTAAATAGAATTATTTAATTAATAAGAAAAGGTAATTATGAGAGCATATCTCATTTTATTAAATTAAATATCTCTCCAAAATCTCTCTTCAGTTCAAAAAAGGGAAATTCCTAGTTCACTACTAATCAAATTGAAAATGACACAGATCACTTACTCTGACACTAAAGTCTATCTGAGTTGACTGACTCTTACACTCAGATCTAAGCCAGTTAACTCCCTTTGATTTGGGAATCTTCCTTTATGACTGACCTTCATCTTCAATCTTGACCGTTGATTGAAATTGATCTCAACCATTGATGGATTCCAGGAAAGTCTATTTAAGAGACCCTCATCTCTTCATTTGCTGAGGATGAATTAGAATTTCAATTGAATTGCTGTCAAATTGCATACTCATTTAAGCTTATTACATTCTCATAGATTTTCATTGTTAGCTTAATTCTCATCTAGATCTAATATGCATACATCTTTAGCATAGTTTCTTTTATATGTTCTTAGACTAGTTTGCATATCTCATTTTAGATTAATTTGCATATTCACATAGAATAGTTGCATCTCATTTTCAAATCCTTTGTTCTTAGAGGGTTTGGTTGCCTACGCCTCAAATTTGAGGATATTAAACAGGAAAAGTCCCTTTAGATAGTAGGCAACATGTCGACTTGTTGGATGATTTTTGGATGGACAATCCAATGTTCATTCTGGGATGAATCCTCATATAAAGACTATGCTGAAGTGTGTGTGTGAAGTGTAAGGCCACATTCCACATATACAGAAAGAGCACCAGTGGTGAAGCATTCTTTCTTGGAGGAAGATTTTTTTCTTGGCTAAGCAAGAAGCAAGATTGCATTTCTTAGAGTACAACTAAGGTATAACATCTTGCAATAACAAATAATTATAATCAAGTTATGTGGATTAAGTAGATGTTGAAGGATATCAAGATTGAGTTTGAAGAACCTGTTATCATTCACTCTAATAACATAAGTATAGTGAGTATGTCTAATAATCCTATATTACATTCTAAGACTAAGCATATATGTATTAAGTATCATGTGTTGAGAGAGAAGAAAATGGGAAAGAAGATCAAATTGGAGTATGTGAATACTAAAGATTAGATTGTAGATATCTTTACAAAGCCTCTTCCTAAAGATACATTTGAGTACTTGAGAGGTATGCTTGGAGTTATGCCCCTACCTACTTCTGAGTAGATGATATAGAGAGTGCATCAATCCAATGGTGCATAGCACTATTGTTAGCTTGGACTAAATGTTGGTGTTTCCTATATGGGGGAGTATCTGTGATGAACGAAGTCATTGGGGACTCTTGGTATTTAGTTTTGAATAGTGTCTTTGGACACTCAAGATGGTTGAAGACTTGGAGCAAGACATTAGCAATTGGTATGTAACAATTGGTATTATTGTAAAATTTGAGATTGAGACCTTTTACATTGATGTCAATGAGGGAGAAAATATGCATGAAAAACACTCCTAAGTATGGGGAATGAATAAATCCTAAGTATGGGGAGAGAATATGCATGAAGGAGAGATATCTCTTTTAGAGAGATTCATGAAAATAAGCAGGAGTATGCACCTATTGCATTGAGATTTTTTTAGCACGTGGACAACTAATGCTAGTCAGCAATAGGAAGAGAATATTGTTTGGTATTCTTGGAACTTCAATGATTTTTCTTCTATGTTTCTATCAATGCCAAAGGTGGATATTTTTAGCATGAATGTTGTTGATAATACTTTGGGGGAGTATCCTAAGCATTGGAGAGTATTGACATGTTTCATTCATGACTATGTTTGTCATTGATGTCAACATAGCACGGTTTCTATAAAGACTAGTTGAGTAGAAGACAAAGATCTTAATGGTATGGACAATGGTTTGATTGTATAGTGATGCATAATTATGGACATATTTAACAAAGTGTCCTGATTATGTGGTTAAGTGTGTAGAGTCCAATTTGAAGATGTGTGGAAGTTGTACTAGATTTACATAAAGTAGTTTAGAGATAGAGTATCGGGAAAGTAGTTCTTTATGTTTATTTGCTATCTTACATTTGATATGCAATGAGAAGATGTTTAGTTAGGTAGTGACAGAGGATATTTAGTTGATGATATCAACAAGTGCACAAGCCCTAGTATCACACATGTGAAGTTTTATATAGACCGTGTTCCAACCATGCTATTGTGATTGTAATTAATTACCTTATTATGTAATTAATTGGGAAAACCTTAAGGTTGACTCAAAGGAATTATTATGAAAATATGGTATAAAGGAAATATGTTTTCTTTTTTTGAAAGTGTGTGTGGAAAATATATTGAAGTGAAAATTGTGAAAAGGATTAGAGTGCTTACTGAATGCATGTAAGCGATCCAAGGGATTATTGGATGTGAGTGTTGTGGTTTCGTTACAAGATTAGAAGGAGCAAAGGTCCAGTTGATAGGACATAAATAGAGGAAGGAAGTACTATTCATTTCTATTATTTTGTAAGGAATAATACATAAATAATTTTGGTGGTGGGTTCATTGGTCATGCCCTTGAAACCATTTGGCAGTGGGCCTAACTATCTTCCACAACTCCTAACAGGGTTTGTATGACTCCTAACAGGGTTGAAATCTCCTAACAGGGATTGAAAGTCTCCTAATAGGGACTCATATATACTAAATGTATTCATAGACTCCTAACTCAGTCCATCCTCTAACAAGGAATATTTATATTAGTACATCATCTTGTGGGTACCATCCCCAACAGGGTTTCCCTAGTTAACATATTTAGTGTTATTGTTGTTACAATTTCTTTAGAATAACTTGGGGGGGGGGGGGGGGTGAATCAGTTATTCAAGGTCCAAATGTCCTATTCAAACTTTCCACTAAGTATAGTGAAATCATTCAACCATTCATCCATCCAAGCTTTAACTTATCTAATCAGAAAGTTATTGTAAATCAACATGCAAGTAAAACACACAAGAAATCAATACATGATACAATGATTTATGTGGAAACCCAATTTGAGGAAAACCATCAGTAACATGCTACTCAATTTTCACCCTTACGAAGTGATGCCCTGTGAAAGGCCTACCCTATTAAATGCTTACAACACATTATTATATGTGACCATGTTAGAGGATTTAACAACCCTATTAGAAGTGGGCCTAGTTAGATTACTTTAGAACATTCACTTGGAATACAACCCTATTAAAGGATTTACAAATGGCTGTTAGGCCAACCTAAGTCCATAGGATTTTTAGATCTAATACAATTGCTAAAGAGTATTAGAAAATCTTGACCTGACTACAACATACAACTTATCTTGCAAATCTTAGATCACTTCTCAGCTCATACCCCTGCCTGACCTTCAATCTCTACAACTCTTAACAGATTGCTTTCCCTTTCAAGCTTTGTCTCCTTAAGTCTCCATACTCAATATACCAGTGCAATCATCTCTTCATGATCAATCGTAGAAGTAGAGCCTCTATGCTCTTCCTTCTCTTAGATGTCTCCTTCTTGAAACCCTTTCAACCACTTCACCGATTTGACACTTTAGCAGCAAGAATATCAGCAGTTCTCTGCTTCTTGGTTTATGATTTCTTAAATAGAAGTCTTGTAGCTCCTTTTCCTGCTTGATTCTTCCATTTTAAATTTTAATTCACATGGATTAGGTAGGATTCATTGTATCTAACCCATATTCTTTTTTCTCTACAAACTTCTTGAATAATCCTTTAGAATTCACCCAAAGACTATTTAAATAAGATTCTATGCCAACAACTCATCATCCTTATCCTCCAACTCATTCATAAAATTCAATGCAACCACTATGACAACTTAGATTTGGGGAATCTTCATCATTTGAAATAATGTATCACCTTAGCACTATTGAAATACTAGTGCTTGGTACATACTATGTTACTTGATATCAACTATGTTTTTCCTGATGCTCGGCACCTAAAGATTACTTGGCACCAACTAAATTTTTTCTGATGCGCGATCCTGATCTTCACTCAACACTTGAAGATCACTGAACACATACTATAAATTTTTGTTACTTGGCTTCTACTAAGAATTTTCTTGGCTTCAACTAACTTGCTTGACACCCACTAAAGATTTTAGTCTAAGCTTTGTAATCATCCTTGTTACAACTTCCTCTTCCAATGTTTCTAAGTGTGACCAACCTTTGTATCTTTAAGTATTTCATCAATACATTACTTAACCATTTTCTTAACTGATCCTTGTACTTCATTACAACATCATAACTCAACCTTTCCTTTTGGTGCTCTTGTTACATCTTGTTGATCAAATCCTCTTCATCAATCAACTAAGTGATAGTGCTTGGATCTTATAAGAAAATATCATCCCTACAAATAGCAGGTTTGACATCAATGGAAAAAAAATGATTTAAAACATTCTTTTACATATCAGGTTTGACATCAATGGAAAAACAATGATTTAAAACATTCTTTTACAATAATCTCCCTCTTTGATCTTCAACAACAATGAGCTTTTCAATCAGATTTCTAACAATCTCCCTCTTTGTCATTGATGGCAAACCAAACTGATCAACCATTAGACTAAACTATTCCACCAAAAGTTTACTTGGTTAGAATAGTAAGTTAAATGCCAAAAAGTAAATTGTAACATCACATCTCCTAATACTATTCTAATTGTTTCATTTCACTTCTCCCTCTTTGCTACTATATCCTTTATCTTTATTTTTCTCCCTCTATATTATTTATCTTCTGCTATTCTGATCAACCTTTGAAATCTCCCTCTTCTTTTCTGATCCTTTATCTTCAATAGTTGTTGATTAGTTGTTCACTTCTCCCTCTTTGATGATAATGCCAAAGACATATTAGCATCTTAATATGCAGATGTAGCTCTTATAGGTTCATTTAATATCGCCCTCTATCACCTTGCTTGTGACTGATTTGAAGTTTTAGCACTTCTACTACTTTAGGCATGGATCCCAAAGTAAACATCCCCTGCATCAATGTGTAAAATCTTCAACATTAAACTTATTTGATGTAGGGAATTCTTTCTTTTTGGTTCAAGTAGCCTTAGCTAGAGGTATCACCCCCAACTTTCCTCTAAGATACTCAAAAGTATCTTTAGGTAGTGCTTTTGTGAAGATATCAAAAATTTGTTCCTTTGAGCTAACATATTCCATCTTCACTTGTTTGTCTTCCACCAGCTCTCTTACATAGTGATACTTGATTGCAATATGCTTAGTTTTAGCATGCATTACTGGGTTCTTTGATATATTGATAGCACTTGTATTATCACAATAAAGTGTCACATAGGCTCAATTACTTCTTCCTTCATACCTTGCAGTAAATGTTTGATCTATACAATATTGGTGTAGTTTATAGTAGCTGCCACATATTCAACTTCAACAGTAGACTATGAGGTGCAACTTTGCTTTTTGCTTGTCCATGTAATCAACCTCTTTCCTAAGAAAAGTGCTACTCCACTGGTGTTTTTTCTGTCATCAATGTTACCTTCCCAATTTACATTAGTGTAAGCTTTCAGTTCAAACTTCTCATTCCTCTTGTAGTATAAACCAAAGTCATTAGTTCCTTTTAGGTATCTCAATATTCTCTTTACTGGCATTAAGTTATTTTCTCTTGGATTGGTAGAAAATCTTGCTACTATTTCAATAGCTAATGAAATGTCTAGTCTACTATGTCCAACATATTATAGCTTTCCAATCATTAACCTATACATTGTCTGATTTACTTTAGCAGATTCATCATTCTTGGATAGTTTATGACTTGTTGCCATTGGTGTGCTAATTGGTTTTGAGTCTTCTAGCCCAAATTTTTTGAGTACTTCCTTGATGTATTTAGATTGAGTCACAAATATGCCATGCTTCAATTGATGTACTTGTAATACAACAAAGAATTTGATTTCTCCAAACATTGATATCTCAAATTCATGCTTCATTTGATCAGAAAAATCTTTGCATAAAACATCTTTTCCTCCAAATATTATGTCATCAAAAAAGATTTTTGATATCAAAATGTCTTTACCTTCCTCAGCTTTGGTGTACAAATTGTTGTTGTCATCTATTCTTTCAAATCCTATCTTTATAAGATATTTGTGCAACCGTTCA
This sequence comes from Cupressus sempervirens, assembly GCA_028749045.1. NCBI lineage: Eukaryota > Viridiplantae > Streptophyta > Pinopsida > Cupressales > Cupressaceae > Cupressus > Cupressus sempervirens. Next base: position 783,000,484 of record CM053793.1, on the reverse strand, counting down.
TACCATGCTCTAGGTGCTTGCTTTAATCCATAAAGTGCTTTGTGTAGCTTGCAGACCATGTCCTTGTTCTTCTCATCAACAAATCCCTCTATTTGTTCTATGTGGAGTTTCTCTTCTAATATACCATTTAGAAAAGTAGAATTCATATCCATCTAATAGACTTTGAAACCTTTATATGTAGCATATGCAAGTAATGTTCTTACTCTTTCCATTCTTGCAACAAGGGCAAATGTCTCTCCATAATCCAATCCTTGTTCTTGTGTATAGCCTTTCCAAACTAATTTGGCTTTGTTTCTTGTTATTTCACCATTCTCATCAAGTTTTTTTCTAGACACCCATTTGGTACCAATTGCACTCTTATTAGCTGGTATAGGAAATAGAGACCAAGTTTTGTTCTTCTCAATCTGATCTATCTCTTCTTTCATGGCCTTATACCAATCATCATATTGTAGTGCATCTTTGACTATTTTGGGTTCAACCTTGTTTAGTAGACATGATTCATTCCTTAGTCTATTCCTTGTCATTGTTCTAGCATCCTTATCACCAATAATTTGATCTGTAGGGTGATGTATTCTTACATACTTGGTTAATCTGGGTACAATAGTTCTTTCCATATTTGATCCTTCAGCTTCAGAGTCATTTCAATGTTCTTCATTTGGTATTTCATCATTTCTTTCTTCCATACTATTTTTAGAGTCACTATGTGCATTTTCTACATTTTGTAGCTTAGTTTTTGAATGTGACTTGACATTCACTAGTTGAGACTTGACAGGTACTGAATTTTGTTACTGATTCCCAACTTGATTTGCAACATTGTCTTCAACTGTCATTTCTTCGTAGAAGTATACAAAGGATCTATAATCCTCTTTTTGCTTTGACTCATCAACCTAAACTTTTGCATGCTCATCAAAATTTACATTTTCACTCTCCACAACTTTGTTAGTGTTAGTATTCAAACACTTATATGCCTTACTTCTGGTGGAGTATCCAAGAAATATACTTTCATCACTTTTTGCTTCAAATTTTCCATTTCTAGTGTCTTTTATAAAATAGCATTTACAACCAAACACTTTGAAATGCTTAACATTATGTGAATGACCATACCACAATTCAAAGTGTGTTACATTTGTACATTTCTTGATTTGAACTCTATTCAGTGTATAGACTACAATATTTATAGCTTCTCTCTAGTATTTTAGTGCAACATTTTTCTTCATCATCAAGGTTCTAGCATAGTCAATTACTAACCTATTTCTCCTTTCAACAATACCATTTTGTGGTGGAGTTCTTGGTGTTGATGTTTGCCTTTTGATACTTTTGTCATTGTAAAATGTTTCAAGCTTTCTTAATGTGAACTCACCTCCTCTGTCTGACCTTAGGCATTTTAGGTTCTTTCCTATTTCCTTCTCAACTCTAGCCAAATACCACTTGAACATTTGGAATGCATCAGATTTTTTCTTTAAAAACATATCAGTCATCATCCTAGAATAATCATCTACAAATGACATTATGTATTTGTCTCCTAGTTAGCTTTGCACTTCTATTGGGCCACATAAGTCTGCATGAACTAACTCTAGTACTTCTTTGGAAGTGTATGTTTTATTTTTGAAACTAGACTTAGTCATTTTCCCTAGTTAACATTGTTTACACATTGTGTTTTCAAGTTTCTTCAACTTGGGCAATCCTCTGACTTTATTTTTCTTGCTGATACTAATCAAATTATCAAAGTTAACATGACATAGGCTTTTATGCCATAACCACACATCATCAAGTCTAACAACAAGACATGTTGCTTCTTCAATATCTAGGTAAAACATAATACTCCTAGTTTGTTCACCTTTTCCTATCATATTTCCATTAGTATCATAAATCTTGGCAGTTTTGTTTCCAAATTCAACTTTGCAACCTACATTTCCTAATTGTGATACACTCAATAAGTTGTAGTTCAATCCTTCAACATAGTATTCATTATCACATGAAATGAAATTTTCTTTGTAAGTTTGATAGATCCTTTTCCTTTGATTTGACACGGAGCATCATTACCAAATCTAATAGTATTTCCATTATATTGAGTAAAGGTAATGAACTTACTTTTATCTCTTGTCATTGTAGGAGTTGATGAAATCCAATTCTATAGTCACCAAGATCACCTACATACAAATAGCTTGGTGAAGATAAATCGAAGGAGCAAGAGCTTGAAGCAAACAATGCAAGAGAAAATATTTCACAATAGGAAAATAAAATTGCTATGTGAATGGAGGAATTTACAACGAGAGAGAGACCGCTTATAAATGCCTTAAGGAAGCTTGTAGAACAAGTTGAAAGGAGGTAGAAGATAAAGTTGACAACTAAGTAGTCTTCCACAAAAAGGTGGAGCATGCTAGAAGGGAACAAACTTCCATGTTGTCAACAACTCATCACTACAACTATTAACTACTAAATATTAAATAAATGCATTAACCTAAGTAAGCTTAAATAAATAGAAATAATAAATAATTAATTATTTATTTACTCTAACACCCCCCCTTAAGTGCAACTTAGGGGAATTCTTTAAGCTCACAAAAAACTAAGAGAAAATGTAGAATGGGTCTTGGAAACAAGGCCATGTTAGATACCCATGTACAATGCAATGAAATGCAAATTCTAAAAATGGGGAAAGAGGGAAAACCTCATGGGAAAAACCTTCCCCCAAAAAGAGGTAAAAAACATGTTGAAAAAATGAAGGAAGGAAGGAAGGCCTCAACAAGACCCCCTAAGGACAACTTCCATTGAAAATGTTTCAAGAGACTCTCTCAAAACCATAGATACAACCAACCCCCTCCCCCATGAGAGATAGAAAAGGCACCAAAGCCTCCCTAGAATGATGGAGCTCCTATAGAAATGATCAAACCAATGAAAATACAATGCGGAAGGAACAAGGGCACATAAAAAGAGAACCCTAAATGAGGGGGGAAAATGGAGAGCCTAGTTGATGCCCAAAGGAAAAAGTATGAGGATCTAGAAATGGAATCCCCAAGGTAGGTGTGATGACACTGTCATGAATGTTCGCTATAGTATCCACAATAGGTGCACCTGGAGTCTCAATGAATGAAGCTGGAGGATTAGGTAGAGTGAAAGAAGAATCTTGTAGAGGAGAAAATCCCTCAATTGGATGTGGTGTGGTAGTCAAAACAAGGATCTTAGGAACAATACAAAGGTTCAAGTATCCAGACTGCACCACATGATGCTCCTGTGGAAGAGAAGTAGTAGGCTCCAATAATGGAGATGGTGGACAAAAGTGTGAGAAGGTGTAGAGATGAGTGGAAGGATCAACTAACCATGTAGCAATTAGATCTCCTGTTACATGATCCTGAATGAAGACTAAATTAGCAGTGAACTCAACTGTCTTCCCAGATCCACTATATGTAATCTGAGAAATTGAGATAAGGTTGGTAGAAAAAGATGGAACATACAATACATCATTGAATATGCCATCCTAGATGTTAACTGAACCTTTCTTGTAGACTAGTAGGGCAGTGTTATTCCCCATGAGAATATGAGGAATAGGAGAAGCCTCAAGAGTAGAGAAGACACCTTGAGAAGATGTCATATGGTGAGAAGCACCCGAGTCTAGTATCCAAGGAACCTGTGAAGGAGATGTAATGGTAGCCTTTAATGGATGAACCTTTCCAAGATCTGATGTAGATGATAGAGATATGGAAGAAGACTAAAAGGTAGACCCTTGTGAAGTAGAAGAGGATGGAGAAGAAATGATGTTCTTATGAAGAAGAGCTTGGAAATCTACAATTTGTTTCTCATAGCCGTCAAATCTCTTTTGAAAACAATGTGCCTCATCATGAGATCATTTCCCACAAGAGGAAAAGGTGGGGTTCTCGGCCTTCTTTTTCTCCTTCTTCTTAGAAGATGATGAACTAGTAGAAGAGGGATCTGATATTTGCTTTGACTTCTGCTCCTGTGTATCCTTGGCAAGCAATGCCTGTGACTGTGAATCTAAAAGTGAATCTATTTGAGTAATCTTGGACTATTCATGGGTTAATAGATCACAAAATATCTCAAATGAAGGCATCTTGTGTCTATCACCTAAGGCATCCATAGTGGAGTAGAAAGTGGAAGAGAAGATCTGATACTGTCCCCTCAACTTTGAGAGTATAAAAAAGATACACTTATCATCTGTCTTGGTTTTCCCATATCCCTGCAAAAGTGTACATATAGATTTGAATTTCATCAAGAAGTACTCAATGGTGGAAAAATTGTCAAGTGTCAAAGAAGTCAACTCTGCATCTAGCTGAAGTGCCTAGAACTCATTTACTTTGCCAAACAAAGTCTAAAATTTGAGCCAATAAACTCATGGAGTAGTCAAACCATCTAAGTGAAATAGTAGATTGTCTAAAATGTTTAGTGCAATCAATCCCATGGCTTGATCCATTTTGTTCCTATGCTGAAGAACCTCAAAAAGTCATGTAAGAATAGTTTGATTCTCATCCAGACATGACCATAAGCCCCTTGACATGAGAAGCTATTTCATTTGTGCCTTCTAGGTGTGATAGTTGTGTGGTGTGAGACAGGTCACAGATGGATCCGCCATTGAGAGAAATAAGAAGATAGAAGTAGAAGGGTCTTATTCTAAAGTAAATTATAGAAAAGAAAATGCTCCTCCCCATAATGTATAAATTGGGCACTCTTTACTTAGTGCGATTATAATAGAAAATTTAGGGCCTATTTTTGAAAGTAACATTTTTGTCTACAAAACCTATAATCTAATTGCAGATCTAGAAAGTAGACAAAAAAAATACACTTCCAAAAAAAAGAACTTGATTATGTGCCCAGATGAGCCTGTACTAAGCATTTGAAGTGGTAAAAATTGAGAATTATGAGTTACAAAAAAATTCAGGAATAGAGATCTCAAACCACCTACACCAATGTGTAGATCATGAAATCCTACCCCAAAACAAAAAAAAATTCTTGAAAAAATGAGTACGTATGAGGGAGATATTGCTATTTGAAAATCATTGCTGTAGTTATTTTTTCTGAATCGTTGCCTTCACACTTCCAAAACATAAAGAAAAAAGCCCAAAAAATATTAGATCTATTATGTCAAATCCTCTTTCTCCTTTTTCTCCAAATACTGAAAAGAATGCTCTTCCCCTCGATTGAAGAAAAAATTAGAAACAAATTAGGGTTTGTGTCTCTGAATCGCGGCTTCAAAAAAATCCTTCAAACAAGAAGTAGCAAGGAGGCTCTGATACCATGTAGGAGTTGATGAAATCCAACTTTGCAGTCATCAAGATCACCTACATGCAAATAGCTTGTTGAAGAGAAACTGAAAGAGCAAGAGCTTGAAGCAAACAATGCAAGAGAAAATATTCCACAATAGGAAAATGAAACTGCTATGTGAATGGATGAATTTACAATGAGAGAGAGACCACTTATAAAGGCCTTAAGAAAGCTTGTAGAACAATTTGGAAGGAGGTAGAAGATAAGGTTGACAACTAAGCACTCTTCCACAAAAAGGTGAAACATGCTCGGAGGGAACAAACTCCCATGTTGTCAACAACTCATCACTACAACTATTAACTACTAAATATTAAATAAACCTAAGTAAACTTAAGTAAATAGAATAAATAATAAATAATTAATTAATTATTTACTCTAAAAGTCATGTGATGTGAGCATCCATTGTCTATGATCTACTTGTCATTCTTGTTCACACAAGTAAGTAATCCTATTGCTTCATCTTCATCTTTGTTTGATTCATCCTTCATGGCTACATAGACTACTTCATCATCATTTTCATCAGAGTCTTCTTGAACAATGTAGCATCTCTTGCCTTTCTCCTTGTAATATTTTCTATCATCTTTTTTTTTTTCTTGAACTTATTTCCTTCTTTATAGTTTTTCCTCTGTGGAAATCTTGCAGCTATATGACCTACTTCATTGCAATTGAAACATATGATAGGGAGCTTACCTTTGAATTTTCCTTTACCTCTATGGAATCTCTTGGCTAGTAGTGCTTCTAACTATTCCACATCTTCCTCATCTATGCTGCTATCACTGGATGCCATTTTTCCTTTTCTTCTTCTCTTGCTTGATGTGTCCTCAGTATCTTTTATTGTCATCTTGGCTTTGAAAGAAGATTCAAGGTTCTTAGGTCTATAGTTGTCAAAATTGGATAGCTCAAATGCAGTAAGTCTTCCAACCATTCCTTCAAAGTTTAGTGTGTTCCCTTGTACACACCTTAGCTCTTGGATGGCTGAAACTCTTATAGCATCGATAGGAAGTAGAATTCTTAAGTATTTGTTGATGGATGTTTCTTCTTCTTGTCATCCACCTAGACTTCTTATTGCACTCACTACTTCTTTTATTCTTGTAGCATACTGAGCAATGTTTTCACCTTTGTCCATCTTCATGTCATCAAACTTCCTTCTTAGGCTTTCTCTCTTTTCTCTCTAGACATTCTGATCACCTCCATGGATATCTAATAAGGTTTTCCAAATTTTGAATGCAGTGTTACAGTCTTTAATGTCACCATATTCAATGTAGGTAAGTGTAGATGCAATTTCCAACATTATTTGGTTATGCTCCTTCTTTTTGTTTAAGTCATCTGTAGTAAGTGGTCCTATTGAAGTTACATGCTCTCTTCCAATTGAGGTTTGTGCATAATCACCTATTGATCCAAGATGCAATTTCATCAAACTCTGCCATGCAGAAAAGTTGTCTTTGTTGAGCTTGGGAACTTCTCTCTTGGACATCTTGATCTTCTTGCTTCTAGTACCTTGAAACTAAATCAGCACATGGCTCTGATACCAATTGTTAGAATTTCTTTAGAATAATTGATGGGGGAGGGGGCAGGGTGAATCAGTTATTCAAGGTCCAAATGTCCTATTCAAAATGTTCACTAAGTATAGTGAAATCATTCAACCATTCATCCATCCAAGCTTTAACTTATCTAATCAGCAAGTTATTGTAAATCAACATGCAAGTAAAACACACAAGAAATCAATACATGACACGGTGATTTATGTGGAAACCCAATTTGGAAAAAAACCACCAGTAATATGCTACTCAATTTTCACCCTTCTGAAGTGATGCCCTATGAAAGGCCTACCTTGTTAAATGCCTACAACACACTGTTAAATGTGACCTTGTTAGAGGATTTAACCACCCTATTACAAGTGGGCCTAGTTAGAGGACTTTAGAACATTCACTTGGAATGCTACCCTGTTAAAGGATTTATAAATAGTTGTTAGGACAACCTAAGTCCATAGGATTTTTAGATCTAATAAAATTTCTAGAGAGTATTAGAAAATTTTGACCTGACTACAACATACAACTTATCTTGCAGATCTCAGATCACTTCTCAACTCATACCCTTTCCTGGCCTTCAATCTCTGCAGCTCTTAATAGCTTGCCTTACCTTTCAAGCATTATCTCCTTGAGTCTCCATACTCAATGTACCAATGCAATCATCTCTTCATGACCACTCGTAGAAGTAGAGCCTCTATGCTCTTCCTTCTCCTAGATGTCTCCTTCTTGACATCCTTTCAATCACTTCATAGATTTGGCACTCCAGCATCAACAGTATCAACAACTCTCTACTTCTTGGTTTAAGAATTCTTAAATAGAAGTCTTGGAGTTCTTTTATCCGCTCGATTCTTTTATTTTCAATTTTGATTCACATGGATTAGGTAGGATTCATTGTATCTAACCCATATTCTATTTTCTCTAGAAACTTCTTGAATAATCCTTTAGAATTCACCCAAAGAAAGTTTACATAAGATTCTATGCCAACAACTCATCATCCTTAACTTCCAACTCATTCACAAAATTCAATGCAACCACTATGTCAGCTTAGATTTGGCAAATCTTCATCATTTGAAATAATTCAATAGCTCGACATTATTGAAATACTGGTGCTCAACACATACTGTGTTACTCGGCATCAACTATGTTTTTCCTGATGCTCAGCAACAACTGAATTTTTTTTTATGCTTGGCACCTGATCTTCACTCGACACTTGAAGATCACTCAACACATACTAGAAATTTTTGTTATGCAGCTTCTACTAAGAATTTGCTCACCTTCAACTAACTTTCTCGGCACCCACTAAAGATTTTAGTCTAAGCTTTGTAGTCATCCTTGTTACAACTTATTCTTCTAATGTATCTAAGTGTGACCAACCTCTGTATCTTTGAGTATGTCATCAATACATTACTTAACCATTGTCTTAACTAATCCTTGCACTTCACTACAACATCGTAACTCAACCTTTCCTTTAGGTGCTTTTGTTATATCTTGTTGATCAAATCCTCTTCATCAATCAACTAAGTGATAATGCTTGGATCTTATAAGAAAATATCATCCCTACAAATAGCAGGTTTGACATCAATGGCAAAAAAATGATTGAAAACATTCTTTTACAACAAACTCCCTCTTTCATCTTCAACAACAATGAGCTTTTCAATTAGATTTCCAACAATTATGTATGAGTATCTTGTTGTAGTTTTAGTTTATATTTCTCATATGGTTAAGTTTGTTTAAGGTTGATAATTGTGATAATAGTTGGATAAGTGATTCACCCCCCTCCCCCTCATCTCAATTATATCACTAGACTATACATTCTAATAGAACTTGTGTAATGGATGCTTCAAGTTCTTTAATCTTTTTATCTAGTTATTGGAGCTTGTTCACCAAATTCTACAGCTCACTCACCTTTCCATTTATCTCATCATTCATATCCTTAACATGATTGTATGATAGCGTGTACTATTTATACAATCTCATCCTTTTTTTCAAGCATTTTCTTAGATTCTTGATGTAAGCATCAAATGTTAACAAGTTATTTCTAATATTAGTGCACACTGTAGCAAATAATTGTGCATCATGCTTGATTTGTGCTTGTACTACTACCACATTTGCTAAATGAGTAAAATTATTATCAAAGGATTTTACCAACTCCTTGGCTCTTAGTTGTGGATTAGTCTTTGTCACCTTGACTTATATGGCATCTTGTGATTCCTCTAAATTTCCTCTAAAGTGTTTTCTAGACTTTTCACCTTCTTGTTTCTTTAAAATAATTTACTCAAAGATGATATTAGACATGACTAATCATCATCATCTCTAGAAACATTTTCCAATGCTAATTCCAATAGATATTTGATCTTCTCAAGGGTTTGTAGTAGAATGCTTGCTTCATGCTAAAATTCAATTTAGTATGCTTCGACTATGGCAAGAATGGTGTCTCTTGCATTACTATTGTCCAATTTCTTTAAATCCACTTTTCTTATGTTTTCTCCCTTGTTTCCTCCTCTTCTTCTTTCTTCCTTTTCTTCCTTTTCTTCTTCTTCTTTTCTCTACTCCTCTTCAACTCTCTTGTTCTCCTTTTCTTCTTTCATCTCTACCTCTTTTCTTTTCTTTTCTTCTTCATCTTTCTTATTTTCTTCTTCCTTATTCTTTTTTTCCTCTGCTTCTTTATTTTTCATCTCTTCTTCTTCATCATCATTCTCAAAGTTGGTACAGCTCACCAAATTGCCAACAATGGATGGTCCATAATCCTTGAATAGATCTTCTTCATCAACTATAGTGATTCTTTTATTTTCCACTTGCATGGTATCAGTACTAATGGTAACTTGTAGAGTTGACTCAATCTCTAATGTATCTTTTCCTACCTCTACCATTGATATATTTGTTGGTGTAGTCTTTGTAAGATTCTCTCTTGTTTTTGCGGGCTCAACTGGTGATGTTTTCTCTTCTCCCATAGGGATTTCTACCCTTAAATCCTTATTTATTTGCACAAAACTAGGTGTAGAAGTAAATGTCACAATTTTTTTTTCCATCTCCTTGTTCACTACCTCATTATTTCCACCCATCAAAAAAATTTCTCTCTTCTTATTTTTCAGTAAGGGTTCAATACCCTTCATTATCCTCTCTATATCTTCATTACTATTTACTTTACAAAGTTTTTTGATATGCTTTTCTGTAATCCCTTTATCTTCAACAACTACTCTATTTTTTCTATTTATTAATCTATTATACAAGTCCTTCGGTATATCCTTTTGTATATCTTCAAATTTCTTATTTTCCAATATCATATGTCTAATTACTACATTCTCTACTTGTAGTCTATCCATATTATTGTACAAATCATAATATTAGTTCAATTATACAAAACTACTTTTTATCAGATATTTGAACATCCAAAAACTCGACCTTTGGCTTCCAAGATTTCTTAACAAGGAATTTCTTCACCTCTATTTCTACCTTTTCTATTAGTTTGTCTACTATTTTTCTTCTTCAGACTCATCTAATTCAACTATTTGTAGTGTTTGACTTCTCTTTCTTGGTCCACTTGACATTTGTTTTGTTCTCTTCTTGGAAGGTGATTCGACTTATTCTTGTTTGATGCAAGAGCATCCTTGGTGTAAGAGCAATCTTTTATCACCCAAAAATATTTAATTTTTGTTTCTTGAATAAGGCTTGTTGCAGTGAAGAGTTTTTATCTCTAGAGGCTTGCTACTTACTAAGTCCATCATATGAGCTCAGAATATCCTAATTTCACAGGTGGACATTCATCTTGGATATATCAGCTTACCAATTGAGGCTCGATGCAATATCATGAGTATTCATGGATTTATTGTGTTTTTGGTGTGTAATTTTTGTATAAAAACTTTAGTCTCACTATTCGAGGCCTAAGCGTGCCTAAATGAGGCTCAAAAACTTGATGGAAGGGAATTTGCACAAATTTGAGCTTGTAGATTAGGAACTAAGGACTACAAAAAGTGGTTATAATAGCTTATCGGAGCAATGGTGCAAAAGCTATGGCCTTCCAAAGTTGGGTCAACTAAAAATTCCAAAATAAATGTCAAAAATGAATTTGGCAAATATGTATTGTTAGGGTCTTTTGGCCCTAAATATTAAGTTTGAGTGTCTAGAACCTTCCCTAGCAACATAAAATTGCCTATTTAAGAAATTCTCATACATTGTCTACCACAACTTTGGTGATAGTTCATAGCTTTATCTTATAGATTACTATAATGAAGGTGCCCATATCGCTTAGCATATTGTAATTCTGAATTCTATAATTCCACATTTGTGGTGATAATAAGAAGCCCATTTTTTTTCTCACAAATTGTTGTTATTTCTTTTTTTTTAAAATTATGTGTTAATGGTATTAAGGGGAGCACCCTTCATTAAGTGGTATCAGAGGTAGATTTCTTGAGTGTTTGAATAGATCGGTGACTATGAGGTAGTTCGCAATATGATCGTGGTTTGGGCTAAACATGTAGACAAATCACTGATTGTGAGGTAGTTTGCACCAAGGCTTCAAGGGAAGTGTGAAAATTACTCCACAAAGAGAGTGTGATGGAAGAGCTTTAGGTGTTATAGATGAGAGTTTTAGAGTCCTCCAGACTCCAGAGATAAATGAAAGCATTGGAAGGAAAAATACATAGAGGAATAAATATTTTTGGAAGAGATGAAAGTGAGAATGAGGATGAAGAAGAAGGAAATGAAAAAGTAGAGACAATTTTAAGCCCAGAGGAAGAGAGGCTTTTTAAAGCCATCCCTAAAATTGGAAAAAGACCTAAGTTTGATGCTGGCACATTTTTGAGAAATCTTAACTTGGAGGAATTGATCGATTCGATCAATGAATCAGAAGAGTACTTTGAATATGAAGATATTTAAGATTGGAATAAGGTCAAGTTTGTGAAGGCCAAAATGAAGGGTCATGTGAAGATTTGGTGGTAGGAAATTTAATTGGAGCAAAATAGAAGAGGAAAAGACAAAATCATTAGATGGGATTAGATGATAACTAAAATAAAGTGGCAATTAATTCCTATGGATTACGAGCTTGATCTATTGAAGAAGATGTTGGGGTTGAATCAAGTGAAAATATCTATTTAAGAGTAAACAAAAGAGTTCTACAGTGTTCTCAACAAAACATGCCATGCAAAAGCTGACAAGGATAAAGTTGCCCATTATCTTAATAGGTTTAGGCCAAGCATTCAAGAGGAGATGGGCCTAGTTTGAATGACTACTATTGAAGAGGCATACCAATTTTCCCTAAGATTTGAGGAGAACATGACATAGAAATATGATAAGAAGAATAGTGGAAGATCAGGAGGACAGTCTTATGGAGTCTGAAATGATGATAAGAAGAACAAGGATGATGCCAACAATAGTAGATAGAACCAATGGGGAAATAATTCCAATCATTTCCATGAATAGAAAAATAGAGATCAAAGAGGAAGAGGCAAAGGGCAAGAAGTTGGAAGAAGAGGTTTTCGTGGAAAATGTTTTCACTGTAGAGAAGAAGGGCATAAAGCATTTAAATTTTTCCAATGCCAAGGAAAGAAATATGAGTGAAGAAAACTAGGCTAGAGTTGTGCATGTTGACGGAGATGTCAGATCATCACTTTCTATATATGTTGAAAGAGGAGAAGTTCTAATTAACAAAAGAGTCCTATCGAGTAGTGAGAATGAAACTAATCAAAGGAGGATCTTATTTCTCACAAGGTGCAAATTTAAAGATAAGTGTTGTAATATGATCATTGATGGTGGAAGTATTGAAAAAATGGTCACAAAGTTAAAGCTAAAGAAGTAGAAACACCTGTGTCCATACAACATTTCTTAGGGTAAGATGACCACAGGGTCATGGTCAGTGAGCAATGCTCGGTGAAGTTCTAGATTAGAAGCTAATAGGATGAGTTATTGTATTAGATCATACTTATGAACATATGCCATATATTTTTGGGTAGGTCATGGAATTTTGGCAAGAATTTTGTACATGATGGGCACGTAAATACCTACACTCTTGCAAAGGATGGAAAGAAACATAAGCTAAAGCCATTGAACGATACATATGAAAAGGTATGTAGTGTTGCTAGATTTTTTTTTGTTGATAGAAAGAAGTTGTTAGAGGATATGAGGTATGAGCATATGTGTTTTGTAGTAATTCTAAAAGATGGCAAAAAAGAAGTAGAAGAGGTACCTAGAGAAGTTAAAGATTTGTTGGAAGAATTTTCAAATATGGTATCTAATAATGTGCCTGATGGATTATCACTAGTCAGGAAGATCAGTCACTAGATGGATTTGATCCTAGGAGCCATATTTCCAAATAAGGTAGTGCACACAATGACACCAGTAGAAAGTGAGGAGTTGAATAGAAAAGTGCACGAGTTGTTGTAGAAGGGGTTTATTTGGGAGAGTCTAAGTCCATATGTTGTACCAACAGTATTAGTACTAAAGAAGAATAGAGAATGAAGGATGTGCACAAATTATCATGCTATCAATAAGATCACAATCAAGGACAAATTTCCATTTTTGAGGATGGATAATATTATGGATTGCTTGAGTGGATTTCACAAAGATAGATTTGAAGAGTGGATACCATTAGATTCACATTAGAGAAGGAGATGAGTGGAATACTTCCTTCAATACAAGGGAAGGATTATATGGGTGGTTAGTCATGCCTTTTCGGCTAACCAATCCACTGAGAACTTTTATGTGGCTCATGAATGAGGTACTAAAGGAGTTTCTAGGTAGGTTTTTCATTGTTTACCTATATAATATTTTGATCTTCAGCAAGATATTGGAGGAGCACTTGATGCATATTAGAAAGGTGTTTGATAATTTGAAGAAAGAAAAATTGTTGATAAACCTAAAGAAGTGAAATTTTGTGAAGAAGGAGTTGGTGTACCTAGGATTCATAGTTTTAGAAGGAGATCTCAAAATGGGCCCAGAAAAAGTGAAGGTTATCCTTGAATGGCCTACTCCAAAGAGTGCTATAGAGGTAAGATCAATTCATGGATTGGCTAGTTTTTATAGAAAATTCATAAGAGGCTTTAGTATATTGAAAAAAAAAGTCACAAAGAAACTTGTTTTAGCACTTCCATATTTTAACAAGGTGTAACAATTGGATTGTGATGCTAGTGGTACTACCATAGGAGCTATTTTGAGCCAAGAAGGTAGGCTTGTTGTTTATTTTAGTAAGAAGTTGAATAATTCCAAAAGAAAATATGTTGTTTATTAAGAAATTTTATGCTATAGTTTTGGCATTCAAAAAGTGGAGACACTAACTTCTTCCTAAGGAGTTTTTTTTGTATACTAATCATCAAGCTGTGCAGTATTTGAATAGTTAAGGAAAATTAAACTAGAGGCATTTGAAGTGGGTTAATTTTTTGCAAAGTTATACATTTTTTTTGAAATATAGGAGTGTGAATTCTAGCCGAGTTATAGATGCTCTTAGTAGAAGCCAATTTTTTCTAACAGTGATGCAGATTTAGGTGGTTGGGCTCAAGGAACTCTATAATTTGTATCTAGAGGATCCTAATTTTGGTGAAGACTGGAAGGCTTGTACAAAACCTATTACACTTGATAGGATGAAGTGGTTGAATTTCATAATCCAATATTGTATGTTGTTCAAAGGAAGTCAATTGTACATTCCAAGAAGTTCTATGAGAGAGAATCTCATTAAGAAGAAGCATAGTGTAGGATTGGCTGGATATTTTGGGAGATATAAGACCATTGATTTGGTTGTTGAGAATTAATTGTGGTCACAATTTCACCAAGATGTGAAGAAGTTTCTATAGAGTTGTAGAGTAAGTATGATGGTGAAAGGAGTGAAGAAAAATACAAGGTTCTATCAGCCATTACTTTTACCAGAAAAGCCATGGAAGGATGTCAGCATGGATTTCATTCTTGGATTACCAAGGACTCAGCAAGGGAATGGTTCTATTTTTGTGGTGCTTAATAGGTTTTAAAAAATGACACATTTCATTCCCTGCAAGAAGACTAGTGATGTTGTTAATGTGGTAGAGTATTTTTAGAGAGGTGATGAGACTACATGGTCTACCAAAGAGTATAGTTTCAGACTGAGATACCAAATTTGTTGGATGTTTTTGGTGTACATTATGGAAGAATTTAAAGACATAGTTTAAGTTCAGTTCATCACATCATCCACAAACTAATGGACAAATAGAAGTTGTGAATTATAGTTTGGGAAATTTGCTAAGATGTTTGTTTGGAAACAAGCCAAAGGGATAGGATTTGATTTTACCATAGACATAATTTTCATATAATAATTCTATTAACAATAGTATTGGTAAATCACCATTCCATATTGTACATGGGAGTAGTCTCAGAAATGCTTCTGAAATGAGACAATTAGATAAATGATAAATAAGTATTGCTAAAGTAGAATAATTTGTTGAACATTTGAAGAATATCCATGAGGAGGTAAGGAAACACATTATCAAGATGTATACACAATACAAGGCTAAGGAAGATGTGAAAAGGAGGTATAAGGAATTTCAAATTGGAGTTGAAGTCATGGTTCATTTGAGAAAGGAGAATTTTTTAGTGCATACATATAATAAGCTAAAAATGAAGAAGTTTGAACTGTGCAAGATAGTGAGAATGCCATGATTTTAGAAATGCCTATGAAGTGGAGTTGCCTGCTGAATTGAATATTTCACTAGTATTTAATATTTCAAATATGATAGAGTATTATGAAGGAGGTTTGATGAAGTTACAAAAGTGCAATGAAGTATTCCAACAACTAGTTCAACTATAAAGGAGATTGAGGAGATACTGGAAAGTCATGTTGGTGAAAGTACAAGCAAAAAACTTATGAAGAATACATGGTAAAATGGAATGGGAGGGCTATAGATGATTCATCATGGCTAGCTAGGGAGGAGTTTAACTATCTTGGCTTTTCTCTATCACCTGCTATGTAATGGGGTCACTTCTCAAATTACCCTAGGTGTTTGATGTAGGAGCATATTAGGTGTAATAAAAATCTTGCACCACACAAAAATATTTCCTTTTTATTTTTTGAATAAGGGTTTTCTTAGTGCAAAGTTGTTGTTTCTAGAGGGTTGATACTTAGTAAGTTAGTCATACGAGCTCAAATATCCTAATTTCAGAGGTGGATATTCATCTTGGTATATTAGCCTACCAGTTGAGGCTCAGTGTCATATCATGAGTACTCATGGATTTATCATAGATTGTTAGTGCGCGATTTTTGTATAGAAAATTAGGCTCATCATTGAAGGCCTAAACATGCTTGGATTAGGCCCAAAAATCCAATAGATGGGTGCTTGCAAAAATATGAGTCTATAGATCAAGAGCTGAGGACTCTAAAAAGTGGTTATAATAGTAAATCCGAGCAACGGTTCAAAAGTTATGGCCTTCCAAAGTTGGATTGACCAAAAATTCCAAATAAATGTCAAAAATGTATTTGGCCAACTCTATACATATATTGTTAGGTTTTTTTAGCCCTAGGTGTTAAGTTTGAGTGTCTAGAAACTTCTTAGGCAACATAAAATTGCTTATTTAAGAAATGACTGTACATTGTCTAGGACATCTATGAGTGATAGTTTGTCGCTGTGTCTTGTGGATTATTGCAATGAAGACGACCATGTGGGTTAGTATATTGTAATTCTAAATACTATAATTTCATATTTGTGGCAATGAGAAGCCCATATTTTGTTCTAACAAATTGTTGTTATTTTGTTGTTTATATTATGTGCTTATGGTATGAAGGGGAGCATCCTTCATCATTGTTTCAATTATGTTAACCTTGTAGGCTCCTTGGTGTTGGATAGGGTAACTATTTGAAACTTTGTGCTATTGATTACTTCTTAATATCTGCTTTTCTAAACTAGTTGTACAATAGTAGGTTGTACTCAAGATATTGTTGCATAAGGTGCACTTATTGATGGGTTTTCCACTATGACACCATGCGAGGTTCCAATTGCTATGGGTTTAACCGTCAATACTTTTTTTTGACCACTAGCCTTCATTTCCATAGTTATTCTCATTACCTCTTTATATTCCTCCCTTGTCATTCCTAATTTCTTTAGCATTGCATCAATTTTCTTCTCAACTTTATTCTTGATATCTTTTCTATGAAGTTCACTTTGATCTTCGTTAACCTTTTCTTCATAAATGCCCCATCTAGGACACTCTTTGTCTCTATCAAACTCCAGAATGATCATTGTATAACCTTCAATAAATTCTTTTGTTGTCTCATATCCCATAGGGTCAATGAATTTAAACCTTGGTTCCGCTACTTCCATGCATGTCACATTAGTTTCAACCATGAAACATGTCATCTTTATACTTCTTTACCAAATATGGAGGGATTCTATACCTTTTCTTCATTGTAGCTTGGAACTCTTCATCATTCTAGAAATGTCATCAATCATTCTTTCCTCATATTATTTTTTATAATAATGATTTATCATACTCATTGTGTACTTGTCATTGTCTCATTCCCAATTAGGCATACATGGGAAACTACTGATGACTTAAAGAATACATGGGTTTGTAAATAATAAAATCTAAATATATCATTCTTTGGTTTTTTTTCAATCTCTCAATGTTGTCTAGCAATTGCTATTTCACAATTTCATACATCTTGACTTTCTCCTTCTTTACTATCATAAGGTAAGCTACATGGATAAATCCAACATGTACTAAGTTTGATCTAGAGCTATAGTTCATCTTGCAACCAATGATCTTACTTATCAATCTCACTTTACTCTCACCTATCATATCAATCTCATGTTTCTTCCATCTAACTTTGTTTTTAGGTTTGTCTCCACTAACTTTGTCCCAATTTTCTCATTAACATGTTTGTTTCGTTCATTACTTAACCCAATAAGCTTATGAATTAATTCATTTTCAATCATAAAATATATATCATGTACCCAAAACATGTCTTCATGAATTCTACTTAGTATAATTCTAGTCCATTTATGGTTATCAAAACTAGTGTAAAACATGTGCCTGGCAATGTTTAACTCATTCAAGTACTCAAACGCTTGTTTTAGTGATAGGTCATTATTGTAGACTAATGAATGTATTTCCTAACATCCTCAATGTGTAAAAAAGTATGTGACACTTGTGAAAATTCTTCTAGGGGATCATCCTCTATAGAAATATACGGGTGCTTCTTAAACTGGTACCTAGCTCTCTCACTCAATCACATATTGTAGGAAATTTCTATTTCTTCAAATAAAACTCAAATTATGACTATGTACATGATACACACCTCTATTCTACATAACTATGGCTTCTTTCAATTCACTTCTTAGAACACTTCAAACTCATCTTAAATTTTCTCCAAACTCTCCTTTACTTCTTGCATGATCTAATAGTACTCAATACCTTGATTTTGAACCTTAAATCCATTTTGATTCATCACTACATTAATTGCACAAGTACACAATCAATAAAGAGTTCTATTTGATTACAATGAGATTAGAATTTCTTTTCACACTCATATAAAATTTCCAAATCATCTGTGCACTTAACCACAACTTCAACACATCTTCCTCTACCTTATACTAACAACGCAAACCATAACTCACTTTTTGTCATCATTTCTTTTTTTCTTCTAATACTTGATCTCTAATAGGAAATACTTAATTTAAATAGGACAAATAAAATACAATTTTTGACTTCAATATGCTTTTAGATGCTTCATTTGACTATTCTTCTAATACCACATGTGAACTGGATGGATCTTTAGTTTTGACGAATACCTCTTTGAATTCTTCTAAATATTCCTTTAAGTTGTCTTTCTAATAGTCATTGCTTCTATTAGATCTCTGGCATTCCTACTTGTACTCATTCTAAATTTTGGACTTCTTGTGTTATACCTCATGTCCATTCTACAAAATCTTTTTAAATGACCAAAGTATTGGTGCATTATTTCAAAATTTGGGTCCAGGCTAGTTTATAGGTGCTTTGCAATTTTTGGCAAAATGTCCAAAGTTGTTACACTTGTAACATACAATGTTATTCCTTGCTCCATTGTTTCCTTCTTTAGATCTTTTTCCTACAAGGGTAGTACCTCTAAACATTCTATTATTTCTATTACTATTATCAAACTTAGGTTCTGTTGGTCATGTTTTTACCTTGTGCTTTCCTGAACATGTTTTGCTATGAATTGCTAGTTCTTATATGAAAATTAGGGATTGGTCTTATCAAAATTTGATCAACCCTAGGAAAACCCTAATTAAGAAAAATTTGTGCCCTAAGCGAGCCCTTTAGGTCGTATGTCTTTACCTTATAAATTGAGTAGGAAAATCATTTTGAAATAATATATATTTTTCAGGAATCTTTTAAAGAGTTTTCATTTTTGCCTCATAATCTCCCAAAATTTTCTTTACCATTAGATCTTTTTGAGATCTACGGTGGTCACTATGTCATCATAGAAAATTGCATTCATTTTATAGCATGTGACATGGCAACCAAGTAAGTACCACTTGTGGGACCCAATTGATATTTAGTATGGTTTTAATGTGCTTTTCCTGTGCCATTAGATCCTTTTAGATCAACAGTGGTCACTATGTCACCACCGAGAATTGCAAGGTTTTTACTAGTCATGACATGGTGACCTCTTGCAAAAGAGAAACACGGTGGGTCCAAAAGTATTAATTGGCACTGTAAAATATGAGTCATGTTAACATGATGGGATGTTAGGAGTGTTAGATGTAATAAAGAAGGTATCATGGAAAGAATGTGTTGTATTCTTGATGCTAGATTTCTATGGAGTCACAGTGGTCGCTATGTCACTATTAAAAACTATGAGAACTTCACTAGATGCGACATGGTAACCCTGCATGAAATTAGAATGTAGTGGACTTGACTAAAAGATAGTGTCATAGGAACCACATGTCATAAAGAGCCCTACCAACATGTCAAGATGGTATTACATCATGTACCATGTGGATTCACACTTAGAAAAGATGTTGGGTGATTGGTACCATAAGATCTCTCCTAGATCAACTGTAGGCACCATGTCACTATAGGAACTTGCTCAATTTTCAGTGCACATGACATGGCAACCAAAGGAAATTAAGAAGGATCCATCAAAATTACAATAAAATACTTGTAAAATGTATGTTGTCAGATCAAAGATGCATCAATGATGGTTGCTATGTGACATGTAGGAGTTGCTTGATGTTTATACATAGTGACATAGCGAGAGTGTGACATGTGTATACAAGTGCCAATGGATCCAGAATGAGTTGCTAGAAGTAAAAGGGAAGGTATCTTTTCCAAATATGAATTGATGCCAAATTTGGAAGCTTTGAAGATGATCTACAGAATGTGTAGGGTTATTTCAAGCCAAGACTAGGATACAATAAATTGCAAGAGGCGACAGTAGATTTAGAGGAGGGATGAAGGTAATAGTGTCATAAGATATAGGATGATAAGAAGTGTGAAATTTCTCACAATGATGGATAAGAATAAGAACTCCATGACATAGAGAGCTACATGTTGCAATAGAGGAGAAAATAAAAAATAGTCATAACAAATATCCCACATGCATTGTGATGTGGTTCTTTCAAATATTTAAATATAACCATACACACATTTTATGATGTCTTGAAGATGTCAGCTTTTGAAAGGAAGAGCTCTCATGTGGTGGGTCGAACCAGCTAGAGGCACTTGAGAACAAATCGTGAAATGACATGTGGTAGTTGACTAGACTTGATCAGAGGCACATGATGGCAGCAGATGGTGGATTAGATAGTGGTCACTATGTCGCCAAAGGAAAGTTGCAAGGAGGATAACCATGTGACATGGTGACTAGTGATGTCAACACTGATGTGGATCTATGGATGAATCAAAACTTGACATGTAGCAGTGAGTTGGTGCTAGTTGGCAGTGAGTTGGACAAGTCAAAAATTGACACGTGGCAAAGGCTTCAGATGTGGTGCACAAATCAAGGTGCTAACATGGTGAAAAGGGACACGTGTCACATGGTCACTATGTCATTATGACATGGTGAATTACTGATAGGGATAGCAACATAGAAAATGATGATGTGGCAGTGACATGGTGTAATGAAATGGTTCATTGATGTGGTGGAGAGGAGGACTAATGAGGTGGTGACACGTGGCACCTAGGTGGCATGTGTCAAATCATGAAGAAAAAATCTAGCCAATCACACATTGACACATGGCAGGGTGGGTCAACTAGGTTTTACCTGAATGGAAATTGAAGGGAAAATAAAGCATGCATAAAAGAATTTTTTTTAATATCTTCTTTGAATGTCACATGCCTAAAGAATTTTAAATGAAGTTTGATTTAATTCAATAGTTTAGACTTTAAGAGAAGGTTAAATATTTGCAAATGAAGTGCAGTCTAAAGTCACAAGTAAAACTTGATTTTCAAAGAAAGATTCTAGGAGTTTTTGATGAGCCAATATAGGAGTATTATATGTCACTAGAATCAAGAGAAAATGAACTTTCTATTTTTAGAGTTTGTTTTCACATAGGAGATCACTAGTTCAAGTTATGCAAGGATTTGTCTCAAGTACCCCATTTTTAGTTTAATTTAGTTGAGGTAGTTTAGACCTAATTCCTAGTGAAATGATGAACTAAGTGAATGTAAAAGATAGTAATATACAATTATGGGTGAGTTTCATCATCTCCAAATTAGTTAAATCAAAGCATTATCAACATTTCGTGATGCTTTTTGATATTTTAGTAATAGAATGGTTTTCATCATTGAACAAGAAATGTTTTGGGTTTGTTACAAAATAATTATGAAAACCAAATCAGATCTCATGGGTAGAAAGATGAGAAAGGTTTTACAAAAGCAAAGAGTGGAGGTTCAAGTGGAAACTTGTCATTTTGAGATTAGAATTGAGATTCCATTCTTCTTCTATATCTTACTCTTTCCCATCCATTGTAAGGATTCCAATTTTTACTGTAAAATTAGATTGTTGGTTGGTTTTACTTCTTGTCTATTGAGCAAAGCTCTAGTGGTGAAGGACAAACATCCATTATTGTGCAAGTTTCTAGGTTCATTTCATGTATTATTTCTCTAAGATAATGAAAATTGATGATAGATCATGTAATATATCTAGAGTTTCATTTAGTGTTACCGATTAATGTATTCAGTCTTTCCAAGGATAAATATAAAAGGGAATTTACAATGAATTATCTATGTTCTCTATTTTGTCTCCTAATTCTTCATATGTTGTAAACTTTTTGATTGAATGAATAAGGTTCATTTAATTTAAGATAGCTTCGATGAGTTGTGTGTTAGATCTGTTGCTGCTTTTAATTCAAGGAGTTAAGTAAATGCTTCAATGATTTGATAGGGTTTCTGGGTGTATGTATGGGATGCTAGTAAGAATGGAGTTTGGGGATTTCAATTGATAAAATTAATTGTAAGGCAATCAAGTTAGGTCATCCTACTAGTAATGACTCTATGTTACAATGCATAAGGCAATGATTACTAAATTAGATGCAAGCTGAGATGAAGGTCATTTGCACAAATCATTTTAATCAAATCATTTCAATTTTTCATGTTTTGCAATGGGCTAAAAGGAATTAACACTCACTTGGCTTATGGGTTCATAGGTTATGATTTCTAGCTATTTGATTTTTTATGTTATTGCATAAGTATCAAAAGATATAAGGATTTCATCTCCTATTAATAGGTTTAGATTATATGTTTATTTGCACTAGTACCATATATTAGAACCTCAAGGTTAACCCACCTAGGTGTTGTAGAGCATGAAGTGAAGAAGGAGTTATGCCTTATAGTTGGCCCAAGATTGGCAGTCAAGTCCATCCATCATAGGAATTTTCTAGCCTTAGATGTATTGGTCTAGTTTCTTGGTTATTTTTAAATCTATTAAATCAAGATCCAACAAGTTTCTTGCAATTTGTTGTTCTATGACCAAAACCATGACAATTATAACAATAAAAATTAATAACTAGTTTGAATGACTTACCTATGTAGTTTCTTTTCATATGACCAACTTTATGACATGCATAAAATCTACCTTTGAATTTATAGCTTACTTCCTTAAGTCATTCAGTTTGCTCAAATTGTTGAGATTCATCAACTTGTTTAGGTTGGTTGACTTGTTTAATCTCGTTAGGTGCATTGAAAAATTGATTTGACTCAATTTTGTTAGGATCTTCTTTTTCTTGCATAGGATGATGAATTTTAGGATTAGTTGCTTTTTAGCTTCATATTTCTTAGGTGAATTTTCTCCAGTGACATATTGAAGAGAAATCTTATCATAAGGTCTCTAAAAAGACATTTGTTCCTCAATATTTTGACTACTAGAATATAATCTCTCAAGTTATTTATTAGATGGAGTTAACTCTCCTTTTAGAATAGTATTGTACTTCTTAAGTTTTTCATACTGGAATTTAGTAGATTCAAGTTTAGATTTAACTTTTTACAGGTTTGATCTTAGATCTGCATTCACATAATTTAAATCTAACTCAATTTTTCTATCATCTTTCTTCAGGCTCATTTAGATCGGTAATCTTTAGTTCACACTTCAAGATTTCATTTTATTTCTTTAATCTTGAAACTTCATCACTATCCTTTATTTGATCTTTTAGCTCTTGTTTGGATTTGAGATAATCAATGTTATCTTTCAACTTTCCAATGTAGTCCTTTTCATTATCAAATATTTCTTTAGTAAGAGTAACAATCTTCACAAGAGATTCTTCTAGATTTTTCTATAATTGTTCCATATCCATAGGGATCTTACTGAAGTTGTTAAGTTCCTTCTGAGTAACTAGGCTATGGTACCACTTGTTAGAAATAGGAAATACTAAGAAGGGAGGCGGGCAGGGGGGTGGGTGGTGAATCAATATTTTATAAACTTTATCCCAAAATTGGATATTATTAAAAATATTATAACTTGCATATGAAAGTAAACTATGTTAAACAATAAACATAACCATGCAAACTTAACCATGCAATAAGAGAACTCATAACACCATATTTTATTTAACTAGGGAAACTCTAGTCAAAGGAAAAATTCAATGGGGATGTTACCCAAAAAATATCCACTAATCAAAAGTATCTTGTAAACGATATTGACCCTATTAGGAGTCTATTACATATGTATAGTGTCACGATCCTTGTCAAAAGGCTCAACCCTATTAGGAATTATAATCTACAAATATAAAGTTTATGCAAGATGATCCCACTATCCAAATATGTAGTATACAATGTAGTTCTTTATTACAATGAGATAGATATAGAAACCTCTTTTACACTACTGTTGATATCCTCAATATCTGATTTTGCTTTTGTTGCTCACCTCAAATATTTATCTCAGTTCACATTCCTCTAATCATACATCAGAATTCAGATATCACGTAATGCATATAGAATTTTCAAAACTTTGCATTCATAATCTTTCCTTTATACCTTGCTAATTTATAAATTATTGCCCAATTGACCTTTATGTCTTTATACAATTTACAAAATACAAAATTATCTTTCACTAACTTAGTGTTAGCATCTAAGATTTTCTCCCTAATTAGTTAAGTAATTATTTCATAAACATTATAATTCCTTAACCCAAAATACATTTTTCTCTATTATACTCTATTCTTTCTTGTAGACTAGTGTAACTGGTAATTTGATCATAACTCTTATCACATTGTCTTATGGACTTGACTATAGAATCTTCATACTCTGTACTATCTTTTCTCAAGTGCGCACATGCCAATATGGCTTCTATGAACTACACCGATAAAAATTCTAATTGTGTTTAGATAGATAAACCATCTAACACTTAGACAATTTTCTAAGTATACATTCTAAAACTCTATCTACATATGTTTATTACTTCATATAGTTGATATGTTTCCATGAATGATAACATCATATATTCTAGTCTAGCCAAATTTCCATTAGACACCTTATCCAAAAGATTATGTGAAACCTCTACTTTCAATAAGCCTTAGAAGATGGTAAGGAAGTATGTTAGTTCCCACTCATGCTTGTATATAGTCTCTAGTTGCATTAGGGACTTCTCTTAGTAAGTCAAATCTATGACTCTAGTTCCATTTTATTTCTTGGGCCTTTCCATAGCCTGTAATGTTGGTTCATTAGGAAGCAACTCCAAGTGAAAAGGCTTCCTTACCTAATCTCTATTCAATTGAATGACATGTCTGATTTGATGTTTTATGTTATTGTTCTCTTCTCAGCTAATCTTGACATTCATTATAGGCCTTTCAAAGATCATGTCTCTCTTATATAGTAGGTCCAATACATTAAGACTATATTTGTTCCATATACTCAAAGGCATGTGTAAATTGAGGGCTCTTTATATGAGTTAGAGACTCATTGTACAATAATTGTTGATTCATAAATCATAGTCATCTACTCAATTCATCTAATGATATTCATAACATCGAGTATGATCTACTTCCCTACAAGATGCTCGACCATCCCTATGTTGTCAAAATAGGGTCACAACACTAGATAGCCATCTAAGGGGTATTACTTTCATTCAATCCCATAATTGGCTATATATTTCTTATACCTAACCTCAAAATATCTAATGATGATGAGCCATACCCATGTCTTCTTATGTTGTTTTCTCGCTTTATCATAAGCATAGGCCAATTGCCTAGCTATCTCCAATAATATCAACCTATTTGATAGACAATGAGGAAGATTTTTTGGACACAAGAGGGTCTCTACCACCCAGATATATGTGAACCTATTAAACTAAATGAAATAAACACCCACTCATGCTACTCAAGTGACTGCTTCCACTAATAGTCTCTTTGCATAATCCCCTTCAATGAAATGGATTATAGAAAAGATGAAGTCATCATTCACCTATGTGTATACTAGGCCCTTAAATGGTAACTTCTTCTATACCAACTAAGGGTAAACTATATACAACCAAGAATTGGCATCTTGCATGCTTCCTCTCTTTGCCAATCCCAAATAATTAGTGGTCCTAGCTACTAGAATGTATACGACATAGGGATTCATGTAGAAATGGAGGTCATACTTCATTGAAATAAGTTTTTCATCTAATTTGTTAATGATTATTATGGCCCTTTCAATTGGAAATCCCTTTCTCTTGATGGTTTCAATTAAATGAACCATCCACATTTCAAGATTATCGATCCTAGCGAGTCCAATGATTCTACTTAGGAGTAGTATGCTATAGCCAATGTCTTCTATCACTTATCCCTAGGTCATGTTGACCTTTCTATCCCTCTTATTGGCAAGGGGTCAGGTCATAAGGTACTTCTCTTTCATTATGCCTTTCACTTCTTGTTCATGTTCTTTGTACCACTTGCTTAATATGTTGTAAGTTATCTTTTGGAACTAGTCTTCAAGTGGTGGGTGAAAAATATTCTCTATGTTGTTAGGGCATACGTCTAGGACCATCTCCTCTATGACACTCACAACCTTCTCCTCTAGCATGCAATGGTGGGCCAATGCCATGATCAGCTCTGAAGATTGAATGGACATGGGATGGGAAGCTGCATTGACTAACTTGCTTATGATTAGTGATGAAATCATCTCTAAAGTCTCCCTTAGTTTTTTTCACAAAACTAGGAATGCATTCCAATTAATATGTCCCATCTTTGTTTCCCAGACCTCTGAATGATTGTCTACACATTATGATTTCTTTGGGGTGCCTTGAAACTTGAAGGTGACTAGTTTGGGTAGTATATTTAGTTCCATCGATGATGATGAAAATGCCATTTTAACTTACACAAAAGATACATGTTAGTATATCCATGTTGGAAGACTAAAAATACACTAATCGACACAACCATACTAGAAAAAAAGTAATGAAAACTGGAAAAAGAATAATTATGATTGACAAACTTTGGACTATGGTAAAAAAATGCATATGCATACTAGGTGCATATGCCTAAGTGTGCACCATGGTTTTAGGGTGAAGCAACTTGTGCACATGTTCATGTGTGCTTTCTCCCTTGGTGTGCATGGGGGGTTTCTAGACAACCCTTAGTAAATCACATGTGTCGTACATGTCACACAATGAATACCTCATATGGGTGTGCAAGTGTGCAAGTGTGCATGTGCACACCTTAGTGTTACGTTAGGATCTCAAAGAAGGCACACATGGACATGTGCAGGGGTGCAACAATTAGCTAGTCTTGGGTGCAAATAATGATTATAGGGGAAGGGGATCACATATTTATAGGCACATAGGTCATAGAGGTGTGCATCTAGTGCACCCCTAAGGGTACACAAGCTACACATGTGTGCATTTGTGCCCCTTTTGGAATTGGTTTATGAGTGCACTTTGCACACCTTTGAAAAGTACACATGTGCGCAAGTGCACATCTTTCACTAACTTTGAAAAAAAATATTTTTTGGTTCCCCATTTTTATTCAATGCTAACTGACAGGACATCTTTGACTAGTCTAGACTCAGAAGGGGGACCCATCTACCAAGATGCCCAACTAGGTTCCCTATTCTAGAGAGTGGAATCCCTTTCCCCAAAAGCAAAGAGGGGGTGCTCATTTTTTACTTGAAAATGGGGTGTGTATTGTAAAGCCACAAAAAATAGCCCAATGAAATGGAAAAAAATGACATAGGCATTTCTTTATCAGCAAGCCATCATTGGATGTGTCAAGTTAGGACTTGATTCCTTGTACTTATGATAGGTTACTTGTGGTCTTGGTTCAAAATTCAAACCTTCGACCTTCACGCCCAATGTGTGCTTTTGTGACTTAATTCAACCAATGTTTCCAATTGCTTGCACCATGAGTATCTAGTAGTTTTAGATCAACCCTTTAATAACTAGAAAGACCTTCTAGAGTTCCCTCATTATTGTATTTCCATCTATTGTTGACCATATGAAAGAATCCATTGAGAGGGCTCTTAATGAGACATAATTATTTAAATTTTGGGGATATCTAAGCAACTTTGTAGGGCTCATGTATTTCCACTTGATTTCCCCTTGGAGTTTATTTTATTTCAGCAAGGTAGCGATTAAGTACTACTAACCTTGTGTGACCCATTTCTTTTTAGGAGATCCCTTTATGAATCCATCCTTGTTTTATTTTCTTTTGTATCCTTCTATCCACACTTAGATTGTGTAGGAGCAAAGTGGTGTTTAATTTATTGATTCCTCATTTTGGTGTCTTTTGCATTCCATTATTGATGAGGTTCGGGAAACTTGCACATCAATAATTGCTCTTGGTTTGAATTATGAGAAAAACACCATTCTTCTTAAGCCAATCAGTTTTAGGTTGGAAGTAGCCATCATTTGTTGAAGTTACGAGAAACTTGGTAGGTCATTTCTTTATGTGAATGATTAGTGCTAAGAGAGATCATTATATTGTCCAAATTGCAAGCTACAAACTCCTTATTTCCTGTACACAATACCTGCATTTATTCTTTGCAAGAGACAATACCATATGAATTCTTTGAAAAAGAAATACCTTTTCCACAAGTTGAGACTAGTTATGATAGTGTACATTCTTGTTATGCTCATTACCTCCCTGACTTAGACCATTACAAATAAACAAACAAACATAAACAAAGTTTAACTATGACACAAAAGACTAAGAAAACATTTTTTTAATTTTTTGTGTATTTAGGATTCAAAATAGTGTTTGAGGAACTCACCATTGATTGTCAATGAAATCCATTTCCCTTCTAGTGTGCACACCCCAAAATTATTATCCCCTAGGATTTTTACAATTTGTTAGGGGCCAATCCATAAGCATTGTAACTTGGTATGGATCCTAGGGTTCTCCTTTTCTTTATCCCATATAAGAACTAGATCAAAGATCCTAAAATCCTTTATTGTGGCTCTTTTGTCAAAAAACCATTTAATGATAGATTGATGTTTCAAAACATATTCCAATGTTGTCATTCTCTTTTTGTCCAACTCTAAAAGATTCATCAAGCTAACTTGGACTTTGTCTTCATTTTCAATATATCCCCTCATGAAATTTGGCATATGAATCTTTAGCTTGATGGGGGAAATGGGCTCTTGGTCATAAACTAAAAAAAATGGTGATGTACCCAAAGAATTCTTCATTCTGACATTGTCAGTCCACAAAGCGTAATTCAATTATGTATGTCAATCCCTTGGATTCTCTATGAGTAAGAATTTTATGACTATTATTAGATTCTTGTTGGTCAATTTAACAACCCCATTTCCTTGTAGATAGTAGTTAGATTAAATCTTGATTATTATCTAATTTTCCAAGACCCATTGAGTAAGGAAGATTGATGCAAAACAAGCTCCATTATCACATACTAGAAAGAATGGCATCTCAAATCTGGTCACAATGTATTCTTTGAGGAAGTTGGTGACCGCTTGTGCTTTATAATTCTAATTTTTTAAGGTTTAGTCTTCTTGGTATAGTAATATGTGGATGTCAATATAAAAGCATGCCTAGTTGAAGATGGTGGGTTTACTGGTCCAATAAAATCTAATCCCCATTTGGAAAGGGGTGGAGCTCAAAAAAAGGCTACAAAGGCATTTCTTTCTTTTCTAGCACCTATTTGAAAAATATGGTAGGATTGCATGTGTTCATAGGTATCTTTGAAAAGGGTGGGCCAGTGATATTTGGACCTAAGAATTTGGTGGGTTGTAGCCTTTTTTTGCCCATGCACAGTTCCATACTTTTCATATACTTTCCTAACACATTCTTGGTTTCATTACGAATCAAACACCACAAATATATTTCCTCATAGTTTCTCTTGTATAATTTCCCATCCTGAAGCATATAGGATTCACACTTCATCATTAAACTTCGATGTTGAGTGTTTTTTATGCCTTGCAGACACCAATTCTATAGGAGATAATACATAATATCTTGATACCAAATATTAATTGTGACCCCTTCAAAATACATGAGATACTACACTTGATTCTTCATTGTTGTCCATAAGTTTAGTCAACCCTTGTCCTCCTACTTGTTTGATGGGATAAACCTCCAAGTCAAATTCTTGCAAGATAGCCATCCACTTCCCTCTTCTTTCTCCTAACTCATTCTACAATGGTAGTGACTTGACCATGGGGTTAGGCACAATGGCATACACCTTTCTCTAGAGTATGTAATGATAGAACTTCTCGATTACTTCAAAACCAATGCAAATGACTGCTTGTCAAGGTTTAGATAATTCAACTCTAAATTCTTGAGAGGAAAACACATGAATGCAACTGGTCTCTCATCTTCGCCATTTTTCTTTTGTGTGAGGATACTAGCACATGAATTCTCTGAGGCAAAAGAGTAGACCTTGAATGATAGTTGATAGTCTAGGCTAACAAGGACTAGAGTTGTGGAAATATCTACCTTGATATCTTCAAATGACCTCCTAACTTCATAATTCCACATGATTTTTACTCCTTTCTTTAACATTTTGTTTAGAGGGTGGACTATCTTGGTGAATCCACTAATGAATTTTTCTATGACGTTGATCTTTCTAAAGAAATAATTTAACTTCTTATAGCTGTTGGGTGGTAGCAACTTAAGTATCACCTTAACTCTTTTGGGATCAATAGAAATATTGCTTTCTAAGATGATGTGCCCAAGGATCTTTCCATTAGTAACCCCAAATGAAAACTCCTTGGTATTAAGGGATATGCCATATTTATTGCATCATTTGAGTACTTTCTTCAGGTCAAAAATGCGATTGCTTCTATCTTTCAAGAAAATTGTAAGATCGTTCATGTAAATGACAATGCATTTTTTCACCAATCCTTTGAAAGCCTCATCCATGGCTCATTGGAAGGTGCCTCTTACATTAATCAAGCCAAAAGAAATTCTCTTGTACATGAATGTTCCCCACTTGGTAGTGAATACAATTTTTAGTATATCCTCCTCATCTACCATCATCTGATTATATCCAAAGTATCCATCTAAGAATGACATCATCTTGGATCCATTCACTATCTCTAGTACTCTTCAAGTGATGGTAAAAGATAATTTTTCTTAATAGATGCTTGGTTTAGGTTTTTGAAGTCAAGCATAGAAAAATTTATCTACTTTCCTTCCTTACTAGTACAAGGTTGGCTACCCAAGTAGAGTGTTGGATAAGAAAGATAATCTTAGCATCCAACAACTTTTGAACTTCTTTCATCATTAATGGATCAATGATTGGGTTCACTGGTCTTTACCTCTATTGAAAAGGTTTAACATCTAGGTTCAGTGGGATATTATGCATGATGATTCTTTGGTCATAATTTTTAAGATCCTTATAACTCTGTGTGATTACATCTCTATACTTGGGTAGTAGGCATAGCATCTCATCCCTTTCTTGAGTTGTATATGCCTTCCCAATGTTGACCATTTTGGGGTCATCTTTAGTACCCAAGTTGTAGGAATGACACTCATTATTCTCCTTTTCCTCAGGGGACTTCTTGTGGCACGTGGATCCATCATAATAGAATATATGTTATAACTCTACCATCCTTTTGGGGATAGTTTTGGTCTTGAGATTTAGGATGTCATCCTCATCCTTGTCTACTTGATCTTCTAATTCTGCTTTCGGACCATCATCAATATTTTTTCCTTCGAACAAGCCATTGCACATGATGAATTCTAGGATATGATAATCATTTTGAAAGACTTATAAATTTGTGATGTTATCAAGGATTGATGGGGCAACTACATGTTTGAAAGAAAACCTTTTAAGTTTTGTTCTTTTAATGGTTTGCAATGCACTTGTCTAGATAGCTAATGCATTAGCAACCATATTATTTCTTATAGGAATGGATTTAACATTCATTCCTTCAAAGTCTTCCATTATGTCTCATACTCACTTGTGGTAGCTCATTAGCCTCTTGACATTACAAGAGTAGATTACTTTGACTTGTCAAATCACCAGCTAAGAATCTCCTTCTAGTAAGAGATCCTTCACACACTTCTCCAATGCGAAGAGGAATCCTTACATTGAAGCTTCATATTTTGCCATGTTATTGGTGCATATGAACTATAAGAAATAAGAAGCATAGAAAGACTTAACCTTGGGATTGATGGTCTCATTCCTGACTTTGACTCCATGTTTACACTTGGAGCAATCAAACCTAAGTGTCCAAAATGGTTCTTTCTTTGAAGCCTTCAACTTATGTTTATTATTTTTGACCTTCTCTTTTATTTGGAATTGGAATGACTTCTTGTGAACCCATTGCATTGGCCCATTGCTAGGAATCATTTTTGACATTGGGAAAATTTGGTTTCTTTGCTTCTCTTTGATTTCCTCGATGAGGTGAGTGACTTTGGAAGTCTAGGGTTTGGGATGGACAACCATCAATACCCAACCTTGATCTTTTAAAAATCACTACCTCCTACATATGATAATTACCCCTACGAGAGTACAAGACAAAGATCTCCCATTCAAAGACGTACATTGTATGACACATTAAGGTCTTCCTCGCTTTCTTCTATTGGAGCCTTTCTCAATGTCATTCTATTTAAAGGGGGATTTTGAAGTATCACCTTGATTGTTATCTTTAACTTGATTTTTTGATACAAGGGAGCTATCTTCCTTGGTGCTTGTTGATGAAGAAAGTCAGGTCAACATTTGGGTAACAACATCTTGGCAAGCTAGACATTCAAATTCAGAATGGCTCATACAATGCAACCTGCAAAACACAAGAAGTAAGATGTTTGGGCTTGCATCTTCCAAGGTATTTCAAGTTAGTAACACTATTGGTTATGCACTGAGTGATGAGATTTTGTGGAGGGAACATTTGTGAACATGTGGTAAGATTTTGACTCAATTCTTTAGTTTCAGAGGTATCGAATGCCACCACTCTATAGGATCCTAAGTCATATTGGAGGAACAACACTTCATTGGCTACATTATATTCAATAATCATCTTTTTTAGCTTAGGTTCAACATCAATTTAAATTTGGTTTTTTAGTCCCTTCCATGGTAGCATCTAGTCCATTCCATGTGTAGGAACATGTCATATATTTCAGGAATGCCTACTACATAAATGCCAATGAGATCTTGGACTAGATGATTTGTGGTCACACACATATTTTAGTACCATAATTACTTTCACTTTTGTTTTATCGAGTTGGATTACAACTTAACTTGTGGGATGTAGAGTAACTCCTAGCCTTTGAGATATTGAGAGTGGCATGATGTTCCATGGTGCCTTAATCCATGAGGCAATTATGAAGGTTCTTCTTGAAGATTCATATACTTAGTAAAAAAGGAGAAAAAAGGAGGCATCTCTATCTTATCCTCGAACATGGTTGGAATAACTTCAATGATATTAATTTGGGGAGAGCTCATCTTTTGCATGTTTGCCCTAGTAGATTCCTTGGTGTGATCCAACATCTTCAAAAGTGATTCCCTTTGGGTAGGACACCTTTGCAACTTGTCATACATTGAAATGTTTTCCTTGGTCCTTTTCAATTCTTTAATTGAACTATACTTTTCCATAGACCATCTGAGATTCTTTAATAAGGTGGGCACTTGGTTAGGTGTGTACTCGCATAGGATTACTACTTACTCATGGATTGAGAGAGATAGGTTTTAATCTAAGGGGAATCCCTTCAATTAGTGGTTCCTTCCAGTTATGCAAATTGTATGTATTCTAGTTGTCATTGCAAAAAGTGAACATTTCAACAGGTTTAGATTTCGCTTCTTAGTTGAAAGGGAAGAAAAATTCTTTGTTGGAGAAATCTTCTGTCTCCATGCATAATGAAGTATCATATGATTCTAATAGCATTGTATTGAATTGGAGAGGAGGCATATCAGTTATATCTTGTGAGCTTTGGCCTATGTCCCGATTTCCTCCGCAAAACCTATTTTCATTGGACATATTTTGGTTTACATCCACCTGGCTGACTTCAACAAATTGGACATTATTATTATTGTCAACTAATATGCTCCCATTATTAGGGCAAGTGTTCCACAGTCAGTTTTGTCTAGGAAATATTCTGTTGTAGTCTGATATATTGAAGCTATTTATAGTAGCATTTTTTGCGCGAGAGTTGAATTTCTTTGACTGGTTTTGTCCATTACTATTGTTATTCTAGTTTCCATTGAACCATTGGAGATTCTTATTTCCCCTTGCAACAATCACAAATGAGTGAATTCACTTATGATTTGGGACATGGTTTTCTTCATTTGCTCCAATTCGGATGCCATGTTTCTTTCTATTTTATTTGCAAATACAACTTTCTATTTGAAAAATGCTAATTTTGGAGGTTCATATCCTAGATAGGTTATATCAGGTGTCAAGATTGTGGGAACCTATTGTACTAGTATGAGATTCAGTTCAAGATACTAGTTGGATATCATCAACATCCTTGCTAGACATGGTGGCACCATTGAGGTTGTATTAAATGGAACCATCATACCTCTACCATTCGAATTGGTCTATTTGGTGAAAGTGACCGCTTCTTCAAAGACCTTCTCCAAAGTATCAATTTTGGCAGTAGGAAGTCTTCTTAGGAAGATAACAATAAGTTGATACATAGAGTTTGAATAGATTTGAATAGCAACTGCTAGTGGTATGGTGTAGGGAGTCTCTAGTCTAGATATGTCATATGAAAATGATAGTTAAACCAAGAGATGGTTTCTTTTGGGTCTCTTTTTATCAACAAGAACTGGTGATGCAAGTTAGAAGGGTTGATAAATATCTTGAACTAATCCAAGAAGAAATTTTCAAAAGATGCCCAACTTTGAATGAATTCTAGTAGTAGATTGACATACCAATTGAATGCAACTTCTCCCAAAGTGTATGGGAATAGATGGATGGCCATATCTTCTTGCATAATTTTCTTTCTACTATGGATTTCTTTGAAGACTTTGATATGACCTTCTGTTGTTCGTGTTTCACTGTAGATGAACTTTGGACTGAAGTTTTCAAGATTCTTGGGGAGGTCATGAAGTGGACCATATATGTTGGTAAGTGAATCTGGTGCATTTGCAAAGAAAGCCATGGGTGCAGATGGTGGCGGTTGACTTTGTTGTTGTGAGATGAAGTGGTTGTGATGAAAGAATCAGAAAGTGAGATGGAAGATGATGATGAAATTTGTGGAGTGAGTGTGTAGAGCTTTGATATTCCTTTGTCATTGCAAGGCTTCCATAAATGACCAAGTTCCAAGAATTGGTGCTTGCTAGTTGAGGACCTCAAAGGTCTTTGAAAAGGGGATGTTGGATCAAGATCGTTGAGTTTGCGAACCTCTGAGAGGATGCACCTTAGTGTTTAGCACACCTTATTGGTTAGTGCACCTTCGCACTAGCACACCTACAAACCTTAGTAATTGTGAAATTTTGAACTTAGAAAATTTTGCAAACTAAGAATCCAGACTTAGAAATCCTGCAAGCTGTGGAATTCTAGGCTCGAAATTCTGTGAATCTATGAAATCTCAAACTTTAGAATTTTGTTGATGGCCCTCCTTTTAGTGCTACTTTTGGTGGCATTGTGCAAAACGACTGCTCAACACCAATCCTTTACAATGAGAATGATAGATATAAAAGGTCATATTTAATCATCAAGTATCATCTGCCCTCTTCATTTTTTTTTTTTTTTGAAGGAAATCTTCTCTCATCTCTCTTCAAATGAAAACTAGATCAAATCTTCATCGTTTTAGTTGTAATAGCTTGAAAATATCTCCACAATGATAAAAGAAAACCCTCTCTAAAAGATCCCCAAATAGCTTGTAAAAACATTGATAAAAGGCCACCAAATGACTTCAACAACTAAATAATGGTGTTTTGAAAAGTCTTCACAAAATTTGGAGAAAGCCCACTTCATAGATTTGCAAAAAATTGCCCCTAATTGCCATTTGGCCATCTAGGAATGCTTTGCAACAATATATTACCTCTCTGCTGAAAATGCCCTTTTCTAATAAAAACATACCACAATAAATAATAATAATAGACCCATTTTACTTTATTTCTTTTCTCTCTAAGGTGCATTTCTATTTCATAATACAAATGACCTCAATTAAAATTTGTCACCCTTACCTTTATAACAGTATAACTTTATCTATATGTACCTACCAGATGTCGCCCCTTTGCATTTCCTTTCCACTTTTCCAACGTCAACTTTTGCTTATGAATTTGCGTTGAGTGCATGAATCCCATTAAACCAATCAAATAATCTCACCGTTAATTTATTCAACTAGTAATCTCATATCGAGCTCACTTAAAATTGAATCCATACTCCTCAAAATGTGTGCCCACAAACTTCTACAATAACACAACCATCACCTAAAAATGTGGCTCATTTGAAACTTATAATGAACAAGCTTTGTCATATGTTTTCCTTTGTAAAAACTTGGCCATGATTTATACGTGAAAATGGTCATTGCAAAAACATCTCCACAGCGAAGAAGAACAATGAAATGTTTTCCACATTGTCTCACAACTGTCATGAAGAAGAATAATGTCATTGAAGAATGAGACATTTAGATTTCCACTTGATTTTAATCAAAACTACTAATATTCAAATTCGCTCCAAATCATTGATAAGAGCAAAGGTAAAACCATAGTGTGCACTAAAAGAATAAGTGTATCTAGAGGAGAAAAAACAATTTCCCTCGCATGCATCTTAGTAATAAAAGTTACAAAAGGGTGAGTGAGTAGCCGAGTTGGTGTGAAGGCGAGTCGTGAGGCGTAGTGTTAGGTTAATGATCCTGGTGCTACGCATCAACTCCGGTTCGAGTCACACTAGGTTTACCACAAACCCTTTTGCCAACAGTGGCATGTTCTGATGGTTAAGTTGTTGCATTGTTATCCTTGCCATCAAGGTTCAAATCTCATGGGGATGAGGTCCCCCGTTTGTGGCCTCACTGGTTCATAGCTCCAGGTCAAAGCGTTTACCCCTCTTTAATTAAAAAAAGAAAAAAAGTAATAAAAGTTACAACTTTCAATCTAGTTTCACTCAACATCTCAATCTCAATCTCAAAGTATTTGAAACCTAATGGATAATTTAATCAAGTAGAGATGTCATCGTTATTGACTATAGAAACTAATTAAAATATATAGCTAGCTCCTCCCAATATGCACCTTTATTGTCATCAATCCCAAACCATGCATTTACAATAGACCCACAATACAAAGCAAAATTACAACTTGCAATGTGATTGGCTATCTCTCTAATAATTGAATGCAGGCATCAAATGTCTTTAAATACAAGAACTTAAAAACATATGTACGCAATGGTATAAATGAAAATAAGACATATTTAAAGTTTAAAATTGAATTTGAATATGCAAATTTTACAATTAAAAAAAATATTATATATTTAATTCAACTAATTGACTAAATATTCATTTCAAAGTCTTCATATGACTTTCCTCGCCACTTAAATCATTTGAGCAACAATATAATATGAAGAGAAAAACCTTTTTTTATCTTTATTATGGTTAACAAGTGTTGTTCGACCATTTATCACCCTTCCATATTTTTAATAAAATCTATTAATAAAGTCTAAGGTGCATACAATCACATCTAACTAATTGACTAAATATTCATTTCAAAGTAGCTTTCTCACCACCTAATAATTTGAACAACAATCCAAAATGAATAGAAAGATATATATTTTTATCTCTCATTAACAAATGTTTTTATACAATTTATCACCCTTCCATACTTTTTAATATAAAATCTATTACTTAAATCCAAGGTGAAACATACAATCAAATCCTCAAAACTACGGACAACATAAAATCACATCTAGAAATATTTTATTGAACTCATAATCTCCTTTCATTTTCAATAAGTCCCTATTATTGATGAAATGTGTATTTTCATACCAAAAGATAAGGACAATGGTGTGGGACATTAGTCTTACGTGCTTCACCATTGTAATCTTGAAATCTTCATAACAAAGATTTTAACTTTCATGAAAACCCCTCTTATGTTGACTTCAAAAGTTTTAACAGTTATTTAATTAGACAATGGTCAAACCACATTAAGTGACAATGACCTTTGCGCTATAAATTGCATTATCATTCACAATCATAAATTGATTTGGCCGGCAAAAGGTAAAGAAATTTAAAATTCCACAGGAGTGATCTCAACATTACGTGGATCAACATAATAATAATAATAATAGATATCAATTGAGTAATACTTATTTAATGTGTTCTTTCTTTACAGAATGTTTCAAATTTTCATTTCTAAATCGGTCATCTTTCAATCTTCAATTTTAAACCATCAAATCTGAAATTGATTTGTTAAGTATAGTTGAGGAGATTTTTACTTATGCATCTAAGTTTATTTTTAAAATAATTTAATTTATATCTTAGATATTTGTATTATAACAATTTATTGTTATATTATATTTATAAATAGTTCTCTTTTTAAAGATATCTATTTATTTCTAATTGAAATACATATTTTAGATGACAAATAATTGATATTGTCTATATTCAAAAATAGAAATTTTATCTCATAATTAAAAAATATATAAAAAAATTATGGAAATAAGAGTTCGTTGGAAAAATTAGTGAGTTCACATGAAATTGATGATAATAAAGATTGAACATAATAATGACAAATTTAAATAGAATTGACAACAATCATGAATTCACATGAACAATAGTAATGATTTATTTATATTGAATTGACAACAATTGCTTTAGGTGTAAAAACTTACACCTAAAGAAATGAGATTGAAATTGTGTTTTCTAATAAAATTTGTTAAATAGATAAACTTCCATTATTGAATTTTAGAAGAATTTTTTTTTTCAGACATGAAAATACCTTATAACAATAAGCTATACAATGAATTCAAATAGTATCATTTTAACAAAAACAAAATTATAATTTCAACTACTTCCACATAAATACTCACAACTCACAACTCAAACTTGTTTCATTCAAACCAAAGTCTTATAAGTCACTTGTCATTTTCAAACTATATCACATACACATTTCACATCTAGGAGCTATTGTTTAGCACTATTGAGAATTCATCCTCCCTAATATGCTATATGCATGCCACCTGAAGGTTAGAAGTCATTTATTGTTTAGAGAATATGTTTCCTAAAACCACATTAAGAACAAGGAAGTCTTAAGATCCACTTATTAGAAATGGAAAAGAAAATTGTATGAGATAATTAATTAGCAATAAATGGCAAGTGTATATTGTTGAATACTTGGTATATTGAGAGGAGAGGGTGAATCAATATGCCCTAGAAAAACCTAAAACACTTAACTAATTTATCATATAAAATATTTTAACTTTGTTGGAAAGGAGATGACAAAAAGTAAATACTGCAACACATTACACCAAATTTTTATCATGGAAACCCAAGATGTGAAAAACCATACAAAGGGTTAGCTCTCAAGTGTTATGTAATTGATTATACTATACTTAGGATGACTCATTATTGGTGTGGCTCACTACTTTTTGGACTCGTTGTCCAGATACAAGATTAGCACTCATAGTTGAATTGTTAGGCATGCATCAACATATTGTTGCATACAGTTGGTAGTGAAATATAGTCCTCCTCCTTTTCATCGATACAATACTATATGTTGAGTGGTCATTTGGCGTGATGCTGATGATAGGAATTCTCACGAATCTCTCTTGAAAAGATTATCAATGACCAACTCCAAGGTTTTGGATGACCGTATTTCAACCTGCTGGATAACTCAATCGAAGATAAATGTAAATGTTCACAAGGAGGCCTTTGCTAGTATTTGTCAATTCTGCAGAACTTTGACGAAACGTAACCAAAAAACCAATGTATTTTTGTATTTTCTATTATATGATAAATGCAAGTTCTAATCAATGCAACTATATAAATTCCTATTTTAACCATGTGTTTCAAAAGAAAATAATGAAGATAGAGTAATGAGAGATGAAAACAAATTACTGAAAGGGAAATTCCTAATGGACATAAGCCAAAGCAACAAGATGTCTACGAATTAAATTATCAAAAGGATCGTGTAGGAAACCAATGAAATTAGGAACAACACTTTCTTAACTTCATTGATGCAATTGTTGATAGGAACCTTAATGGAAACTAGAAGATGTTTCACGATTCATCAAATCATGTAGCAGCAGAAAGCGCATGCACATAAGACAAAATACTATGCATGAACAATAGTGATCCTTTCTCCAATTCGTCTCAACAATAATTTTTTTCAACATAAGACAAATAGTAGAACTAAAAGATAGCACAATTTGTTGAAGTTGATGAAAGATCAACCCCACAACTCCCATGAATCACTTGCACGCAAACACCTGTCATAGAAGAGATAAGCTAAAAGCTATGGAGGCTAGAATTGCTAGATCCATAGATGAGACATTCTTGATGAGTAAAAAGAGAAATTTATATAATCAAAAGTGAACGAATAAATTACAAAGAGATCAATCCTTATAAAAGGAGATCAAAACCCTAACAGGTAACTAACCTAGGTTGCATGATAATAATTAATAAAAAAATTAATTATTATATGCCCAAAGTTTATCTTAAGTAAACTAGAGATAATAAGTGACTTAATAATTAAATCAATATGATTTGATCAATAAGAAAATACTTTATTACTCTTAACACAATTATCATAACACAATAAAACCATTGGCTCCATTACTATACATGAACATAAATTCATAAAAAATAACACACAATGGCAAGATTTACTACAATCTGAATGAGAGCACCAATAACATTTATTATTACATTAAAATATCAGCCTGTAGTACAGATGACATCAATTTATTTATAAGAAACTCTCTCCTCATTTTGTGTTAGCAGTGAGAGCTCTTCTAATGCAAACCCTATGCTAAAAACTAATAAAATAAAGCTAATTATTTACAAACTCACTCTCTAAATTCTACTAAGTAGGTCTCCACCCTTTTTTATATCAATCAATGGGTGCATGAGCATTTACATGACTAAAAAAAATTAAAGAAGAAGAAGATAAGAAGAGAGAACCCATGAGATGATTTGGGATTCATTGGAGCTTCAAAAAATGCAAGCTCAACCTTCTCTGAGAGTTTTTAGGAGTTAAGCTATCGTAAAAATGTGCTTTTGGTGCATGAAATGCTAAAAAATAATAACTAGCAGTTTAATTGTTAGTGCAACCACAACTAACCAAAAATGTCAGTGCACTTCTATGTTTGGTGCACCTTGTGAGAAACACACCTTTGTGTTTTGTGCACCTTATGAAAAGCACACCTTTCTGAAAAGATCACCTTAGATGACCAAAATTCATGGAATTTTTTGAAGTCCATAGTTTTCCAAAAGTGACCAATTGTTTTGAAGTCCACGATTTTCCAAAGGTGACAACATTTTTACTAAGTCCACAATTTTCAGTTTCCAGCATCTGAGTCTTGTTGACCTTCAACCAAGATGATGTTTGGATGTTCCCTTCTGAACTTTTGGATGACAAAGGAGATTTATTGAGGATATGACAAGTCAAAAGCTTCATATTTTTCCCTCACTTCCCTATGGAAATCATGAACTTCTTGCCTTACTTTAGAAAAACCATCTAGCTTAGATTTCAACTCCCTTAGTGTCTCCTCCATTTTGAAAATGGCCTCAACATCATCCTTAGAGGACACTACTTCAAATGATTCTTGGATATTTGTCCAACTATTTTCACTGAGCATAGTTGCATTCTAGATTCATCATAAAAAATCTCTAAGCTATATGCACTATAGTATTTATCCACTTCTAATAGTTGGGCATGCATTCTTTGTGTATCTTGGGTATCTCCATATATAGATAACATGACCTTATTATTGGCCTTTATATTCTCAATCCAATCATAGATCTTATCCATTTCTTCTCTTGTATAACATCTAGGAACATTTAGTATTTTTCACTTTTGAGTGTAAATCCATGAAGCGTGACTTCTTTAGAAATTCTTGGAACTTAAAATTCATGGGTTTGAGTGTGATCTTAGCTGCTACAAAAGATGAGGAAGCCATGGTAATCTTGGGGACCGCTTAATGTTTTGGATATGTACACTAGTGCACCTTTTCACTTAGCACACCTTTATACTTAGTGGACCTTCACCCTAGCGCACCTTCAGACTAGCACACCTTTGCACTTAGCACACCTTTACGGAGTTGTGGAAAGTTCTCAATTCATCAAAAAATCAAAGTTTTCAAATTTGAAAATAATTTCTAGGGTTTTCTCAAATGAGGTCAAGGATCACTCTTGTGTACTTATTCCTAATATTTTTGATGATTTATGCCCTCTTTATAGTCCAAAACCATCATGGACTTGAACTCCTTTTGCTTCTTCTATATGGAATCCTAAGGCACCTATGTTTAATATGTACATGCAATACCATAATAATCTTCATTACTATAGATGATGAGGATGTAATTATTTTTGACATTAAGTCAAGTTTGTTATTAGTGACAACACTTATTCATATTCTAGTTCAAACTGAGTAGTTCAGTGTTTGCCATGCATTACACTTCAGATCGAGCAGTTCAGTGTTTGCCATGCACTACAGTTCAGACCAAGCAGTTTAGTGTTTGCTAAGCTTTACTCTTCTACTAAGTTAACAACTTAAGTCAAGTGAAGCCAATGTTAACCAAGTTGAATGGAAAATAGTGTCTATGGAGTATAGTTGTGGTAAATAGGGAATGCGGTTTATACCAAGTTACACAATATCTACCAAGTCACCAATGTATACTGAGTTTGAAACTATGTTGAAGTGATTAGTATGGATCAAGCCTCTACTTCTACAGAATGCATGACAATGCTGAGTAATGACAGTGGATGTCATGTATCAGAACTGAACCAAGTTATTTTTTAGAACCCGAGTATCTACATTTGGGCTAACTTTGTGGTATTGGTGTTAACTTGTGTAATGGTTGTCTTTGTAATTATGTGAATTAGATTGATATATATGTAATGTATTGTATCATATCCAAGTGTGTAATCTAATGAGATGAGATAATGTGAATGGAATGTAAGCATGCAAATGTGATTCAAGAGTAGAGTAAAGTGTATTGTAAGGCCATATCAGGAACAACAGAGTTATATCTATCACATAGAGGTGATTAGTACTTCAAGGACCTCAATCAAAAATTTAGTTATAAGTCAAAGATCTTCTATTTCATCCTAATAAGTGAATCAACTTCAAATCCTTTCACAAGGTAGACTTAACAATCTTTTTGTAAATCTCTTTACTGAGTGCATACTTCATTATATGTTTGTAAAACCTCTAACAAGGTGGACCTAGCAATCCTAATTGCTCCTAATAGGGTAGATCATGAAAAGTGATCAATGTAAGCCTTAACAAGCCAACTTTATGTTGCAGTATTGAAGTTTTGTGGGTATCATCCCCACCCTAGTTTTACTTTCTATTTGGAAGGTTTATGGGTCACCAAATATTGTGTTCAAAGTGTTTTATGCTTTTAGTTTCTCATGCATGCAGTAGATTAGATTTATTAATGGTAATTGGATTATGCTATTAAGGTCTAAATTTGTTGAAAGGTTTTGAGGTTACTGATTCACCCCTCCCCTCTCAGTAACCCAGCTAGTCCTAAAAATTCCAACAATTGGTATCATAGCATTGTGGTTCTTAGGATAAAGTTTGACAGCTTGAGCAAAGATCAAGGACAATGAAGATATTCAAACCTGACAAAGCTATTGACAATGAAAAGTTAGATCTAGAGATGGCCATAGCTCAACTCAAGAAAGAAAAAGAGCATCTTTCCCAATCCTCAAAAAGAAGGAAGGAACTTGCAAATCAAATGAATGACCACTAGTATGTTGATAAAAAGATTGAAGATTTTCTCCCTTCAAGAAGTTCAAATGAAGCAAATGATGCAATCAAAGAACTCCTAGAAAAGAATGGTTCCCTACAAGAAGAAGTAAGAAAATTGAAAAGAGAATAAGAACTTTAGTCAATAACATTGTGTGAAATCTCAGAATAGAGAAATAAGGAAAAATAAGACTTGGATGCAAGGAACAATGAAATTCAAAATCAATTCCTTTAGTAAGAAAATCTTGTTGATTAACTCTCCAATGCAAATGAAGAAATCATGAATCTGAGATTTGAAAATGAAAGAATAAGAGATGATTTGAACTCTAAAAGACAAATCAATGAAAGGTTAAGGAATGACTTAAGCTCTAAAAGGAAAATCAAAACTCTAAAAGGAAAATCAATGAAAGGATGAAAATTGATCTAAATTCTAAAAAGCAATTCAATGAGAGAATAATGAAATCCCAAGTAGACATGGATCAACTGAATCAACAAAATGAGAAGAATCTGTATAGGTAAAAGGGTAAGGAAGGAATTGGATACAAAGGAGAAGGCGAGTCCTCCAAACAAGGTGCACAAAAGAAACAAAAACCTACCTATAATCATTTTGGTAAGATAGGTCATACATCAAACAAATGTTGGAGTAATGGAAAAGAAAAATTCAATGGAAAATGCTACAATTACAATAAACATGGTCATAAAGCTAATGAATGCAAAGAAAAATCAAAGTATGAGGGAAAGTGTTACAAATGCAAGAAACAAGGTCACAAGGCATCTAAATGTAGATCTAAGCCATTCAATCTAGCTAAATAATTTGTAAAGGCAATATTTGGTTGGGACTACAACACTTGGTGTAGATGTCATTACAGTGGAGAATATGGACACATTGGTATGAATTGTATTAAACATCACATGAGAAGAAAGGATATCACCATAAGATGTTACACATGTACAGAACTTGGTCATATAGCTAAGAATTGCATGAATACAAGTAGAATTAAAGATGAAAAGAAAGAAAAAGTAGATAGCATTAGGAAGCAGATGAGACAAAAATGGACTCCTAAATCTACTGAGAAAGCAAGTTCAAGCAATGATAGTCATGTCACTCAAGAAGTGGGTGACTCCACCATTTCCAATTTAGTTCTTAGGAAGAAGTAGAACTGTGTTTTTAAGGTCACATCTTAAACAGTTTCAATTGAAAGGAAGTAAAGATTCATATTGGTATTCAAGATACAGAAGGATCATCAGTAAGATTGGTAATAGTTATCATCGAATTGACTTCTCTATCGAGCAAGGTTGGGTCATGGACTCTACTGAGCAAAGTCAAGAGTATCATGGTTATGTTTGGTTGCCAAGTTACAAGCTTTCATTGAGCAATCTATACAAATAGTGGATGATAGGTTGTAATGCATAATGTTATTATGGATCCCATCGTACCAAGCATTAATGGGAAGTTTTATAAAAAAGATAAGAAATCTACTTTATTTTCACTAAGAATTCAGAATATTGTGAGTAGAGTGATTTGC
The DNA here is from genome assembly GCA_028749045.1 of Cupressus sempervirens. Lineage (NCBI taxonomy): Eukaryota > Viridiplantae > Streptophyta > Pinopsida > Cupressales > Cupressaceae > Cupressus > Cupressus sempervirens. The sequence goes on along the minus strand of CM053793.1, from coordinate 782,955,498 downwards.
AGAGCATCCAAGCAAATTTGAGCAGAATTTGCAGTGAAGTTCTTTAAAAAAAATTCTTAGCTTATTGAGTTATCATGGTATCCAGTACCAACAACAAGGTGAAGAAAGGTTCTAAAATGTTGGTGTGAGGTGTTGAATGGAAAGCCCCTAACTTCAAACTTTTTCTAGCAATTGTCGAAACCCTCAACTCGAATGGAGCTTAGTTACAGATCCCACCTAAGGTACTTCTCATAAATGATATTTGAACTCATTTTAAATGTGAAATTTAGGAGATAGGAACCATTGAAATGGATAATTCCCTAAGTGAACTTTGTGTGAACAGAATTCTCAAACCTGAGCACAAACATTTGGAATAGAAAGGTTTAACTTATATTCCTCACCTGCCTTGGAACTTTCATATCAAATAGATTAGGTATATCCTAAGCCAAGTTAATAATAGTCATTGTGGTTAGAGAAACTAGCTTTGATCACCAAGAAAATTATACATCGCATTACTAGTCTCCCTATGCTCACCAAAGCTAAAGCCACTAAAACCCTAGTTTAAGATGAGTTACAAAAGAAAACCCTAGCTGAATGGGACAGTAGAGGAATTAAAATCAGTAATGTAACTGATATAGAACTAAAGTTTGGCATTCATGTGATAGCACACAATATTTATAGTTCAAGCTGACTTAATAGTGTGTCATGCGAAGTAGTTGACTTAGCTTTTAAGGTCGTGAAGAAGAATCTGTCATATGACTTGGTAGATTTGTTGTTGAAGTAGATGAACAAAAACATGGAAAGCATTCAAACTTCAAAGAATAACCCATGCAAATTTGGTTCATTGTTGACATGTTTGTTTTCCTATGTTCAAAATTTTTTCCCTTCTAAAGGCATGATTTTATGGAGAAAATGTATGCTAGCTTTATATTAGATTAATGAATATATAGCTAAAATGGGTGAAAATTTTGTCAGTATCATGGATAACTATTTTGAAGCCTTCAAAGAAAATATGAATAACAGATTCAAGATACCAAAGAAGTTAGTTGAAGAATATAAGGATGATGTTTTCTTTATGGTAGATAGTGACAGAGTCTACATCCAGGTAGTAAAGCCCAAAGTTGTGTGGGTAAAACCTCTTCCATATGAGGTTAACATTTATGAGGCTAAGGAAATCATTGAAGCCTTGGAAAATGAGCATGTAGATCCAAAGGCACCTCACTTTCAACCTTATGATGAGGCAAAAAAAAGAATTGAACTTAAAATCAAGCTTCCATAGGTGGTAAACAAAGGCAAGAGGAGGATAACAAAATTGAGAACACCAAGCACCCCTCTTATGTTAACCAAAGGTAAAGGAGAAGATGTGGAAGAATCAGAGAATGAAGAGGAATCAAAAAAGGAATAAGAGCCTATAAAGAAGAAAGACAAGGTGATCATCACCAAGCCACCAAAGCCATCTACTACAATATTTACAAGGAGATCCAGGAAGAAAGCTAGAAAAGAAGGCAGTGATGTAATCTTTAACTGACCTCCTATTACATTTGAAAATAGGATAAAAATACTAAGAGAAGGTGCTCAAATAAAAAATTTCAAAGAACTCAAGTATGAGACAAGGACTCTAGCAGAGCAGAAAGAAGTTGAAGATCTGGTCATGGACAAGTTGGGCAGATGGAAATTCTCTCCAGACCAGCTAGCATCACAGGTCCCTACAGTATTGTTAGATAAGGTGAAGGTTAGATGGGAGAACACCAAGAAGATTTTCAAAGACATTTTTGCACAAACATTGAAATAGTTGGTACCCAACTTGATTGATGCATATGTAAATAAGGCACTAAAAGAAAATGAGAACAAAATGACTTTAAAGTTCAACACTTGTCTAATTTTGATGAAAGATATAGAGTATGTTGTGAATAATGCTAAAAACCTATGGAAAAATGTATTCCATCTTCATAAACTAAGTGAAAATCCTGTTGAAATCAAACATGATGGTGATGATAGTGACAAGGATGAAGACAATAATGAAGACTCTACTCAATTTGTCACAATTGTTCCAGAAGAATATCAAGAGTTGATGAAGGATGATGAAGAGGAAAAAGAGGAAGAAGCTATAGAGGAAGCCAAGTAAGAAGAAGAAGATATTGACCCAATCAAGATAGCTATGGCTATCATAGCCTCCCTTCCTCACTTTCTAGCAAAACTTGCAACATCATCAAGCATGGAGTTAGCTTCAACAAATTTGATTGTGACAACCATTGATACATCAAATGTCCAATCACTCCCTACTACCTCTCAACTCAACACATCACTAATAGAAGTGTCTACCACTTCATCCACCAAGCTACAACATCCTTTGGTTACCAAGTTAGCTTCAACAATGGATACAAAATGTTCTACAATTTTAAGCTACTTAGCAGTAAGTATAGTTTTGGATTCTTCAATTTTGGATACCTTAGTTGTAAATACTCTTGTAAGTACCTCAATTGTAAATACTTCTGTCAGTACTTCACTTGAAAATATTTCAATTTTGGGAAGTTTGGTAAATACATCAATTTTGGATTCTGTAAGTATTTCAGTTAGCATTTCACCAGTAGGCACTATACAAATGTTCACTACTAGTCCTACTATTTCTACTATTATTTCTATTCTGAAATCTAAAGCATTAACTTCAGAGACAACTGAACCAAAGATTCAAACAAGACTTTTGATTAGTGGAAAGGAAATAGATGAAGATATTGATCTGGATGAGGAAATTGAACTTCCCAAATTGGACTTTGATAATATCTGTTGGAAAACATCTTCAAAAGAAGGAAAATTAGAAGAAACTCAAAGAAGAAAGAGACAGAGAATATAAGATTATTGAAGATGCAAAGAACATTTTGACTAAAGCTATAGGTGTTGAAGTTGATACTTCTCAACACATTTTGTTACAATTAGAAGAGGTAGTTAGGAAATTCAATGAAGATTCTAGTGGTAAAGATAAATTAATTGAGAAAGCAAAAAAGAAATTTGATAACAAAGTTCTTGAGCACACTGCTCAACAAATAGCTATCCAGCAGGTAGAGCTTTCTTCAATTTTGACAAGTCATGAAACCTCTTGCACAAATGCAACATCACTTTTTGCAAAGTTATGTGATACTACCAAATATAATAAGGAAATAAAGAGAAAATTGAATAAAATTGATGAAGATCTTATGGCTAGTGCAAAGAAATTGCAATTTGACCCCAGTTCAAGATTTGCACATCATATGAAGATCATATTCTTATCAGATATGTAGGAAAAATTGTTGAGAGAGGAAGTCAAGATCCAGTCTACACTCATAGACATTTAGAATATGATCCTTCCCATAATGGATACAATGTAGAAGCACATTGCCTATTCCAAAACATTGATCCATGACAATAATTTCTCAATTACAGATCACATAATTGAGCTCTTCATAGAAGTGCAAGTTGCTCTAAAAATGTGCAAAGTTTTGCAAGATAACTAGGATAAGACCTTAACTCTCATTCTTAAGGTACATTCTGATTTTATCTCACATTTTGGTGTCTCCATATAAAAATATTGTGTATAAATCTTTGGCATTATTGTCAAAAAGGGGGAGAGACATTTATATATAATTAAGGGGGAGAGATATTTGTAAATATTAAGAGAGAAAGATACCATACTAGGAGATACATTTAATATGTCAATATGACTGACATGGTATGTACATCGTATGGGGGAGAATCATGAGAAGAAAAAGTATATATAACAGAGTTACAAAGACAAATTTTGAAAAGTCTCAAAAAAATCAGCATGCCATACCAAGCTAAGTATCACACTATGTTGTACATAAGTTTTGGCTAATAAGTGTTTTTGTTACTAATTCCAAAGGGGGAGATTGTTGACATTAAGTCAAGTTTGTTATTAATGACAACACTTATTTAGATTCCAGTTCAGACTGAGCAGTTTAGTGTTTTCCATGCATTACAGTTCAGACCGAGCAGTTTAGTTTTTGCCAAGCTTTACGGTTCTACCAAGTTAACAGCTTAAGTCAATAAAATCTAGTGTTAACTAAGTTGAATGGAGAATAGTGTCTACCGAGTATAGTTGTGGTAAACAAGGAATGTAGTTTATATCAAGTTACACTATATCTATCAAGTCATTAGTGTATACCGAGTTTGAAACTATGTTGAAGTGATTAGTATGGATAGAGCCTCTACTTTTACCAAATGCATGATGATGCTGAGTAATGACAATGGACGTTGTGTATTAGAACTTCATCAAGTCAATTTTTTGAACCCGAGTATCTATATTTGGGTCGACTTTGTGGTATTGGTATTAACTTGTGTAATGGCCAACTTTGTAATTATGTGAATTGGATTGATATATGTAATGTATTGTATCATATCCAAGTGTGTAATGTAATGAGATGAGATAATGTGATTCAACAATATAGTAATGTGTATTGTAAGGCCATATCAGGAGCAATAGAGTTATATCTATCACATAGAGGTGATCAGTACTTCATAGATCTCAATCAACAATTTAGTTGTAAGTAAGAGATATTATGTTTCATCCTAACAGGTGAATCAACTTCAAATCCTTTAACAAGGTAGACTTAACAGTCTTTTCTTAAATCTCTTTACCAAGTGCATACTTCATTGTATGTTTGTAAAACATCTAACAAGGTGGACCTAGTAGTCCTAATTTCTCGTAACAGGGTAGATCATCAAAAGTGATCAATGTAAGCTTTAATAGGCCAACTTTATGCTATAGTATTGAAGTTTTCTGGGTATCATCCCCACCCCAGTTTTACTTTCTATTTGGAAGGTTTTTGGGTCACCAAATATTGTGTTCAAAGTGTTTTATTCTTTCAATTTCTTATGCAAGTTGTAGATTAGATTTATTAATGGTAATTGGATTATGCTATTAAGGTCTAAATTTGATAAAGCTTTTGTGGTTACTGATTCACCCCTCCCCTCTCAGTAACCTAGCTAGTCCTGAATATTTCCAACAATGATGACATACACAAAAACCATCAATATACTAGTTCCAGGGGCTAAAAGTGATGCTCAATGACTAGACTCAACTAACAAAAATTGATGAAAAATGGTCAAACACTAAGAAAAGGAAAAACTATGCACTACCACACATAGTGCACCTAGCGCACCTAACACACATGTTAAGGGTGTTCCTAATGCACTAACTGGGGTCAAGTTCCATGGTTGTGCACCTAGAAAGGGTCACACCTTCAAAATAATTCATGGCAACATACATGGCACACCTTGTTAGTGTGGGCATGTGTGCTTGTGCTCACCTTTGGCCTTTATCCAGAAGTTGATCTTTCTGACTGGTAGATTTTGAATGATGCTAACTAAGAAGACTCCTAAATCTAAAGTATATAAGTTCTACTCCTCGAGGAACCTTGGAAGATACCCTATTATGAGGAATGAGCTTCCAGGAGTCAAATTAAAAAAAGGAGGGTCCCCATTTATTAAGTAAAAAATGGGGCCTGTATTGTAGAACCACAACAAATAACCCTGACAAAAGGAAGAAATGACAAAGGAATTTCTTTATTAGTAAGAAAATTTCAAACCCATATCAAGTTTACAACTTGATTCTAGATGTCAATAGTGGCTTTTGAGAACTTCAAACAAGAAAGTCAAACCTTTCAAATTTCATGTTCAGTGTCTTAATTCCCTTGATGCTCCTAAGTGCCAACCACAACAAGTGTGCAGAAACATAGAAACAATCTTTTGTTGATTGGTGAGAGTTTGAGAAATTCCCATCAACAAATTTCCAATCACTATATGACCATATGTGAGAATCCATTTGGAGGGCTCTTAATCAGTCATTAGTTACTTGTCTTTTATATTTTTGGTGATCCATTTGTAAACTTTGTGGAGATCTCATGTTTCCATTTTATTCTTCCTTGAAAATTTTGTTCATTTGATGTGAGCTAGTGATTATATTGTGCTAGATCTAATTGATCACCTTATTTTGTTCATACCAAGTTCTGGAATCCTCTTTGATGACACCATTTTTTTTTCTTTGTTTTTTTTTTTCTCTTTATAATGATTAGATTAAGTGGTCAAGGTGTTGGTGTTCCTTTCTTATGGGCCCTTTCCACTTTTATGACTCATGCATTCCTCTTTTAATAAACTTTGGGAAACACAAATGTCAACAAGTGATTTTAATAAGCCCCTCGAGAAATACTTTATTCAAACTGGAAAGTTTTGGACTATCCCTTAGCCACTATCCACTAGGGTTGAAAGATACCTAGATGAGAAATTCTTTAAATTTGTTAAGTACTGAGAGTGATTTATCTAGAATCCAAGCTATAGGTTGAAAATATTTTCTTTCCTATAGGTGACACCTATATAGTCTTCACAAGAAACAAAGTTATTTAAATTCTATGATGAAGAAACACCTCTTCAAAAGTCAAGAACTCGACAAAATACATTAACTCCCTAACTCAAAGACTAAAAAAGAAAAAGAAGCAAAAAGATGCAGAAACCTAAATAAAAGCAACTTTGAACAAAGAAAACTAATACCTAACTAAAAAGACTAAAAAATTAAAAGAACAAAAACTCATATATAAAAAACCTTGAACAATAAGAACATGGGTTGGTTTTTAGTAGATTTATCATTATGTGCAATAGTAATAACCCAACCCATATAGTTGTAAAAAATTCTAATTTTTCTTTGTGCTTAGAAAAATAAAATTTGGGTAACCTTGGTTCATATTTTGGGCATGAATCACACAAAATCAAAAGTTGTGGTAACTCTCCATGGTCATGATTAATCCACAAAGAAATTTTCTTACCCTTTGCATCATATTCAAACTAAAAATAATCAAACTGAGAGGGATAATGGAAATATATCACTTGATTTAATGAGTCCCACACCATAGGGGTACAGTCACACATTGCAATTTCTCCTTCTAGTGATCTTACCTCATGGTACACAGCCCCCAAAACAAGACCCAAAAGATAGAACATTGTGTTTATAATCCTTATTATCACCATCATTAGTCCTAAACAATGAATTATCACATTTAGGCTTCTTGGGACTAGAAAAAACAATCATAAGCCTTCCTTTCAAGTTGCTGGCTTCATTAATATCATTAATTAATGTATTTCCTCCCTTATATCTCAAAGAAGCATGTTCAAAATAATATCTAACTTCCATGGTGAAACCCCAAGCAAATAAAAATTAGGAAAACTTACTTCTGAATGGAACTCGAGGGAATGAACTTTGCATGAATGTTTTATTTCATAGTTTGATATATGCATAGAATACCCATAAATAGAAATTTCCTTAGTCAAGATTGAGACCAAATTAAGAACTCTATCTATCTCATCTTATGACATATCTTGTTTTGAGGGAGGTATCTTATCATTCACCAATGTGGGATCAATATCACAATAGGAAGCATTGGTATCTTCTTCTTGATGACTTCCTAATTTGAAAATCTTAGCAACCTTAGGATCTTCTGTATTTCCATATTTTTTGCAACTTTGAGAAGTTTAAAAACTCCATGGAATTTTGGAACTTCAAAATTTTCTACATCCTCAATATTTCCTAGGATGTACACACTTATTGTAACATCCAAACTTGCAATAACTTCACTGCTTCTAGCAATTTCAGCAGACTAATCTATCTACACTAACACATTAGATACTACATCTTGGTAACTAATACATTTGAAAGAATTCTTTGATGGAGATGACAATAGTTAGGAAGGAAAATGATGTTTGGATTATGATTTTCTCCAATATAGTTTAAATTTCATGTTATGTCATTGATAAAACATTTCAAAACCTCATTCTTTACACATGAATCCCTCTTAAGTCAAGGTAATGCTGGTTGGAACCTTACAATGCATTGGAGTGTTACACACCTACATGTCTAGAAGAGTAAGATGTAACCATAGAGAGACATCATCCATTAGAGACTCTTCTCTACTTTTCAAACTTTCTGTATGTTAGAGTAAAAGGTTATTTTCATTTCATTTACTAAATTACCTTTACTCCCTTCTTAAGATTTCCCTTTATACACTTGCATTTCCATTTAACAATTAATTAGTAATCAATAAATGACATTTAACTCTTAGGGTTTCCCTTTTAGGTTTTCTGATCTCCTTCTATAGAGATTGATCTTTTGTAAATATCTCTTATCTTTTTAGTCTAATAATATAATTTGCAGATTCTCAGAGCAAAACCCTTGCCTCTTCTTTGTCTTTTCTTCTTTGTAATAGGTTCTTGCATGTAGATGTTGTTCAAGTTATTTGGATTTGTATTTCTCAAATTCTTCATGATATCAAAGCCTGACCTATTGTAGCTTGTTCTTATTTGGAGAAAAAGAAGAACAAGGGTTTGACAGAACATATCATGCTTTTTTTTTCATATTTTCTGTAAACATAGAGGATTCTTTGATTTTTAGAGCACTTTGAAGTGAAATAGAACCTACGGTTGGATTCAAAATGTGTCAACACCCCCATTTTCATATAAAATGTGTTGATTTTGGACAACATTGACTAGGGAGGGAATTTTTTTTGTATACCAGGGCCATATGACCTCTAGCATGCACTTTAAGGTAGAGAAATTAGAAAAAATCAACTTTTTAATTTTAAAAAGTGACATTTTTTATCACTGCAGTTGCACTAACCATAACAGACATCGCCATTGTCTGCTAATCACAACAAACACCGTCGCGGTCTGCTAATTGTAGTGGAACCTTCACAACTTTGCCTACTATTGACAGTGTGCCACCGCACCACTTTGCCACCATGCCTCCACTTAGCCCATCCAACACCCACATATGACCAACATGCTACCCAAGCACTACCACCACCATGGTGGTTGTATTTTTTAAAATTAAAATAATAGTAATACTAATAATATTTTTCTAGCCTTTTGGAGGCCCTAACAGTTGTTTCGTTGTAACTTGAGCATGTAGAGGTGTTTTTTTGATCCAAAAGAAGCTTTGGAAAGATGATTCAGAGTCTAAGATGATGGTGAAGGTATTTTTTGATTTTTTTTTCCAGTTCAACACCTTTTTATTTTCTCAAATTCATATGATGCATTTTATCTTCTAAGGAGTGTAACTTGCTTATTATTGCTCCATTTTTTGATCCAAAAAGTGTTAGAAAGTTCTTCTCGAGCCCTATACCGATTCTCTATTATTTTAATTAGTTTTTCTGAAAGGTACATGTGATTCTCAAACTAAATATTTTTTTCTCTCTTCTTGTTTATACATTCCATCTAGCAACTGGGATTTTATTTTTTATATTATGGGGGGTGTTTTATATTATTGTTTCTATTATTTAAATTAGTAAACCAAAAAAAATCAATGAAAAATCCAACAGCTTTTAAAAAAATGGCCAAGACATCTTCTTGTCTAGAAATTTTGACCTCTCATAACTATCATAGATGGAAGTCCCTAATGACATGACTTCTTTAGTCAAAAGGGTTGTAGTCTTGTTTAGATGCAGTGCAACCAATTTTATAGAGGCATTTTGAGGTCATGAAAAATAGGAAAAAGATGGATGAGGTAATGGGGTTGATTGATTTACTGGTATCTAACAGTCTACAGTTTCATCTTGATGGGTGCAATACTCCTCTAGCTATGTGGAACAAACTTGAAGACTTGTTTGGTATAGTGAATGAGTTTAGGGCACTTTAGATTGAGACATAGATTACCTCTCTTGTGCTAGATCTTTTCCATCCATTGAGGACTTCTTGATGAAGTTAAAACAAAAAAACTCTTTATTGCAGGGTTGTGGGAAAACCAAGACTAACACTGAGTGCATTTATCTGATTCTTTCTAAGCTTCATGGAAAATTTCATATTTTTTCTTCTACCTTCTATTCCAAAAAAGATGATTTGGATAATAGATTTACCATGCCATCCTTTCTGATTTTTTTATAATTGTTTGACTCAAGAGAAAGGTAAGCCCTCTCAGTTGGATTCTCTCACAGGCTCATAGAACTTATGCATTAGTAGCTTGGCCGTCTTCTACAACAAAGGAGAAGAAACATAAGTCACATCCTATAGAGTCTCAGATTGATTCTATCCTTCACATCACATCAGGCCCACCTCCTCCTATGGGAGATAAACCAAAGCTACAAAGACTGAAGTGTTCTAATTGTAATAAGCCCAATCATGATGATTCACATTGTTATGAGAAGAAGTTAGATGGCCATGCCAAATAGGTTTAAGATTTAACAGCTTTCCTTCAGAAGAGCATCATTGATATTCCTTCTACTTCTCATAGATCTTCTTAATCATCATCATTTCAGTCCAATGGTAAAGATATAGGAAAGGGTCATGTACTACGTTCAACTACTACTCCATATTCTTCTAGATGGTTATTGGATCTAGGTGCTTCACAGCATATGACATCTTCTTAGGATTTGTTCTCTTCATTTGAGGATTCTCCTACTCCACACATTTTGATGGGGAACAAAAATGCTATGACTATATGTGGGAAAGGTTCTATTGACATTGATGATGGTACATTTCATGATGTACTTTGTGTTCCATCTTTTTCCTCTACCCTTCTCTCTATCTATCAGATTACACATAGTGGGACAGGGAAGATAGTTGAGTATGCACAAGATTTAGTGTACATTAGAGATAGTGAGACATGCAATATTATTTGTACAAGGATTATTGATCACTCTTCCCACCTATACTCTTTCTCTCATTATAGTCCACCATCTCCACTATCAAAGACTCACTCTCCTTCTTCACGAGAGACTACCAAGGTGGAGTTAGGTCACTTGAACTTATGTGTTGTTCATGAGACCAATGTTGTGAATTCTACACCTCCACCTACTATTCATATTCCATCTATTACATAAAATCACCCTTCAATATTGCTTACTATTGTAGCTTCATTCATCAAACCACATATTGTAGTTGTTGAGGATATATCAAAGGACACACATCTCATCTTAGATAAAAAATTCAACATACCTACTACCCCACCTCCATTGGAGATTTTATTTTATGATTCTCATGCATTCTCCTTTGAGGATCAGCTAGGACTTCCAACTTCACCTTAAATTCAGGGGCTTCACTCTCCTTGTACATTGCCTTTCTTTCTTTCAGATTTTAGCCACATTGGTATGTTCATCGACATAGGAGTTCTGCCATTCTAGAGGTGGGTGGGTAATGTATCTCAAGCCTCTATCATGGGGGGTTTTCATTTTACTTATGGTCTTGAGAGAATCTCTTGAGACATATCATTTGTACTTTTTTTCTTTGCTATCTCTTTTTGTAGAGGGTTTTTCCTATGTCATTTTCCCTATTTCTCCATTTCATAGAGATCTGGTTATAATTGGGTACCTCATTAGGCCTTGTTGTTTGGACCCAAGTTCTCTTTGGGCATTGTAGTTTCCTTTCTTTTTCTTGCATTGTTTTTAGGTACATTGTTGCTCATATTAAGAGGGGTGTTAGAGTAAAAAAGGTTGATTTAATTTAATTTATTAAATTACATTTACTCCCTTATTAAGATTTCCCTTTACGCACTTGCATTTCCATTTAATAATTAATTAGTAATTATTAAATGTCATTTACATCTTAGGGTTTCTCTTTTAGATTTTCTAATCTCCTTCTATAAGGATTGATCTTTTGTAAATATCTCTTATCTTTTTAGTCTAAAAATATAATTTGCATATTCTAAGAGAAAAACCCTTGCTTCTTCTTTGTCTTTTCTTATCTTTGATAGGTTATTGTATGAAGGTGTTCTTCAGGTTTTGTAGATTTTTATTTCTCAAATTCTTTAGTGTGTTCATGTATTATCACCATAATAAACATATATCCCAAGGTGTTCATACTCTTTTTCTTCATTGAATGGTAACACAAACTCCTCTTGATCATCTTCATCATTATTTGCTCTCATAGATTTATACATTATACTAAGCTAAAAAGGTTGTCCTCCATGATTTGGGGAGGTTGATCTAAAACATCATTATACCTTTATTCATTGTTAATTGGACTAATACCTATATTCCCATTATTCTCATAGTTGATGCTACCATAGGGGCCATAATTTCTGCTTTGATTTTGAGAATAATTATTTTGGGCAATAAGTTGTCTTGGATGCTTGCCTTGGCTTCTTGAGAAAATCAACTTTATTTTTTTGAGTTCATTGGATAAAAGAGACATTGTATTCTTCATGACATCAAACTCACTAGCTATATTGTTCTTGAGTTTAGTAGGTTGGGAAGTCTTTTGCTCAAATAATGCAATATTTGGGGCTCATACCATGAATATGTAATTGTTGGCATTGGAGAAACAATGACCTATTGTAGTAAAGGTAATGTATTCAATAGGGCTATTTGAATAGGTATAGTAGTTGCTCCTACTAGAAATGGTGGTATGGCTAGCTCATTATTCAAAATGAAGGAAGGTACAAAGTTCCCTCTACCATGGGAATCTACCTACTTTGTAAATGTAATGACCTCTTTATAGATCTTCTCAAGGGTATCAATGTCTCTAGGAGGGATCCATTTTAGAAACATAGAAGCTAATGAATCTATTGTTCCCAAATAGATCTGGATAGCAACCTGTTGGGGGATAGTGTAAGGAAATTCATTCTTTGATACATCCTATAGAAGTGATGATTAAAGTGTAAAATAGAATTCTAGAGATCCCTTTTAATTGAGATGAACTAATGATGTAGGATAGCTAGATTAATCTAGAACTTGAGTTATGCCAAAAACTTGGTCTCAAAAGAGTTCTAATATATTATTGATGTTGGTGGTAGATTGAGGCACCAATTGAATTTTGTTTCCCCAAAAGTGTAATGGAATAAAAAACATACCATGTCCACTTTTCGAATCTGGTTTTGATTACAAATTTCCTTAAAAAATTAATATGATCTTCTGCTATTCCTGATTCTCCATAGATGAAATGTAGTAGATATTTTTTTAGGATTTTTGTGCAAGTCATGTAATGGACCAGTTGTTAGAGTAAAAGGTTTATTACCTTTTACTTACTCTTAAGCTTTCACGATTGGAGCATTGACTTTTGTCTCTTCATGAATGTGACATTCAATATTTATTTTCTTTTATTAAATGTCACATTATCTTTTTAGGGTTTCCTTTCTCAGAATGGTTGATCTCCTTTTATAAGGATTGATCCCCTTGTATTTTGTAATACTTTTGATTCATTATTTTCTCTCTTTAATATATTTTCATTTGTGAGAGTCTCTCTTCTCTCCTTGCTTCTCCCTTCCATGTATCAGGTTATTTTCTTGTAGGTGATCATTGTGGTTTCTATGAAGTTAGGTTTTTCATCTATTTTGTACACCAACTTCTACCTGGTATTAGAGCCTTCTTGCAACTTCTTGTTTATGTTTGAAGCTTTCAAATTCAAGTGTTTCAAATACCCTTTTTATGGGTTCTGAAGGGGGTAATTTTTTGGTGCAATTTGAGTCCAAATAGACCTTACTGTTGGATTTAGAAGGCCCAAAAGCCCCCATTTTCATATAAATTTTGTCTATTTTAGAACAAGTTGCTATTGAAAGCATTTTTTTCACACTATTGTGCATGCTTTTTATGGATTTGAGGGGGGGGGAGGGAGGAGAGGGAAGTCAATTTTTTAGAGCACATTAAGCCAAAATGGACCTCATCCTTGGATTTAGAGTGCCTAAAAACCCCCATTTCCATATAAAATTTGTTTTATTTAGACACCATTGGCATTTGGACACTTTGGCACATCTTACAAGGCAAAGGAAAAATATTTTAAAAAAACCATCTGTAGGTCACCGTGTGGCAGCCTATGGTTGGCCCTATAGAGTAGTCACCATTAGTAGCCCCACCAACATCACCGCCAACCATCCACTAGGCCCCATCCACCATTGGCAACCAACCGCCCAACTGTTAATAGTGCCACCATGGCCCACCACTACTGCTAGTAGTGGCCTACCTGCCACCCAGCCCCACCACTACTGATTCCTGCCTGACAACATGTTGCCGTTGGTTTGTGACCCCTCCACCATCAACAACACCACCACTTGTGGCCATTGATGCTCCACCACCCGAGAGGCTCTACCACCTATAGCCACCTAGCCTAACCTTCACCACATGATGCTCATGCAAGTTGGCACATTGTACCTAGAAGGGTTGTAGCCATGTGGACCTACCATGTCAACTAACACATGGTTTTGTCATGTCAAATTTGTGGCCCCACAAACATGTCAGCAAGTGCCATGTGGCCTCCCAATGAGCATCTTCATTAGTGACACATTAGTGCATGTGTCAACACCACATAAATAGCCCTTTTTTCCTATGATAGCCATACAACCATCAAATTTAATGTTGTAATGTCTTGATGTTAGCACTGCATCAAGACTTTGGATGCTGTTCTAGGCTATAAGGAGAAGTGTTTGGTTTTTTGCTCATAACTTAAGCATCCAAACTCCATTTTTGAAAAACAAAATATCATTAGAAAGAGGGTTCTGAGCCCATCCCAATGGTGCAAGTTTCATAAGATTGTTATGTTGTTTAGGCACCTATTTTCACTATCAAAGGTCAAACTATGTTTTTTCACTCTGGGGGTCATATCTTTTGCATCTGAGGTCCATTTTCGGCCTTTCAGCCAACAAAAAGGTGTTGGAAAGCTTATGCAGTCCTCTATCTAGATTAACTATCTTCTTCATTAAAATCTTTTGAAGGTACACAAGTCACTCATCTAAATCTTTTTTTCTATCCTCAATGTATGCACATCATTTTTAGTTGTTGGGGTTCAATTTCTTCTATTGTTGGGGGGGGGGGGGGGGGGTGTGTGTTTTCAATACATTATTTTTATCATTTACTTCAGTACAACATATATCTTTCAAAACCAAAACACCTTCTCTAAAATAATGACTGATACCTCTTGTTGTATAGCTCCTATAAACCCACATAACTATCACAAATGGGCAGTTGCCATGACACAGTTACTTCATTCCAAGGGTTTTTGGTCTTGTTTAGATGAGGATCAACCTCTATTTTAGAGTCCATTTTAGACATATCATCGTAGAAATAAGATGAGTGAGGCCATTTGTCTTATCTCTCTTAGTATTGTAGACAACTTATAGTTTCATCTTGATGAGTGTACTACTCCTTGGGAAATGTGGCTCAAGTTCAAGACCTTCTTTGGTATAGTTAGTGAGTTTAGGGAACTTTAGCTTGAGGCAGAGCTCACATCACTTGTACCTAATTCTCCCTCCACCATTTAGTTATTTTTGATGAAATTCAAGCAATAGAGATCATTGTTATAAGGTTGTGGCAAGATGAAGATAGATAAATAATGCATCTTGATTCTTCTTGATACAAGTCAGAGATTCGGGGAAACTTTCATATTTTCTTGTTTACTTTTCACTCCACCATGGATGCATTGGGCATTCATTTCACCATGCTGACATTTGAGGAATTTTGTGACCATTTGATTAGAGAAAAAACCAAGCTTTCCTAGTTGGATTCTTTATCAGGATCAAAGACCACAACATTGGTTGCACAATTATCTACCGTAAAGAAGAAGCACACACCAAAGTCCAAGAGAGATTCATTTGGTCATAAGAATCCCTCCAAGCCATCTACATAGTCTCCTTCCAAACCATAATCCAACCCTAAGAAGGGAAATTCTTCTAGTTCTGGTGAGTCTTCCTCCAAGACTAAGAAGTCCATAAGTGATCCTTCCAATTTTTGTTGCAATGAAGGACACCTAATTTTTGGGTGTTGGAAATGGTTAAACATCTTAGAGGACTCCATGCAACAACATCACATCTCCTCTCCTTAGTCACCTTCCTCATCTATGGGGAATGGTCATGTACTTCATGCACAAGCCATGTCTTTAGGATCATCTTGGATCATTGATTCTGGTGCTTCACACCATATGAACCACTCATAGGATTTAGTCACCAAAATTGTTCATAGTACTACATCAACATATTGCAGTTGGAGACTCTACACAACTCCCAATTCTTGGTTTAGGTTCAATTTTTCTAGATGGTGGTTCTCTTTAGGATTTTCTTCTAGTTCTTGACATTTCTACTAACCTTCTTTCAGTTTATCAGATTTGCCTTTTTGGCTTTAGTAAGATAGTTGAGTTCTGACCACATGATGTGGTTATTTGAGATCTCCTTGATCATTAATTAGTTATTTATATGGGTAGTGCAGATCCCTAGTCTCATTTATACTAATTTGTTGGCTTTGAGAGTTTAGAAAGTGTGAGTTCTTCTCTTGTTGCACATGTAGACTCTGTGAGAAAGCTTTGGCATGAACATTTTGGACATGTCAACTACCTCTATTTACAATAGATGAGTACAGAGGAACTTTTTTCTGGTCTACCACAGATCTCTTGCATTGATTGTGTTTATCGTGGATGTGTTCTTGGCAATCATCATCAACATCCCTTTCCTTTGAGAATATCTACTAGTGCTAAGGCACCCTTGGAGTTGGTTTACTTAGCACCCTTGGAGTTCATTTATAGTGATCTTATGTCCTTTCCTACTCCTTTTTTAGGGGTCTACTATATGCTCACATTTATTGATGACTTCTCAGATGCACATGGTTGTACTTTCTTAAATACAAACCTAATGTCCTCGATTCCTTCTGAATCTTTAAGATTATTGTGGAGAAGCATTCTGGTTTTTCTCTCAGACATATACACATAGATAATGGGGGGAGTATGTTAATTAGGCATTCAAATTTTTTTTCACTAATCATGGTTTACTACATCAGCTTTTAGTTCCACACACCCCTCAATAGAGTGGTATTTCCAAGAGAAAGAACAAAACCTTACGAGAGATGGAAAATTGCATGATTCAGTTACAAGATATGTAATCTTTGTTTTGGGATGAAGTAGTCAATTGTGCCAACTACATTTAGAATTAGATGCCCCACAAGGCATTATGATAGATGACTCCTAAGGAGGCTTGGTCTCATGCCAAGCCTAATGTTTCCACATTTCAAGTTTTTTGCAATAAGGCATGGGCTTTTATTCCCAATGTTTAGAGAAAATATATGGAGAAGAAGAGTCAACCACTCATATTTGTTGGCTACCATGAGAATGTGAAGGTTTACATGTTGTTTGATCCTGAGTCTAGTGAGGTCTTGTTTCAATGAGATGTCTAGTTTGATGAGCACTTTCCTCTTCCAGATCCTCCCTCCTTGGATTCCTCCTCATGTCCTACTCCTTCCTCTTCATCTATTGAGAATATTCCATCTTCTAATAATGATGTAGATGATTATCCACCACATACACCTCCTCCTACACCACTACTTGGTCCACCTTTTCCTAGGTGGGCTTGTGTTATAGTTGAGTCAACTGGTCCTTTGGTAGGAGATCCTATAGATACCCATGATACTCGCACTTAGACATTTGGTTGTAATCTTATGAGTCATGCTATTTTTGTAAATCTATAGATATTTTTAGAGGTGACTAAACATCCAAAGTGGGATTTGGATATGGATGAGGAGTATTCTTCTTTGATGAAGAATCACACTTAGGATCTTTGTACTCTTTTGAAAGGAAGAAAGCTGGTTTAGTGCAAATGGTTGTACCATACCAAGTATGTTGTAGATGGATCTATTGATAAGTACAAGGCATGTCTTGTCATGAAGGGATTCTCACAGGTTGAGGGTATTGATTACACTAAGACTTTTTCCCTTCTCCCAAGATGAATTCTATTCACTTTGTCCTTTCGCTAGCATCTTCACAGGGATGGCTAGTCTTGTAGATGGATGCAAAGAGTACATTATTGCATGGTGATCTTCATGAGGAGATCTCTATGGAGCAGCCTAAAGTATTTGTACATGAATCTTCATTAGTTTTTAGGCTTTGACATTCATTTTATGGTCTCAAACAAACCCCTTGGGAGTGGTATGATAAGATGGACTCATTCCTACTTTCTACAAAATTTACACATTGTCATTTTGATCATAATGTGTATAGTTGGCATCAGAGGGTTAATATTGTGATACATTTTCTCAATGTTGATGATATCATAATTACAGGTAGTTCATCCTCCATGATTCAAAGTATTCAGAAAGCATTGATGGAGTAGTTTGAGATGATAGATCTCAAACTTCTACACTAGTTTTTGGGCCCACAACTCACTTATACTTCTAATGGAATTTCCATTTGTTAGAAAAAGTATGCTCTTGATATGCTATGATGCTTCAACATCCTTGATTGCAAGTCTGCCCCTATACCATTTCAGTTAGGTGTTGTCTTGTCTACCACTTGTCCTATGGCTTCAGTGGATCCCACTTTATACTAACAAATGGTTGGTAGTTTGTTGTACCTAACACATACTCATCCTAATCTCTCCTTTGTGGTTGGTCTTGTTTCTAACACTCATGAGAGCCATTGGAAAGCTGCCAAACATATCTTAAGGTACATTCAAGGCACCACACATTTTGGCATTCACTACACTACATGATCCCCACACACTATTGGCTTTATTGACTCATATTGGGCTGGTGATGCTAATGATAGGAAGTTTACTTCTGGATTTTTTTTCTGCCTTGTCTCTAGTCCTATCACATGGTCTTGTAAGAAGCATTCTTCTATTGCATTATCATCTATAGAGGCCAAGTACCAAGAAGTAGTGTTAGCTAGTTAGGAGATTTCATGGCTTTGACAATTAATGACTAATTTTGGGTTTCCTTCTAATTGTCTCACTCTTCTTTGGTGTGATAATCAAAGTGCCATACATATTTCTCACAACCGAGTAGAGCATCATTTTACTAAACATATTGAGATCCACATGCACTTCATCTATTAGATGATTAATGATGGTGTTCTCCTCTTAGAGTACGTTCCTACAGAAGTGTAGGTTGTTGACATCTTCACTAAATTTCTTGCATCACTGTGCTATCTTTAGTTGTGAACCATTCTTTGGGTGAAGGAAGTTTTCCTTGGGGGGTCTTAGTGAGGCCTTCCTTCCTTTCATGTTTTTTAGAATGTTTTTCTCATCTCTTTTTGGAGTAGATTTTTTCCCCATGTGGTTTTCTCTATTTCTCCACTTTATAGATATTTGGTTGTGATTAGATACTTAATCAAGCCTTGTTGTCAGGACCTAAGTTTCCTTCTGCATTGTAGTTTCCTTGCTTTTGTTTGCATTGTTTGTGGCTACATTGGTGCTCATCTTAAAGGGTGGCTGTTAGAGTAAAAGGCTTATTATCTTTTACTTATTCTTAAGATTTCACTATTGGAGTACTGACTTTTGTCTCTTCATGAATGTGACATTTAATATTTGTTTTCTTTTATTGAATGTCACATTATCTCTTGAGGGTTTCCTTTTTGAGAATGGTTAATCTCCTTTTATAAGGATTGATCCCCTTGTATTTTGTAATACTTTTAATTCATTATTTTCTCGCTTGAATAAATTTTCATTTGTGAGAGTCTCTCTTCTCTCCTTGCTTCTCTCTTCCATTTAATAGGTTATTTGCTTGCGCATGATCATTGTGGCTTCCATGAAGTTGGGTTTTGCATTTATTTTGCACACCAACTTTTACACCAATTATGTTCAATGGTGAACTTTGGGCATTCAATAAATTCATATTGCATGGTGATGGGAATTTGTGAAGTAGAATGTAGAGTGGATGATGATGATAGCATTTTTAATGTGAGTGGGTGGAGTCTAGGCATCCCTTTAGTGCTGTGAGGCTTGCAAAAATGACTAATTTCAAGGAAATATTTCTTATCAGGTGAAGAACTCAATGCTCACTAAAAGGGAGATAGTATGTAAAGATCTTCTAGTTTGTGCACCTTTGGGGAAGCACACTATGGATCCTGGAACACCTAGGTCATATGCAAAAAGTACACCTTCTGAAAAGTGCACCTTTTTTAAAAGAACACATTTTTATAGGCCCACCTTAGTGAAAATGCACCTTTTGACAGGAGAACCTTATGACTATTAAGAGACTATCAAAATAAAACTGTCAATTTTGCAAAACTATTAAACAATAAATTTTCTTTTGGCAAGATTGGTTTTCATGTCCTCATTCTAGCCCCACTTATGTTGAGCAGTTGTTTAGCCCAATGTGAACAATAGAAGTTCTCACAATTCTCTCTATTGAAAAGATGATCAATGACCAACTCTAAGGTTCTAGGTGGATGTTTCTTAGCATGTTGGGTAGCTCAATCAAATATAAATGTGAATATTCACAAGGAGGCCTTTACTAGTATCTATCAATTCTACCCAACTCTAATGAAATGTAACCACAAAACCAATGTATTTTATATTTTATGTTTTATGATGAATGAAATTTCTAATCAATACAACTATATGAGTTCCTATTTTAACCACGTGTTTGAAAAGAAAATATTAAAGGTAGAGTAACAAGAGATCAAAGAAAATTACTAAAAGGGAAATTCCTAATAAACATAAGCCAAAGCAATAATACATTTGAAAATTACATTATTAGAAGACCTTGTAGGAAACCAATGGAATTAGGAGTAAGACTTCCTTGACTTGATTGATGCAATCGTCAATGAGAACTTTAATGAAAAATGAAAGATGTTTCACAATTCATCAAATTGTGTAGCTACCGAAAGTGCACACACATGAGATAAACCACTATACATGAACAATAGTGATTTGTTCTTTAATTTATCACAATAACATAATTTGTTAACATAAGGAAAACACTAGAACTAAAAGATACAAAAAGTATCATAACAAAATAAAACCATTGGCTCCATTACTAACATGAACATAAATTCATAAAAAGTAACACAATCTGACAAGATTTATTACACTTAGATAGAGAGCACCAATAATATTTACTATTGCATCAAAATATTAGCCTAGAGTACATATTACATCCATGTATTTATAAGAAACCCTTTGCTTGTTTTGTGTTAGGAGTGAGAGCTCTTCTAATGCAAATACTATGCTAAAAATTAATAAAATAAAGCTAATTATATACACACCAACTCTCTAAATTCTGCTAAGTAGGTCTCCACCTTTGTTTATAACAATTAATGGGTCCATGAGCCTTTACATGACTAAAAAAAATAAAAGAAGAAGATAAAAAGATAGAAATCATGAGATGCTCTGGGAGTCATTGGAGCTTCAAAAAATACAAGCTCAACCTTCTCTAGGCATTTCTAGGAGTTAAACTACTATTAAATGCATTTTCAATGCATGGAATGCTAAACTGGCAATTTAACTGTCACTACAACCTCAACTTATGGAAATTGTCATCACACCTCTATGTTTGTTGCACTTTGTGAAAAGTACACCTCTATGTTTTGTAGACTTATGAAAAATGCACCTTTGTGAAAAGTGTACCTTGGATGACAAGACCAAAATTGACAGACTTTTATTAAGTCCACAATTTTCTAAAAGTGACTATATTTTTCCAAGTGCATAATTTTCACTTTCCATTATCTAGGTCTTGTTGTTGACCTTTATCCAAAATAATGTTTGGATATTCCCCTTTGAACTTTTGGATGGAGGAGATGATTTCTTGAGGATCTGACAAGTATAAAGCATCATACTCTGACCTCACTTCCCTGTGGAAGTCATGAAATTCTTATTGTTTGCAAAATCATCTAGCTTAGAGTTCAACTCCCTCAGTGTCTTTTTAGTTTTGAAAATGTGTCCAACATCATTCTTAGAGGATACTACTTCAAATAACATTTGAATTGTTGTACAACCATTTTCACTAGGCATAGTTTTGTTTCAAAGATGTCATAAAAAATCTCTAAGCTAGCTGCACTATAGTATTTATCCCTTCTAATAGTTGGGCATGTGTTCTCTACATATCTTGGACATCTTCATACATAGATAACATAACCTTATTAATGGCCTATATATTCTCAATCCAACCATCAATCTTATCTAGTTCTTCTCTTATATAACATCTAGCAATATTCAATATCTCTCACTTTCAAGCACAAATCTAGCAAGTGTGACTTCTTGGGAACTTCTTAGAACTTAAAAGCCATGGGTTTGAGTGTGATCTTAGCTATAGAAGATGAGGACGCCACAATAATCTTGGGGAATTTTAAATGTTTTGGATATGTACACTAGTGCACCTTCACACTTAACACACCTTTAGACTTATCACATCTTCACACTATCACACCTTTGCACTCAATGAACCATTAGGGAGTTGCTCAAGGTGCTCAATATTCCAAAAAATTAAAGTTCCTTGACTTGAAAATGATTTCTAGGTTTTTCTCAAATGAGGTGTAGGACCACTCTTTGTACTTATTACTAATATTTTTAATGATTATACTCTCTTTATAGTCCAACACTGTCGTGGATTGAACTCCTTCTACTTCTTCTATCTAAAATCCTAAGGTTCTTGTGTTGAATATGCACATGCAATACCATGGCAATCTTCACTTCTATGGATGATAAGGATATCATAATGATCTACACAAAAGACTATCATTAGTATATTGGTGCTATGAGGTAAAAATGATGCTTAACAACTAGACCTCACTGATGAAAAAATTGATAAAAATTGGTCAAAAATTGATGAAAGGAAAAATTATGCACTACCACACATAGAGAACCTAGCACACATGCAAAGGGTGCACCTTGTGCACTAATTAGGGCCATGTTCCATGTCTACACACCTTGAAAGGGGTGCACCTAGCCCACCTTGGGAAGGTGCATAGGTTCACAAGGTCTACCTGTGCATACCTGCAAAATAAGTCAAGGCAATGTGCATGATGCACCTTGTTAGGGTGCACATGTGTACTGGGTGTGCTTGTGTGCACCTTAGGCCTTTATTCAAAACTTGATCTTTCTGACTAGTAGATTTTGAATAATGCTACCTGTGAAGACTCCTAAACCTAAACTACATAAGTTCTTCTCTCTGAAGAACCTTGGAAGATACCTTGATCTCATAAAGATTTTGGGAGTCAAATTAAACGGGGCAGAGGGGAGGGGATCTCCATTTTTAAAGTAAAAAATGGGGTGTGTGTTGTAGAACCACAACACTATACACATAGTTTTCTTACAATAATTTTCATAAAAATAGCTCCATAATATTACAATGATCACATATATTTCAATCACATAGTCTACATGTAATTGTATGCTAAGAATTAGTATATATACATCATCTTGTCATCCAAACATAAAACACATGAAGATGTAAATATGTCTTTATTTTAGATCAACTATTGATTACAAAAAAATAGATTTGATCACATGTAAAATAGATTTGGTCTAAGCATTCCATTTCCAAATTTGACCCTAAAATCTTATTGATGATATCATAAACCATAACTATCAATCTATAATCTATGAAACTTGTCATAGATCACAATCACCAATATTGAAAGATACAACAATGCGACTGCTAATGACATATCCTGAATAATGTTTATAACACCAAAAAAGTGACATCAATGACAAAAAATTTAGGAAGGTTAATAATCTACCCCTTTTTCATTGATGGAAAATAAAAATTTATTCTAGATATCCAAAATGTAATCTTGATAAAATAATTGAAATATCAAAACTATGACCAACTCTCAAATTTCTTGAAAAAGTTTTCATTCCTAAAAACTCTTCAAAACTCCCCCTAAGAGGCATATATAGATAAATAAAATCTATTTTTTCAAAAATATTTTTGAATGAACTCATCATTTTTTATTTGTTCCCCCTTTTCCATAAATGATAAAGTACACCATGGAATTGATAAACTTAAAAATGAATACATACACTTGACTCATCAACTTGGGAAGACTCTAGAGCCTTTTAGGTATTGTAATTCATTTATCCATTTATCATTATTTGAATTTAAGTCTCTAATAGCTTGAATTAAGTGAAAGAGATGCTTAGAAACTATTGTTAAGATATCTTTAGCCTTAACAAATATTATTAATTTATTATTAGAGTAACTTTGGGCACATAAGATTACATTCCTTAAGTTTGAAATATAGGGAACATATATGTATTGCATGATACCAAGAAAAATAATGACACATTAAAGTTGATGTTGAAAATGGAATAATTTCTCCTACATTAGCTCCATATGTGATACCAATAAAAATTATGACACATTAAAGTTGATGTTGAAAATGGAATAATTTCTCCTACATTAGCTCCATATGTGTTTAAATGGATCCATCATGATCATTAGTGGACTTGTATGAGTTGTAAGAATTGTTTTTAGTAACTCTATGGAGTCTATTTATATTTAATCTTCTTTATAACTACCAATCATTGTAATTAATAGTGATACAATTCATTTCCATCTTCAAGAAGTAATTTCCTTAACTTAGAACATTATTTATAGCACTTTTCTTAAAGTTCTTATAGGAAAGAATGTTTTGTTTCTTCTTCTCGAAAAACAAATTGGCTATATATCAACCAAAGTAGTTGGATCCTTGACATCATTTACATAAACTTAAGATTTTCCCTTATGGCACACAAGGAGTCAACTATAAATGTGGGAAGAAGAGAATGAAGGGAAGATATAATCTCTTTAATAACATCTTTTTCATCTAATTCTTTTAGCAATTCTTCTTGTTTAGAAATTGAAATACTTTGTCCTAACTAAAGTTTATTTAGGCTTTACCTTGTCAAAATTAAGAGTAGTGACTAGATCAATGGTAAGAGGTGAAGGTATGAGTTTATCAAAACCCTTTAAGGACTAGACCCAATATTATTTCTATGAAGTTAATAACTTCCACTTAAAAAATTATTGGTATATAGTGGCACAAAACTTCCTCACTCTTCTTATATTGTTCACCATTAGTATTCTTCTTACCTTCCCCTTCCATTTTTTCATCCTCTTCTCTAGTTTCCTTTTTATTTTCCTCATGCCTCATCTCATCTACAACATGTTTCTTTATTCTTCTTATTTCTCATAGAACCAACTTTCTTTGTCTTTCTCATCTATAATTACAACATTATTTTTTGGCACAAATCCATTTTTAGTTTTTATAGTGTCAAGGATGTCAACAACCTCTATCTTGATTTTTCTTATAGCTATAGTGGTTTCTTAATTCTCTTCTTTCTTCCCATATCATGTAATTATTATATCAATCCAAAAGATCCTATCAAAATGGAATCTAGTGGCTAAATATGAAGAGGATTATGATTTGGATTATGCACTTCACTATTAGTAAACTTTGTGATACTGGTAAATTTTTTGGGAGAAAATTTCAAAGTAGATGAAACTAAAATATCACTTGTTAAAAATATATTTATTTAAATGGATAGAGAAGTTATGTTAGGAATAATAATGAACCACACACAACTAGGGGGTGGGGTGAATCATTTGTGAGAAAATGAAATCTTTAAGCCATCCAAAACTAATCATATATGACACCTTGAAAGAAATGTGAATAAAATAACACCATAACACATAACATCAATATTTTTTCTCTAGTAAAACTTAGTTGAGGAAAAACCCCATATGGGGATCAAAGCCACAAGATGATGTACTAGCACATATTAAACCTTGTTAGAGGTACAAAGGGGAACACACATGCATTTAGGAACTCACTTCTTTAATAAAACAAGTTCAATTACTTTTTTTGGACAATAATCCAATTACAATAAGGGAAATAACTCAAAGAGTGAAATACAATTCACTATGGACAACAATCCATTAAGAAAAAACATCAATTATGCCAATATAGTTCCTTTAAAGCACAACATCACATAACTCTTCATTGATCTTTTATCTCATCGAAACTTACATACACAAACATGATCTCATCCATATGCATTAAAAATTAACAAATGAATTCACTTCCATATAAAAGTCTCAAAAATATAATAGGTTGACTGAATACAAGACCTAATACCAAAATAAATTTCTTTAAACAATGTGATCCCTTAAATGTTGGCTAGAACACATATATAATACTTTATGAGAGTGGTTAACACATGATGAGGATTTAGATGGCTAGATGGTATTTTACCTTACAAATATTCATTATTTAATTCTCCTACCAAATATTCACCAAACTATGCCTTATACTTCTCAATATAAGGCCTTCATATTTTCTATCCTTTCTTTAGATCATCTTCAATTGATCAAAGATAGAAACTATGCTTGACCTCAATGGTATCCTAAACTTTAGTCCTTAATAACTTCTTAACACACCTACAAGGATGGTTTCCATTTATTAGGTTTGAGTTTCCAACCTTATACTTATAGTTTCAACTCAAGAATATGTTTCCTTGGGTCAAAATACCCCAAATCATAGAAGTTTCAAGGCCCAAAACTCCCTTTTACACCTGTTCTCACAATCTTTCCCAATTAGGCCTACTTGCCCCAATTAGGCTGACTAAAACTACATTCCATTTTTTCATCCTAAGGTTTCTACCAAAAATAAGGTCATTTCTAGATACCCTTTTCATTCTTATAGAAAAAATCTCAAAATTAGTTTTCATCCCTTTTTAAACCCCTTCTTCTTCAGAACCCTCTCATTAGCACTAAAGGCCTAATTGCTTGCAAAAATCTACAAATCCAACATTATTGAAACTTATAAAACTCACGAATACCTATAAAATACTTGGAAAAATGCATTATTATTTTTAGTACCCTTTCCAAACACTCAAACATCGAGTTCAACTCTTTTTACCAATCTCTGATTATTTTATACCTTCAATCTGACCTATCACATTAACAATGCCAAGCTTGGGGATTGGTCTCAAAATTAGCCACTTGATGGGACCACTCTCCAACTTTAATTTATTATTATAAATTTTTAGGCCTATCCTTCCTTAAAGTTTTAAAATTTCCATTGGTGGATGATAAGACAAAACCCATAATTTCAGCCAAACCCTCATTCATCAAGGGCTTAAAACCACTCGAGAAAGAATTGCTTGCCAAATATGTTAAAAAAAATATATCAACTTAAAAAATAATTTATTTACTAGGGAATTAAATCTATTTTATTACCATACCATTTTATCTTGCATCCCAATCCAAATTCAATTAGTTACAAAATGAAATGCACATAAATTACAGAGAAAAATCCTTGATTTTGTTCACTCTAGCATCCAAATGTTTCAACAATAATAAAAAATTATGCCAAAGGGATTATGTGATCATTTTATAACCATCCAAAATAGTTCCAACTATTTTTTTTTATTAGGATAGCATTAAATCAATAGTTTGCAAAAAAGTGCAAAAAGTTGCAGAATTGCATTGACAACTTTTAAGCAATATGAGCAATTTTTTGCATTTGTAGCTACCCATCAATATATGACCTCAAACACATAAAATTTGGTCTATAAAGGAAAAATATTATCCAAATGTGTCATTAAAAAATATTTAATCCCTTTTGGTTATTATTTCAATTTTCAAGCCTATTGGTTGTAAATGTCCCTAATAGACATTTTGGTCTCAAAATAGACCATAACTTATTATAAACCATTACATATATGGAAAAAATACCAATAGGATTTTTGAATACTCCAAAACTCAAAATAATAAGCTCCTATTTATGTTCTTCCAAGTGAAAGGATGGTTCTCCTACACCATACTCCAAGGGAAAGAAAAACTCAAGTCCCTTGAGCTCCAAAATGTTGTGGATCAATTCCTTGCTTATGTTAATCTTCTTCTAGAAATTGAGTTTCTTTAGAATTAGGCTTCCATTTTAATTTTAAAATATGTTCCCAATAGGTTTTCCTCCTATTCTATTTTTCTACTTTGGTGTCCAAACTACTTTCCATAGTAGGGGTCTTCTATGATGGTAACTGATTCAACCACTCCTATTCTCCATCAAGTGAATCTCCTATTTCTTCTACAATTAACCCCTTGTACTTGAATAGATAAAAAAACATTAAATATGAGGGAGAGACCCAATTATGGAGGTGATTCTACCTTTTATGCATTGTCTCCATACTTAGGCAATATATGACATGATCCATGACCACCTTTAGGGAACCTCTCCTTGTTCGAGTGTACCAATATAACCATATCTTAATATTGCAACTGTAGATCCTTCTTATTTTGACCCACTTTTTCATTATTTCTCTAAATATTTTATTGCAAATTGGTATTTACCTATTCATGGACTTCCTTCATTGCCTTGAAAAACTATTTTACATAGCCATTCATTTTCTCTATCCTTGCTAGGTTTCTTAACTCAAGGACTCCTCTTGGATGCATGTCATATACTATTTCAAAGGTTTTTCTTATTCTCCTATTATAGATTCCTTTTAATAAAAATCTACTTGTGGTACAACCATATCCCATGCTTGTCTTTGTTCCTTAGTTAAACATATGAGTGAATTCCCCAAGGCTCTATCTGCAATCTATGTTTGACCATATGTTTGAGAATGATATGTAGAGATAAATACGAGATTGGTTCTAGAACTCCTTAATAATTTCCTCCAAAAGTGACCAATGAATTTTGAGTCCCTATTATAGATAATTCTCAAGGGAAAACCTTGAATCCTTACAATTTCATTAGAAACTAGACTGGCCATGTGAGATGTATTATGAGTCTTTTTGCAATGGATGGCATGGGCCATTTTACTAAATCTATCAATTGTAAGAAACACACTATCATAAAAAACCTTATTTCTAGTGATCTTACCATAAAATTTATTCTAACACTTTCTCATGTCCTATTAGGGACGCATAAAGGCTTGTACTATTAAGATTAACCATAGACAAAAATAACAATTACATGCAAATATAAGCATTATTAAAAATAATAAATCTTGTAGAAGAGAATAGATAGCACACATATTTAACATGGTTCACCCAATCCTTGGGCTACATCCACTAGTAGAACGTCCAATATTATTATTATCTAGTTATTACAATCTATAAGCCCTTACAACTTAATACTACAAGCAACTACAATCTCATCACACATTATGAAATCCCTAATACTAAGCCATTTTATACAAGATTTTTTTTCTTACAAAATTAGGGCTAGAATAAGTTATCCAATAGATAAAATAATAGGCAACACCTTTACAATTGTCAATTCATTTTTGGCTTCGGGGGTGGTTTCCCCAAAAATCACCATGGGGCCATTTCCCCAAGACCTTGCTAGAGGTTCTTGATGTAACACTAGTCTTGCTCCTACCCAACTTCTTCTAGGGTCTCGTTAGGTCTTTCTCTTGACCTAATAGGGTTCCTTACTACCCACTCTCCTTAGGATCCTATATATGAGATCCCACTCCATTCAACTAGTGAACACCAATTAGATAGAACAACTCCTTATAACACTTCATAGGGTTGTATTAGTCCTCATTGTTCCTCTTCAGCAACTCCAAAATCTTTCCAACACATTTAACCATCACCCCAAATGGAGGCATAGCCATCCAAGAAGCCATTAGGATCCTCTCCAAGACCTCCAACCACATTTTGCATTGTAACACTAATCAAGTTCCAAGAACCACACCAAAATGCTTCTAAATAGGGCTACAAGCAATTAGCCCTATCTTTGATGAAAATCTTGAATAACTTGAAAAATTAATTAACAAGGGGATAAAATAACCTTTTATATAGATACCCTTTTTAGAGAGCTAAAGGATTCTTGAGGTCCTAGGCTTCCAAAAAATTTGTACAGTATGACGTACAATTGTGCACAAAAATCAAGGTTTCAAGACATGTAAAGCCTATATGAAAAGATGTGTCTTCTCCTACCAAGGAGATTTCACCATTGCCTCCAATTTTATTTGGGACTTCAAAACTCATGCTTCCACCACTTTCCAATCCTTGATTGAAGTTATCAATACTTTTAATCACTTCTAACACCTCTGTAATATACCGTGATCCTTAGCCACACAACTCTGGATCACTTAGGGCATCACCTTAGAAATACCATCCTTGTTTCATACGGCCCCTCTATCACTATAAAATATGTACATGGAGTGATCTTCCTAGTCCCAAAATCCTACGCAGATTCTACAAAGGGAAGAGTCTCTATGATGCCATCTTTATTAGTTGCGTGGTTTAGGACAATAGACTGGTAGAACACAAAATAATTTTTATGACTAACTAGAAACATAAAAATCAAAAAATAGCATCACACATAACCTTAAGGTGATACAATATAAAACTTATACCATTTATCACACTTCATCTAATCCATTAAAGCACTCAAAACTCAACAAATCGAGAAGTGTAACTATTATTCTTGTTCTATAGTCTGTACACACAAAATTCAAATTTCTTCTAACCCCTTCATCAGGTTGAGTATGACCTTAAATAATTTTCTAAAGGCCAACGTGAACTATTTCAGACCATTATCAAGACCCATACATGAAATTTCTCTTATGCAACAAAAAATTGTCAATGTTATCAAACAACATTGACAACTTTTGAGAAACTTTTACATTTTTTTGCATTTTGCACTCAAACTTGTCCCAAAGGCCACCAAAATTTACCAAAATCCTAATAAGGTATTAAAAAATTAGAAAGGACCTTAAATATCTTGTTTGTCCATTCTTCCCTCAAAATTACACTAATACCCCATTTGACCTAAAATGGGCAAACTTGCAACTAAGAGAACTAAGGCCTAATAAGTCTTCCTATACTTAACACACCTCAAATTAGGACCAAGCTAATACCTTTATTATTGTAGTGGTATGGCTAGTACCAATAGAAGAAAAAATAAATTAGGAACCCTAGGTCTTCCATGAGCCTTACCTAGGTGCCCCTACACCATAATCCCACACAAAGAGAAACTATGTTACTCTTGTGGACAAGAGGTATTTGGAGATGCCCATTTTTTTTAAGTCTCCCTCAGTAATCTAAGTGGCTTCTAAATCTAGTTTGTATCTTCACTTTATGAGTTGTTCTATATACACATAATTCCTAGTAGCTTTCTTGAATCTAGAGTCCAAGACCTTCTCATCTTCCAACTTGTTTTGTATAGGCACCACTGTAGGGTCTAGATCAATACTAAATCCTTGATTGTTGTAAGAAATCTTAAACAATGGACCTTAGAATTGAACCAAGTCTTGCACATTAGCAACATGAGAAATTCCCAAATCTGATGGAAAATTAACCTTATATGCATTGGCTCCATATATTTTGATGATTTTACAAGGTCCCACTCTCTTCATATGTAGTTTGGTTGACATAGCTTTCTGCAATATTTATTTGTTCAAGTGCACCATTACATAATCTCCCATAGAAAAATGAATGTCTCTCCTCTTCTTAGCTACCTTAGCTTTCAACTTTTGTGTGCTATCTTGGATTTTTTATTCACCTACTCTTAAATTTCTTTCATAGTTTTGAGTGAAGTTCTCAGCTTTTCTACTCCTATATTTCATGCTTCCAAGATCTCTCAACTCACATACACACCTTGGATACATCCCATACACAATCTCAAATGGGCTTCTACCTATGATTCTATTCTTACTATCATTATAAGCATATTTATCTTGGGGAATGATAACATCCCATGTTTTCCCATATTTCTTAGTTAGACATCTCAAGTGATTACCCAACACTTTGTTAACCACCTCCATTTAGCCATATGTTTGAGGATGGTAGGCTGAACCAAATAAGAGATTTGAACCAAGTCTTCTCCATAAGGTCTTCCAAAAATGGCTCATGAACTTCACATATCTATCTAAATAATACTCAATGAAAGTCCATAAATCCTCACAACCTCCTTCAAGTGTACAATGTTTCTAGCATCATTGGTAGTTTTGCATGGTATGAAATGCCCCATTTTGTTGAATCTATTAACCACTACATAAATACTATCATATCATTGTTTTGTCTTGGGAAGACCTACTATAAAGTACATGCTTACACATTCCCATGGCCTATTTGGGACTAGTAAGGGTTGATATAAACTTACAAAGCTCATTCCACCCTTGGCTTTCATACACAACATGCATTGTTCCACATACCCAGTCACATCCTTGACTAGTTTTGGTCAATAGTAGAATCTTTTGACTAACTCTTGAGTTTTGTTCACACCAAAGTGACCACTTAGGCTCCAATTTTTGTTTTCTTGAATAAGGTGTTTCCTCATTGATACTCTTGGAAGACATAACTGGTTACCCTTGAATAGTAACCCATTTTGTAAGGTAAATTCAAAGAATTTTCTATGGAAATGGTTCTCAAAATTAGAACATACCTTGTACACTTTTGCAAAGTCTTCATATTCCTTCTAGAGATTCTTGAAACTCTCTACCCGAATGCTTTTTAGCTGAATCTCTTGGACAATTAACAATATCCTACTCAATGCATCTGCTACCTTGTTCATTTGCCCTTTCTTATGCTTGATTGTAAAACTGAATTCTTGCAAGTATTCCATCCATTTCATATGCTTATCACATAACTTCTCTTGAGCGTTAATATAACTTAGGGCTTGGTTATTAGTTAATACAACAAATTCCTTGGGCAACAAATAATGTCTCCATTTCCTACGAGACTAAACTAAGGCATATAGTTCTAGGTCATAAGAAGAATTATTCTTGTTAGCTTCATTTAATTTTTCACTAAATAAGGCCATTGGCCTACCTTTTGAATCAATACTCCTCCTATTGCCAAACTATTTGTATCACATTCTATGGTGAAGAGTTTCTCAAAACTAGGCAAATGTAGGACAAGTTGAATGACTACTTGTTTCTTCATCAACTTAAAGTAATTTTTTCCTTCTAAGGTCCATGTGAACTTTGTCTTGACCCTACCCTTAATTGTATCTAAAAAAGGTGGAAAAATGCCACTAAAATTCCTAATGAACTTTCTATAAAATTGGGCTAAAGCACGAGAAATTCTTGCCTCAGTAGATGTGGTAGGTAGTGGCTAGTTGAGAATAGGTGCAACCTTATCTTGATCCAACTTCAAGAATCCCTTTGACATGAAAAATACCAAATAAAAAAGATCTTGTTTGACAAAGTCACACTACTCAAGGTTAATAGAAAGGTTCTCCTCATGTAACCTCTACAAAACATCCTCAACACACTTAATGTGCTCCTCCTTTGTTTTTCTAGATATTAGTATATTGTCTAGATATACAACCACAAACCTTCCAGTAATATACTTAAGTAATTCATTCAAAAGCCTCATGAATGTACTAGGAGCATTTGAGAGGCTAAATGGTATCACAAGCCACCCATATAATCCATTTGTTTTCTTGGATGTTGTCTTCCACTCATCTCCCTCCTCAATCTTGATTTGGTGATATATACTTTTCAAGTCCAACATTGTGAAGTACATTTCTCGTCCAAAATAATCTATGACATCCTCAATCCTAAGTATTGGGAACCTATACCTAATTGTGATCCTATTTATGGCCCTTAAATCTTTGCATAGTCACCACTCCTCCCTTCTTCGATGCTAGTACAATAGGGACTCCACATGGACTTATACTCTTCTTGATTAGGCATTGATCCAAGAGTTCTTTTACTTGTCATGCTACTCGTAAGTTCTAGTTAGGAGTGAGCTTATATGCTACTTTTTTTGGTAAGGATGCACTAGGAACAAAGTCAATTTGATGTCTTAACCTTCTAGGAGGTAAGGTGACAGGGGTTCCATCACTTACAATCTCCTTGTACTTTTCAAGAAATTCTTGTACCTCTGCAGGCAATGGTTCTTTAACTATATTTTCTTCTCCTTTGGACTTCAATACAACTACATAACTTTGGCTCTCATCCTCCTTGAGATTTAAAAAAAAATTCTTTCCACTACAAAGCAACACACTAAGAGTCTTGGACTATGGTTCATCTCCTTCTAATAGAGATTGGACCTTAAAAGTTTTACCTCCCTTCTTAAATGATATGGAATTTTCTTTTCCATCATACATTGCCTCTCTATCAAGCTACCAGGGTCTAACCAATAGTAGATGGCAAGCATCCATGGGAAAGATGTCACATAAAAACCTATCCTTATACCCTACTATGGAGAACTCAACCCAAGTTTTTCATTCACTAGAATACTTTAAGCCTTGTTGAGCCAAGTTACCTTATAGGGTTTCACATGGGGTATCTTGTTTAGGTTGAGCTTTTTGATTGCCTCCTCTGATGTTATATTGTTAGTAGAGTGAAAATCCACTACTACCCTATATACCTTCCCAAGGATCTTGCATCTGATCCCAAACAAAGCTCTCCTATTCCTAGGTTCATATTGATCTATTTTCTTGATCAATACCCTCCTAAACATGATATTTTCACCTTTCTTGGACTCTATGCATTCCACTTCAAATCATTTTCCACTAGAGTTATTCTTTTGAGCATAAGTCACAATCTTTCTCATGGTTGGAAGAAGAGGGATTATTAGGGCACCCATATGATGGATGGCCTAGTTGACCATAGTTTTAGCATTTCATGCTAGAAAAGTAGGAAGTTCTTCTTCCTAATCCTTTGCCTTTATTAGAGCCTCCTTGTTTACCCCTCCTCTTGGAGTAGTTTCAGTAATTTTTTAGTAAGTTTGGTTTCACCTTGATTCCTTTTTTCACCACCTCTACCTTGATATCCTCCTCTTTGACCCCTTTGATTTCTGCCCTTACCTTGTTCTTTGAAATTAGTCTCCCTTCCTTCTGTTATTTTCTTCCACCTTTAAGGGTAGTTGATGGTATCTCTAAATAGTAGTAGGTGTCCACAAACTAAACTCTTCTTGAATGTTCCACTTTATACCATCCAAGTACTTGGCCACTTTTATTGGCTCTTATTCTTTCTTTTTGGACCTAAGCCATAATCTTTGAAACTCATCTATATAAGAGGCCAAATACACATTTTTATGCTTTAGTCCTTGTCTCCTCTTGTGAAGTTGAATCTCATAGTTATCTGGTAATAAATTCTCCTTCAACTTTGTTACCATTGCATTCCAATTTTCTATGGGCTTCTTACCCACCCTAATACTCTCACCTTGAACATATTTCCACCATTTTAATTTTGACCCTCTGAGTCTTGATTCAGCTAACTTGAGCTTTTGTGCTTGTGTCACTTCTTCACATTAAAAGTGATTCTCCATTCCATCTATCTAATCCATTACTACATCAATCTCCATGTTCCCACTAAATAGTTGAACACCTTCCAATTACTTTCCTCCTATGGCTTTTATGGCCTACAAGAAAGGATCTTCATTCAAGACAAGGTATTATTTAGAGACAACATATTCCTCTACTATCTCCTTCCCCCTATCATTGCTATCTTCTTCCTTTTTCTTGGCTTCATCACCAACTACACCCAAATTTAGTTTCACTTCTTCTAAGGCCTCTTCAATGAACATATTATTCTCCTTTTATCATCAACCTCTTTAGCTAGCTCTACATTTTTCACCATGATTGAGTCACCTACTGATTTCCTAGGAGCTACAGACATATACTTGGTTCTCAAATCCTTAACCTACTTTGATACCACTCTAATGTAACACTAGTATTGCTCCTACCCAAACTTTCTTTAGGGTCTCCTTAGGTCTTTTTCTTGACCTAATAGGTTTCCTTACTACCCACTCTCCTTAGGATCCTCTCTATGAGGTCCTACTCCATTAAACTAGTAAATATCAATTAGATAGAACATCAATTGCTTACACCACTTCCTAGGCTTGTATTACTTCTCATTGTTCCTCTTCACAAAATCCAAAATCTACCCAACACATTTAAATATCACCCCAAATGGATATATAGCCATCTAGGAAGCCATTAGGATCCTCTCTAATACCTACAACCACATTTTTTATTGTAACAATAATCGAGTTCCAAGAACCACACCAAAATGGTTTTAAATAGGGCTACAAGAAATTAACCCTATCTTTAATGAAAATCTTGAATAACTTGAAAAAGTCCTTAACAAGGGGTTAAAATAACCTTTGATCCAAATACTATTTTTAGAGAACTAAAGGATTCTTGAGGTCTCAATATTCCAAACAATCTACACAATATGACATATAATCATGCCTAAAAATTAGGGTTTTAGGACATGTAAAGCATGTCTAAAAAGATGTGTCTTCTCCCCTCCAAGGAACTTTAACCACTTCTTCCCATTGTAGTTGGGACTCCACAACTCATGCTTCCACTAGTTCGAAATCCTTTATTGAAGCTATCAATTCTTTCAATCCCTTCTAACAGCTCTGCAATATACTATGATCCCTAGCCATGCAACTCTAGCTAGCCTAGGGAATTACCTTAGAAATACCATCCTTTCTTCCCAGGGCCCCTCCTTCACTTTATAATGTTCAAATGGAGTCATATTCATAATCTCAAAATCCCATGTAGATTGCATGGTGGGAAGAGGCTCTATGACCACATCTTTATGAGTTGCCTAGTTCAGGACAACAGAGTGGTAGAACAGAAAAGAATTTTCACAACCAACTAGAAACCTAAAAAATAAAAAATTAACACCACAAAATTTTTTTAAGATGAATTAATATAACACTTCTACCATTTAGCATATTTCATCTAATCCATTAAAGCACTCAAAACTCAAAAAATCAAGAACTATAACTCTTATTCATGTTGTACAATCTGTACACACAAAATCCAAATTTCTTTAAATGCTTTAATCAGGTCAATTATGGACTTAAATAATTTTACAAAGGCCAACAATAATTATTTTAGACCATTATCAAGCCCATACAAGAAGTGTCTCTTATGCAACAAAAAGTTGTCAATGTTGTCAATGACAACATTGATAACTTTGGAGCAACTTTTACATCTTTTTTGCATTTTGCACTCAAACTTGTCCCCAAAGGCCATGAAAATTTACCAAAAGTCTAATAAGGTATTAAAATATTAAAAAGGACCTTAAATATCTTTTTTTCCCATTCTTCCCTCAGAATGACACTAATACCCCATTGGACATAAAATGGGCATACTTACAACTAAGAGCAACTAAGGCCTAATAAGTCTTCCTATACTTAGCACACCTCAACTTAGGACCAAGATAGTCCCTTTATTACTCTATTGGTGTGGCTAGTACCAATACAAGCCAAAATAACTTAGGAACCCTAGGTTTTCCATGAGCCTTACCTAGGTGCCCCTACACTAGTGCTACCCCCAAACCCTAGTATTAATAATCTAAGGGGGATATTGCACCGAACAAAGGGGAAAAAATTAACCTTTGATTTTGATAAGGATCCACATCACACCAATCTCCCACTGGGACATTGATTAGACTACACACAAATAATCTCCCACTTGGAGACTAATCATAGCACACCGCCAAGCCTATAATTTCCACTGGAATATCAAACCACCCCAAAGTCTACTATTCTTTTATTCTGTTCAATTTGAAAGACCAAGAAAATTTGAAGAGGACTCACCTTATCCCTTGTTACTACCATCATAAACATATCTTCTATATTATCATTTATATGTATCTTCTTAAGCTTTAACTGTCTATCATCCAAAGCTAATCGAATGAAATGGTACCACAACTATATGTTTTTTTTCTCTGAATGTAGAGCATAATTATTTACAAGATGAATGGAAATCTAGCTATCAGTAGACAAATAATTAACCCTCTTGGGTGTCCCAATTATTCCATGAAGAACTAAAGCCATACCATCTCCTTGGTTTCCTTTATAACAACAACATACTCAGCCTCTATAGTGGATAAAGCATTAACTTTATACAACCAAGAAATCCAACTCACTTCTATACCAACAATAAATACACAACTTGTAGTACTCCACCTATTATCAATATTCCATTTAAAATCTTAGGAAACACCATGTAAAATCTTAGGAAATATAGCACTATAAATTAGTAGTAGAGCCTCCAAAATGTAAATACTTACTAGATGTTCCTCTCAAGTATCTAAGAATCCATTTGATTGCATTCCAATGCTCAATCCCTAAATGACGCATATACCTTCTAAAAACCCCTCCTACATGTGCAATATCTAGCCTAGTACATACCATAACATACACTAAAATTCCTACACCTAAAACATAAGACACCTTGGACATCTTATCCTCCTTTGCTAGATCTTTGGACACATCTTGATAGTCAATTCCAAATGACCAGGCAAATATGTGTTGCGATGTTTAGCATTCTCCAAAGGGAAATATTGCAACACATTCTCAATACAATTAGCCTAAGATTATGTAATTTTTTGTGTGCTTCCTATCTCTACAAAATTTCATACCAAGGATTTATTTTTTTGCCTCAAATCCTTCATATAAAATGAATGTGCTAACTCTTCTTTGAACCCCTTAATGTGATCCATGTTAGATGAAAATACAAGAATATCATCAATATACAAGCATAAAATAATAAATCTATCATCATATAACCTCTCAAAATAAACCAAATGGTTAGAATGGAAATAAGTATAATCATGTTGATGTATAAAACTATCAAATTTAAGATACAATTGTCAATGTGCTTGCTTTAAGCCATATAAACTTTTCTTCAATCTGCATGCTAGATTATCCTTACCTTTGGCCTCAAATCCTTGTGGTTGTACCATATATATTTCTTCATCCAAATAACCATGAAGAAAAGTTATTTTAACATCAAGATGCACCAAATGAAAATCTTTAGTAGCCATAATGCTTAAAGCAATATGAATAGAAGTCATTTTAACAATAGGAGAAAAAATATCATCAAAATTAATGCCCCTTTTCTATGCAAATATTTTTACCACTAACATAGCTTTAAATTTTTTCTTACCTCCATCCTCTTCTTTCAATTTGTAAATTGATTTATTTTGTAAATCCCTTTTTTCTATAGGCAACTTGCATAAGTCCCAAGTCTAATTTTTCATAAAAGAGTTCATTTCTTTTGTCATTACAGACTCCCACTGAATCTTTGTAACCACTTGCACAACTTCATCACAAATTTTAGGATCACCAACATCTATTAAAAGACTAGAATAAAAAGAGGGAAAAAATATTTTTTGAGGTCTACTTAGCCTTGTTGACCATCTAACATTTACTAGGGTGTGTGGTATTTGTTGTTGCAATTATTGTGGAGCATACAAAATTGTTAAAACATCATCTTTTGGAGTATCTTCCATCACTTGTTAGGATTAACCATGGACAAAAATAATAGTTACATGAAAATATAATCAATATAATAAAATAATAAATTTCATAGAAGAGAAACCAAGACACAAAGATTTAACGTGGTTCACCCAATTCCTTGGCTACATCCACCAAAAGACAGTCTAGTATTATTATAATATGTAATCCCTTTTAACTCAATACTATTGAAAGAAGCTACAATCTCATTATACATTATGAAATCCCTAACCCTAAACCATTTTATACAAGCTTTTTTCACTTACAAAATTAGGGCTAGAATAAATGTCCAATACAAAAAAAAAATAGTCGATTCCTTTACAATAGTCAATTCATTTTTGGCTTTGAGGGTGCTTACCACAAAGACCTTCTTAGGGAATTTCCCCTCAACCCTACCCTATATTGCTATAGTGAGAACACCTAGGGTGCTACCCTAGGACCTCAAAAGGGGTGTTTCCCCTTGATCCCATCTTGGGGGCATTGTCCCCAAACCCTCATAGTAAAAATCTAGGGGAAATTGTACTAAATAAAGGAAGGGGGGGGGGGGGGGGGGGAATAACCTTTGAGTTTGATAAGGCTCCATATCATAAAAGGTACACTTGTGCATTTGGAGGCATGTTGTTCATGTCTACTTATACTTTTTGATATCCCTCTACATTTCGGCCTAGTAATAAAACCTCTATGCCAACTCCAATGACTTATTTAGAAATTCCCACTAAGACTCCCATTGTGCTTGATTTTTATTAGATTCTCTCTCATTGACCTTGTAGGGACACACAAACACCATCCTTTGAAGAGAGGGCCACTTTGCAAAGTGTATTATGAGAAGCTACCATGGAAGGTTTTCTTAAATGGTTTATAGACCTTCTATGCCACTAAGAAATCTTTATTATTTTATGCTAAAAAGTAGGCACACTTCTTTGAACCCTTCTATCTAAGGTATTTAATGGAAATAGAGTCTTGAATAGAAGCTTATAGCTCTCTATCCATGATGTGCAAGAATCATACATATAATGGTGAATCCCAAATGAACTCGAGATAGGAGACCCTTGTAAGGTACACCATAGAATGAGAGATTCAAATGAAGATGTAATGTAAAGTAATCTAAGATGATATGCAAGAGATGCAAGATAAATGCAACTAAGAAAATATAGACTACATTTATGAAGAATATTATGTCATACTAATTAAGTTTGATGCAAGAAAGTAAATGAAAAAGATAAATTAAATGATAATATATGATCTCAACTAGTATTTAAGAAAACAAATAAAAAAGTAATAATTGTTGACCCTATGGTAAGATATATTTTCAATTAGTGACAAACCACTTAAGCTATCTAGGAAGGTTAGTTAATACTACAATCAAGATTTCCATCAGAGAATAGATTTTAGTGCAATATGAGAAGATAAAGGTATAATGTGTTAACTAAGCTCATAGTATAAACTGAGTTATTCAATATTTTTAGTGGAAACCAAGTTTCCTATGTGAACCAAGTTCATAATGTTATCTGAGTTCTCTGTCTAAATCAAACTAACTATTGCTTCTATATCACCAAAGTGCCATAGTGTTATCCAAGCATATGTAATAGTGTATCTTGAGCTCACTATATTACTTGAGCATCAATATTTGGGCTGACCTAAAGGTATAACATGATTATTTTAAAGATATCTATTTTGGGAGTTGACTTAATGTGAAGTTATTGATTGAGGGATATATAAGGAAGGAAAGGAAAATTCATTTATCTAAGATGGAGAATGGATATACATAATTATTTTGAAGAGAAGAAGAACATGTGAAGCACTTTAATTAATCAGGCTACAAGATAGTATAAAGGGCAGAGCAAAGACTCATCCATCAAAGTTTGATGATCATATTATTGAAAGGATCTAATTCAGCAAATCAAGTTGCAAAGGAGAGATACTCTTGATTCATCCTAAAAGGTCCATCACTCAAATCCTTTAACCAAGTGGACCTAGAAATCCTTATTAAATATTTTAACATAGTAGATACTTTATTGTATTGTAAACCCCTTATAACAAGGTGGACTTAATATTCCTTCATACTTCTCACAGAGTAGATCACTAAAAGTGATCAATTGTAAGCCCTAATAGGCCAACTTTATTACTACTATAGTGAAGCATTAAGGATGTCATTCCCACCCTAATTTTACCTTCTACTTGGAGGGTTTATGTGTTACCATATCTTGTGTCAAAGTGTTATGGTATTGATTTATTTATTTCTTTATGTTTATGCATGGAAGTAGATTAGAGAATCTAAAGAAATAAAGCTAAAGTAATCATAGTGGGAAAAGTTTAATTGGTTCCTAATTTACCCCACCCACCCCCTCACCACCCCCTAGTCACTTTCTTGTCATTACATTTCCAACAACAATATCACCTTAGCACAAAAAAAAATGGTCTTGTTGGAAATATAAGAGGAGTAACTAAGAGGGGAAGGGTGAATCAATTACTACAAAAATAAATCCCAAATTCATTAGATGTCAATACAAAAATACAAACTCAAAAATTGAATACTACTGAAGCTCGATAAACACATACAGAATGTTGTAACTCGGTAATAATTGAATTGGCTCGATAAATGCTTAACATATAAATCTTTAGATGTTGTCTATGATTAACATTACTTTGACTAAGTTGAAAGCATATAACAAAAAATAGTATGAACACATATGACACTAGGATTTAACGTAGAAACTCAATTTGGCAAAAATAGCCAATTGCAACTAGTTACTATTTTTCACTCTTCTAAAGTGAGCCATGTTAGGAGCCAACCCTATTAAAGGTTACAAAACACATAGTTAGGTGTGACCCTATTAAAGGATTTAATCACCCTATTAGGAGTGGCCTTTTTAGAGGTCTTGAGACAATTCAATAGAACTTCCACCTTGTTAGAGTATTTGCAAATAGTTGTTAAGCCAGCTCTATTAAGAGATTTAGATCATTGCTACAATGGTTAGAGAGTAACAATGAGATAACCT
The DNA here is from genome assembly GCA_028749045.1 of Cupressus sempervirens. Taxonomy (NCBI): domain Eukaryota; kingdom Viridiplantae; phylum Streptophyta; class Pinopsida; order Cupressales; family Cupressaceae; genus Cupressus; species Cupressus sempervirens. The sequence continues at coordinate 782,913,653 of CM053793.1, read as the reverse complement.
GAGTTGAGTGCAACTAATTTTTTGATTATAGATCTCTTCTATGGCTTGTACTTGATCCTTCCTTATCAAATATATCTTTTTTGCTCTACAAGGATATTCTATTTATCCTTGAAATCACTACCTTTTCTTATCACTAGCTCTTCAATTATATCATCATGAATTACACTTTTTGAAATCAAAACTTGACCTTATACTTATATCTTTCACTTTGTCAAGTTGGATCAAATAGAACATAGAATAATCAATATTCATCACATTAGTCAATTCGAATTAACATATAAACAATTAAGCTTAATACAACAAAATAAGAAAATCCTTCATTGGCCAACCTAGCTTGGTAAAAACTAACCTAGAAATAATTTCCTTTGTTAACCAAAAAAAGCTTGGTTAACTTGAAAACTTGAAAAAATCCTTTGGCAATCGAGTGAGCTTGATTAACACTGGTTCCATCTAACTTTCCTTCATTAACTGAGTGAGCTCGGTTAACACTCACTTTCTACAACTTTTCCTTTGATGCCTGAGTGAACTCAGTAGACACTGCCTTTTGAACTAGGCAAACATAGGAACACTCAGTAGACACTGAGAACTATCTTCACTACCTAAGTGAGCTTGGCATATATTGACTGATAATGATATGACATTTGTGTAACATCAAAGACAATACACAATTAATCAATTGTATCCAATAATCTCCCTCTTTGGAATTGATGGCAACACAACATGTCATAGCACAATGAAATTTTGGATTTAGACTTGAGAACTCTCTCTATTAGTATGAGCACATCCTTTCACTGGATTATATCTACAATGATTCCTATCAAGTTCATTCATAACATTCTCCCTCTTTCAACAAACTTCTTCTTTGGAAAACTTCTCCCTCTCTAGTTCCTTTATTTTGGTTTCAAAAATTTCATAGAGATATGACAGTAAACTTCTCCCTCTTTGAAAACACATGCCAAAGACAATAATTCTATAAATACCAATGTACCTTAAGTACCGATTCTTTTGCAATATGCCCTTACTAATTCTGCACCAACTAATTGATCTTCAATAGGTTCTTGTTGATGCATTCACTAAACTTAATTTAGTGAATTTCAGATAGGGGAATGACCCCTAGCTTACCTCTTAGATAAAAAAATGCATCCTTAGGTAATGGCTTGGTGAATATGTCTGCAATATGTTCCCTTGTATTCACATATTCTAATCTGACTTCTTTATCTTGCACAAACTCTCTTAAGAAGTGATATTTTATAGCAATATGCTTTGTTTTGGAATGCATTACTAGATTCTTTGATATGTTGATTATATTGTTATTATCACAATATATGACAACTAGATCTTTGATCTCTACCTTCATTCCTTACAATAGTAGTTTGAACCAAACAATGTTAGAACAATTGACTATTCTACATATTCTACCTTTACTGTGGATTGAGATGTACAATTTTTCTTCTTACTTGTCCAAGATACTAGTCTTTTACCATGGAAGAATGATCCACCACTACTGCTTTTTCTATCATCAAGACTTCCTTCCCAATCAGCATCAATAAACACTTTTAAGTCCAAATTGCCTCCAAGTTTGTACCATAAACCATAGTCTTCAGTATCTTTTAGATATCTCATGATTCTTTTGATTTCCATCATGTGATTTTCCCTAGGATTTGCTGAGAATCTTGCCACTATTCCAACTGCTAGAGCAATATTAGGCCTTGTGTGTACTACATACTATAGTTTTTCAATCATTGATCTATAATTGGTCTTATGTAATTCTTTTGAATCATCATTTTTGGAGAGCTTATGTCTAGTAGACATAAGGGTTCCAATTGGTCTTGAATCTTCCATTCCAAATTTCTTCACTATTTCCTTGATATACTTAGATTGAGTGATGTAGATAAAATTTTTGGTCTACTATATCTACAATCCAGCAAAGAATTTTATCTCACCAAACATGGAAATTTAAAATTCTTTACTCATTTCTTCTAAAAATGCTTTGCATAAGTCATCATTTCATGGGAATAGAGTATTATCAACAAATATTTCAGCGAACACAATCTTCCTGTCTAGTCCATCCTTGATATATAGACTACTATTATAATTATTCCTTTGAAAATAAATCTATATCAAGTAATTATGAAGTCTTTCATACCAAGCTTTGGGAGCTTTCTTGAGATCATATAATGCTTTGTGTAATTTTTAAACCATGTCTCTTTTGCTAGGATCTTCAAAATCTTCTATTCGTTCAATGTAGACTTCTTCATCAAGAATTTCATTCAAGAATATAGATTTGACATCTATTTGATATACTTTAAATCCTCTATGTGTTGGATATGCTAGTAAGGTTCTAACACCTTCTAGTCTTACCATAGGATCAAAAGTCTTGCCATAGTCAATACCTTCTTCTTGAGAAAAACCTTTGCACACTAATCTTGCTTTGTTTCTTGAAACTTTTCCATATTCATTCAGCTTATTTCTAAATACCCACTTTGTACCAATTACATTCTTATCCTTGGGTCTAGGAACAAGAGTCCAAGTTTTGTTCTTTTCTATCTAATCTATCTCTTCATTCATTGCTTTAATCCAACTTTCATTTTCCAGAGCATCCTTAACACTTCTAGGTTCAAATTTAGCAAGTAAACATGTACCTTTTAGTTTTCCTCTTGTCATTATTCCATCTAAATTGTCTCCAATGATCTTCTCAGGTGCATGATGTCTTCTGACATATCTCACTAATATAGGTTCTTTGGTCTTTGAATGAGTTCCACCATCTTCTTTTTGAATTTTAGTTTCAAGATTGGTTCCTTCTCTATGTGACTTGGGTCCATCAGGCTCTATTTGAACTAACTCAGTAGCCTCTAATTGTGACTTGGTTCCTTGTAGCTCGAGTTGCATAGTCTACAACTTAGTAAATATTGGTGTTTCTAGGGACTCAAGAGATGAAGCTTCTTTTCTTTCAGATAGATTTGGTTAGGTATTAGGTTTATAGTAAAAAAATCTTCTATAATCTTCAAGCTCCTTTTTGCATTCTTCTTCACTCTTTTATGCAAACTCATCAATTATGACATGTGCACTTTCTATGTTTTGTGAGTAGAAAAATTCAAGCATCTATATGCTTTACATTTGTAGGAGTATCCTAGAAATATGCCTTCATCACTTTTTACATCAAATTTTTGTTTTCTAGATTATTTGAATATATAACATTTGCTACCAAATATTTTCAAGTAACTTACATTAGGTTTGTAGCCATACCATAGTTGATAAGGTGTTTTGTTTGAATCTTTCTTCAACTGAACTCTATTCAAGATATGAACTGTAGTGTTGATAGTTTCCTTCTATTATTTGAGAGCAACATTCTTTTCAATCATCAGGGTTCTTGCACAATTCATGATAGATCAATTTCTTCTTTTAGCTATACCATTCTACTATGTTGTAATGTTGAGCTGTCATTTTGCATGATGCCTAACGGTAGGAATTCTTTCAAATTCCCCTCTTGAAAAGTTAATCTAAGAACCAACTCCAAGGTTTCAAGTGATCTTGTGACCTACTGGAATTTTCTTAATTGAAGATAAATGTGTTTATTCATGAGGAGGCCTTTTCTGGTTTTGATAACTTTGGATAATATGTGAAATTTTTTTGCCGCTTCAAAAGAATGAAACACACAAAAGGAAACTATGTTTTTGTATTTTCTATTTTTTAAATGGATGCAATCTAATAATACAACTAATATGAATTCCTATTTTAACAAGGGGTTAGTAAAGAAAATAATGAAGATAAGGTAATGAGAAAACTAAGAAAATAACATGGAAATAAAATCCTAACAGACATAAGCTACAAAAATAACATGTCTACAAGCTAAGCCTTTGAAGAAATTGGTGGGTAACCAATGAAAGTAGGAGAAATGCTTCCTCAATTCCACTGATGCAATCATCGATAGAAAATTTAGTAACCATATGATGTTTCACTTTTCATCAAATCACAAGGCCACAAAAAGTGCACTCATGCAAGACAAAAAGCTATGAGTGATCTCTTCTCAAACTAGATACATTAGAAAAATTTGTAAAACATTAGAAAAAAATAGAATTAAAAGATCGCACAACAAGAATAATGAAATAAACTTTTGGCTCAATTAGATTCCATGAAAATACATTCACAAAACATAACACACTTAGGAAAGAATCATTACACTCCAAATGTGAGCACCAAAAGCATATATTATTGCAAAATAATGATGGTCTTGATTACATATTACAATCCAGTATGTATAAGAAATCATTTCCTCAATTTGTGTTGAGAGTGAGAGATATCTTCATGCAATCATATGCTTCTAATTTAATAAAAAATACTAATTACATACAAATTGACTATCTAACTGGTGTTTAGTAGGACTCCATCTATTTTTATATTATTAATTGGATGCATGAGCCTTTACATATCATAAAAAAAAGAAATTATGAGAGAATAATAAGAAGATAGCCTTCAACTAATGTAGAAGTGTCTAGAAGTGTCAAAAATAGAAGTTCACCTTTCATTGGGCATTCGTGAGAGTTAAACTGTTGTCAGAATATATTTTCGATGCATGGAAAGATCTAATTTTGAAACTACAGTTAACTAACAATGCACTTCTAGAAAAGTGCACCTCGAAAGAAGCACAATTGGTGTACTTGCACACCTCTAAATTTTCCAAAATTCTTCCAACACATTGTTGCAAAAAGCACACCAACGCACCTCAATGGTCCAAAAATGCAAAATTTCACCGAGTGTCGAAAATGAAATTCTGGCTTCTAGGTTTTGTTCCCCATCATACCAGAGCTATTTCTGGGTACTTGTCCTTAAATTTCTCTATTATTTCAGTGACCTTTCCTACATCTAGTAAATCTAAGGCATTATATTTATATTTGACCTTCTGCCTGTAATTATCCACCTCTATACAGGTATCAACAAAATCCCCAAGTTTCGTATCTAGCTCCAAAAGTTCTTCTTCTATCCTAAACGCTTGCTGAATATCTTCATCAATAGAAAATTCATCAAAAATATTCCTAAATCTCTGAACTAGTATCTCTATAGGTATCAACTTCTCCCATGCATCATCCTCAAAAATGTCTAGACATGTATCACTATAGTGTTTCTTAGCTTCCAAAATTTTCTCTCAGGCTTGGTCCTTAAGTTGATGGATCTCCACATGTAATGATTCCATTACTTTATTGCTATCTCCTATCTTCTCTATCTAATCATCAATTAAATCTAACTCCTATATAGTATATACATCCATAAGTATCCTATACCTTTGGCCTTTTATCACTTGTAATACCTATAAATCCTTTCCCTAGGTATGTACCTCATCCATAAGACTAAAATCTTGATTCAAAATTACTACCATTTTATCCACATTCTCCTACATGACATGTAGCGGCTTAAGATTCCCTTGGATGATGAGTATGCCCTTCACCTCAAAACTTTCTGACCATTGTTGAAAGGCATTCAAAAATGGATATAATCACACCACCCCCTATCTCTCCTTTCAATTGTTGTATTTAAAGTCTCCTTAGGGTTGGCAGGGTCCAATGGGCCAACAACTTCACTCAAATATCCTATAAGGATTTCATTCTAGTACCAAAGGGTTACTAGCTCTACCCCATCCTGTTCTAGGCTCCAAAAAACTTCCTTCATCCTAGTTATGACCATCAACTTTTCTTTCCAAGGTAGGTTTCCTGAGAATGATCTCCTAAACCTAGAAATCTTGTGGACTAAATTATTCAACATTTGACTATAGAGGAGGAAGAGCTACGTGAGAAAAAAGGTCCTAATTTGAATCACACATAATGAAGGCCAAAGTTTGCACTTCTTTAGGAGGTGAATCAGATTTCCTTAGCATTTCTATTAGTTCTATCCTATCCTCCTCTTTGTAGTGAACTATTGCTTCTTGCTCCCGATTACTTCTTTTTGGAGTCACCTTTGAACATGCTGAGCCAAGGACTTTCCTTTTGAGGATGAAGAGTTTTCTCTACAACCCCCTTTCCCTTATTAGTCCTTCTTAGGGTTTTCTCCCTCTGTGAGGGCTCTTTGCTAGTAGTATTTATTTTTTTGGATCCCACAGTTCTCACCTTGGTGTCTTGGGAAGCTTGCTAAGGATATTAAACCATTTGTACTTCTTTAAACACTTCATTGATTGATACTTGTTGTGGTTCTTGCTCTTGCTCTTCTCGAACTTGCGCTTCTTCCATATTTGGTGGCAGAGGAGTAGTAGAGCCTTTATTTGCAATGATTGTGACTTGTACTAGTGATGAAGGAGTAATTTTAGGACCTTGTTACTCTGGTGGCATCTGATCCCAATCCTCTTGTTGAGGTTGATTAGTTGGGGTATCTCTAACCTTTTCCCCTACCAATTTGATGCCAACATGTATGAAATAAAAATCTAACATCTTAAAGACATTAGTCTCCTCAATGTCTTGCTTGTCAATCAATTATTTCATTTCATCCTTAGATGTGGTAGTTTGTAGAGGTTCTTTTGGGATTGATGGAGGCGTAGGTGTAGAACTTCTTTCTCTTTCTTGTTCTGTGGCTCTAGCTAGCTAGGTCCTCCTACTCAAATGTATATTATCCTCATCACCCTCTTCTTCATCTTCTTCAGGAATAGGTTCAAGGATTGATGGTATAGGAACTACTTTCTTGATCATCCTCTGCCTCTTTTTTATCAGAGTCTTGACCTTTCTTCCCTTTTTAGGCACCGAAGGGGATGCTTGTTCTACTTGATGTGGAGGGGAGAGTTCTTGAATCTCAACCTCTATCTTAGTTTGGCTTAGTGCAATAGGTGGCACTTGTGGATCAACATGGAATTTTTCAGCTCTAAAATCTTTTGGCCTTTGTATATCTTCTTCTTCTTCTTGTGTAGATGTCGAGATTTCATCCTCTTCTAGTTCAACTCTTTGAGGATAACTCCTTTTCCTCTGTCCTTATCCTCCATCATTATAAGATTGATAGTAACCAACCAACCAACCTATCAAGTTGATGTACTATCTTGAGCATCATTGGTGACTGAGCCATAAATTTAGGGAAATGACTTTCTTCCCTCTACCTTGGGCTGGGTGGGCTTGTGCATGAATGATAACTATCTCAAGAATTGGATCAAGTTTGAAGGGTTTCTTAATCCAATCCTATGCCAATTTAATAACATGCCTTGCCCTATGGTTCATATCAAAATTCTCTTCTCTATCAACCTCAACATTCATAATGGGTCTCTCACTAATATTATCCTTGTTGAATAAATGATCAAGCAACTCCTCAGAATCTTGTTACAATATCTTCAATGGAATCTTTATTTTTAAGGCCTTTGCAAGATACAAAGTCATTATACAATAATCCTTGATTTAGATATCATAGGCATTTGTCACATTCATCAAATGGTCTTCAATAGCTTCTTCATGGATGAATGCTTTGCTTGTTAAATATTGTACTCTCCTGATGTTATCAAAACATGGCCTTGGAGAATTGTACTCTTCTAAGGGGTATTGATCCCATTCACATTCAAAAGAAGAAATATCTTGCTTTCGATCCACCTAAAAAGGTCCTATGGTTAGAGGCCATGTCCAACATGTCTTATGTTGCTTTCTAACTTTGTCATATGAAGACAAGAGTTGTTGAGAAATCTCCAAGAGAACAAGTCTATCACAAGGATACCTCGGGAGCTTTTTTGGGTTAACAGTGGTACCAACTACCCTCAAATATGTACAAGTTTGGAATTGGATATAGTACACTCCTATTACTATTATCTATGCCATTGCATCATCTGATAATCTCTTCACATAGTCCCCTTCTATGAATTGGATTATAAGGAATATGAAGGCATCATTCACAATTATATATTCTTTGCTCAACTTTGAGAGTCTCTTCTTTACTAGTTGAGGGTACATAATGTATGGCCATGCATTAGCATCTTGCATACTACTCCTCTTGTACAATCTTTATTATTGCATGTGAGTATTGGTGCACATCAATACACCTAGGGAGGTGTGCTGATCCACACCAATCCTTATGTGTTAGGTGTACTTCTAGTAGAATGAGGAAGGAGGTGGTAGAGGTCATACCTAATTGGTACAAAAGCTACGACAAAGAGGCTCTGGGGAAGAAAAAAACAAAACAAAGGTAGGTGTAGTGAGCATGGTGAAAAGATGTAAGGGAAAGTGAAGTAAGAAAGGAAGGAACCCACCCTTTAAATAGCTTTTTTGTGTTGAAGATATTCGTCATAGTTGCACAGGTGCACAAGTGCACAATTGCACCTAAAAAATCATTTTCTCCAACTTTGGGTGCACTAGCACACCTTAGGAGGTGCACCTAGTACACCAAAATTCTTTATAATTAGCTAGTTCTCTTAAATCTCTTGAATTTTTGACCTTTAGGTTTTTTTGGCAAGACCCAAACATGACCTTGGGGACTAGGAGAGACCTCAAAATGGCCTGAATCCTAGACTAGGAGTCCAAAAGCCAAAGAATAAAAGTAGGGGTCCACATATCTATAAAAAGATGGGGCATGTGTTATCAAACCACAACAAATAGTCCCAATAGAAGGAAGAAATGACAAAGTCATTTCTTCATCAACAAACATTCCTCCTATATGTATAGAACACCAACTACATCTTGAATATTCCAAGCATATTTTGAATGACTTCACAATCAAAACTTCAAGATTCTTGAGCTTCATGTTCAGTGTGTGCTCCATGTATTCATTTTCTTTGACATCCCAAAGTGAAGTTTATCAAAATTTTTTGACAACTTAGAAACAATCTTCCATCCCATCTAGCTCATTCATCGTGAATCTCCATGAAAGTTGTTCATCAATTCTTTGTATGACCAAATGAGAGAATTAGTTCGAGGGCTCTTGGCAGGTTGTCATCTTTTTATTTGAATTTCTTGGAAATCCTCTAAATACTTGCTCCATATGGTTCATAATGACACCATTTGATTCTTTGATGAAGCAATGTTTGAAGTATTAGATAGCCTTTTTTGAGGGCTTACCCATTTATCAAATTACTCTTTTAGATCTTTTAGAATCCTTCAGTCTTAACACCATTCTTTCTTTTCATTTTTCTTTTGTATCTCGACCATACTTAGATTGTGTGGCCAAGACATTGATGCCATTTCTTGGATTTGATATTTTGTGAACATCCCTCACATTCCTTTTTTAAGAACATTTTAGAAACTCACACATCAAACAATGATCTTAGCAATTCCTTCATGAAGACCCTTCTATATGAACCAATGGGGCTTGGATCATCCCTTGCTATCTTCAACCTTGGTTTAACAAAATTTGAGATAATCGATCTTTTAAATTTTTTTAGTGTCAAGAACTTGTTAATCTACAATCTTGAATTCAAGACTAAAAGTCTCCTATTATTGCAAGTAACATCCATTCCTTAGTTGGTATAAGACACAACATTGTCAAAATGTTCTAACAAAGAAATACCTCTTGCTAAAATCAGAACCAAAAGAATAGTTAGTGAGATATGTCAAGATAAAAATCTCAAGTGCACCTACCCCCTGGACTAATGCAACTTTAAAAGAAAATATGTGACTTAAAGAAAACACACAACCAAGAAGCAACCACACATGCACAAATAAACACACTTGCAGAAATGAAATCTATGTAATTTTTTTTTTTGAATATTTCCTCTAAGCTTCAAAGTAATGTTTCAAAAATTGCCCATTAATGGGCAATAGAAAAAATTCCCCCTATAAGGAACTTAGCCTAAAAGTATTTTCTCCAAGAATTTTCGTGATTTGATAGGGACCAGTCCACAAGGGTTGAAATTTTGTGTGACTACCAAACTTTTCTTTCACCTTATCCCAAAGTAGAACAAGATCAAAAATTCTGAAGGATTTTATCATGGCCCTCTTGTCAAACCACCTCTTCACAATAGCTTGATGTTTAGCCATGTGGTCCAATGCAGCTATCTATTTTAAATCCATCTCTAAAAGTTTCGTTAATCTAATTTCTACTCTGTCAGCATCTTCAACATACCCACTCATGAATTTCAAATCAGGAATCTTGAGATTAAGTGGGAAAATTGATTCTTGTCCATAAAAAAAAAAATATGGAGATGTCCCCAAAGCATTCTTGACCCTTACTCAATCTATCCATAGAGCATATTTGAGTTGTTTATGCAATAAAGAATATAACCATTTCCACATAAACCATAATAGATTTGAAATAAATATGCAATTAAAATCCACATGCAAGAGAATAGACAACATACCCATAAAATTTTGACACTAGATATACCCTGAGAAACTCTCATTGAGGGAAAAACTCAGCCTCCAATAGCATCCATCACTATGTATTATTCAACAAAAAATACCATTGCTATACAACCATGGAAGCCTTCAATGCCATAACCACCACCAAGCAATCCATGTCAATAAGCATGAATCCACACATCCCATGCTATGCTTCCAACCTTCACAAATGTTCCCTTGACTAACCTGTCAAGCCTTGTCCCACTTGACTCTTTCCTTTCTTGTCTTCTCTCACTCTACAACAACTACCCTTGTGGCTGCTTATATAGTAGAAAGTCTCACAAAACCACTAAGTGGTATTGCATAAACCATGTGCTACCTAACCCACTGACCCCACATTTAATATTGGGCATTTAATTCTTTCCCCAATATTAAATAATTACATGAAATATTATCACAATGTCACAATACAACTCATTAAGAATATTGTATAGGAATCTTTACATGTTGCATGTCCATCTAGGTGCAACATTACATAATAAAATAAAATAATATAATATAACAATATTATGCAATGTGTACAATACCCATTATCTCAACAATCTCCCACTTGTTGTATACATTGCATAGGGTCAATCCATAGCCACATAAATGAACAAGGGAACAATCCCTCCTAGCACACCATCATGGATCAAAGTACACCAAGTGCTCCATCCTAGTACCCACAAATAAATCAAAGTATCTAACATGTCAAATATGAATGATCTCACCTCCTATTATGCTACTACCATTGGACATACATAGAAAACATCCAAAGAGAAAGCCACCTCACATTAGAAGATCATAAAATCCTATACCAACTAAAATGCCAAGCACAAAAAACCTGATCTAAAGGTAATCACATGTATCTATAGTTGTCAAAATATCCATAGCTAAAATAGCACCTATAGCAAGTGCCAAACCCATCCAACTATCCATACCTCCAAAAGTATACCAAGTGAATCTCACATCATCAACATATCCAATCTATAACATGCAATCACAAGCCTCAAGAGCAATACCTACCACATATATACCGAGAAGCTTCCATTGCAAAAGGTAATGTCAAATCTATAACCAATTCACTCACAACATCTCAAAGAAGTGAATCCATGTAGTATCAAGGACATCCACAATACATAAATTGATATCCTACAAGAAAAACCCTCATAACAAGTCTCCAATAGTCTCCCAAATTCTCCACAAATAGCAAAGGAAAGAGATAAATGAATAACCATGTCATCTCTCACATGACATACATGAGCACAAACCAGTGATCATAATCTCTAACCAATCTCAAATCCAATGTAAGCAAAAAATTGAACATCTAAAAAGATAACCAAGACCAAAGAGAAACCATGCAAATCATAACCTGTATCATGTTCATCTATACAGACCTCTAGATGTAAACTATGCAAGAATGATCTCCTCCATAAAACCCCAACAAGAAGCCTCAACAACACCCACACCATACCATATAAGTAATAATGGACTTAAGCCTCTCACAAGAAGATCAAACTCATAAAACCATTCCTTATCCAAGGAATATGCCTAATATAAAACCATCTCCCAAACTCAACCAAAATAACAACATATGCACATGGAGATAACCAATGTTAAACCATCTCTCAAATGAACCCTCCAGAACTAACTCATGTACCATAGCTCAAGATCCATATCCATGAAAGACAAGCATAAATATAATGCAACTAAGAGAAACAATGGGCTATACCTCTCAAGTAGAAAACTGCTGAGTAGACCAAGAGTGGGGAATGAGAATGTTCATCAAGATACCCAAGTCTCCAACCAAGACTCATCTAAGAACAATCTCCTCTCAAGCCCATATTAGGTGACTTCCCCTCAAACTTCTTGCTAAAACCATCAACCATCCCAACAAATAATTCTCTAATCCAAGAGAAATAAGCATCACCACCATCTCTAAGTATCCATGAGCATCTGTAACCAATCAATCCATGCTAACTTCGAATGCAACACATAAATATCATGAAGTATCCAGCTTATGATTGGTGTACTCAATACCAAGAAACTAAACCAAGATCAATTTCAAAGTTCCAACCATGGCCTCAAGAACATAAAAATGACAACATGATCTTACCATCTCAACCAAAGAGATAACATGCTTTATAAGAACATACTATAACATGTCACAACTCTAAATGCATATCAAGAGTATACCATGACATAATAATGAAACCATCCTCACACCAAGGATAACATGCCAAATAAAATCATAAACCACACCTTTACCAAGAACCCTATGAGTCCTCAAGATGCAACTATCTCCACACGCCATGAAAAAAAACCATCTCCACATACCATGAAGAACCATCTCCACATACTATGAAGATAACAAATGCACCATGCAAATGTCAAAGGTGCTTCTATAGAAATAGGATCTAATGCAAACCTCCAACATCTACAAACACTCAACAAGTATATAACAATGCCAATAACTCTCACTTAATTGTGGTACCAAGTCTCCCATGACATCATAAAATCCATCTCCTACATGAAGATCCAAACCAAACCAATAACTAATCCTGCATTGTCACCTCATCATTTTCACAAGCTCCCACTAAAATGTGTATCCAATCTATCCATGACATAATGATGAAAAAAACAACCATCCTCTAACCATGAGAATCAACCAAAGCATCAAACCATCAAAGAACTCAAAGTGCACATCATGAGCTCTTCAAAAGAAACCAAATAACCATGATCCTCAACCAAGAAGATATATCACCATAACTAAATTAGAAATTCAAGCTAATGAATATGAAGGATGTACTTATATATCTAATCATGTCATGCCAAAATCCATGAAATGATGATCACATCCATGAATCGAGCATCTAGCTCTTAATATATTCAACCTGTCAGCATAAAAATAGTCAACCACAATCATCCACCATGATTGTACCTAGTAACAACATCTCATCCCTTCTACATGAAGAAAAAATTAGCAAATCATATGACTTAGGGCATAGACAACCCAAATTCAAGCGACCAATTTGAATATGCATCAATAATGAAAGATCAATGGGAAAAGACAACCCATAACTAAGTTATAAATGCAACCTATAAGTATAAATTGCTTAGAACACTGCACAATTTGTAGATCCAACAAGCCATCATACATATCCAAACAAAATACTAATAACCATATCATCATGAGACGAATATGAAATATGAATTGAGTGTACAATGACATGAAATCTTAAATCTACAATGCCATAAACTCATAATGTTACCATAGTCAAAATATATCTATAAATTGTTCAGATCAATATATCACCAAATAAATCATGCCAAACCTATGCCAAATCTAAACCAATGTGTAGAGCTCTCTAAGAACTTTCCATTGACTACTGAAAGTCCAAAATCTGACTCTGTATGCCCAACTTATGTCCTAATTTGTGCTCAAAATAAACAACATATTGACTTTAGGGCTCTTAAAACTTGACAAAATATCAAAATCATAGAACCAAACCTACACCATGTTGTAGTGCTTTGAATTAGCTTTCCAACACCTATAAGAACTCTAAAATCTGATATCTTCAGAGAAAGTTATGGCCATTTTACTAAGACAATATTTTTACCATTTTCACTGCAATTTTTTCATTTTATTTTTTTGTGATGAAAATTCTGACAGGATTAAATTTGACGGTCATCATGGGTTGAAACCAAAAACTCTTTCATTTCCTCTGAACATGGCCAAACTAGGACATATTATATATCAAAATTTATTGAAATGTTGACCCAGATCCAATGGTGAGGTATGTTTTTACCCAGGAGGTCATTTCTGCAAGCTACCCCTTAAAACCTTCATTTAAATGAAACATTCAAAAAAAAAAACTTTTTCCAACAATTTCACACGCCCAAATATTTTAACATCCTATCATAAAAGAAAACCCAAAACTCTCAAATCTGCAATAAAAAACTCATATATCTCGCCCTTTCTTTTATCCTCTCATGCATTCCCATGGATTCGATCTAAGGTTACAATAATAAAACCATAGCTCTAGTACCACTTGTAAGGAAACTTGCAATAAAGAATATAACCATTTCCACATAACCCATAATAGATCTGAAATAAATATACAATTAAAATCCACATGCAAGAGAATAGACAACATACCCACAAAATTGTGACACAAGATATACTCTGGGAAACCCTCATTGAGGGAAAAACCCAACCTCCAATAACATCCATCACCATGTATTATTCAACAAAAAATACCATTTCTATACAACCATGGAAGCCTTCAAAGCCATAGCCACCACCAAGCAATCTATGTGAATAAGCATGAATCCACACATCCCATGCCATGCTTCCAACCTTCACAAATGCTCCCTTGTCTAACCTATCAAGCTTTGTCCTGCTTGACTTTTTCCTTTCTTGTCTTCCCTCACTCTAAAACAACTACCCTTGTGGCTACTTATATAGTAGCAAGTCCCATAAAACTACTAAGTGGTATTACATAAACCATGTGGTACCTAACCCACTAACCCCACATTTATTCTTTCTCCAATATTAAATAATTACATAAAATATTATCACAATGTTACAATACAACTTGTAGGCTCCTAATTTAACAATTTTGAAAATGACCAAGAAACTAGACGAATGCATCTAAGGCTAGCCAATTCCTATGACAAATACACTTGACTATAGTCTTGGGCCAACTTTAAGGCATAACTCCTTCTTCACTTTAGGCTCTGCAAGACCTAGGCGGGTTAACCTTTAGGTTTTGAGATATGGTACTAGTGCATTTTAACATAAATTTGAACCTAATAATAGCAGATGAAAACCCCTTATATCTCCTAATAACTCATGTAATAACATAGATCTACAGTAGCTCAATGCAAATCTATGAAATCCATAAGTTGAGTGAGGGTTAATTCCTTTGATAGCCCTTCAACATAAAAGGGTAAAACACATTTGATTAATAATGTTGAATTCAACAAAACCTTAGATATGCAGCAGTAAGACTTTAATGATCTTTTAGCTGACCAATGCCTAATCTATTGGGCAAATCCATGAATCAAATGCATACATATGGATATCTAATACTTATTTATATATTCAGATATATGATCTATCTATTTACCTTGTAAATAGCCATCCATGTTCACTTTGAATCTCATTCTTACATGATATCCTTTTTAATAAACTTGCAACCCTGTTGGCTCCCTAAAGTATTTACATAACTCATTGAGTCATAAGCAACAATAAAAAAACATACAACCTTAAGGGAATACAACTGTGACCTAAGCTCTTTGTTCAAAGATCATAAAACATTGAAAATTCACTAAGACTGGAGACAAGAATGAAAATGAAACTAATGAAATTCTTCTACTCTTTGTATTATTTCCTTGAAACAATACAATTAAATGCATGCAATCAAAACACAAAAAAAAACCTAACATATTTGAACTATTTTTATTAACCTTCTTAATGTTATTCATACAAGAGAATTTCGCTAAAGAAAATAGTTTCACAGTAAAACATTGAAACCCTGCTGGTATTACCCAAAGAAAACTGCCAACCCTACCAAAGAAAAGAAGGAAGAAAGATATAGAAAAGAAGCAATTCTCAGATTGAATCTACAACTGACGAGTGTCCCTTTAGAATTCCTTCCCAAGAAGCTAAAAAAGCCTCTCTCTACCTTCTCTCTATAATTGCTAATCATATCTTTTTTGTTTTGCCTCTCCAAATGCAAAATATCTTAGTAAAGAAAAATATCTGCTAATGAACTCGGATATGTGCCAATTTATCAAACTAGAGCCAAAACATCACAAAACTCAAAATAATTAGATACAATAGTCACTGAATACTTTCATGATATTTTTCTACTGAATTCTGCAACTAGTGACTTGAAACATCTAATAAAACACACCATTCAATCTCTAAGAGAAAACCTTTTGTAGCATGAACTAGTGGCGTTCTGTGCAAAAACTGACCTTAGAATCGAAAAGTTCATCTTCTCCCAATTTCAGCGATATATAATATCGCTATACTAGCCTTTTGAAAACCCCCTAGAACTTAGTTTGAAAAAATGTCCCTCTGGTATAGCTTCTTTGTCTGCAACCTTTAAATTTACAATTTGAAATTTTTAAAAATATCTAAAGTTAAAACTTTAGAATAAATGATTTTTTGATTTAAAATCAATCTAAACGCATACCTACCTTGTAAAAAATAATTAAAAATTATTATTTATTTCCTTTACATTTTCCCTTGCCCTTTGAATCTGGGGTCAACCATGTTTGACTAGATTCCACATGGCAACCTCTTATTGGCCCACCTAATCTGCATCATCTTCCACATCATCAATTGAGCAAGACCCGCTGACACATGGCAAAATCCCACTATCCTGCATTCCTTAAATCTTGAGCATTTTGGTTTTGTGGGTTTGCATTGACCATCAGATGAAGCCATGTGTTAGCATCTTAAGCATCCCTCATTTGATCTTTTGTTTGGTGTCACATCATCTCTAAATGAGACCCGCTGCCATTTTGTAGTAGCTCGCTTACCTGAATTGCCTATCTGATGTGCATGTTCCTTTTGTGGGCATGGGCCATTCATTGGATCTACTGCATGGCAACATCCTATGCATTGATATTCATTTGAACCTATGGCTCCACCTCATCACCAATCAAGGCCGCATTACCACATGTCACGATCCTGCAATTCCATAATTCTTATCAATCAAGCATTTCCATCTTGTAGAATTGCACCGACCCTTGATCTTGACATGTGGCACAATCTCAAAGCATCGTCACCAAATCAGTACACCTGTATTTTCATTCAAAACACTTCTTACATCATCATCTAGCTTTGCATCATGTCTGACGCGCCCAAGGCCCTCTGTATAGCTCGTGGCTTCCAAAAGCCTCAAGTTCTTAAGACACATTGGTTTATGAGTCTTTTAGTATTTTAACAATTAAAATGTGCCTCCCATGATGAATGTGGGATATCTCCTTTGGACTGTATTTTTCTCTTAAGTCAGCTTCTTGCTCATGGCTTCTTCTCTATTTGGCGATTAATTTTATATTGCGTGTTCTTGTTTCTTTCTTTAGCGCTGGCTCCAGCTTGGACTTCCAATGTCATGAACTTGAAACTGCCTTCATACTATAGCTGACTTGGTGTGGGGTGCCCATTTCTTGTGGGTGTGAAACTAAAAAGTCTCCCCTTCATGCATCTTGCTCCATGGTGTAACAATTTACTCATAGCTTGTTTCACTTTGTATGTAACCAACAATCAGTCTCCATAGGAATTCTATCCATATTTGAAATGATGGAACCGTTATGCATCTCTCACAACAATTTCTCTTCTAACTATCTTGGAGATAGACTTGGGTGCATTATGGTAATCATTACATATTCGAAGGTTCTTGACTACTCTAATGGTCATTTTGGAGATGTGTTTAACATTCCAAATGCAATTGCCAACTTCTCACTTTGGTGGCAAACGAATAATTCCTTCTCCTCATCCTCTACATCATTGATTGAAGGTCTAATTTGTGGAATATACCCATCTGCCTTCATCTCACAAGATAATTTCTCCAACATTGAATACATCTTGTGCATTTGTGGGTGTGATTTGTCTCCTGTCATCAATTTCCTCACATTTCAAAAATCACCCCATTTGCCCATGGATGATTAGGGTTGGTTCTAGATTGCTTCATCAGTTTGGAAAGACTAAAGGCATCCTTGCTAAAGCCATGCATTGCATATCTAGCAATCATCACAGTCCACGAGACCATAGTTTGGTTATGCATTTCATTGAACAATTTACGTGCCTTCTATATTCTTCCAAATTTAGCATACATATCCATTAGGGGATTTGCAATTACATCATTTGACAAAAATCCATTTTCAATTATTTTTAGATGGATCTCTATGCCCTATTCCAAAGCTCCAAGTTTAGCACAAGCTGGGAGGAGGCTAGTAAAGGTTGATGAATCTGCCTTTATGCCTTCCACATGCATGTAGTTAAATAATACCAAAGCTTATAAAACAAATCCATTTTGTGCTTATCCAATAATTATTGTAGTCCATGAGACTACATTTCATCCATTTATTTCGTTGAAAAGCTTCATGCTCTCAATTTCACGATAGAACATGTAAATATCCTCCACATACTCAACCACTGCAAGTTGATTCCCAAGGTGTACATCAATGTTTTGGCAAGAAGTTTTCTAAAGTCCGTTCAACATCCCTAATGCCACAAAATGCCTATGGTACTTCTCAAGGTGCAACAGTTGCTTGGGTTATCACTATAGCATTTGACATTGAAGCCTCCTACGACAAAAGGAAGAGAAAAGGTCTTTCTGTTTCTCCATAAAGTTAATGCACATCAATCCCCCCATCTCAATTTCCTAAGTAAACATATCCATTTTTTGAATATACTACTCAAGCCCCTTTGGCACTCCTTGATTCTATGAACCTTTGTAACAATCCCAATTTGGATACTTTTCTTCTCCAATTCATTTTTTGACATTCAAACTCTAGTTGTGAAAACTATAACAGGCACATTGATGGTATATTTAAAAGTTTCTTCAAGGTAGTTAGCACAACCAATAGGATCAACCCTCTTAGCAATCTGCTATAGATTAGTCAAAATTAGCTGGGCCCCAATGTGGGTCCAGCTAATTTTTTTTTCATTTCTAGACAACTGAAACCTCAAATTAATCTATTCATTATCTCAAACTAATTAGAATCAAATTTGACCACTGAAAACAACTTTTAAAACTCATTTTACCACTTATCTGCAAACTATGAATTTGGTGCCAAGAAGTCCTTTGACTGGCCTTAAAAATTGATCCAAACTTATGACCAAGCTTTGAAAATTGGGGCACTGATTCTCTGTTCCACACACTTGCACCCTACCAAATCCTGTCTCATGATGAATTCGGGGTCAAAAAATATTTGCTGTCGAAGTTGACTTCTCAGAACTACCTGCAAGAAAACATGTCAGAAAACACTAAATTGGGTTTAGAATCGGCTTCAGAAACTAGGCAAACTGACACTTGGGAGAACGAAAACTAGTGTATTGGTTCTCTATCATGAGGATATTATGGATCTGTGATTTGGGCTCATGACGAATAATAGGACGCATATGGTGGGTGGTCAAAGTGGGCTACTCAAAATTTTGCAGATTGCAATAATGGTAGAAAAGGATTTTTTTCAATTAGAATTGACCTAGAAAAGTGTGCAAATGGATTTGTCATGACTTGAAAATTGGCGCACTTAAAGTATTTTCAGAGGAAAATGCAATGGTATAATCCATTTGATCTAGGAAATCATGAATTTAAAGTTATAACATCACGAACAAGGGCACCAAATAATCTACACTTGCTAACACCAGTAAAACTTTAAAAATTGCATTTGGAATCGCATTTGAAAACTGATCAAATAGATTCGTCATGAGCTAAAAATTGAAACATAACAAGTCCTTGACATCTACAATGCAACACCAAAATAATTTTAGCATTTTAGTCAACTGGTCAAAAGTTATAACTCATCAAATAGGGCTTCCTAGAATTATGTGCAATGTGCATCAACATGACATTTAAATGACCAACTTTGAGGGATTCAAAACCTAGTCAAACGGACTTGAAATGACTCAAAATCTGAAACATAGGTTCTCAAGTATGGACACTAGACACTCCCAAAGTGAAAATTCACAAAAATTTTTTGGGTGCGAGATATTTAGATGTAAACAAGACCTCTTATCACTATTTGACACTCAGGGTAAAATGCAGATTTGAAACTAGCTCAAAACAAGACTTCATGAAATGACTCGGAATCACAGTTTAACTTCAGGAAACACTTAGACAGGCTGAATGGAAGGTGCTAGAAGCATTAAACACCTTAGGGGCCTCAAAGGTACAACCAAGTACAATCTCAGTTAAAAGCATTTATGTGGCTCAATTTTCTCAATAGTGCTCAAAATTCAGGTTACAATTTTGAGTGTCAACACAACTCATCAAGAATATTCCATGGGAATCTTTACATGTTGCACATCCATCTAGGTGAAACATTATATAATAAAATAAAATAATACAATATAACAATATTATGCAACATGTGCAACACCCATTAACTCAACACTTATTTGTGGATTTTGCTACCCCATTCCCTTGTGGATAATAATTTGAAGAGAACTTGATAATAAAATTATTTTCAAATGGCCATTGAGTTAAGAATACTGATGAAAAATTTAATCCATTATCGCACACAAAGGCGAATGGCATCTCAAGCCTAGTAACAATGTGTTCTTCTAGGAAGTCTGTAACCACCTTGGCCATGTAGTTTCTAAATGTCTTTGCCTCTGTCCATCGTGTACAATAATCAATGGCTATGAAAATAAAAGTATGTCTAATTGATTATGGTAGATTGACTGGACCAATGAAATATAGCCCCCACTTTGTGAAGGGTCATACCTCAAACATTGGTTGTAATTGCATCACAAAATGTCTTTCTTTGTTAGCACTTGTCTGTGAAATATGGAAACTATGCACATGTTCAAATGTGTCTTTTAATATTGTGGGCCATAAATAACCCAATATTAAAATCATATGAGCAATTACTTCTACCAAACCATGCCTTGTTCCATACTTATCATGAAATTGTTCCAGGACTTTTTTTACTTCCTCGTGTCCCAAGCACTTTAGGTAGATTCCATCATAATTCCATTTGTACAACTTTCTATCATGCAACATGTAGGATTCACACTTCATTTTGAGTCCCCTACATTGTGAGCTATTCATCCAACTAGGGTATTGATTTTTTAAAAGATAGTATACAATATCCTAGTACTAGACATCTATCACTACACCTTGACCAATATCGACTTGAGATACAACCATCTTCTTTTGATCTCTTGTATCTATTTCATGATCAAATCTAAATTTATTTTCATCTTTAATTTGATTATCCACTATCATTTTTGACAACCCTTGACCTCTAACTAATCTCATGGGTTGAATTTCTATGTCAAATTCTTGCAATATTGCCATCCATTTCCCTCATCTTTCACCAAGTTCATTTTGCATCAGTAATGTCTTTATTACTAGATCACGTACAATAGCATACATCTCCCTTCTTAGTATGTAATGGCATAGCTTCTTTAATACTTTAATCAAAGAAAAATATTGTTTATCAAGGTTGGAATAATTAAACTTGACATTTCTTAGAGGGTATCTCATAAAAGAAATAGGTCTTTCATCTTCTTTTTCCTTCTTTTGGGTTAGGATCCTAGTGCACAAATGTTGTGAAGTGAAGGAATATATCTTGAAGGAAAGCTCATAGTCAGGACTTAACAATACTGGAGCTGTGGAAATGGCTACTTTAATATCCTCAAATGATTTCTTTACGTCCAGAACCCATTCTATTTTAGCCCCCTCTTGAGTAAATCATTAAGGGGATAGACTATTTCTGCAAATCCACTTATAAATTTTTGCATAAAATTTATCTTAACAAAGAAAGACTTAAGCTCTTTTCAATTGTGAGGAGGTGATAACTTTAGAATAGCTTCAACTCTATCAAGATCAATGGAGATGCCAGCTTTAGAAATAATATGACCTAGGAGCTTTCCTTTAGTGACCCCAAATGAACATTTCTTGGGATTGAGAGATATAATGTATTTACGACATCTATTGAATACCTATCTCAAATAAGCTATGTGAGTACTTTGATACTTTGAAAAGACCATTAAGTCATCCATGTAGATAACTATACACTTATTTATCAGTCCCTTAGAAGCTTCATCCATGGCTCATTGAAATGTAGCCCCTACATTAATCAATCCAAAAGGCATTCTCCTAAAGGTGAAGGTTCCTAATTTAGTAGTGAAGGCCATCTTTAGCCTATCCTCTTCTTCTACCATTACTTGATTATATCCTGAATATCCATCTAAGAAAGACCTCACCTTTGAACCATTCACAATTTGCAAGACCTCATTTAGTGAGGGTAATGGGTGATTGTCCTTTTGAGATGCTAGGTTCAAGTTACAAAAATCCATGCAAAGTCAAATCTCTCCAGTCTTCTTTCATATAGGAATTAAATTAGCCACCCACATAGAGTGGCACATAGGGAATATGATCTTGGCATCTAGTAGTTTCTTGACTTCCTTCATTATCAATAGTTCAAGGATAGGATTAACAAGTCTCTACCTTTTTCAGAAAGGTTTGGCATTAGGTTTGAGTGGAATATTGTGCATAATAATCTGAGGATCATATGTCTTTATTTCTTCATAGCTCTAACCAATGACATCCTTATATTTTGTAAGCAATTTTAGCATGTCTTCCCTTTCTTGTGCATTGCATGCTTTCCCAATCCTTACCATTCTAGGATCATCATTAGTACCTAAATTGTATGAATCACATTCCTTGATCCCTCTCTCTTAGGCATTCCTCCTATTAAATGTTGATTCATCACAATCAAAAATGCACTCCAACTTGATCATCCCCTTAGGAATAGTGTTAGTTTTCAAATTTAGGATACCATCTTCATCTTCAAGTTCATTGTCCTTAGGTTTGCCAACTGGAGTGTCATCAATTTCTTTCCCCCTAAAGTGGCCACTACAAATAATAAATTTGAGTATATGTTGGTTATCTTGAAAGACTTGAAATTTTTTGATATTGTCAAGAATAGATGGAGCAACAACCAAATCAACTAAAAATCATTTCACTTTTGTTCTTTCAACTAGTTGTAATGTACTTACTGAAATAGCAAGAGCATCTGCTACCATTTTTTTCCTTCTTGGAATAGACTTTATGTTCAAAGCCTCAAAATAATCTAGTAAATCCCATACCCTTTTCTTATAAGCAAGAAACCCCTTATCATTGTAGGAGTATAATGATTTCACTTGTTGAATAACCAACTGAGAATCTCCTTTGACTATGAGAGTCATAACTCCTTTCTCGAGTGTGAAAAGAAGTCTTTAGATCAATGCTTCATATTCTACAACATTATTAGTACATCTAAATTGTAATCGATATGCTACATAGAAAGATTTCCCTTTTGGATTGATTAGCTCAATACCTGTGTTGGCTCTTGATTTACATTTGGAATCGTCAAAGTGAAGTGTCCAAATTGGGTTTTCCTTGGATTTTCTAACCTTATGCTTATTTTTCCTTACCTTTTCCTTTACCCGAGCCTAGAAGGTACCCATTGTAGTCTTTCATAGGGTGAGCTTACTAATTTTCCATTGTCATTCCTTGAAATTGGGAGTGTATGCTTTTCTTGTTTGTTCTAAATTTTTCCTATCGACTCTTTGATTTCATCCACTTTAAGTTTAGGATGGATGACTACCAAAGTCCATCCTTGGTTTTTTATTTACCATCTTCTTCTTTGAACTTTGATCATTCTAGGTGGAGGAGGAGACAAACCTTCACCATCTAAAGAAGTATCCCTATATGATGCATTTAGATCTTCAATTTCCTCTTCAATCTTTTCAATAGATTTAGACATGTTTATAGAACTTTTCTTTTTTATGGGTTCATCTTTTGGATCATTGCCTTTCTTTACTCCCATCATTTTTGTTAATATCTTAGCAACTACTTCTTGATATAAGGAACATGCAAACTCTAGATGGCTAACTTTATGCAATCTAAAAAATCTAGGAAGGAGGACGATATTGGGGTCAGCTTCTTCTCCTTGACACTATAAATTAGCCATCATGTGTTCTATGAATTATGTTATGACCTCATCTTTCAAGTTAGAAATCATGGATTCCATATCTTGATAATCTAATATTTTGATCGATGTTGTATAAAAAACCATTACCTTGTAGGAGCCCAAATCTATTTGTAAGAAGGCTACCTCATTCAAAGCATTGTATTCTATAATCATCTTTTTTAAATTTGGCTCTACATCTATTTTTATTTGATTGTTCAAACCTTTCCATGGTAAACAAAGCTAAAATCTATGTAAAACCATCACCTTAGACATTTGGTCCATTCTCTACTTATAAGTAGTCCATAAGTTTCAGGAATATCAACCACATGTATATCAATAACACCTTAAATTTGAGGTTCAACTATCAACTATATATGGATGTCTTTTAACACACCAATGACTTTTACCTCTGTTTTATCTAGTTGTATCACTATCTAATTAGAGGGTTGAGGGATAACCCCCAACTTTTGTACTATTGATAGTGGCATAACATTACATGAGGCTCTTGAATCAATTAGGCAATTATGAAGATTCTTCCCATATATCCTGATGCTAAGTAGAAATGGGGGCACCTTGACCTTGTCCTTAAAAATAGTTGGCATCACTTCTAAAGCTTTGGCTTGTTGGGATACTATCTTTTGAGAAACAATATTGGTACTATGGGGTACTTTTTTATGATCCAAAGTTCTCATTA
This sequence comes from Cupressus sempervirens, assembly GCA_028749045.1. Classification (NCBI taxonomy): domain Eukaryota; kingdom Viridiplantae; phylum Streptophyta; class Pinopsida; order Cupressales; family Cupressaceae; genus Cupressus; species Cupressus sempervirens. The sequence continues at coordinate 782,888,990 of CM053793.1, read as the reverse complement.
GCACTTCTCATTATTGAGGACAATTATGTAGCATGTAAAACATAAACATGTTGGTCTCTGTTCATTTCAAATCCTCTATCACACTATATTTCTTAGTAGACCAAGCTGGATTTTTTAGGATTGTTGGGATAGTTCCTTGACATTGATTTAATTGTCCTCCAATAGGTGGCCTGATAGGTGAAAGATTATTACTCACTCTTAGATTAGGTCAATTTTTGTAGTCGTAGAGGGATTCCATCTATCATAGGTTCTTTTCTACTTCTTAGATTGTATGGATTTCTATTGTCATTGTGAAAAGTGAACATCTCTTCAAGCTAGATATCTTGTTCTTGACTAAATGGAAAAGAGAAATCTTCACTAGTTGATTGTTTTGCCTAAACATTTTGTGTAGAATCATAGGATTCTAGTAGCATAGGATTAAACTATATAAGAGGAACATTATCATTTAGTTTTGAATTTTGAAACATTTCATTATAGTACGAACCATCATTGTTGGATGCATTTTGACCATCATTATACTGATTAATATCTATATACTAAAAATTGTTGTTATTATTTTCTATAGGAATGCTTCCATTATTTGGACGAGTGTTCCACTATAAATTCTATCTTTGGAAGCCATTGTTATGATCAAGAGGATTAGAATAGTTTCCTATTTTGTTATTCCTAGCATTGTTGTTTCTGACATTGTTATTCCCAGCAAAGTTCCTATTGTAGTTCTGATTGTAATTGTTGTTGTGAATACCAACATTATTTCTTTGGAAGTTATTTTGTTGATGTGCCAACCTCAAATGAGTTAACTCATTTTTCATTTGTGACATGGTCCTTTTCATTTGACCAAATTTGCAGGCAAATTTTTTGTCTACCTCAATGGAAGTCACCACCTTTTGTTCAAAGAAAGTAGCCTTTAGAGGTTCATACCCTGGGTAACTTAAAGTAAGGTTTTATGGAGTAGGTGCCTATTTTAATAGAATTGGGTTCATAGGTATGAATTGACTAGGAATTGTAGGTACTCTAATAGGGTATGTTAGTACTATTGTAATAACCTAAGCTAGAAGCATCAATCCTCCTCCATTGGGATTGGCTTGTTGAGTGAAGGTGATTTCCTTTGTGAAGACTTCATCCAATGTTTTGATATCTATTGGTGGAAGTCTTCTTAGAAAAATGGTAGTAAGATGGTCCATATTATTTAGATAAATTTGAATAACAGCTTCAACTAGTATAGTATATAACACTTCTAATTTGTAGTTTGCCATGTGAAAAGGATGGTTGAAGCATGACACTGTCTCAGCTAGATCCTTCTTGATTGATATGAATCGTTGATATAGCACAGTTGGGTTAATGAAAGTCTTAAATTGTTCCAAGAATTTTTTTTCCAAGGTAGCCCAATATCTAATACATCCAGGTGGCAGATTGATGTATCAATTAAAGGCAACTTCCCCCAAGAGTAGGGAAATAGGCAAAGAATCGCATTCTCATTAGCAATCTATTTTAGGTTGAAAAATTCCTTGAATACCTTAATGTGATATTTAGGGGTTCATGTCTCTCCATAGATGAACCTTGGGAAAAAAATTTCAAGATTCTTTAGAAGATCATTGAATACACCTATAAAGTTGATGGTTGAATCTACAACATTTGCAAAAAAGGCCATTTGAGGGTTTGGTAGACCTAAGGGTGGTTGTTGTGGAAGTGTTAGAATATTTGGTGGCCCACTAGGTTGTTTTTGTGGAGGCAAAGTTGAAGATGATGATGAAATGTTGAATGGAATTGGTTGAATTTGAGGTATTCCTTTTTCATTGTGGGGTTTGTGAAAATGGGTGAGCTCGAGGAAATCATGTGCACTTAGTGAAGATCTTAAAGCTTGTTGAAATGGGGATTCTAGATCAAAATCCTCTAGTTCGCATCAAGTTTGGAAAAGTGAACCTCTACAAAAGTACACTTTTTCATAAAATGAGGCACACCACAAAATTTAATGTAGTAGCACACTAGCGTAGCAGACACAACAACGCACCTGAATTTCTCAAAAACTCAAAAAAATTTCTAAACTTAAAGTGTAGAATTTTGAATTTTTTGTAGATTTCCTTCCAATCTAGATGTTAGGCACTATCTAAGTTAAACTACTATCAAAATATGTTTTTGGTGCATGAAAAGCTCTAATTTTTTAACTAGCAGTTAACTATTAGTGCACTTCTAGAAAAGTACACCTTGAAAGAAGTGCACTTGGTGCACTTTTGCATCTCTAACTTCTCCAAAATTCTTCCAACACATTGTTTCAAAAAGCACACCTAGTGCAACAACACATCTCAATGGTCCAAAAATGCAAAATTTCATTGAGTGTCAAAAATGAAATTATGGCTTCTAGGTTTTGTTCCCCATCATACTAGAGCTATGTCAGGGTACTTGCACTTAAATTTATCTATTATTTTAGTGACCTTTATGACATCTAATAAATCTAAGGCATTTCATTTATCTTTGACCTTCTGCCTATAATTATCTACCTCTATGCGGGTTGCAACAAATTCCCTAAGTTTTGTATCCAGCTCCAAAAGTTCTTCTATCCTAAACCCTTGCCGAATATCTTCATCAATAGAAAATTCATCAAAAATCTTTCTGAATCTCTAAACTACTATTTCTATAGGTATTAACTTCTCCCATGCATCATCTTCAAAAATGTCTAGACATGCATCACTATATTGTTTCCTAACTTCCAAAATTTTCTCTTAGGCTTGGTTCTTTAGTTGATGGGTCTCCACATGTAATGATTCCATTATTTTATTGCTATCCATTATCTTCTCTATCTAATCATCAATTAAATATAACTCCTCAAAAGTATATACATCCATAAGCATCCTATACCTTTGGCCTTTTATTACTTGTAATACCTATAAATCCTTTCCCCAAGTATGTACCTCATTCATAAGACTGAAATCTTGATTCAAAATTGCTACCATTTTATCCACATTCTCCTACATGACATGTAGCAATTAAGATTCCCTTGGATGATGAGTACACCCTTCTCCTCAAAACTCTCCCACCATTGCTGATAAGAATTCAAAAATGGATCCAATCTCACTGCCCCCTACCTCTCCTTTCAAATTTTCTATTTAGAGTCTCCTCAAGGATGGCGGGGTCCAATGGCCCAAAAACTTCACTCAAATATCCTTTAAGGATTTCATTCTCGCGTCGAAGTGTTACCAACTCCGCCCCATCCTATTCTAAGCTCTGAAAAACTTCCTTCATCCTAGTTGTGACCATTAAATTTATTGTTTCCAAGGTAGGTTTCCTGAGCATGACCTTCTGAATTTAGTAATCTTTTGGAATTAGTTCTTCAACATTTGACTATAGAGGAGGAAGAGCTACATGAGAAAAAAGGTCCTACTTTGAATTACTCATAATGAAGGCCAAAGGTTGTGCTTCTTTAGGAGGTGAATCAGGTTTCCTTAGCATTTCTATTAGTTCCATGCTATCCTCCTCTACTATAGTGAACTTTTTCTTCTTGCTCCTAATCACTTCTTTTTGGACCCACCTTGGAACATGCTAAGCTAAGGACTTTCCTTTTGAGGATAAAAGGGTTTTCTTTGCCACCCCCTTTCCCTTATCACTCCTTTTCGAGGTTTTCTCCAGCTGTGAGGGCTCTTTTCTAGCAATCTCTATTGCTGTGGAGCCCACAGCTCTCACCTCGGTGTCTTGGGGATCTTTTTGAGGATATTCAACCATTTTTCCTTCTTTAGAAACTTCATCAATTGATACTTGTTGTGGCTCTTCCTTCTTCTCTTCTTGAACTTCTTCTTCTTCCATATTTGGTGGCAAAGGAGTAGCATAGCCTTTATCTACAATGACAATGAATTGTATTGGGGAAAAAGGAGTACTTTCAAGACCTTGTGACTCTAGTTACATATGATCCCAATCCTCTTGTTGAGGATGATTAGTTGGGGTATCCTTGATCTTTTCCCCTACCAATTTAGTACCAACATGCATGAAATCAAAAGCTGATATCTTAAAGACATCAGACCCCTCAACATCTTTCTCATCAATCTATTGTTGCATTTCATCCTCAAATGTGGTAGTTTGTAGAGTTTCTTCTGGGATTGATGGAGGTGGAGCCATAGAACTTCTTCCTCTTTCCTATTCTATGGCTCTGGCTAGCTAGGTCCTCCTACTCAAAGGTATATTATCATTATCATCCTCTTCTTCATCTTCTTCATGAATAGGTTCAGGGATTGATGGGATAGGAACTACTTTCTTGATCATCCTTTGCCTCTTTTTGATTAGAGTCTTGATTTTTCTTCCCTTTTTAGGTGCTTAAGGGGATGCTTGTTCTACTTAATGGGGAGGGGAGAGTTCTTGAATCTAAACCTCTATCTCAGTCTAGCTTGGTGCAATAGATGGCACTTGTGGTTCAACCTAGGCTTGTGCAACTCTAATATCTTTCAGCCCTGGTATATCTTCTTCTTCTTATTGTGTAGGTGCTGAGATTTCACCCTCTTATATTTCAAATCTCTGAGGAGAACTCCTTTTCCTCTTACCTTATCCTCTACCCTTCTGAGCTTGATAGTAACCAATCAGCCTATGGTCTTACTAGAAATTGAGCTATAAATGTAGGGATAGTGACTTTCTTCCCTCTACCTTTGGTTAGGCAGGCTTGTGCATGAAAGATCATTGTCTCAAGAATTGGATCAATTTTGAAGGGTTTATTAATTAAATCTTTTGTTAATTTAATAACATGCCTTGCCCATTGGTTGATATCAAAATTCTCTTCTTTTTCAACCTTAGCGTTCATAATGGGCCTCTCACCAATCTTATCCCTGTTGAATAGAGGATTAAGAAACTCCTCATAATCCTTTTGCAATATCTTTAATGGAATCTTTATTTTTAAGGCATTACCAGATACAAAGTCATTCTACAATAATCCCTTATTTAGATATCATAGTCATTTGCCACATTCATCCAGTGGTCTTCAATAGTTTCTTCATGGCTGAATACTTTGCCTACTAAATATTGTACTCTCCTGATGTTATCAAATCATGGACATGGAGACTTGTACTCTTCCAAGGGGTACTAATCCCATTCACATTAAAAAGATGAAATATCTTGCTTTTGATCTACTTGAAAAGGTCCTATGGTTAGAGGCCATGTCCAACATGTCTTATGCTACTTTCAAACTTTGTCATATGTAGACAAGAGTTGTTAGGAAATCTGCAAGAGAACAAGTCTATCACAAGGATACCTTGGGAGCTTTTTTGGGTTAATGATGGTACCAACTACCCTTAAATATGTAAAATTATAGAATTGGATATAGTACACTCCTAGTTCTATTATCTGTGCCATCACATCATCTAATAATCTCTTCACATAATCCCCTTCTATGAATTAGATTATAGTGAATATGGAGGAATCATTCACAATTCTATATTCTTTTCTCTACTCTTAGAGCCTCTTCTTTCCTAGCTGAGGGTACATAATGTATGGTGATGTGTGAGAATCTTGCATGCTACCCCTCTTGTACAACCCTGGATAGTTTGTCACTCTTGCGGCCAATAGATACACCAAATATGATGTCATATAGAACTTCCTTTTGTTCTTTAACATTGTTCACACAAATACTCACTAAGAGTGGAAGCCCAATCTAGTGGCATTTTTGCTTTCTTTATTGTTTAAATAAAGTGCACCATAAATATATTGAGGTGTCCAGCTATAGGTAAACCCATGACTCTACTCAAAAGTATGATCAAGTATCTGATGTCTTCTATCATATACCCTCTAGTCATATCCACTTTTCCATTATTCTTTCCCAAAGGAGTATTCTCTATGAGGTATGAGGACTAAATGGTTTTAAAGGCTTCCTTAATGTGTTCTTTGTACCACCTCTCTACTTGTTTGTAGGTAAGCCTGATAAATTGATTTTCCTGTGGAAGATGAAATAATTTCTCAATATTCTTTGGGCATAGATCAAGGACAATTTCTCCTATTATACTCTTCATATCCCTCTCCATAGGGACAAAGTGTTCTGCAAGTGTCATGATGAGCTCTAAAGATTGTATCAACATTGGGTGTGATGTCGCATTGACAAGCCTTGATCGAATGTGTGTAGAAATCATTTGTGACCTCTTGGTGGTTTTGTTACAAATCTTGAGGAATTATTGCAAGTTTTTATGCCCTAAATTAGTATCCTTGATGTTTGAGTAGTCATCTTGAAACCTCAACTTTGTCAGATCACCTTGGAACTTAAATACAATGGGTTTTAGTGCCATTTTCTCACCCAAGGAAGCTAAAGAGGATGTCATGATATCTATACAAGGCAATGCTCATTAGTTCAATTTTGAGGAAACAATGAATAAATTAAATCCTAGAATTTATATGAAAAACCTAAAACACTCAAAATCCAAAATATGGAGAAAACATAGAAAAAACCCTACTATAACCCTAGTTTGCAAAAATAATATGTAGCAAGCACACCCAATAGGTGAGCTTGTTGCACATTTTCATAAGTAAATTATGGTCTTCAAAATAATTTAGGTGTGCATCAGTGCACCTGGTTAGGTTCACTAATGTGCACCTAACTTTAGTGTTCCTTTTAAAAAAAATTTAAGTTTTAAATTGAATTTGGGTGTGCATTAATATACTCAGGTAGGTGCACTGATGCACACCCAAATTTGAGTTTTACTAAAATGTTTTGTGGTTTTTTGAATTTAGAGTTTGATTTTTGGATATAGGTGCACACTAGAGCACCAAATTAGGTGCATTATTACACATCAAATTTTGGTTGTGTAAGGTTTTTCGATGAGTTTGTGTTATTATTGCATGTGAGTATTGGTGCACATCAACACACCTGGGGAGGTGCACTAATGTACACCAATCCTTATGTGTTAGGCATATTTTTGGTAGAATGAGGAAGGAGATGGTAGAGGTTGCACCTAACTAGTGTGAAAGCTATGAAAAAGAGGCACTAGAGAAGAAGAAAATGAAATGTGGTGAGCATGGTGATAAGATGCAAGGGAAATTAAAGTGAGGAAGGACCCCCTCCCCCTTTAAAAGGATTTTTGTGTTGAAGATATTCACCATAGCTGTGGAGGTGCACAGGTGTGCAACTGCACCTAAAAAGCCTTTTCTCCAACTTTGGGTGCACTAGGACACTTTAGGAGGTGCATCTAGTGCACCAAAATTCTTAATACTTGGCTAGTTCTCTTAAATCTCTTGAATATTTGACCTTTAGGTTTTTATGGAAAGATGTGAACATGACCTCAAGGACTAGGAGAGACCTCAAAATGGTTCGAATCCTCGACTAGGATTCCAAAAGCTAAAAAATAAAAGTAGGGGGTCCCCATTTTTATTAGGAAATGGGACGTGTGTTGTGAAGCCACAACATGTACCAAGGGTGATACTTGTCTTTTGATTCCTCTTTCAATGTTAACATTATTGAATTCATGGGATATGAATTCACCACCTCTGTCTGATCTTAGGCACTTTGACTTCTTTCTAGTTCCCTTTTCTACTCTTGCCAGATACCACTTGAATTTTTGAAAGCCTTCTGATTTATCTTTTACATACATTACTGTCATCATTCTAGAATAGTCGTCAACAAAAAGAACAAAAAAAATTTCTCCGCTATATCTTTCTATTTCAATAGGTCCACATGAATCTATATGAGAAATTTCCAAGACTTCTTCTAATTGATAGTCTTTTCTTTTGAAGCTAGGTTTTCCCATCTTACCAATTTGGCAATTCTTGCATAAACCCATGCCAGGATTTTTCAAACTAGGAATACTAGATTATCAAAGTTCACATGACATAGTCTTTTGTGCCATAATCATATTTCTTCTACTTGAAAAATTAAACATTAACAATCATTGAAATCAAGATAAAATAGATTTCTTTTTGTTTGCTTGCTAGATCCAACCAGATTTCCTTTTCCATCTAGTAGTTTGGCATGTCTATTCATGAATTCTACCTTGAATACAACGTTATTTAGCTATGCCACACTTAGTAGATTATGCTTTAGTCCTTTGACCAAATATGCATTGTCACACACAAGCTCTTTAGTCAACAAGATACATCCTTTTCCTTTTATGTTACAAGGTTCATTGTTTCAAAATCTCACACTACCTTCATTGTAATATTCCATGTGCTTAAATTTTTTTTTGTCACAAATCATATGATGTGAGTAGACACTATGAATAATCCATATTTATTTTTGCTAACATGGGAAATAAGTGCCATCTTATCTCCTTTATTGTCAAATTCATCTTTCACAATCATGTATACCATTTCATATTCATTGTTATTAGTATCTTTAGATATAAAACAAGATTTCTTACCTTTGTCCTTGTAGTTCTTATAGTTCTTGGAGTCCTTGCCTTTATGCTTATTGCTTTTCTTCTCATCCTTGATTTCCTTCCTTGGACACCTAGTAGCGATGTGACCAACTTCTTCACAAGAAAAGTAGATTAAAGGAACTTAATCTTTGTACTTTCCTCTGCCTTTGGAATACCTCCTTGCAAGCAGGGCTTCAACAACTTCAAGATCACCATCTAAACTTTCTTCTAATGTTCCATCTTCTTCACTTCCTAACTGACAAGACTTTTACTTTTTACCCTTTTCTTTGAGTGAGGATTTAGCTTTGAATGTAGATTCATATATTCTTTGAAGTAGGAACATAGTTATCATAGTTATCTAATTCAAAAGCTATCAATCTTCTAACTAAAGCATCCAAGCCTAGTTTTTTATTTGGATCACATCTCTTTTCTTGAATACTAGATACTCTAATTGCATAACTAGGAAGAAGAGTTTTGAGCACTTTACTTACAATAGTTTCCTCCTTAATGCCTTCTCCAGATGCTTTGATTGCACTTACACTGGCCTTGATCCTTTCCACATATTTTGCAATGTTTTCATCTTCTCTCATTCTCATTTGACCAAATTGTCATCTAGGGCTTTCTACTTTGGCTCTTCTTACATTTTCAGCTCCTCCATAGATATCTTTTAGTTTGTTCCACATTTCATAAGCAATTTTTTAATCTTTTACCTCATTAAACTCAACATAATTGAGAGAAAATGCAATACCTATCATCATGATATTATGATTCTTCTTTTCAACAATATCTTCAACTAATAAAGTTTCAGTGGGAGTCTTGTATTCAACATCAAGATGGTTTTAGCTTGAATCATTGATGGAGCTATATGTAACCTCATAAGTCCTTTCCATATTGCAAAATTGTCTCTATTTGGCTTGGGAATCTCTCTTTTGTAAGACATCCCGATCTTTAGCTTAGGTTCTTGAAACCTTCTCTGCAAGAACCAAACACTCGGATACAAATTTTTGGAAATATAAGAGGAGTAGTTAAGAGGGGAGGGGTGAATCAATTACTACTAAAATGAATCCTAGATCCCTTATATGTCAATACAAAAATGCAAACTAGAAAACTGAATACTGTTGAAGCTCGATAAACACAAATAGAATGTTGTAACTTGGTAATAACTAAATTTTCTTTGTAAATGCTTAACATATAAATATTTAGATTTTGTCTATGATTAACATTACTTTAAATAAGTTACAAAAATATAATAGAAAATAGCATGAACACATATGACACTAGGATTTAACATGGAAACCCAATTTGGGAAAAACAACCAATTGCAACTAGTTACTATTTTTTACTCTTCTGAAGTGAGCCCTATTAGGATCCAACCCCATTAATAGTTACAAAACATACTATTAGGTGTGATCCTATTAAAGGATTTAATCACTCTATTAGGAGTGGCCTTGTTAGAGGTCTTGAGATAATTCAATAGAATTGCAACCTTGTTAGAGGATTTTCAAATAGTTGTTAAGCCAACTTTGTTAAGAGATTTAGATCACTACTACAATGGTTAGAGAGTAACAATGAGATGACCTAAGTTGAATACAACTAATTTGCTAATTACAAATATCTTTTCTAGCTTGTACTTGATCCTTCTTGATCGAACGTATATTTTCTACTCCACAAGGATATTCTGCTTATCCTTCAAATTTGCTACCTTTTCTCATCACTAGCTCTGCAATTAATATCATCATGAATTACACTTTTTGAAATCACAACTTGACCTAATACTTATATCTTTCACTTTTTCAAGTTAGCTCAAATAAAACTTAGAATAGTCAATATTCATCACCTTAGTCGACTGGAATCAACAGAGAAAACAATTAAGCTTAATTCAGCAAAATAAGAAAATCCTTCATTGGCCAACCTAGCTCGATAGAAACTGACTTAGAAATGATTTCCTTTATTATCCAATAGAAGCTCAGTTAAAATTGGAAACTTGTGAAAATCCTTTGGCAACTAAGTGAGCTCGACTAACACTCGCTTTCTGCAACTTTTCCTTTGATGCCCGAGTCAACTTGGTAGACATTGCCTTCTAAACTAGGCAAACACAGGAAGGGTCAGTAGACACTGAGAACTATCTTCACTAGCCAAGTGAGATCGACATGTATTGATTAATAATTATATCATATTTTTGTAACATCAAAGACAACATACAATTAATCAATTGTATCCAATAGGTCTACCATGGATGAAATATGCAAGATGAGAGCTTATAAGATGCCAAAGTTGCCAAGATGCGAAATGCCAAGATAAAAGAAGCCTCCAAGAAGAAAAGTGACATCATAACAATATCATGAAGAAAAATGATTATGATAGAGTGAGGAGAGAGACTTCTCTTAAAGAGATTTGGATGGTAGAGATCAAGAGGAAAAATTAAGGGTAGAGAATGATCCTCATTTGGACTTTTGTGCACAAGATTATCAATAGGAAAAATCAGTGCATGTTTTTAAGAGGTAAAAGATGTGTGGAGGTGATTAAGTGGAAAAAGAGATTCCTCTCACATTGGAAAGTCTGCATTGAAGTGTAGACAAAATGCATTTTCTTTTATTTTTAAATTAGAAAACTTCTTTTCATGTGCACACATAAAATAAAGTAGATTTATTTTTTAAAAGAGAGCAAGTTCTTCCATTTAAATAAAGACTTAGGATAAGTTGGCAAAGAATAAGAAAAAATCAAATAAATTATTGATATTTGTTGGTGTAAATACATATTCTTTATTTACACTTAAGTTTACTTAGGTTATTGCATTAATTTATTATTTTATTTGTGAGACACTTAGGAGTTTGCACACCTTTTTGAGTTTTCATGTTGACAACACAAAAATAGACAACTCTATGTTAGCACATGGTGTCTACAACACTAATTTGTGTGTTACACCTTTGTAGGCTTATCCTCTCATCATCACACTTACTTTTGTGCTTAATGGAGGATAACCCATATGCAGTGGAAATGTACCTAGTTGTATGACATATCATGATGCTAATTACGAGGCATTCGAGATGTATCTCAGAGGCCTTTATATACAAGCACTCCTAGTGTAATTTTAGCATGGAATATTGAATGTATCATCATTCTGATCATACTCTCTCTTTCTAGTCTACAATTGTTCTTGTGTTTGAGTTCTTAGTTCCTAGGTGAATTTTTCCCTTAGAAAAATTCTTACACAGTATCAAAGCTTGGAGAATTTCTCATCACATAGCTATTTGAGACCACTGTTGCTTTAGCACCTCAGCCCAATTCTGGAGTACTGTAGAAATTGGGAGCATCTAGAGCTAGATTTGACCTCGCCATTCTATCTAGAATGCTGATTTAGTGAAGATCAACTCTAAACTTGGGTACCTTGGCCCAAAGTCAGCTATGAGGCAAATTTTTTTTACAAATTGGAACTCAGAGGCCTCGATTTGCAGTTCTAGTATGGTCATTTGTAGATCTCACTAATTCATTTTTAGATCTATATTTTTTTCTTTGCTTTTTTGACTACATTTTTTCGAAATGTTTTTTCCCCTCAAGCACCCAACAAAGAATTTTTTTTAGCAAAACTAGGCAGTCACACCCTGGCTCTACCATTTGGAGGTTTTTTAATCACAGGAAATATTGCAATTTTTTCCCCCATGGACATATTGGTCAAATCAACGCAGAGGCCATACACATAAAAACACTAGCAAATATTCCAATTCAAAAGTTGACCAAACAAATCTGGCTAGCCAAACATAAGGTGACTAACTCTATAGCCCAACGGCAAGCTCTTTTCCTTTATAGCTAAGTGTTATGTGTTATAAACTCTTATAACACCTACTGCATGCACAATGTGGGATTAAACCCACTTCCATTGACAAAATATTTTGAGAATATAGCAATGTACATAAAATATCCCTACCTATGCATGACTTTTGGAAATGCATTGGAACTTTCTAGCATCATGGACTACCCTCTAGTGACCATCCTTTAAAGATTCTAGCTACTACACTTGCCAACTTTTTTGGCCATGGTCAAATTTTTTTGGCAATCATAGACATCTCTCTGGTAATTTTGTTTCTTACCTGGTAGTCGCACTATTGCATCTATTCTACATGGAAAGATATTGCATGGAGTAGATTAATGGAAAAAGGATATAGTCTTTATGTTGATGGTATGATTACCAAACCTATTGATGCTAAAGAACTCATTGAAGGGCAAAGACAAGACCAATAGGCTTTAGGAGCTATCAAGAGTTGTGTTCATAAAGATTTCTTCTTTCACATTACTACGGGTACAGAATCCAAAGTAGCTTGGGACAAACTTAAATAATTGTATGGTAAGGTGGATGAAGAAAAGGGATTTCAGATTGAGGATGATCTACTTCTCTTGGATCTAAAGAATTTTGAAACAATTTAGGATTACATCAACAAAGCCAATGAGTATAGGGCACTTCTTAAAGATTGTGAAAATCCCATGAAAGATGAAAAGTTGATTCATAACATCCTAAAGAGGCTACCTTCTGAGTACAATTTCTTTGTTTTAAGTTTTAATACTCATAGGTTGACCATGGGATCTACTTACTAGAAGCCTTCATTTGATACATTTGCAAAAATGTTGATTGTTCAAAAGTCTCACTTGATGGATTTAGGACTTCTCAAATCATCAAAGACCAAAGCCTTGGTGGCTAGTGATGAGAACCAATCAAGTTAAGGAAGAAATAGTGGAAGCAAAAATCACAATTTGAGACACAATAATCCTCCTCTCATCAAGGCAGTTCTCCTTCCAAAAAGAAGAGATGTAACGAAAAGAAGGAAAAAAAATTTGTGCGTATTTCAAAAATCCAAATCATGAAGAGCATCATTGCAAGACAAAAAGAATCAATGAGTTATAAAACCTACTTAGGAAGAACAATATTCAAGTGCCAAGTACTTCCAAGGATACAACTCCAACCTCTTCAAAGGGTAAAGGGAAAGCACTTATGGAAAACACAAGTTCTTCTTCAAAATGGATACTTGACTTAGGTGCCTCTTACCACATGGGTTCTTCAAAGGGAGATTTTTCTTCATTGAAGCAGTTAAAGGTACCACACATTTTTGTGGGAGATGATACCAAAATGTATGTTGAAGGAAAAGGACATGTGAAAATGGAAAATGGGGAATTCAAGGAGAAGTATGATAAAAGAAAGTCTTCTAGAGCTCTAGTTGCTCTCTAACTAGTTCACATGGTTTTAGTAGGATCCTTTACAATGACATTAGTCAGCCAAGGGTGTTACATCCTCACATTTGTTGATAAATTTTTGAGATTCACTTGGGTCTTCCTTCATCACAAGAATAAAGTGGTTCATAAGCTTCATGACTTTAAGACTCATGTTGAAAAGAAATCAAGGAAATTTATCAATGTAGTAAGGGTGGACAATGAGAATAGATATGTAGATAGAAGACTTAAGGACTTTTGTAGACTTCAGGGGATTGATCTTTAGAACCCACCATCATTCAGTTTGCATAAGAAAAATGTTGCAGCACTAAGGATAATGACTCTCAAAACCATGGCAAGTTGTATGATAAAAGCCAAGTATCTTGATCCTACACTTAAAGATGAAACCATTAGTAGTGCTACTCACATACTTAACAAGTCTCCTCATAATTTTTTAGATAGGAAGAATCCTTTTGAGGCATGGTGCAACATAAAACCAGTTGTGAGTCACTTCAGAGTCTTTGGTTGTCTAGCATGGGAAAACCTATCTTCTAGGGATTGCAAGGCACTGGCACTTAGGTCTTGTACCTTAATCAGTTATGAAGATATGCAAAAGCTTACTAACTAATGGATCTAGAGACTCAAGATATTTTTGTGGAGAAGGATGTTCACTTTGAAGAAAGTTTTCCTAGCTTATCCTCTACTCCTCTCCACACATCATATACTATGGAAACTGATAGTGACACAAGTGATAGTGCTTCAATAGATTCAAACATGTGGGGTTCTATTGACAATTCTAGTGAGAGATCACTTCATCAGTCTAGTCCATATGCTTACATTACCATAGTGAAAGGTCCATCACAACATGGTATATCTCATCTTCTAGCTCTAGCTTTAGTTGACTTGGTAGATAGACTTGAGGACTTACATCTCCTCTTTGATGAAGGTGATCCTTCAATAGTTGTTGTGAGGACTCACTCTGACCCTCATGTCCATTCTATAGATGATCAATCCTTATAGGTTTGTGTGATTTTGGATACTTATGTACAACAATCAAAGAATGTCTGTTTGTTAGTTAAGGAGACAAATGGTTCATTGGAACGGGTTCAACATGCATCCTTGCTAGATCTGCATTCATTCTTTTTAGCATAGTTGAAAGGGACAAACATCAGCATCCGCATAGGGATACTTGAGCAAGTTTTAGGGCCAACATAAATCTTTAGGATAGTACCTTTACCTTTGCTTCTTCCAACGGGGAGGAATACCATTCAACATTCATGGACCAACTTCTTCCTTGGAGCGACTTTCATTGACAGGCATTCTTCATTTGGGGGAGGGACTACCTTGTCTCTCTTCCTTTACTTTGTTATGGGGGGAATTGTTTCCTCTTATGAGGTCTAGTTCTTCTCCTTCTTGACTTATGTATATACTGGATGTATTTCATAATGGGGGTGTCTTGATTACTCCATCCATCCATGCATCCCCTTTCATCTCTCTTTTTGGGGGAAGGTTTTTCCCATGAGGTTTTCCCTCCTTCTCTGCTTTATGAGAGATTGCATTTTCATTATGTACATGGGTACCTAACATTTCTTAGTAGTTGGGACCCATCAAGCACTTCATCCTAGTTTTGTAAGCTTTAGGACATTCCCCTAAGTTGCACTTAAGCAGGGTGTTGGTGTAAATACGTATTCACTATTTACACTTAAGTTTATTTAGGTTAATGCATTATTTTATTATTTTATTATTTTATTTATGAGACACTTAGGAGTTTGCACAAATTTTTTAGTTGCCATGGTGACAACACAAAAATATGCAACTCTATTTTAGCACATAGTGTCTACAACATTGATTTGCATGTTAGACCTTTGTAGGCTTATCCTCTCATCACCGCACTTACTTCCATGCTTAATAGAGGATAACCCATATCTGATGGACATGTGCCTGGTTGTATGACATATCATGATCTTGATTATGAGGCATTCTAGATGTATCTCAAAAGCCTTTATATACATGCACTCCTAGTGTACTCTTAGCATGGAATATTGAATATATCGTCATTTTGATCATACTCTCTCTTTTTGGTCTATAGTTTTGCTTGTGTTTGAGTTCTTAATTCCAGGGTTAATTTTTCCCTAAGGAAAATTCTTACAATATGTTTTGATCAATTATTATTTATTAATAAAGTATCCAAAATTGATTAAGCATAAGATATAGTCCAACATAGAGATTCAAAATGTTGAAAATGGGGCTAATAATTTATTAGACCATTTCTCAACAATTACATTTTCTACTCTTTGACTAATGTGTGAGTGATTGGGAACAAAATATGTCAAAGGCTGATGATGTCAAGATAATAAGAGATCTTAATCTGAACTAGAAATAAATAGAGTGCAATGAGATAGCTAACCTTGAACCATTAATGAATAAAGATTAGCAAGATAGAAAAATATTTCCAATGCACAATTCAAAGAAAAACTTAAATACTAAAACATAAATTGATAAATTAGACAAGATTGGAAATAATTTAAAGCAATGAGAATATATTGTCGATATAAAGATTATTTTTAAGTGAATAAAATATAATGGAAGAATCATTATTTTTTGAATGATGTCAAACTTGCTACCTACTAGTGAGACAATTGCCTTTTGGTTTGAAAGTTGTGATTTAGTTGATTGATGAAGATGATTTACAAATAGGAGATAACAATAGCACTTGGAGAAAGGTTGAGTTATTTGATATATAAAAGAAGCACTAAGACCAAGTAAGACATTGATACTATAGTGTACTTTTTTATCTACTTAAATTTTGAAATAAAAGATTAATCAAGATTAAGAGAAGATCAAGTATGAAAAGTGTTTGCCAAGCCTTGATGAACAGTCAGTGCAAGTTGAGCAAAAATTAGTGGAAGTCAACTAAAAATCAAGTGGTGTTGAGAAAAAATGAAAAATAGTACAAGACAAGTGATTGTTAGTATATTCTAACTAAAGTTTAGTTGATACTGAGCATCAATAAACTTTAGTGTTGGCCAAGTAAACTAGTGTTAGCTGAGTAGAAGAATAGTATAGAAGTTGAATGATAACATATTGATGCTGAGTGCTAGTATTTAAGTTAAATCAAAGATTTGATGAATTTGAGATGACTATTTTTTTTTCTTGAATTGTGTGAAGCATATGGAAGATAATTATGATGAGTTGGTGGCACAAAATTCAAGGTAAACCATTTTGTGATGAATTCAAGGAAGATAGAGGAAGAAGTTTCTAGAGGAAGCAAAAAGAAAAGTGGGTAGATTCATTTTATCCTACCTAATACTACCTAACCCTAAAATGGACAATTGTGTTTAAGTATCAAAAGATCTTAATTATCTATTTATAGAGAGAGTTGGTCAAAAGAAAAGGTTGTCATGTGCAAGAACCTAAGGAAGATAAGGATTTTATGGTATTGCTTCATTCATTGGCCAAACAAAAGAGACTAAAATTGGCATGCATAGCAAGAAGGCTTAAGACTATGAATGCTTGAAGGGTGAACAATCTATTAGAGCTGAAGTGTGTGAATGCCAAGTAGAATGGAGGACTGAAACAAAGATTTTTAATTTGTAGTTGAGTTGTAATTTGTTATTAGATCAAGCCTTATTGTTGTTTTCTAATCATTGTATCAGTCTAGGGTAAATCCTTTGGATTAAGGTTTACCTAACAATCATTGTAAATCCTTTAAATGGGTGACATTCTAATAGAATGTTCTAAAGTCCTCTAATAAGGCTCACTCCTAACAAGGTGATTGAAATCCTTTAACAAGGTCACATTTAATAGTGCATATTGCAACCTTTAACAAGTTTGGCCTTTCACATGGCATCACTTCAAAAGAGTGAGAATTAATAGCATGTTACTAGTGGTTTTTCCTAAATTGAGTTTCTACATAAAATTCTTGTATCAAATGTGTAATTGAATCTATTATGTTTCATGTTTACATTTTTCCAAAGTGTTTTTGACCAAGGATAGTAATCTACAAAGTTTAAGTATTGTATTATCTAATGGATGCATGCATAATAAGGTTTTATGGATATGAGTCTACTAAGAATTGAAAATTTTTATTTGTACATCTAGACCTTGGATAACTTGTTCTAAATAATTTCAACAATTGGTATTAGAGCCATATTGCTTAAGAGGACCACTTTTTAGATACTAGAAGAAAAATATCAAGATGTCAAAAATAGAGCTACCCAAGTTCAATAAGGAGCACTTCCTTGCATGGAAAAGTTAGTCTTCGAGACCATGAAAAATCTACCATCATCATAAAGCATGTCAACACTGTTGAAGCCTTAACTATTGATGATCTAAAAAAGAAGAAAGAACATAATTAGGCAATGTTGGAGATTACCTTTGCCTTAAGTTATTTTGAGTTTGATGACATCAAGAGTTGTGATTTTGCAAAGAAGACGTGGGATGCTCTTCACACCATTTATGGAGGTGATGTAAATATTTGGGGAGCCAAATCTGAAAGTCTTAGAGGTTAGTTTGATGACATAAGGATGCAAGAATATGATAACATTGCTCAATATTGCTCTAGAATAAAAGATGTTGTTAACACTATAAAAGGAGCTACTAGTAAAATTGATGATCATATTGTATTAAGAAAATTATTTACAACATTTCTATCCATACTTTCTATTAGAGTTTATTACATACAAGAATTAAGATGTGTACTAGGTTCTAATTTGACTCTTGAAGGTATGGTAGGTAGGCTCACTACCTTTGAACTCTCTAACTTTGATAATTTTAAATTTGAGAATGTTGAATCTACTTTCAAGGCTAAATTGTCATTAAAGGAACCTAAAGAGAAGAAGAAAAAGGTAAAATATCTTTCTAGTGATAGTGATACAAATGAGGAAGATTTAGAACAACTTAAAGCATTGCTAGCAAGGAGATTTCATAGAGGCAATGAAAAATTCAAAGGTAAGTTACCTATCATGTGTTTTAATTGCAATGAGGTTGGTCATATTGCTACTACATGTCCAAAGAAGAAGAACAATAGAAGTAAAGACAAATACAAAAGTAAAAGTGATGAGGATAGAAAAGATTAGAAAGAAAAAGGAAATAATTCTTTCTACATTTTAGAAAAGGAAACCAAATATGGATCTAATGACCATGATGAATAAGTGGTGTATATTGCAATGAAGGATGATTCTAATGAGGATGAGGCAATTGCACTAGTGTCTCTTGTGAACAAGAGTGATAGATGGATCATTGATAGTGGGTGTTCACATCACATGATTGGAGATAAAAGTAAGTTCATTACCTTGAATTATTTTGATAGAAATAGTGTAAGGTTTGGTAACGATGCACCCTATTTGATAAAAGGAAAAGGATCTATCAAACTCATAAAAAAGATTATGTGTGACAATGATTATCATGTTGAAGTACTTAACTATAATTTGTTGAGTGTGTCACAACTAAATAGTTCAGGTTGCAAGGTTGAGTTTGAGAACAAGATAGATAAGATCTATGATGCTAATTGGAAACTAATTGGGAAAGGTGATTAGACTGGAGGTAATCTATTTTATCTTGATGTGAATGATGCTACTTGTCTTGTTGTAGAATTTGATGATGTGTGGTTATGGCATGAGAGGTTATGTCATTTTAAAGATGATAACTTAGTGACTATCAGTAACACAAAAAGAATAAGAGCTTTTCCTAAATTAAAGAAACCTGACAACATAATTTGCAAACAATGTCAATTAGGCAATATGACAAAATCTCTTTTAAGACTAAGACCCACATCTTTAAAGAAATACTTGAGATTTTTCATACTAACTTGTGTGGACCAATTAATGCACAAATATATAAATGTGACAAGTATATTATCCTATTTGTTGATGCTTATTCTAGGATGATGATAGTTATATTTCTGAAATAGAAATTTGATGCTTTCAAAATGTTTAAGTGATAATTAGCTAGAGTTGAAAAGGAGACAGGAAAAAGCCTAAAATGTCTAAGATCTAATAGAGGTGGAGTATTCGCATCAAATGAGTTTGAGATTTTCTATAATGATAAAGGAATCAAAAGATAGATATTTGCACCTAAGACCCCTGCACAAAATAGAATTGTAGAAAGGAGGAACAAATTTGTAATGGACTATGCTAGGACACTCATGATGGAGAAGAATGTTGCTTTGAAATACTAGAGAGAGGTTGTAAGTACAACTATATATACCTTGAACCATGTGCAAGTCAAGAAAGGTACTCATTCAACACCTTTTGAATTATGGTATGGATACTCACCCAAATGCAAAATATTTTAAGGTATTTGGAAGCAAGTGCTACATTTTAAAGGATTTTAGGAATGGTAAATTAGATGCTAAAAGTGAAGAAGGTATATTCATTGGCTATTCCATGAGAAGTAAATCTTATAAGTGTTTAATTACTAACACTAACAAAGTTGTGGAAAGTGAAAATGTGAAATTTGATGAATATACAGAGGTACATGAAGCTGAACCTATGAAGGGACCTGAGGAATATAAATCTTTGGTATACTTTTATGAAAGTATTTCTATTGATGAATATGTTCTAAATCAATCCACAAATCAAAAAAATGTTTTAGTGACTATTGAGTCACATACAATGAGTGTCAAGTTGCATTCAAGAACCAAGTTGCATTCAAGAGCTGAGTTGTAGATAGAAGATGAGGCACATTCTGATTCTGAGATAAGTGTAATGAAAGAAATGTTGAATTATTTGATAGAGAAGTACATAGTGATTTAGAAGTTGACATACCTAATGAGGAAAGTAAAGTAGAACCAAGATTGTCAAAGTATGTCAAAATACATCACCTTGTTGAACAAATTATTAGAGATAAAGACAATAGACCAATGACAAGAAATAGGTTAAGAAGTGATACATGATTGTTGAGCATGCATGAACCTAAGATAGTGAAAGATGCCTTAAAATGAGGACTAGAGTAAAGCCATGAAAGGAGAGATTGAGTAGGTTGAGAAGAACAAGACATGACTCTAGTTCCTAGATGAGAGGACAAGAATGTGAATGGAACCATGTGGGTGTATAGAAACAAGTTATATGAAAATGGTGAAGTCACAAGCAATAAGGAAAGATTAGTTTGCAAGGGGTATGCACAAGTAGAAGGAATAGACTACATAGAAACATTTTCCCCTGTTGCAAGATTGGAAGGAGTAAGAACTCTACTTTCTTACTCTATATATAAAGGTTTCAAAGTTTAACAAATGGATGTGAAGTCCACATTTCAGAATGGCATATTGGAAGAAGAGGTTTAAATAGAAAAACTAGAAGGATTTGTTGATGCTAACAACAAGAACATGGTATCTAGACTACACAAAGCTTTATATGGTTTAAAGCAAGCCTCAAGAGCATGATATGAAAGGCCTCACAATTATCTTGTAAATATTGGATTGAGAAGACTAATGATAACAATAATTTATACTTGAAGATAGAAGGAAGTAAAAGGTATTTCACTTGCTGAATTTTTTGTTGATGATATCATATTTGGAGGTCAAGATGGATTATGGAAGGCATTTGCAAATGAAATGAAGAAATAATTTGAGATGTCTATGTTTGGAGAGATCAAGTTCTTTGTTGGTTTGCAAGTATATCAGATAAAATATGGTATATACATCACTTAGTCTAAGTATGTAAAGGAAATATTGAAAACTTTTGGATTCAAAAATTCTAAACTAGTTAGCACACCTATGGTGACAAGAAACAAGTTGTCAAATGATGATGATTCAACTGATGTGAATCAAACATTGTACATGTCTATGATTGGTAAATTTCAATATGTAGTACATAGAAGACTTGAGATTGCATTATCTGTTGGGATTGTTTCAAGATTCTATGCTAATCATAAGGAGAATCAGTTCACGGTTGTTAACAGAATTATGAGATATCCAAAAGGAAAATAAGACTATGGTCTATACTATGAGAAAAATGAAAAATTTGAGTTGAGAGCCTACACTGATGCTGATTGGGCTACAAACATTGATGACAGAAAGAGCACAAGTGGTGGAGCATTTTTCTTAGGAAAGAGTTTGGTCACCTGGACCAACAAGAAACAAAATTGCATATATCAATCTACTACTGAAGCTAAATATATGTCTACTATAGTAAATTGCACCAAAATTGTATGGATCAAACAACTACTCAAAGATATGAAGGAGAAAATCATTGAACCTACGGTACTTTATTTTGATAAAAAAAAAAGTGCTATAAATATATCAAATAACCCTTTGACTCAAACCAAGACTAAGTGCATTGCAATCAAGTATCATTACTTAAGAGAGTTAGTTCAAGACAAGGAAGTGAGGATGGAATATGTGAATAAAAAAGAGTAGATAACTGATATCTTAACAAAATATTTACCTAAGGATGCTCATGAACATCTAAGAGGTAAAGGGGTGATACCCCTATCTAAAGCTACTTAAGTAGCATGAGTAGTTTCCTACATCAAATGAGTTGAATGTTGTATCTTACAACTTGATGGAACAAATATTACTTTAGGAGTTGCATAAAGTAATCAAGGAGCTGAATTAATAGATTTATAGTCACATGAAAGGTGATAGAGAATGAATCTAAAATTGATTATATATGCATATAAAGAAGAGAACTCTTTGGAATTATTGTCAAAGAGGGAGAAATGACCTATTGAGGGAGATATAAAACTAAAGAAATACATCCACCTAGAAAGAGGAAGAAAGTACTAAGGAATATATAAGATCAAAGTAGATAGAGATAGATACCCAAAAATCAAAAAGTGTGAGATACAAGTCAAAGAGAGAAGATGCAATAATTAGTAAAGGAACTTGACAAAAGCTCATATTACCCCATAGAGAGGAAGGGCATATACTACACTAATAGAGGGATAAATTTTAATTTTAATTTTTTAAAATATTGTTGTTGGTATTGGTTTTCCATCAATGCAAAAGAGGGAGATTGTTGATATAAGATAGATTTGAAGTGAAGAACCTATAATGGAACAATCATTATTTTATCAATATGTCAAAACCTACTACCTACTGGTGAGATAATTCCATTTTGGTCTGAAAGCTATCATTTAGTTGATTGATGAAGAGGATTTGAAAAGAGGAAGTAACACTAGCACCTAGAGAAAGGTTGAGATATTTGGTATACAAAAGAAGCACTAAGACCAAGTAAGAAATTGACATTATAGTACACTATTTATCTACTTAAATTTTGAAATAAAAGATTACTAAAGTTAAGATTTGAAGAAGATCAAGTATGAAAAGTGTCTTCTAAGCCTTACTGAGTAGTTAGTGCAAGCCAAGTAAAAATTAGTGGAAGCTGAGTGAAAATCATGTGGTGCTAAGCAAAGATGTAAAATAGTACAAGTTGGGTGATTATCAATATATGTCGAGTAAAGTTTAGTTGATGCCAAGCATCAGTAACTTTAGTGTTGGCTAAGTAAATTAGTGTGGCCAAGTGGAAGAACAATATAAAAGCCGAGTGACAACACATTGATGCTGAGTGCTAGTATTTATGTTAAATTGAAGATTTGACGAACCTAAGATGACTTTAATTTTCTTAAATTGTACAAAGTATATGGAAGATAACTATGATGAGATGGTGACATAGAATTCAAGGTAAACCATTTTATGATGAATTCAAGGAATATTGAGGAAGAAGTTTCTAGAGGAACTTGAGTAGAAAGAAAATGGAAACCCTCTTCATGACGCTAATTTTCAAAAAAGGAATTATCCAAATTGATTAAACACAAGAAGATGCTTAATGTAGAAATAGATCAAGTGATAAAAAAAATAGGGGGAAAGAGGGGGGTTATGAATGATTTTTCTATTATGGGAGATTATGTGAAAAAAACCTAAAATAGATAAAGGAAAAATACTCACCTTGAATCTAGAAAATGTTGGTTTATGATGTATGTAGTTTTCAAAAAATTTGCAACCTGTCTGTAAAATTAAGAGACCTATTCCAACGTCTCCTCTTTATATTGATAAAAGTGATACTGATCCTAACCCAAATAAAGTTAAAAAATTTAAAAACTATGTCAAGATAAACAAGAAAATGTAGTTGTTCATCAATTTTTTGTTGCATCTCACAAAGCCACTTCTGTATCCACTACTTTTTGATTGAATCATATGTTTAATCCTCTCTCTATATCTTTAATTTCTATTATGATTAGGCTGTTAACTACTAATATTATTGATTTACCTCCTATTCATCCCCTTTTACTTGATACAATGGTGGTTAAATATTTTGATCCAATTTTTTTTTGTCAATATCATTGCCAGAATGATCATGATACCAAGAAATATTATTCTGTAAAACATAATGTTTAGAACTTAATTGATTCTAATGCTTTATTTGTTGACCATTTTGATGGTAGTAGGAATAAGCTTTTTCCTCCTCCTAATCAAAATTTGTAAATCTATATGAATCCTTTACCTACACATGGTACTAATACTATTGCTCATCCATCTTCTATGGATATTGTGTATGATTTGAAGATGGATGATCTTAATCATGTGGTTAATCAAGTGGAGCACGTGGTTCAATCTATATCTCCACCTCAATCTCAACCTCTACTTCAAACTCAAGTTCCAGCTCTACCTCAACTAAAACCTAAGCCTAAATTAAAGCCTCAACCTAAGATTCAACAACAACCTAAGAAAAAATGACCTTGGGAACTTTTGATTACCTTTGATGATTATGAGATTATTAAAGCTCCTGATGGTCCCCTTTATATTTATGCTAAGATTGTTGAGATACTTTGATTGTTGAGATACTTACTCATGGTTGTATTATTGATCCTACCTCCTTAGTCAATGTTATTACAAAAGAAAATTGTTTTATGAAAATTTTGCACCATGATTTTTATGATGAATTGGATGTATGGATTCAAATTTTTAATGGTTTTCTTTATCCATCATTTGGTTATATTGATTTATCGATTGAACTTTGTAGAAAGATTGTGAACACCACCTTTGTTGTTGTTCCTACTTCTAATCAATTTCAAGTTGATCTCGGTTTACCATGGTTAAATTCCATGCATGGCATTGCTTCACCTATTCATAAATGTCTTAAATTTGTCTATTATGGTGAAGTAAAGGGGGTTAATCATATTTTATATCATACTTCTAGGCCCAAGGATGTTGCTACCATTGATTTCGTTTGGCCTTCTTTACTTAATTCATGTCCTGCTCAACCTAATCATCTTTCCTAGTCATATCAAGTCTATAAACACTAGAAGATTCTTGAGTTAATCTTAGCTCCTAAGGATCTTAACCATGGTCTTTTTCCTACACCTTCCATGCCTCCTTTATCTATGTCTTCTACAATTGTTAATCAAGCTTCTCCTATTGCTTGATAATCTATTAGTAATCTTGTTAATTCTCCTATAGAACCTGTGAAGGATCCTATAATTGTTTCTCCTAGTTCTCAAAAAATTTCAAGTAAAGAAAAAAGTAAACACTCCACTAAAAAATGCCATAAAAATAATTTTTTCTTCAAAAATCTTTATCTTCTTTGGATACAACTATGAATGATGTATTAGAAGAAGTTGTTACTAATAATGATGTTAAGTTACATGATTCTAATAATTCTATATGTATCTTAGATCCTATTTTGATTAATTTAGATGAAAAAGATACTCTTAATGATACTAATTATTTTAATGATGAATATGATGTTGGAAATATGGTTAGTTAGATGTATTTAAATTTTTCATTTATGAAAACATATACTCAACATTTCGTTTATGCATTCAAGGAAAAAAAATTGTCTAAGTATTAGATAGTTTGTAGAAGTACAATGAATAGATCTTAATAGTACACATGGTGCACAAAGAATTAGCTTATGAAAACTTTAGGAAAGCTTTGTGACACCTTCATGATAATGTGTACTAGTATGCATGTAAGAAAAATTAGTACAACACAAGTTACAGTAAGTTTAATTGTGCTCATATTTAATAGTACAAAATAGAGCATAGCAAAATATAGAGTTGTATGAAATTAGGAATTGTTTTGATTTCTAAATAATTAATAAGTCATGTTAAGCTAACTATGTGAATATTCTTTTATATTATGTCAAGTGTGTGAATACATGGAAGCTAACTAAGCAACAATTTGTGAATGTGTAAGATATAACTAAAGATCTTATGTTGTTCAGATAGTGTGAAAGTGAGTTACACAGTGAATATATGTGATATGCAGATATTATGGAAGTTACATGATTAGATGTGACATGTGAACTATTGTGAGAACCATCTGCAAGTCATATGTGAAGTGAAATCTGATGTTAGATCAAAGAAAGTGTGAGTTAAAATAGCAAGCCACTATTGTATGTATATCTATTTTTGTGAAGGAACTAAATTGTATAATTGCATATTAGGACAGTGGGCTCTTCTTACATACATTAAAATTGATCTACCAAATCCTAATAGGGTTGAGGCTTCTAACAAGACCTAGTCCTCTAATAAGGACTCGAGACACTATATGTACTTCATAAACTCCTAACAGGGTCAACAACCTTAGCCTGATCCTATTGTTTAGTGAATCATCTAGTGGGTATCATCCCCACCAGGTTTTTCCTCTATTTAGGGTTTCCCTAGTTAACAAATAATAGCGTTATGAGCTCTCTATCTATATGGTTATACTTAGTATTCAGCATTGTTGGTGGAATTTCATATGCAAGTTTTAAAGTAATTAACAATATTCAGTTGTGAGAAAAAGTTTGTAGAATACCGATTCACCCCCCACCTAGTATTATCTATTTCTAAAAATTGGTATCAAAGCCTATTTACTTTGATGAGGATTAAAAAATTAAGTAAAATCCTAGTGAATATGGGACAATTGAAGAAGAATCTTGAAGAACCTCTTGAATAGATTGTCCTTCTTACTAAAGAGAGAGAACTTGAAAGATAGATACAAGGATGCAAAAGTTTACATTGGTAAATTGAAATATGAAATTGATGATCTAAAATCAGGAAAGGAACCTTTTGCATAGATCAATGTTAATGATGATGCAAGAAAACTTAGGAAGGAAAATGACATCTTGAAACATGAGTTGAAAATTATTGAACTAAAGTTGAGTCTGAAGACTAGTGGTAACAAGAGTGAACCTGATCTAAAATTTGAGAATTTAGATCTTTGATCCTAGTTAAGTCAAGTGACATATGAATTAGATTTTATTAATATAGATCATTTAGAATTAGAAAAATAAAACATCATTGTGAAAGGAGAGTTGACACAAGCAAAACAATAGTTAGAGAAACTTTACACAAGTTCTGAGCAAATTGATGAATAAATATTTCATCAAAGACCTTATGACAAGACAGGCCTTGGATATCTTCTTAGAGTGAAGTAAAAAAAGAAAGATTAAATTAGGAAAGAATAAGTTCCTATAATAGTGTAAGAATTTGGCTTAGGCTAGAATTCACCTAAGAACTAAAGAACTCAACACAAGCACACAGTAGACCAAAATATATAGAGTATGATCAGAATGATGATGTATATGAGCAATGTTAGTATGCTAATAGAAACTAAATTTAAATAAAGCTTCTACAAACTAAAAAAATTTCATAAACTTCAAGATAGACTAAGATGAACTCTCAATTGAGAATATGAGCCATTAATGGACTCTCTCAATGAGAAGCTCTCTTGTTGAGTAGCTTTATCTAAATGGATAGGATGTATGCTCAATATGCTTCCAAAGGCTTCAATGGATGATTGTGGATTTTTAGTGTGGATAGATGGATTTAGTATGGATTTGGCTCTCAAAATAGCATTATAACTTTAATTCATGGATTGTGTTAAAATGGCTTGGGAGAGGATCCAATTTATAGGCAAGAGGCTTGAGGGATTGAGGGCTAAGATGCAAGGATGGGAAAAAGCTCATGGAGGGCTTAGATTGCATGAGAAGAGAGCACATGGATTGTGCTTCCTTATAGCCAATCAAGGAGTGACACATGTCACATGGTGAGAGGATGGAGGAAAGGGGAAGGATGAGTCAACAAAGGAGGCTCAAGGGATAAAATCTTCATAAAGACCCTCATAATGACTTGTAAGAGCAATAAAATGGCTTGTAAGAGTCATTTATGACCTAGTGGACTTCATAAAGTTTTATGGTTGAGATATTTTGAGGGTGATGAGAGCAATTTCGACTTGGACTTGATTAGGAAGGTTTTAAGCATGCTTAGGCTTGTGCAAATGATTAGAGGATGGATTAGGATGGTTTAGGATTAGCTTAGGGATAGGCAAGTGGATGGCATTTAATGAGGGTGGGTGAAGGAGGAGATATTTGTTAACTTTGGCTTGGGTTAGTAAGTTTTAACCCATGTTTAGGGAATGTGACAAGGTTAGGAGGGGATTAGGATTAGATTTAAAGACATCTTCTAGAAGAGTCTAGACTTTGGATGAGGATAAAGACTTTCTAGAATAGTCTAGAATTTCCTAGGATGAGGATGAAGACTTTCTAGAAGAGTCTAGAACTTTTTAGGATGAGGATAAATTAGATTTTTAGGAAATAAATAAAGTTTTATTTATTTCAAGGGTTTGGGTTGAGGAGATATTTATTAAAACTTTTTTAATAAACATGAGGATTAATATTTAATCTTGATTAAATATTTTGAGTTGGGATTAGGGGTAGGAAATGATGGGATTAGCCTTTAATTAAAATTAAAGAAGGATTAGAAAATTTTGGAAGAGGTTAGTGGTCTTAAGGAAATTGGCCAAGTTTTGGGCAAAAAATAAATTTTTTATTTATTTTAGGATTTTTGGTCAATTTATTAATTAAATAATTAATAAATAAGGAAATAATGTTTAAATAAGATTTAAACATTTTTGGGAGGGATTCCTTAATTAAATATTTTTAATTAAGATAAAGGGATTTAATGGCATAAAAATTAATTAATTAATTAATTAATTAATTAATGATGATGTCATCAGGACTTTTTCAGAAAATAAAAATACTTTATTTTCTAAAGGTTTTTAGGTGTCTACAGATGATATTCATTCAATATGTAAGCTTAGCCAACTTGAGAGTACACTAGGAGTTCCTGTATATAAAGGCCTCATGAGAGCTTCTAGAATGCATTGAATTCAGCTTCATGATATGTCATACAACAAGGCACATGTACACTAGATGTGGGTTATCCTCCATTGAGCATGGGATTAAGTGTGATGATGTGAGGATAAGCCTACAATGGTGTAGCACACAAGTTAGTGGTGTAGAAAACATGTGCTAATTGAGGAGTGCGAATAACTGTGTTGTCAATATGACAACTCAGTGAATGATGCATACTCTTGTGTTGTAAACACGATGTGCATAATTAGAGTTGCATAACTCAATGAGAGTACACAAACTCCTAAGTGTCTCACCTAAAATAATAATAAAATAGTGCAAAATAATTAAATAATGAATTAACCTAAGTAAACTTAAGTAAGTGTAATAAGTAAATACTTATTTACACCAACACCCCCCCCTTAAGTGCAACTTAGGGGAATTCTCTTAAGCTTACAAAATCTAGGATGCAATGTAGAATGGGTCTCGGCTACTCGGCCATATTAGGTACCCATGTACATAATGATATGCAATCTCCCATAAAGTGGGGAAAGAGGGAAAACCTCATGGGAAAAACCTTCCCCCAAAAAGAGAGATAAAGGAATGCATGGATGGATTGAGTAATCAAGACCCCCCCATTACAACATACATCCAGTATATACATAAGAGAATGATGAGAAGAGGAAGAGAGGTAGAATAGGCTCCCCCCCCCACAAAGAAGAATGTCGAACAGTGACTACTCTAATGAAGAAGCTGATCCAAGACTAAAAAATGGTGTTCCTCCCCTTAGGAAGAAATAATGCCAAGGGTACAAGTGAGATGCTTCTTCTGTGTGTGAAAAGAATCCCATGGATAAGTGATGTCTTTGAAACCTACTCAACTGACTGAAGAACCTGTCTCAAAGAACTGTGTATCTCTGCAACTGATGAAGAACCCTGCTGCAATTGTTGATCATAAGTATCCACAATCACTTCAACCTGTGAGGATCGATCATGTAGAGAATGAAAAAGAGAGTCTAATGGAACCCTCGTGACAACTAAAGAAGGTAATTCTACATGAAGAAGAAGAGGCAGATCATCAATACTATCCCCCAAATCTGTCATTGAACTTGTATCTGGAATACTAGATGTGCCTTTTTGTTCTGGACCTATCACTATGGCAATGTATGCATGTGGATTGAATTGATGAAGTGACCTCTCACTTTAACTGTCGATAGAACCCCACATGTCTAAATTTGTTGAAGCACTATCGCTGAAATCACTATTAGTTTCCACACTATAGGATGTGCCAAGAGGAATAGAGGAAAAGCTGGGAATATTGTATTTAAAAAGTGCTTTGAGCAGTACCCCAACACATGTGGGATTTTGCATTCAAAATCTAGTGCTTGTAAAGCTAGTCCCAATAGACATCCCAATCAAATACGACACACAATAAAGCTCTCCAGCATCGCATTTCTAAAAATTTGGTAACTGCATGTGAGGAAGGAATATTCTGGAGCCAGCGTGGATATTCATACAACTCCTAGTGAGCCTTTAAATCTTGGCAACTACAAACCATATTTATGTCATCTTGATCAGAAGTGCAAAAGCTTTGGCCCCCACTGCAAATCTATGACACGTGTCCAGCAAAGTTAGAAGCCACACAGATGAGCATCATCATTCTTGTTAGCCTAAATGGTAGTGACTATGAATATAGTCAATGTACGACACTCCAAGAGAACTAATAAAGCATTGCCATAGTGTTGCCATGTGATCGAAACTACCAATGTGTCATCCAGTCAGTAGTTTTGTATAGTAGCATACCAAAACATACATTTTAGTACACACTACCATCATCATGACATCATGCTGATGTCATCACTAGTTGAAGGGGACACTGACATCATAAATCCATGAGCTTAAAATTGACTCCTATTTGGACATCATTCTAGGGAAAAATACAACTGCTGCAATGACCATATGACCATCAAATTTAACCCTATATTTCACTGAAGCAATCCCTCTCCACATTCATTTTGGTTTTTTCAGTCTGACTTTGAGAGGCCATAACTCAAACATCCAAACTCCAAATCAGGTGCAATTTTTTTGGAAATTGGGTAGAATTTCCTAAATGTTTTAGTGGTGTAGCTATTTTCTAGTTTTGGTGCATAGATTATTCAAAAATTGTATTTTTTGGTGACTGTACCTAGATAATCCTACATTTTACAACTTCAAATGCTCCATACAAGCAAATTTGGAGTCAAAAATAGGTTTCTTTTTTTTTTAGTGCATTATTTTTTGTTTACTTTCTAGATATAGCATCAAATTCTAGGGTTGTGTGTACAAAAGTGTCACTTTCAGCAATAGGGCCTTGTTTTGCTTTGTAGTGCTTCAGAATTGTAGCACATTGTAAAGTTTTAAATTTTTACTCCATTAAGCAATTGTAACAAGCAAAATCATAAGTCCAAAAAGGCCAAAATTTTCTAGTGGCTCATTGTAATCACACTACTGATCAAGTGCCCAAAGCATCTATTTTGGGGGGGTTTCTTGATTTAGTGAAAAGGGGGGGTGTTTTTGGTGTTGTTTTCTCTCTTTTTTGTACTTTTCTTTCATTTTCTACATTATGGAAAACTTTAAGTGTCCTAAATTAACTCCTCATAACTATGCTTCATGGTTAAAGAAAATGTGGTATCACTTAATGCATAATAGAGTTTCACAATTTGTAGATGGTACTCTTCCTAAACTAGTAGGTGATAATGTATCAGCAAGTGAAATTTTAGATTGGGTAGCAATGGATAGGAAAGCCCTAGGTGATATATGTTTGGGGGTAGATGATAAAATCATGTATCAAATCAAGAAATGTACTACATCAAAGGAAGCTTGAGATACCCTCAAAAGCCTATATGGTAAAGTGTCTAAAGAGGATATTTTCAAAATTGAAGATGAGCTTGTATCTTAGATCCTAAGTCATATGACTCCATATAGGATTTCATCATCAAGGTGAATGAAAAAAGGACAAAACTTATTGATTGTGGGAGTTCTCTCAAAGATGATAGACTCATCTACCTCATTCATAACAAGCTGCCATCAGAGTATTCCACATTTGTATCTTCTTTTAACACCTCAAAGACTACCTTAGGGTCTACCTACAAGAAAGTCACTTTTGATGAATATGCTAAACTGATGGATGATGAAGAAAAGAAGTTGAAATCAATGGGGATTCTCAAATCACCTTAGTCCAAAGCATTGGTGGCCAACAATGAGGGTTCTCAGCATTTAGTTAGACAATCTTCAAACAAAGGAAAGGGTAAGAAGAAATGGAACAAAAAATCTAAGGATGTAGAAAATACAACACCACAATCCAATCAACAAGGCAAGTCCTCGAATTCTAACAAGAAAGGGGACACCAATAAGGAGAAGAGGAAGGGCACTTATTGCAAGAAATTAGGTCATGAAGAGCATGAGTGTTATCTCAAAAAGATTGATGAATTAACCAACATCATGAAGAAACATAATATTCCATTTCCTAATTCTTATAAGGAGAAAGTGTCATCTTCAGATTCCAAGGGCAAAGGGAAAGCATTCATGGAAAATGCAAACTCTTCAAAGGAATGGATATTTGACTCAGGTGCCTCATATCACATGGGTTCTTCATAGGAGGATTTTTCTTCATTGAATCACTCAAAGGTACCACACTTCTTCATGGGGAATGATAGTAAAATGGAAGTTGAAGGAAAAGGAAATGTGGAGATGGAAGATGGAGAGTTTCAAAATGTTCTCTATGTTCCAAACCTAAGTTTAAATCTCCTATCAATCTACCAAATCACTCACCTTGGAGATGGACATAGAGTTGAGTTCCTTCTAGACTCAGTAAAGGTGCATAGTCTTCAAGACAATTCCTTGGTTGTAGTGGGGAAAGTGAATGATAACAAAAGATTGTACTCTTTCTCTCATTTTGTACCCAACTCTCCTTCAAAGGCCTTGTTATCACAATCCAATTCAAATGTGCAATTATGGCATGAGCGGTATGGTAATCTTGAATTTCATTATCTTTAGCAACTTTGCACATACCAAATGGTCAAAGGTCTACCTCAAATCAAATTTTCTAAGGGTGAATGTTCAACAGATTCAGTGGATATGCATCCAAAGGGGAAGTTACAAAGAGGAAAGTCTTCAAGAGCAATAGGTATTCTACAAATGGTTCACATGGTATTAGTAGGTCCTTTTGCATTCAGCCAGGGTCGCTACATACTTACCTTTTTTGATGACTTTTCAAGGTTCACTTGGGTCTATTTTCTTCATAACAAGAATGAAGTGTTGGAAAAATTTCTAGACTTCAAGACTCATGTAGAATAGAAATCTAGGAAAGCCATCAAAGTACTCCAAATGGAAAATGGAAGCATGTATGTGAACAGAAGACTTATGGACTTTTACAAACATGAGGGAATTGATCTTTAGACTCTACCAACATTTAGTCCACATAAGATAGATATTGCAGCTTTGAGGATCTCAAATTTTAAGTCTATGGCAAGTTGCATGATTCATGCCAAGTCTTTAGATCCATCATTAGAAGTCAAAGCAATCTCAAGTGCCACTCACATTCTTAATCATTCTCGTCATCTAGCCTTAGATGGAAGAACTCTTTTTGAAGCATGGTGCAATAGAAAACCTATTGTGACATACTTCAAAGTCTTCGGTTATCCTACATGGGCAAAGAGATCTCAAGTGCCACTCACATGAAGTCGAAGAAATCTCACCATTAGAAGTCAAAGCAAACCTATTGTGGCACACTACATGGGTTATCATTAGAAGTCAAAGCAATCTCAAGTGCCACTCACATTCTTAATCATTCTCATCATCTAGCCTTAGATGGTAGAACTCCTTTTGAAGCATGGTGCGATAGAAAACCTATTGTGACACACTTCAAAGTCTTCGGTTATCCTGCATGGGCAAAGAGATCTTCTAGGGGATGCAAGGCATAGTCATCTTGGCCTTGTACTTTCATTGGTTATGAAGATAGTGTGAAGGCATACAGACTTCTAGATCTTGAGACACATCAAATTTTTGTGGAGAAAGATGTATACTTTAAGGAAAGTTCTCCTAGCTTGTCCTCTACTCCTCTTCACACATCATACAGTGTGGAAACTAATAGTGATTTCAATGATAGTGCTTCAACAGATTCAAACATGTGGGGTTCTATCAATAGTTGTAGTGAGAGGTCACTTCATTAGTTTAGTCCACATGCATACATCACCACATATATATGTCCAAAACAATAGGGTACATTCAATCTTCCAAATACAAGTTCAGTGAAAGATTTGGGGGACAATATTGATGATCTACCTCTTCTTCTTGATGCAAAATTACCTTCTTCAGTTGTCATGAGGGTTCCATTAGACTCCCTTGTTCATTCTCTACATAATCGATCCTCATGGGTTGAAGTGATTGTGGATACTTATGATCAGTAGTTGCAGTAGGGTTTTTCATCAGTTGCAGAGATAGATAGTTCTTTGGGATAGGTTCTTTAGTCAATTGAGTAGGTTTTAGAGACATCACTTATCCATGGGATTCTTTCCACACATAGAAAAAGCATCTCATTTGTACCCTTGGCATTGTTTCTTCCTAAGGGGAGGAACACCATTCTATAGTCTTGGATCAGCTTCTTTATTAGAGTAGTCACTATTCAATATTATTTTTCTTGGGGGGGGGGGGGGGGGGGTGTGGAGCCTATTCTACCTCTCTTCCTCTTCTCATCATTCTCTTATGTATATACTAGATGTATGTTGTAATGGGGGGGTCTTGATTACTCCATCCATCCATGCATTCCTTTATCTCTCTTTTTTAGGGAAGGTTTTTCCCATGAGGTTTTCCCTCTTTCCCCACTTTATGGGAGATTTCATATCATTATTACATGGGTACCTAATATGGCCTAGTAGTTGGGACCCATTCTACATTGCATCCTAGATTTCATAAGCTTAAGGGTATTCCCCTAAGTTGCACTTAAGGGAAGGTGTTGGTGTAAATAAGTATTTACTTATTACACTTACTTAAGTTTACTTAGGTTAATGCATAATTTAATTATTTTTCATTACTTTATTATTATTTTAGGTGAGACACTTAGGAGTTTGTGTACTCTCATTGAGTTACGCAACTCTATTTATGCACATGGTGTCTACAACATAGGAGTATGCATCATTGACTGAGTTGTCATGTTGACAACATAGTTATCCACACTCCTCATTTAGTACATGTTGTCTACACCACTAACTTGTGTTCTACACCATTGTAGGCTTATTCTCACATCATCACACTTAATCTCATGCTCAATGAAGGATAACCCATATCTGGTGGACATGTGCCTAGTTGTATGACATATCATGATGTTGACTTCTATGCATTCTAGAAGCTCTCCTAAGGCCTTTATATATAGATACTCCTAGTGTACTCTCAAGTTGGCTAAGCTGAATATTGAATGAATATCATCATTCTGATCATACTCTATCTATTTTGTTCCACTATGTACTTGTGTTGAGTTCTTTAGTTCTTGGGTGAATTTTGGCCTAAGCCAAATTCTTACGTGGTCTAAGGCTAGATGAGGAGAATGATTAAGGATGTGAGTGGCACTTGAGATTGCTTCAACTTTTAATAATGGATCTAGAGACTTGGCATGAATCATGCAACTTTCCATAGACTTAAGAGTTCTAATCATCAAAGCTGCAATATCCATCTTATGCAGACTGAATGCTAGTGGAGTTTGAAGATCAATGCCCTCATGTCTACCAAAGTCCTTAAGTCTTCTGTTCACATCCATGCTTCCATTGTCCATTCAGAGTACTTTGATGGATTTCTTAGATATCCATTCTACATGATCCTTGAAGTCTAGAACCTTGTCTAGCACTTCATTCTTGTTATGCAAAAAGTAGACCCAAGTGAACCTTGAAAAGTCATCAACAAAAGTGAGTATGTAGTGACCCTGGCTAAATGTAAAAGGACCTGCTAATACCATGTGAACAATTTGGAGAACACCTATTGCTCTTGAAGACTTCCCTCTCTATAAATTCCCTTTTGGATGCATATCCACTAAATCTGTTGAACATTCACCTTTAGAAAAGTTGATTTGAGGTAGACCTTTCACCATTCGATTTGTGCAAAGTTGATGAATATAGCGGTAGTCAAGATGACCATACCACCTATGCCATAATTGCATGTTTGAATTGGATTGTCATAATAAGGCCTTTGAAGGAGACTTGGGCACAAAATGTGACAAAGAGTATAACCTCTTGTTGTGATTCACTTTCTCCACTGCAACCAAGGAATTGTCATTAAGACTGTACACCTAAACCGATTCTGGAAGGAACTCAACTCTATGTCCATCTCCAAGGTGAGTAATTTGGTAGATTGATAGGAGATTTGAACTTAGGTTTAGAATATAGAGAACATCTTGAAACTCTCCATTTTCCATCTCCATGTTTCCTTTTCCTTCAACTTCCATTTTGCTATCATTTCCCATGAAGATGTGTGGTACCTTTGATTGATTCATTGAAGAAAAATCTTCCTTTGAAGAACTCGTATGATATGAGGCACTTGAGTCAAATATCCATTCCTTTGAAGAGTTTGCATTTGCCATGAATTCTTGCCATTTGTCCTTCGAATCTAAAGATGACCCTTTATCCTTGTAAGCATTAGGTAATGGAACATTATGTTTCTTCATGATGTTGGTCAACTCATCAATATTTTTAAGATAACACTCATGCTCTTCATGACCCAATTTATTGCAATAAGAACAATTTTTCTTCTCCTTATTATTGTTGTCCCCATTCTTTTTGGAATTCAAGGACTTTCCTTGTTGATTTGATTGTGGTGTTGTCTTTTCTGCATCCTCAGATTTGTCCTTCTTCCATTTCTTCTTACTCTTTCCTTTATTTGAAGATGGTCCAGCTGAATGTTGAGAACCCTCATTGTTGGCCACCAATGCTTTAGACTAAGGTGATTTGAGAATCCCCATTGATTTCAACTTATTTTCTTCATCATCCAAAAATTTAGCATATTCATTAAAAGTGACTTTCTTGTAGGAAAACCCTAAGGTAGTCTTTGAGGTGTTAAAAGAAGATACAAATGTGGAATATTTTGATGGCAGCTTGTTATGAATGAGATAGATCAGCCTGTCATATTTGATAGAACTCCCACAATCAATAAGCTTTGTACTTAACTCATTTACCTTGATGATGAAATCCTGGATGGAGTTATATGACTTAAGATCTAAGGAAACAACCTCATTTTCGATTTTGAACACATCCTCTTCAGACACTTTGCCATAAAGGATTTCGAGGGTATCCCAAGCTTCATTGGATGTAGTACATTTCTTGGTTTGATACATGATCTTATCATCAACCCCAAAACATATATCACCTATGGCTTTTCTATCCATTGCTACCCAATCTAAAATTTCACTTGCTGATACATTATCACCTACTGGTTTAGGAAGAGTACCATCTACAAATTGTGAAACTCCATTATGCATTAAGTGATACCACATTTTGATTGACCACATAGCATAGTTATGAGGAGTTAATTTAGGAAACTTAAGGTTTCCCATAATGTAGAAAATGAAAGAAAAGTGCAAAAGAAAGAGAACACAACATCAAGCACACCCCCACTTTTCACTAAATCAAGAAAACCCCTGAAATAGATGCTTTAGGCACTTTATTAGTAGTGCAATTACAATGAGCCACTAGCCAATTTTGGCCTTTGTGGACTTCTAATTTTACTTGTTGCAACTTCTAAAATGATTACAAATCGAGAACTTTACAATGTGCTACAATTCTGAAGCATTACAAAGCAAAGAAAGGCCCTATTTCTAAAAGTGACACTTTTTTCCACACAACCCTACAATCTAATGCTAGATCAAGAAAGTAGACAAAAATTAATTCACTTTCAAAAAAAATAGAACCTATTTTCAACTCCAGATGTGCCCGTACAGAGCTCTTAAAGCTGCAAAATGCAGGATTATCCAGTACAATCACCAAAAAATGAAATTTTTGAACAATCTATGCACTTAAACTAGAAAATAGCTACACCACTAAAAAAATTAGGAAATTCTACCCAATTTCAAAAAAAATTGCACCTGATTTGGAGTCTAAATGTCCGAGTTATGGCCTCCCAAATTCAGACTAAAAAAAGAAAAATGAATCTGGAGAGGGGTTGCATCAGTGAAATATAGGGTTAAATTTGATGGTCATACGACTATTGTAGTAGTTTGATATGATCCTAAAATGACATCCAAATGAGCATCAAATTTAAGCTCATGGATTGATAACGTCAGCAAAAAATAGGCCCACTGGATGACATGTTAGTGATGTGTCACTCCGTACTGTATAGTTCCGTATGTAACATACAAAAAATGATGACAAATGAATGGTGACTGGGATGGGAAATTAGGCTAATGTTTCCATTGTGGTAGGTAGTTGGCAGCTTGTGAATTATATTGTGCGATGTGTCTTTGTCTGTGGAGTGGCCTTGTTCGTGTGGTAGAATTTGCAACCACTACCATAGGTGGTAGAATATTCGATGGGCGTGATTGAATATGCCTGCTGCCAAATTCCTTGCACAGGTCACTAGAGATTGCTATGAGTAGCAGATTTAAATTTAGTGCCTGCCAAATTTTTGGGATTTTAATCCCACATTGGTGGGTGAGCGAGCAATGCACTGTTTATAATTAAATAGCCATAACCTCTACTACAAAGAGCAAGGGCCACTAGTTGTGTTGCATGCCAAAATTGATAAAGAAGATCGTCGGTGTGTTGATTGTCAAATTTGTTGTGTGAGTTATCAGTTCTTCACCGAATTTAGGAGAGATTAGAAATTAACCTTGACAAATATAATATAATATCCTGTAAAATTATTAAAATAATATTCAGCCTGGGATGTGATGACCCAGTGCTGTAAATTTTTTTTTTCTCTAATGGGAATGAAAAATAGTTCTGAAAATGAAATTCAAAAAATGCCCAGAATTGTAAAGATAACAATAATGCAAATCTGAAAATACAATAATTAGATCAATAAAATAATCATAACTGAACTACAAATCGGGACCTCTAGTTTCCAATTTGCAAAATTTGTTTTCCTCACGATCAACTTTCACCCAACATAGGAAAATTTATAGTCGATCTTCACCAAATTGATGCTCTAGACATAATGGTGATGTCACATCTAGCTCTAGACGCTCCCAATTTTTGTGAATCCTCTAGATTCGTGTCGAGGTGCTGAACTATGAACGATCTTGAATGGCTATGTGTAGAGAATCTCCCTCAAGGCTCTGATAGCATGTAAGAATTTAGCTTAGGCCAGAATTCACCCAAGAACTAAAGAACTCAACACAAGCACATAGTAGACCAAAATAGATAGAGTATGATTAGAATGACGATATTAATTCAATATGCCAGCTTAGCCAACTTGAGAGTACACTAGGAGTGCTTGTATATAAAGGCCTCATGAGAGCTTTTAGAATGCATAGAAGTCAACATCATGATATGTCATACAACCAGGCACATGTCCACCAGATATGGGTTATCCTCCATTGAGCACAAGATTAAGTGCAATGATGTGAGGATAAGCCTACAATGGTGCAACATGCAAATTAGTGGTGTAGACAATGTGTGCTAAATGAGGAGTGTGGATAATTGTGTTTTCAATATGACAACTCAGTGAATGATGCATACTCCTATGTTGTAGACACCATGTGCATAATTAGAGTTGCGTAACTCAATGAGAGTACACAAAC
This sequence comes from Cupressus sempervirens, assembly GCA_028749045.1. NCBI lineage: Eukaryota > Viridiplantae > Streptophyta > Pinopsida > Cupressales > Cupressaceae > Cupressus > Cupressus sempervirens. Next base: position 782,849,665 of record CM053793.1, on the reverse strand, counting down.
TCCTAAGTGTCTCACCTAAAATAATAATAAAATAATGCAAAATAATTAAATAATGCATTAACCTAAGTAAACTTAAGTAAGCATAATAAGTAAATACTTATTTACACCAAAAAATAGAAATCCATAAAGACAAGTTCAAGTGGTTTGATGAAGTTGAGAAAAATGAATTGATAGAGAAATTTGATGAACTTAGAACAACAAAGTAAGTTGAAGAATCTAAGAGAAAGATGATTCATCCAAAGAGGTAAGACATGAATTCAAAGGTAGATGTTGTTGGAATAACCACCAACATTCCCCTTTAGGATTCATGACATAGCTTAACCATCTCCTGTGTTGTATAAATCTGGTGGTTATATTGGGAATTAATAGGTCGATCTTTTGGTGCAATGACAACTCTAGCTTGTAACAAGTGATATCAGAGCTTGGTCAGAGGTTCAAATTTCCTCAAGTAATGCTAAGGGGGGATTTTTGGACTAATCACCAATGTTCCCCTTCAGGATTCATGACATGGCTTAACTGCCTCCTATGTGGTTGTATCGAGCATTAATAGTCGATCTTTTGGTGCAACAACAACTCTAGCTTGTAATAGATGCTACATAGGTAATGAAGTTAGACATATAAAGATGGATTTTATAGGTAAGTCTTTCAAACCTATTACTAATTTTTATTGTTATAATTGTCATGGTTATGGACTTAAGGTAGTAGAATGTAAGAAACAACAAAAATGATAGAAGAAATGAAAATAGAGGCAACAACAATAGAAGAATTAAAAGAATTATTTGTGAAGGATTGTAATCCAGAGAGTTCACATACAGTATTGGAATAGCAGTTCTTTGATGCACCTGATAGAAAGTTGAAGTCACAAATTGTTTATGGCTCAACCTATTTGAATTAAGATATTACAAAAGAAACAAAGCATCAGTGGTAAGCACTGATGTTAGAGAGTGAGTGAGAGATTGAGTAGTTAACGAAAGGTAGAAGACTTAGAGAGAAAGCTATGGTTGAGTGTGCATGTTTTGATGTTATTATATTAAGTGGGAATTTTAAGATCTAGATCACTAGCAAAAAAAGACAATATTCTAAGTTTTTAGTAGATACACATTTGTTGTGTAGTGTGATTTGAAATGATTTAAGGACTACAAACAAGATTTGATGTACCATTTGTTCATGCAAAGTGTCTTGAGTGAATTGAAGAGTAGTTTGACTGAAATTGAAGTGTGAAGTAGTTTTGTGAAGATAAAAAGTTGTAGAAGCCCTAAAATCATGAATTTAAGCTATTTTATAGAATATTGAATCAAGTTTCTTGAAATATTTATAGTTATTGGAGAATAGCTAGTCAAAGATAGTATGATGTTAGTGATAGACCAAGATATGAGTTCAAGAAACATCCATTCGTTTCCTTATTAGATGATCCTATAGGTGCATTTTCACAAGTTCTGGAAAATGTATTACATGTAGAAGATATAAGGAGTTATATAAATTGTAAAATTGAGTGTATAGGTGATTAGGAGATTCACAAGGACTTAGGAGTCATGTGTAATAATGATTTATTCCTAAAGTCTGAGTATGCAAACCTTGAAGATTTGAATTTGGTGAAGTATATGTTCTACACAAAGTTTGACAATCACAAGTGGACTTGAATTATATTGAGTAGAATACATGATGATATCTTTCAGTTAGGTGATGCACAAACTGTCATTAATAGTGAGCTAATCCACAAGGTCATATGATTTAGAAATGAAGGTTGTATTTTTGTTAGTGAGAAAAGCATCAGAAAAATAGTGTAGACAAACTTGAAAACCAAGTTTAACAAAAGGAATATGAGGGTTGATCCTATTCAGGATAAAGGAGTCAAGTTGTTGACCAAAATCTTAGAGTACAAGTTGAACCATGGATTAAGGGTAAACTATGTACTAGCTAGATTCCTTCATATAGAATATGTGATGGCCGTTCAAAGGAGAAAAATAAATTTGTGCAACATTGTGAGATTGTAGCTTTTGTTCAATATTGCAAAGATAAAGAAAACTAATAACATGCTAATTAGATTTGAGTCCCTATTGACTCATTTGTTATTTTATGTTACAAATAAGTTTCCTAGAGTAATTAATTGGGATAAAAATGAGTGCACAATGAAGATTATAACTCAAAGCTATAGATCTAAACCTAAGAATGTTCGAGACATTGATATTGGTAGGATGATGAAGAATTTTCAATCTGAGATGAAGTTGAGGTATAGGATACCTCACTCTATGGTAGAGAAGTATAAGCATGATTTGTTCTTCATGGTGAAAACTTATAACACATGCATGGAAGCAATGATACCTAGAATAAAATTCATTGAGCCTATGGGCTATGAGATGAGCGCAAAACTAATTGAAGGGTATGTGCAAATCATACTCGAGTCTGAGCAAGACATAGAATGTCCTAGATGGGGGACATATGATGAAAGATTAAGGATTGTAGAGTCTAAGCTCCATATCAAGGAGAGAAAGAAGAGAGTAGAGAAGGAGATAGATTCCATACTCAAGGAATCTAGCATGTCAAGACAAGAATTCATTGAGTTAAAGGGAATGGAGATGCAGATGAAGGCCAGTGGGTAGTTTAAATTGTTAGCAGCAACACCTATTATAGTAGTAGGACCTTCAAAAGGAGTAAAAATGGTACAACCAATTACACAAGCTCCAATTGCACCATATGCAGTAGTTGCACAAGTGCAACCTATAAGAGAAAGCTATGAGAAAGCAAGAACGCGGTTAGAGGTGGAAGCACTTACTATTTTTTTGGTTAACAATTTATCCCTCTTACTAACTTTCCTTTACCTTGACTCTAGATGTCCAAAATGTGAGCAAACAAAAGGATGTCACCAAAAAATGGGTTAGTGTACTATATTACTACTCTTTGAATTGTAAGGTATAACTCCCTTATATGCAATATATGCAATGAATTGTGTTTTTAATAGATCATTGGGATATGTGGTATGCTCTTAACATGAAAGAATAAGAGGATAAATTAGGATGCTCATAACTACAAACACCCTAGGAAGAAAAAGATTTGGGAAAATTATATTACCTAGTGAAATGGATATCATAAGCTACCTTAAAGTTCTTCTAATATCTACTCCTACTTCTACATGCATATTAGTCCTACTAAGATGCAATCTATAGATAGAGTAAAGATTCACATAAAAGATGAAATGGAATCTAGCTTGACTGATAACTCTCCACTAAAATGGAATCTAGTAAGATATCACTAGCTTCAAATACATGTTTCCTACAATCCTATAGAAAATTTCTAACATAATATGAAATGAACAAGAGAGGAAGTAGAATCATATATGAGGAAAGTAAATGGAATTACTTTCACTACAAACATCAAAATGAAATGGAATCCACCTAATTATCATAGGTTCAAATACAATTGTCCTTCAACTCTTTATGCAGAACTAATCTAAGAATGGGCAAAAAAACATGACAAGTAAATAGAAAGTAAATGGAATTACAAACTCATTCACCATCAAGTTTCCCAACCTATTAATTTTTAAAATGAAGTTACATTTATAGGCCCCCTCCTAGGGTTTTGGTCTATTATAGATTCATCAGTTACATTGACAAAGAATTTGAATCACTCAAAAACTCAACATTCATTCAAAACTAATATGAATAAGACATGAAAAATATCTAATCTTTAACATGATCATGCTCTCTTGGTTCCTTTGAGAACACCTAGCAACCTTTCATGTTCCTATGATTCCAAAAATCCTACAGAAAATCATTATTTTCTTCATGTTCTGTCATTTTGTACCAAACCCATATATTCATATTCCAATGGTCATTACCTTTTCAAATTCTAGTCATTGATCTTCTCAATCTGATGATCATGATTAAATAATTTTAGACCTTTATTGTCACCATTGTATTTCCTTTTGTGGATCCAGAAAGTACATGCATCAAATAGTTTCTTTCCCACATTGTCCAAACTTCATTCAACTTTGGAAAGAGGGAAAGTGCATGCCCTAGAACTTCCAAGATCTAACAATGTTAATAAATCACTATTAAGTCTCTCTTTTTGTGATGTGGGTCCCTCTTTCAAGCTAGGTACACTATGGCATACATGTGGCATTACTTTATTGCTTAGAAACTTTGAAGTTAAACCTCTTTACTCCATGGCACCCCATGACTATATTCTAACCATGCTTCATGAAAAGTGATGGCCCACTAGACACATGTCTCATTGTCACTTCCTTGGATTGTTATTTCTTGAGTACTTCTAGAATGCAAGAAAGTGTCGTGCATTAATATTTCAAGATCTAATGGCTTGGAACATGCACGATCTTATGTTTAAAAAAGGGGGCCCAACTAACATGTAAGACTTTGAATTTTCAATTGACCAATGAAATGCATTATTTAGCTTTTTTGACTTGTCAATTTGGTGATGTAGACAATTAGATGCATTTTAATTCATTGATTCAATTTTCACTAAGGTCTTCACCACCTTTGATAGTGTTTCTTTTTCATTTCTACATTTATCTAGTTCTCCTACATGCACATTCAATTGATCTTGTTTCCATGATGTTCATATGATTTGTATATCACCTTTTGGCCTTGTTCTTGACGTTCTCTGTCATGTTTTATTCTGAATATGAGTATGATCTCCTTCATTCAACCTAAATAATCTCTTCAATGGAACATTAGATCATAGAGTTAGAGTTTTTATGAAAATGATTGTTTCTCTCTCTCATCTAGGATATGTAGAAACTTACTCTCCCAAATCCTAGATGTCTAGCTTAATTGAATCCATTACATTGTTCTTTTATTCCCACCTAGGCAACTTAGAGGGAAAGATGAGAGAGGAAACCCTAATCAAAACTTAGACAAAACACATATATGACATCTCATGTGACTTGACTCAAACCCTAGAATATTGAAAAATTTAGGGGACTAATATCATGGCAACAACTAGCTCTAACTGGGGAACTAAGCATATTAGTACCTAGGTAGGAACCTAGCAATCTCTAGTTTTGAAATGAGCTTGGAAAAAACACAAAAACAAGCTACCTAATTCCTTTATTATAGAAAAAACCAAATAGAAAAGATTAGTGCCTTAGTTTATTGAGTTTTAGTCTTAAGTAGCATAGGGAGATGCTATACATTTGGGTGGTGAGGAAATAGGGTAGCCAACACAAAGAAAAGGCAAACACACAGAAAGTAGGAAAGAAATGAAAAAAAAACAACTACAGTAAACACACACCTAACCTAACATATTTATAGAGGTGAGATGAATCTCACCTTATGGAACCAACAAAAAAAAATATTCAAGTGAATCCACTTATTGGTTGATTGAAGTAGGATCCTTTTCTCCAAAATTGATTTTCGTCTCTAAGTAAGATCCCTACTTGTAGTAGCAACAAAATCATGATAACTCCAACTCTCCAAGTAGTATGCAAGAATTGACTGAATGACCACTCAGATCCAAACAACCATGCTTCATTATATATTACCTCATCCTCCTTAGGCTCTTTGATAGTCTTTTTCTAATAATCTTCTAGATGAGGAAAATGGTCATGTACCTCCTTATTAGGAGAAAAATGATTGGCACTAGGGACTTCAATTAACTTCTCACATAATTGGGCTTCATCAACCAAGGTAGACAAAATCTTCTCTTACATAAGCTCTCTTCTTGGATGGGTACCTATTTTATTTCATTCAACAACCAAGTCTCCCTTATCTATGTAGTGATATGAATTCTTTCTATTCTATATTGCATCTTCATTATCTTCAAGGATGAAATCAGTAGGAATAAACACAGAAGGAGGAGAATACTCAACCATTAATGACCCCTCTTCAATTTGATTTGGTTTTTTACTTGGAAACAACTCATCTTCAATAGTTAGCCTTGTCATACCTGAGTTGTTGTGAGAGGTTTTTTTTTCCACTTCACTACTTCTTCAAAGGATTTATGAATATTCAACAAGCTCTCAAATAGTACATCCACCTTTAATCCTTTTTCAACAAGTCCTTCTTCATTAGGTGAGAATTTCTCAATAGAAGAAGATCAAAAGGAAACAATTTCTCTTTCTATATCTTCTACTTTCTTTTTTTCATATAGGACTTATTCTTCATCTTCAAAGGTAATGTCATGATGATTGCAAATAAAATTTCCAAGTAAAGCAATCTCATAAAAAGGCTCTTCCTCGTCATTCTTCTTGATCTTCAATAGAGTCACATCTTCTTCTTCTATTGCAGGAAGTGCACGAGTTATTTCTTCTTCATATTGATAGTTGGTCTCAACACTCTTTTCTTCAATTACCTCTTTATCAAGGATAATGTTTTTACCAATGGTTTTGTGAAGTTCCTCCTCATGCTAATACAACCATTCTTTAGGTTGAACTTCATTGCTTCTTTCCTCAACCGAATTCAGATTTGTAGCTCTTGGCAAATCACAAGTGGAATGTTCTACTGTAGGCATATGATCATTAGAAGATTCTTCTTCAAAGAAATCTAATGGAGTATTGTCACCTTGATCTATAACATCAAGAATAGTCTCTTGTCTACCAAAGACCACAATAATATGAGAACTAGAATCAGGAGAAATTAGCATGGGAGTTTCATAATCAGGTGTGGATGTTATCTTCAACTTTAAATCCTTTCTATTTTCTTTTTTCTTATCCTTCAACTTGTAGAATAGGTTGTAAAGGTGATCTCGTATCTTCTTTTCTTTGGGGTCATCTCCTTTGTTGAGACTCTCTAAAAAATTTAACATGATCTTCTTAAAGAACTTGTCTTTAATTATATAGAGCTCTTTAAGAGTAGGTTCAGATCTTATCTTTGCTTTCTTCAACCTTAACTCATCTCTTTTCATGTCTTTTAGCTTGTAGAATCTAGAGCACACACATTTCCACAGGGATTTATAAACATGATCATTTTCAATACTAATATTCTTTTGGATAGCATGAGAGATGATTTCTTTATATAGAAGTAGAAGCTCTTGCAACAACTTGTCATTAATCTCATTAAGTTCTTGAGGAGTGAGCTTAGGCCTTGGCCTTTTCCCAATCTTTGAATTTGGCATGACCATTGAGTTACACTAGACCTTCAACCAAAGAGAATAGGTCCTTCATACAAAGTCACTAGTCTTCATCCTAGGAAAGACACCTTTAGATTTCTAAGAATGAGAAAACAAACACTAGTCATAGATTTGAATCTCTAGCAGAGTCACCAAAAGTTGTTGGTTAAGAATTTGTCCCTCTTTCCAAATTGGCTTTACCTTGACTCTAGATGCCCAAAATGTGAGGAAACAAAAGGATGTTACCAAGAAGTAGATTAGTGTATGCATTATATCATTTCCCTCTAAATTGTAAGGTACAACTCCCTTCTATGCAATACATGCAATAAATTGTGTTTTTAATAGATCATTGGGATATGTGGTATGATCTTAACCTGAGAGAAGAAGAGGATAAACTAGGATGTTCATAACTACAAAAACCCTAGGCAGAAAAAGATTTGGGCAACCTATATTACCTAGTGGAATGGATATCATAAGCTACCTTAAAGTTATTCTAACATCTACTCCTACTTCTAAATTCATATTAGTCCTACTGAAATGCAATCTAGAGATAGAGTAGAGATGCACATGAAATAAGAAATGGAATCCACCTTGACTGATAACTCTCCACTAAAATGGAATCTAGTAAGATATCACCAGCTTCAATACATGTGTCTCACTATCCCATAGAAACTTTCTAACATAATATGAAATGAACAAGAGAGGAATAAAAATCATATATGAAGAAAGTAAATGGAATCACTTTCATTGCAAACATCAAAATGAAATGGAATCCACCTAATTATCATAAGTTCACATACAATTGTCCCTCAACTCTTTATGCAGAACTAATCTAAGAATGGGAAACAAAACATGAATAGTAAATAGAAAGTAAATAGAATTATAGACTCATTTACCATTAGGATTTTTGACCTATTAATTTTCAAATGAAGTTACATTTATAGTCCCCCTTCTAGGGTTTTGGCTAGTTACAAATTCATTAGTTACATTGAAAAAGCATTTGAATTGCTCAGAAACTCAATAGTCATTCAAAACTAATATAAATAAGACACGAAAAATATATAATATTTAACATGATAATGCTCCCTTGGTTCTTCTAAAAATAATTAGTGACCTTTCATCTTCCTATGATTTCAAAAATCTTGTAGAAAAGCATTGTTTTCTTCATGTACTATCATTTTGTGCCAAACCCATATATATCATATTCCAACAGTCATTATATTTTCAAATTTTGGCCATTGATCTTCTCAATATAATGATCATGATTGAATCATTTTAAACCTTTATTGTCTCAATTGTATTTCCTTCCATGGGTTCATCATGTAGACACATTGAACAATCACCTTCCCTCATTTTCTAAACTTCACACAGCTTTGGAAAGTAGGAAAGTGCATGTTGTAGATCTCCCAAGATCTAATGGCAATAATAAATCACTATTAAGTCTCTCTTTTTATGATGTGGGTCCCTCTTTCCAACTAGGTACACCATTATATACATGTGGCATTACTTTATTGCTTAGAAACTCTAACGTTGAACCTCTTTACTCTGTGGCACCTCGTGACTAAATTTTGACTGTGCTTTGTAAAAAGTGATGGCCCACCAGACATGTGTCTCATTGTTGCTTCTCTACATTATTATTTCTCAAGCACCTCTAGAATGTGGGATAGCATCATGCATTGATATTTTAAGATATAATGGCTTGGAACATGCATGATCTTATATTTAAAACAAAAGGGTGCCCAATTGACATGTAAGACTTTGACTTTTCAACTGACCAATGAAATGCATTATTTTGCTCATTTGACTTGTCAATTTGGTGATGTCGGTGATTAAAAACATTTTAATTCATTGATTCAATTTCCACTTAGGTCTTTTCCACCTTTGACTGCATTTGTTTTCCATTTCTACATTTATCTAGTTCTCCTACATGCAAATTCACCTGATCTTATTTCCATGATGTTCATATGATATGCATATCATATTTTGGCCTCATCCTTGATGTTCTCTATCATCTTTTGTTCTCTTTATGAGTATTATATCCTCCCTTTAACTTCAATTATGTCTTCAATGGAACATTAGATCATAGAGTTAGAGTTTTTATGAAAATGATTGTTTCTCTCTCTCATCTAGCATATGCAAAAACTTACCCTCCCAAATCCTAGATGCCTAGCTTGATTGAATCCATTACATTATTCTTTTACTCCTACCTAGGTAACTTAGAGGGAAATATGAGAGTGGAAATCATAATAGTAACCTAGAAAAAACATAGATATGACATCTAATGTGAGTTGACTCAAACCCTAGAATCTTAAAAAATATAGGGGACTAATATCATGGCAACATGCGTAGGAAGAGTAGTGAAGATCAAGCAAGAACCTGCACCTCATGGAATGAAAAGAGTAAAGAAGATCAGTAGTGGGCCTAGAAAAAGGAGGAAAACCATACAAGTGAGTAGTTCAAAAAGTGTAGATGATGATGATGAAAATAAACCTATTGAGCAAGATGTGTAGGATGCCAAGACAACCATGTGAAAGAATCCATGGAAACTAAAGGTAGAGAATCAAAACATGCAAATTATATATGATGATTTTGTTTAGTTAAATAAATTTTATAGCATGTATATTAGTATGGATAGGAGAAAATTAGAGAATGTTATAATAAAAAATACAATTCTAAGAAATAAGAGATTTGATATCATTCAGAATAAGATTCTTGAAGACCTATACATTAGGTTGATCAATAAGAAGAGAATAGTGGTAGAAGAAGATTTGAATATGAGGATCACATCCATAAATAAGTTATGTGATATTGGATCAAAAGAGGAATCTTAGAAATTCTTGAAGAGTATTAAGCCCTTGACAAGCAACAAAAGAAGAGAAATTCTTCTAATGGGAGGCAATTATGAGGAGGTAAGCCAAGAAATAGAGGAGCATATAATGAAATATATCTCCTTCATACCTAAGGAAAGTGTGCAAGAAAAGACTGATAGTCTAGTATATGTATAGGTATATACACCTTCTATTGAAGAGGATGAGGCATAAGGGACCCATCAAGCACTATCTCCACCTCACATTATTATGGGTACTGAATCCATGCAAGTAGATAGTACACATTTAAGTATGGATACAAAGGAGAATCCATTAGTAGCATATGGAAAAAATATTTTTGGTAATATCACTACCTATAGTAATTCTAATAATGAAGAGAAGGGAAAAAGAGGAAGTAAGAAGAAGAAGAGAAGAGAAAGGAACACGAAGAAAATAAAATAAAAGAAGATGAAGAAAATAATTGTTAGAAACAATAGTCCACCAAGATAACTAGGGGGGTGAACTAGTTGTCCAATAATTAAAACATTTACCTACCTTAAATAATCTTAACCATTCAACCAAAGTAAACAAAAACCATACAAAGATGCACATACACAATTACACTAGATATGTTAACTAGGGAAACCCTTGATCAGAGGGAAAACCCTAGTGGAAATGATGCCCACAAGATTTTGTTCTAATATAAATATTCCTTGTTAGAGGACAGACCCTGTTAGGAGTCTATTACAACATTCAATACATATGAGTCCCTATTAGGAGACTTTGAATCCTTTTTAGAAGATTCCAACCCTATTAGGAGTTGTAGAAGATAGAAGGACCCACTATCTAAACATCTTCTAGGGAAATATCACCGAACTCACTGTCCAACTACTGTCTTAACTAGTCCTTGTAGAATAGTCATATGTACTAAACTTTAACTTCTTTCCTCTAACTTGTCAACTAGACCAATCACTATCTGACCTTTTAAAAAAGGTCACAAACCTCAAATCAAAGTATCAAACTTTGGATCACACAATAAAAATTTGGCAATGAAGTTTCCTTCACATTCACTCTTCTCTACTTATCTTTGCATTCTCCTCTTCGTGCTTGTTGCAATAATTTTACCATCTATACATAACAAAAGAAAATTTCCTTCCTTTATACCAAATCCATAAAATAATTCCTTGAGTAAGCTCTTACACCTTCTCAATTTAATTATTATAGGACCTCATTAAGAACACGTTACACTTAGTGATAACATTAAGCTTTTTCCTTGTAACTTGAATAAATTTTCACACATGCAATAATATGATGAGTGATCTTAGGTATGTCATCTCTAGAATTTATTCTTCACATATTTAACTTTGGCTTCATAGAATAAAAAATCTACTAAGAGATATAACAAGTTTACTAGAACATGCCTCTATAAATTCTATCTCAAAACAATCTCCACCGAAACTTGCATAACTTCTTCAAAACTTAATATATTGTGCTTCTAAGGTTAGGTACATATACTAAACACTTATTAGTATCTACATTTCACCTTTCTTAGAGAAAGTACTCAACTATCTATCCATATCAACTTGATCTTTTTGTTGTTCTTCTATCAGATACCACAGAAAATTGCTATGTTGACATCAATGACAAACATAATCATGGATGTAACATATAATTATGATAATGATCTAATCATGTGTCTAAAATACTCCCCCATAGGAATATCATCAACATTAATGCTTCCAAAAGGAATAGGAAAGAAGAACAAGAGAATAAGTAGAAAGAACAAGAGGAAAAGAAAAAGATAGAAGAAGAAGATAAGAAGAAGAAAGAGGCCAATGCAAAGAAAAATATAGAGGACCATAAGATAAAGACTACTCTATTCTCAGTAGTATTAGTAGCTAGAACATTAGTACCTATTCCATTTGATGATGAAGATCAGAAAGAGCTAATGAGCACTTTGAGAAATTTCTTTGAGAAAAACAAATCTGTAAAGTCTTTGGAGAAGACCTTTGTTGAAGTCTTGGGGTGCTTGTAGAAGACAGTTTCCACAACTATAGAAAATATAGACTTGCAAGCTAAGAAAAAATATTTTGTGAAGATATTTGATGAGGAATTCACAACCTTAGTTGAATTAGTAGCAACGCAAGCAAAAAATAATCGTGATGCAACCATATTCAACATAGTGTGCACCAATGTGTGCAAGGATTTGAAGGCACATGATGTAAACATGAAGGTATTGAGATAGTGTATTTTTGAAGGTAACAAGTTATTTGGATGGTGTAAAACATCTTCCACTTATCTAATTTTGATACAAAGATCAAAGCCCATATGAGTGAGCTTCAATCATTCACTAAAAGATTGCAATAGCCAGAGATCATAATTGAAGATTCTGAGAATGAAATTGAGAAGATCCACAATGATATAAAAAGAATTAATTGTGACAAGGATAAGGTAATAAGAAGATTCTCCATTCTTAGATAATATTTAGCACCCAAGGTTGTAATTTTGCAAAGGCAATTGGAGGATTGTCTTTCAACAAAGATTTCCTATGAAAAATTTGCCTATACTGACTTGAGCGCAGTTGAAGTGGCATCTTATGAATATTTCCCACTCATAAATATATCAAATATAGTCAAAGGAAACTAGAAGAAGAACTTTGATTAATTGAAGATTGATTTTGTAGATTACATATCCAGAATGACGAGCTGATCACTAATAGGTAGCAAGTTTTTGTGATATAGTTTTTGACACCTTTACCATTGATGTCAGAGGGGAAATATTGTGTTATTATGTAGAGGAAAATTTTATAGATGTTGATGGATATGTAAGGTGGAGATTATTTATATATCAATGTAAAGGAGTGATAAGGAATGTAATGATCCATCAGAACATGAATAAATTTGTTATGTTTTGAAGGCAATTTTTGTATAGTTATTTTATTTATTTTTGTTATGTATGAAATCATTTTGGGACTTAACCAATTTTCCCAAATGTGGCCATCAATGCCAAAGGGGGATATTTTTAGAAATATGGTCAATTAGATATCTTGATGGTTGTCATTTATGGAAACATATACTCATAATTTCATTTATGCATTCAAAGACAGAGAATTGTCTACGTATTAGATAGTTTGTAGGAGTAAAATGATCAAATATTAATAGCACAGAAAATTCACAAAGAGTTAGAATATGCATAGTTGAGGAAAGCTTCATGACACCTTCATGATAATGTGTATCAGTGCACATGTGTGTATAATCAGCATGATGCAAGTTACAATAAGTTTAATTGTGCTAGTATTTAACGCTACATAACATAGCATAGCAGAAAACAGAGTTGTATGGCTTTAGGAATTATTTTGGTTTCAAAATAATTACTAATTCAAGTTAAGCTGACTATATGGATATTATTTTATATTATATCAAGCATCTGAAGACATGGAAGATGACTAAGCAACAATTTTTGAATGCACAAGATATAAGTAAAGAATCTTATGTTGTGCAGATAGTGTGAAAGTGAGTTGCATAGTGAATGCACATGATGTCCTGATATTGTGAAGGTTGCATGATTAAATGTGACTTGCAACTATTGTGAGAACCATCTGCAAGTCTTATGTGATGCAAGATTTGATGTTAAATTAGAGCAAGTGCAAGTTACAACAACAAACTAATATTGTTTATATATCTATTTTTGCGAAGGAACTAAATTGTATAATTGTATGTTAGGGTAGTGGGATCTTCTTACATACATTGTAATTGATCTACCAACTCGTAATAGGGTTAAAGATAATTCTAATAGGGTTTAGGCTTCTAACAAGGCCTAGTCCTCTAACAAGGACTTAAGACACTATATGTATTTCATAGACTCCTAATAGGGTCAATATCCTTAACCATATCCTATTGTTTAATGAATCATCTAGTGGTTATCATCCCCACTAGGTTTTTCCTTGGCCAAGATTTCCCTAGTTAAAAAATAATGGTGTTATAAGTCCTCTATGTGTATGGTTATATTTACTGTTCAACATTGTTGGTTTATTTTTACATGCAAGTTATGGGAAAAAGTTTGTAGAATATTGATTCACCCCCCCACCCCCAATATTATCTATTTATAACATATGAAACTATTAACATTGATGTTGATTTACCTGATTTACCTAATATTCTTTCCTCACAATTAACAGTTACACCTAGTATTGGACATTGTATTCTCAAGAGGATCCTTGTTTGGAACTGGCTATCATTCCTACTATGTTGGATATATTCCCTCTTGTGAGTTACCCACCTTCTTTAAATGATAAAAAATGATATGGGGATAGTAGGTGACACACTTGATTTTCTTATCATTCATGGTAGTATTTTTTGTGTGTTTGAATATTGTACTATGCTTCTCCCATGATATGTTTACTAAATTTTGTTAGATTCTTTTATATGATATTTGTTGCTTCATTGGCGCAAGGTGATAAAAAAATCAAACTTCTTGTAATTTTTGTCTATATGTATCTATGTTTTTTCATGCTATGTAGTACCTATGCTATTATTTGTAAATGTCTACTTGTGTAATATGATTGGATCCATGACTTGGTAACATTGATTCTTTTTGGTCTCTAGGTCATGGTCCAAAAAGATTCTTCTTTGTATTTCTTATGTTATATTTCCTCCTTTGTGATTGTAGTTCTACTTTCTTTGGGGAATGATGCCAATTCATTTGCAATAATATTATATATATATATATATATATATATATATATATATATATATATATATATATATATATATATATATATATATATATATATATATATATATATATATATATATATATATATATATATATATATATATATATATATATATATATATATATATATATATATGTACGTATGTATGTATGTATGTATGTATGTATGTATGTATATGTATATATATATATATATATATATATATATATATATATATATAACTGACCTTATAGTACGTAGATTCCTTTTGTGTTCTCTGTATGATTATGTGGTATTTCCCTTGATTTGTCTTTGGCTGGGGGCATATCATAGTGGAAACATAATCAGTGGAGTTGTTTATATTTTTTTTCAAAGCCATTGCTCCTGTTAAAAAGTTAGCAATGAGTTTAACATGGGTGCATAAGCTCTATTCACTTATTTTACACACACATTTCTTAATATATATGTTATTTTTCAAGATACCTTTTCTGCTTTTTTGGATTAGTGACTAATCCTTAAAGAATGGATTTATATTTTAGGGTCTCTTGATCCCTTTAGTTTTAAATATTGATTGCTTAAGCTTGAAGTTGTCCTTAAGATTGGATCTCCTTTAGTTTTACTCTGATAGAATAGAATATTCTTGAGGATGAATCTTTGATGCGTTAACTAGTGAGTAACAACATTCAATAGGTGGTTCAATTCCACCTTTCCAACTACATAGTTTCCTTGTGTGGTTCAAAACATGAGACATAAGTTCTCATTGGGTGAGATAATCATGCTTTCTTTTTCTTTTTCTCTTTTTTAGTGATGTCTCTCTTATTATTATTTTGGAGTTGATGAAGACTTGAGTCCCTAGGGGCTTGAGAATTTTCTTTTTCCCTTTGATTTTAATAAGATTATCTTTTCATTATTATCTACTTTTCAATTAGTTTGCATTGAATCCACACTCTCGCTAAAGTGGGGGCTTAATGTATCATCTAAAAATGGAAGCACTTCCATCTTAAGAGCATTTATCACTTTGAGTAAGTGGTCTAGGGTATTGTCAAGCACCTTGAATGGGTTTTTTCATGAATTTGGTAGTTTTCCCCTTGTTCTTCTTTCTCTCTTTATTTCTAGCCTATTTCTAACAAACTATTATGTGAAATTGAGGGCATTAGCCTCTAGGTCAAAAGTGACCTTCTAGGTCAAGGTTGACCTTGACCTTGACTTAGGTCAAGGATGACCTCAACCTTGACCTAGGTCAAGAACTACCTCAACCCCAACCTAAGGCAGGGTCAACCTCATCCCTAACCCTAGGTCCCATTTTCAATTTCTAGGAGTTTCAATATCTCGAGATTCAAAAAGTTTTTTCTCCCATTTTGATTTCAGCTATTTCGAGTTTGAAAATGGTAGACTCTTAAATTACATTTAATCTAGTTCCATTTATATGGGTTAAGGTGGATTTAATACTCTTATGTCAGCCTTCTCTAGGAGTTAGTGCCCTAGATCTCTTTATAAGAAAGCCTTTTTCCCTCGTTTTGACATCTACTTAATATCTACTTTCAATCCATAACTTCATGAGCACATCCACTATCCACAATACACCTATGATAAATTTATGAAGTGAAGTTCTATCAAGAATCCAATTCATCAAGGAGATTCATTGATACTAATTGAAGGATTCAATCTCTATGGAGCCCTCTTGTTGAAAATTTCATCCACATCCATCCAAGCCTTAATCTATGCAAAGATACATCCAAGATTGGTGTTGAATATCTAAAGGCATTGATTTGAGACATCCTACATACACTCTACATACATTTGGAGTATTTGTACTTGTGGATTCAAGGATTCAAATCCTCCATAAGGATTTCCACATAAGAAAGATGAACTATTCCATTTTTTTTTTATGCATATATATTGTTTCAATTATATTTCAAGGTTAATTGCAAACTAGGTTTTGACTGAGTAAAACCTCCAAATCAGCCAAAAAATCATTTTTCTTGCAAATAAAGGTGTGGAAGAATGAATCAGAGAGTAGATTCAAATACCTTTTTTGTTGAACTTGCAAGATCTATGAACAAAAAAATTGTTAGAGAAGTGCAAGTCAAGGTCAACTTTTTGGGGTACAATTGTGCCTTGAGGTAAGATTGTGCCCCACCAACAGGGTTAAGGTCAACCTCCCTTCAAAAAAATAAAACATTTCTATGTTTTCTCCATCTTGACATTTCCAACCTAGAATAGGTTGCAAATTTTCTAGAAACTACATATAGACATTAGAAATCAACATTTTCCAGATTTAAGGTGAGTATTTTTCCTTTATCTATATTAGGTTTTTGGCACATAATCTCCCATAATAGAAATGTCATTCATAACACCCCTCTTTCCCCCTATTTTTCATCACTTGAATCATTTCTATATTGAACACCTTATTGTGTTTAATCAATTTGTATAATTCATTTTCAAAAATTAGGGTTGGGAAGAGGGTTTCCATTTAGGAAGGTGTACGCAAAAGAAGGACAAAACAAATCAATTGTAGCAACATACCTAGGCCTAGAAGTATGGTATAAACTATGATCAACCATCTTCACTTCATCATCATAAACACACTTAATACATTTATGAATAGGTGAAGCAATATCATGCATGGCATAACCATGGAAAACCAAGCTTAACTTGAAATTGATTAGAAGTAGGAACAACAACAAAGGTGGTGTTCATAATCTTTCCACAAAGTTCAACCTTTAAATCAATAGAACTAAATGATGGATAAATAAAAACATTAAAAGTTTGAATCCATACATCTGATTTATCATAAAATCATGTTACAAACTTTTCATAAAAAAAATTTCAGCTGTAATAAAATTGACTAAGGAGGTAGGATCAACAAGACAACAATGAGTAGGTATCTCAAAAATCTTAACATAAATATAAAGGGGACCATAAGGAGCTTTAATAGTCTTAGAATCATTAAAGGTAATCAAAAGTTTCTGAGGTCATTTTTTCTTAGGTTGTTGTCAAGGTTTAGGTTGAGACTTTAATTTAGGCTTAGGTTTTAGTTGAGGTAGAGCTAAAAATTGAGTTTAAAGAGGAGGTTGAGATTGAGATGGAGATACAAATTAAACCACATGCTCCATTTGATTAACCACATTATTAAGATCATCCATCTTCAAATCATACACAACATCCATAGAAGATGGTTGAGCAATAGTATTAGTATCATGTGTAGGTAACGAATTGGTATAGATTTAAAAATTTTGACTAGGTGAGAAAAAAACTTATTCCCACTACCATCAAAATGATCAATAGATAAAGAATTATAATCAATTAAGTCCTAAACCTTATATTTTAAAGAATAACATTTCTCAATATCATGACCATTTTGACAATGATATTGAAAAATAACTTTCGGATCAAAAGATTTATCTACCATTATAGTAGGTAAAAGATGATGAATAGGAGGTAAATTAATCATATTGGTAGTTAAAAACCTATTCATAATAGAATGTAAGGATTCAGAGAGAGGAGTAAATGTATGATTCAATTGAAAAGTAGTGGATGCAGAAGTGGCATTGTGAGATGCAACAAAAACTTGATCAATAATTGCATTTTCTTGTTTATTTATCTTGACATAGTTCTTAAATTTTTTAAGTTTATTTGGATTAGGAGCAACATCACTTTTAATAACAAAAATAGGACTCATTGGAGTGGTTCTCTCAAATTGACTCACTTGTAATTGATAATGACAAAGTGTTGCACAAAGCTATTGAAAAGAAGTAAATTCAAAAGACAAATATTATCTCTAATATTAGGAATAGGATAGGAAATTTGAACATGCAAATGCTTAAATCTACCAATAAATATAGTCAATTTTTCTTTAGATTTTTGTTTACAATGCTTCAAATAAATCAAAGACACTTGTGGGCCAATGTTGTTTTTAGATTTTTGAATAAAAGCATTAGAAAGTTGAGGAAATGAATGAATAGAATAAGGAGTCAAAGAACAATACCATTGTGAGGCCTTGTAAAAAAAAATTTGAGCAAACAACTTTGGTAAAATCCTATGATCATGAGAATAATCACTACAAAGGATTTGAAATGTTTTAACATGATGTATAGGGTCTCCATTACCGTTATAATTCTCAAGATGAGGCATATTGGCTTGTTGGGGAATGAGAGTATAAATAATATCTTGAGACAAACGACTTCCCATATCACAAGTAGGGATACTAAACTTGTTTTGAGTCAAAGAGGCAAGTTGTTGTTGTAAAGATGACACACTTTGAGTCAAACTGATAATTGTAGAGCCATGAGAAAAAATAGGAGAAATAGCAACATTAGATACACTAGGTAAAGTGTGAGAAGCTACAGGAATAGAAGACACAACTAGAGGAATGCTAAGAACCACACGTAGCATAGGAGTAGAATAAGTAAAAGGAACATTATTATAAGAAGGTTGTGAAATAGGAAGGGACATGAGAGGAACACTTATTATGAATAGAGGGAACCATCATAGTCACCAAAGGAGTGTATGTAGGAACACTAGGAAGAGGAACAAAAGAAGGTTTAATAGTAGTGATAGGAGAAAACAACACTAAATCTTGAGCTTCTTGAGATAAAGGTTTAATATTGGAATGTACAAGGTGTGTAATACCACACAAAAGATTAATAACTTGGTCACTATCATAGAGAACTTTCTTAAGCGCCCCTTTAGCCTAAATAAAATCTTGAATATGGTTTTCTTGAAGAAGCCAATTACCCATTTTATCAAGTTCATTTGAAAGTTTTTGGACTTGTTTAGGAGAAACTCTTAAAGCATTATCCTCATCATGAGATGAGTAAGAATATTTTTTCTCCATAAGAAGATTAGAACTAGGAATAATCAAAGTTTCATCCAAAATCCTAAGGAAAGTAGAAGAAGATTCAGGATCAAAGGTTCCCATAAGTCTACGATCGCATCTAACCCTAAGATTATAAGTAGGACTAGAACTAATAAATCCCATAAACCAATGAAAGGAAAAAAAAAAAAAAAAAAAAAAACATAAAGAAGAAATTATTTTGTATTTTGAAAGGAATTTTCCAAAAAAAAAAATTATTTTAGAATTTAAAATGCAAGAACATAAACTAAATCTAATCTAAATGCAAGAAAAGACCTAATGAAATGAAAGGAAATATAACACCACAAATCACAATAGGGAATCTAATTCCAAAAAAGAAAAGAGGGTAAGTGTGTTAGGTTCTCCAAAATGAATAGAAATAAAATGAAAACCCTCTTCACAACCCTAATTTTTAGAAAAGGAATGATCCAAATTGATTAAACACAAGAAGGTGTTCAATATAGAAGTGGATCAAGCAATGAAAATATAGGGGGAAAGAGGGGGGTTATGAATAATCTCTCTATTATTGGAGTGCCAAAAACATAAAATAGATAAAGGAAAAATACTCACCTTGAATATAGAAAATGTTGATTTCTAATGCCTGTATGTAGTTGCTAGAAAAATCTGCAACCTATTCCAAATTGGAAATGTCAAGATGGAGAAAACCTAGAAAAAAAAATTTAGAAGGGAGGTTAACCTTGACCTTTTTGGTAGGGCACAATCTTACCCCAAGGCACAATTGTACCATGAAAAGACAACCTTAACCTACACTGCTCTGACAAAATTTATGTTTCTGGATCTTGCAAGTTTTATGAAAAGGAAATATGAATACGTTCTTTCATTCACTATTCCACACTTGTATTTGTAGGAAAAATGGTTTATTGGTTGATTGGGGGGTTTACCTTAGTCAAACCCTAGTTTGGAATTAACCTTGAGATATAATTGAAACAATATATATGCATAAACAAAGTAAATGGAATAATTCACCTTGCTTATGTGGAAATCCTTGTAGAGGATTCAAATCCTTGAATCCAAAAGTATGGATGCTCCAAATGAATGTAGAATGTATGTAGGATGCTTGAAATCAATGTCATTCAATTTTAAACACCAATCTTTAATGTATCTTTCAAAAGAAGAAGGCTTGGATGGATGTAGAAAAAATATTCAACAAGAGGGCTCATTACATTTTGAATCATTTAATGGCTAAAAATGGATCTCCTTGATGAATTGGATGCTTGACCACTTGAATGCTTGATAGAAATTCACTTCATCAATTGATCATAGGTATATTGTAGATAGTGGATGCACTCATGAAGTTATGAATCAAAATTAGATAGTATATAGATGTCAAAATGAGGGAATAAGGGTTTATTATATAGAGATCTAGGGCACTAACTCCTAGAGAAGGCCAACATAGAAGTCTTAAATCCCATTTAACCTTAACCCAAAGAAATGGACCTAGATTAAATTTAAGTTAAGATTCTACCATTCTAAAACCCAAAATAGCTAACTCGGAAGTAGGAAAAGAAACTTTCTAAAGCCCGAGATCTTGAAACTCCCAAAAATTAAAAATTGGACCTAGGGTCAAGGATGAGGTCAACCATTTCCTAGGTTAGGGTCAAGGTTGACCTTGACCTAGAGGCCAAAGTCCTTAATTTCAGAGAGTAGTTTGTCAAAAATAGGCTAGAAATAAAGAGAGAAAAGTATAATAGGGGGGAAAATTCCAAATTCATGCAAAGACCCATTAAAGGCACTTGACATGACCCCAGACCACTTACTCAAAGGGATAAATGCTCTTAACATGGAAGTTCTTCCATTTTAATATGGTATAGAATCACATGGAAAAGTGGGTAGATTCATTCTATCCTACCTAATCCTACCTAACCCTAAAATGGACAATTGTGGTTAAGTGGAAAAAGATCATAATTCTTTATTTATAGAGAGAGATGGTTAGAAGAAAAGGTTGTCATGTGTGAGAACCTAAGGAAGAAAAGGATTTTGGGGTATTGATTCATTCAGTGGTTGAACAAAAGAGACTGCAATTGGCATGCAAAACAAGAAGGCTTAAGAATATGAATTCTTGAAGGGTGAACAAGCTATTAGAGTTGAAGTGTGTGAATGCCAAGAAGAATGGAGGACTGAAATAGAGATTTTTAATTTGATAGTGAGTTGTAATTTGTTACCAGATCAAGCCTTATTGTTACTTTCTAATCATTGTATCAATCTAGGAGAAATCCTCTGGATTAAGGTTGACCTAAGAGTCATTTGTAAATCCTTTAACCAAGTGACATAACAAGGCTCATTCCTAATAGTGTGATGGAAATCCTTTAACCATGCCACATATAATAGTGTGTACTATAACCTTTAAGAATTGGTGTTTCACAAGGCATCACTTCAAAAGAGTGAGAATTAGTAGCATGTAACTAGTGGTTTTCCCAAATTGGATTTCCACATAAAATCCATCTATCAAATATGTTATTGAATATATTATGTTTCATGTTGAAATTTCCAAACAGATGTGTTGACCTAGGATAGTAACCTATGAATTTTAAATATTTTATGATCTAATGGATGCATGTATAATAAGGTTTTATGGATATGGGTATACTATGCATTGAAATTTTTTATTTGTACATCTGGACCTTAGATAACTAATTCACCCCTTCTCAATTTTTCTAAAGAATTCCAACATATGTATGGCCAAAGTATTAGGATTTAAAGAGACAAAAATAACAATTACATGGAAATATAACCAATATTAGAAAATAATAAACCACATAGAAGAGAATACAAGACATCAAGATTTGACCTAGTTCACCCAATCCATAGGATACATCCACCAATGACTCTAATATTCTTATTATCAAATGAATACAACTTGATTACAATATTTAATCCTTGATGACTCAATATCATTGCAAGAAGCTATAATCTCATCATACATTATGAAATCCCTTACCCTAATCAATTTTATACAAGCTTTTTGTTTCTTACAAAATTAGGGCTAAAATAAGCCATCTGATAGTAAAATAGCAACCAATACCTTTTACAATAATAAAGTCAATTGAGCTTTCAAGGGAACTTCCCCCCAAAACTCCCATGAGAGTGTTTCCCCTCGATCCCACCTTATATCATGAAAGGGGAAAACATGCAACTCTACCGCAAGACCCCAGAAAGGTCACTTACCCTTGACCCCATCTTGGGGGCACTATCCCAAAACCCCCATATAAAGGTATAAATAAAGAAGAAATGTTGAAGTGATTCTTGCTTCAAAATATGTGAAAGATTTTCCTCACAAGATTTTGTCAACTCTACATAATAGAAATAAAATTTTAAGAGAATAATTTTGATGGTAAAAATGAATCTGGATTATGATTTCTATCATAAAAGTGGACTAAGGACATTGAAATGAGGTAAGGCTAAAATCTTTATGAAAATTTTATTCTTTGGAAAACTAGGTCAAAATACTATATAAGGGGTCGAAAAAGATAAATTAGATAGAATGATATGATTATCCCTTTGGGTTGCAGGATAAAACAAGAGATAAATGATGAGCAAAAATTATCAAAGGATGATAAATACATGATTGCGTAGAGAATAAGAGATACAAGGATACACACAATTGAGTAATGCTAACTCTCTTCTTACTCAAAATGAAAAGACTAAGATGCAAGCTAAGATAAAAGACCCTAAAATGGAAGCTATCATGATATGAAATACTCATCCCCCTAATCCATGGTTGGAAGAATTTTATTTCATTATGTCAAAAAGATAAATCACTAAGAGGTTTCTAGGAATGGTAGAACTTGGAAAGAGCACCATCTCTTAATTTTGATTTAAGGGAGCTTATTTTAGTAAGTTATTTTATTTTTTATCGTTGATTTCCAATTTAAATTTTATTTTCTTCTTGTTATTTTTCATTTATTACTTTGATTTCAAATTGGTCTTCAATTGTTTAACACTTTTGGACTTTGTTCAAGTTAGCAACTAAGATGACATTTCCAACCTCTTTTAAATCATATGGCTCATGCATCTTAAAAATTATCAAAGTATCCATTAATAATATGGGTCCAAGTGTTGTGAGGATTCTACTTCATAGCCTTAGGTGATCAATTTTGTTTCATTCCTTGGTGACTCTATTCCCAACATTAAAGTTGAGATCTAGAACGAGCATTTTATTCATCTAGATTTAGGTGATCTTAGATAGGAAAAAGAAAAAATGTTGGTCATTCTTTAAATGGATAAGGCCAAGTATTCTTATTTTTTCTACATTGATAAATGGATGGTTGATGAGGCCAAAGGTCTTCATGAAAAGACTAAGAAGACGGAGGAAAGGATTGATAGCAATGTCAATATTGTTAAATTGAAGAAGTTTGAACCTAGCAATAGTAACAAAGATGTTTTTAAAGAGGAGAAGGTGATGGAAAATGTTCAAAAAAGTGTGGAGGAAAAAAATGTAGAAAATGATTGATAGAATGGAAAGAAATGAGACCTTTTTAAGGTCTATCCTTATTCATAACCATGAAGGCCTTAAAGCTTCAGTGAGTAACTTGAAATGTTTGTATGCAATGGTGGAGAATAGAAATACTAAGATCATTAGCATGGACCTTAAAGGAGATTCTAATACTACTCAAAGTGAGGGACCTAGGAAAAGAACCAAAGGTAGTATAAAAAATCAAACCCAAAAGGAAAATAAGGGTCAAGAGGCTACTAAGCTGAATGAAATGAAAATAATTTTTTAGAGGATGGAGAAACTTGAGCTAGAAATTGTGGAGATACTAAAAATGTTAGTCTAATATCATGTGTGTTACTATGATTTGTTTTTTTGGTTAATTTTACTAGTAGTGATTGTTGGTTTTACTATCTTTTGTTTCTCTTTTATGTTTTTTTGGGGTTTGTTCTTTTTTGGTCTGTAGAGACAATGATCTTATTGAATATCATAATGCAATGTTGTTGTAAAGGGTTTTTGGGTTCCCTTGAAAACCTAATTTTGAATTAATCAAAAATAAAAATGGGTCCAAGAGTCAATTTATTGATTAATTTTGATCTTATGATTAACACATTATTAAAAGATGATTAATTAATCTCTTGAATACCACCATGGTATTGGTCACATAGCTCCATGTCATCTTGTCATGCTTAGTTGCCTTCTATTTTTATATAAGTATTATGTTCATAAGGACATTAGTAGTATATTTTATAACCTCCCAAATATCTAATTTTTTTTAGAGTTCAAAGGTTTTTGCACTATAGTAGTTTCTTGATGCTGTTAATTAATTAGATCATTTCAAATGGTGGATCATGTTTCATTTACTTTCATGGTCATTAAAAGAGTATTATAAAGAATGTTAGAAATATAAGAGGACTAACTAAGAGGGGAGGGGTGAATCAATTACCACTAAAATAAATCCTAGATCCCTTAGATGTCAACAATTAACAAAAAAATTCACTAAATATACTAGTGTTTGGCAAACACATAGGCACTTAGTTTACACTAGTAAATGTTGTAACTCGGTAAGCACTGAAATAACAACTATAATATAGAAAATGGTTAACCTGTGAATCTTGTGATTTTTTTTGTGATTATCTGTTCTTAACTTAGTTGCATACATATAAAAGAAATATCATGAACACAAGTGATACCAATATTTAACGTGGCAACTCAGTTTGGGAAAAACCACCAATTGCAACTAGTTATTGATTTTCACTCTTCTGAAGTGAGCCTTATTAGGAGCCAACCCTATTAAAGGTTACAAAATACACTATTAGGTGTGATCCTATTAGAGGATTTAATCACCCTATTAAGAGTGGCCTTGTTAGAGGTCATTAGACACTTCAATCTACAAATGCCACCTTGTTAGAGGATTTACAAATAGCTATTAAGACAACTTTGTTAAGAGATTTAGATCACTGCTACAATGGTTAGGGAGTGATAATGAGATGATCTAATTTCTGATGCAACTAAATTGCTTATTAGAGATCTCAATTTTGGCTTGTATACTTGATCCTTCCTAGTTGAATGTAAATGTGTAACTCTACAAGGACATTTTTCTTATCTTTCTAATTTGCTTCCTCTAAGACTATTTTATTCTTCTATTCACTTGCACACTCTCAATCCTCAACTTGATCTTATATTTATATTATATCCATTGTCAAGTCAACTTGAAAAAAACTTAAAATAATTAATATTCATCTCCTCAGTTGGATAGAACCAACAAACAAATCCATTGAACTTAATATGCCAAAACAAGAAAATCCTTCATTATCTAACCCTGGTCACTAGACACTAACCTAGAAATGATTTTCCTATATTAACCAAGTGAACTCGATTAACACTACACCTTCACAAATTTCCTTTGGTAACCAAGTGAGCTCAGTTAACACTAGTTCCGTCCAACTTTTTCTTCATTAACCAAGTGATCTCAGTTAACACTCAACTTCTACAATCATTTCTTTGATGCCCAAGCCAACTCAGTATTCACTACTTTTTGAGATTAGAAAACTCTAGAATGCTTGGCAGAGACAGGAAACTATCTTCATCACATGAGTGAGATTGCCATACACTAAGTGGAAAAGATATGACATTTTGTGTAACATCAAAGAGAATACACAATTAATTAATTGTTTTCAACAACCTCCTTATTTGGAATTGATGGAAACACAACATTTCATAATACAATGAAATTTTAGAGAAAAATAAAGTAAGGAAAATATCATTAGTTTCATTCTAATTCTCATCCATGAGAACTCCCTCTGTCAGCAAACTCTGGCTTCACCATCTTCTTTTGATAGAAAAATTTGGCTTTTAGATCAAGTTCTCTTCATTTAAATCTCTACAAAATTTCCCTCATCATAGAATTCTCCCTTTATAAAATTTCTATAAATATGATAGAAAACTCTCCCTCTTTGATATCTCATGCCAAAGACAATATTCAGTAAATATTAGTTTACCTCATGTACTAATTCATATGCAATTTTTCCTTTTCAATACTACATCAACATGTTCTAGTTGATGCATCACTAAACTTCATTTAGTGACCTTTAGATAGGCAAATAACCCCTAACTTACCTCTTAGATACAAAAATGAATCCTTAGGTAATGGCTTAATGAATATATCTTCAATTTTCTCTATAGTATTCACATATTCCAATCTTGCCTCTTTACCTTGCACCAATTCTATCAAAAAATGATATTTTATTGCAATGTGCTTGGTCTTGGTATGCATCATAAGATTTTTTGATATATTAATTGCACTGGTATTATCATAGAAGATAACTGCTAGATCCTTGATTTCTATCTTCATACATGCCAATAGTTGTTTGAACCAAACAACATTGGAACAATTAACTACTACTGCAACATACTTTGCCTTTGTTGTAGACTAAAAAATATAATTCTACTTCTTGGTTTTCCAAGACACTATTCTTTTACTAAGAAATAATGCTCCCCCACTGGTTTTCTTCCTATCATAAATACTTCTTGCCCAATCAAAATTTGTGAAGGCTTTCAAATCCAGATTGCCTCCTTTCTTGTACCATAATCCATAGTCTTCAGTACCCTTTGGATACCTCATGATTCTCTTGATTGTCATAATCTATTTTCTTTAGGATTTGTTGAGAATCTTTCTACCATACTGACTGCTAATGCAATATTAGGCATTGTATGCACTACATATTGTAGTTTTCTAATCATTGATTTATATGTGGTCTGATCTACCTCCTTGGTATCATTAGTTTTGGAAATCTTATGTCCAATAGACACAAGTCTTCCAACTAGTCTTGAATCCTCCACTCCAAACTTCTTTAGTATCTCCTTAATATTTTTAGATTGAGTAATGTAGATACTATTTTTTTTCTGCTAGATATGCAATCAAACAAAGAATTTTATCTCTCCAAACATGGACATCTCAAATTCTTTACTCATCCTTTCTGAAAAGTTTTTCACAAGTCATCATTTCTAGTAAATAATATGTCAACTAGAAATATTTCTGTAAATACAATTTTCTTGGCTAGTCCTTCTTTGATATATAGGTTGTTGTTACCATTTTTTCTTTAAAAATTGATATTTATCAAGTAGTTATGAAATCTTTCATACCAAGCTTTGGCAGATTTCTTGAGTCTATAGATTTCCTTTATGTAGTTTGCAAACCATATCCTTTTTCTAGGATCTACAAAACCTTTTGGTTGTTCTATGTAAACTTCCTCTTCAATAATTCCACTCAAGAATGCAAATTTCACATCCATTTGATACACTTTAAATATTTTATGTGCAACATAAGCAAGTCAAGTTCTAACACCTTGCAATCTTGCAATAGGAGAAAATTTTTCACCATAATATATACCTTCTTCTTGAGAATAGCCTTTGCATACTAATATTTCTTTGTTTCTAGAAACTTCTCCATTGTCATTCAACTTATTTTTGAAAACCCATTTTGTGCCAATTACATTCTTATCCTTGGGTCTAGGAACAAGAGTTCAAGTCTTATTCCTTTCTATCTAGTCTATCTCTTCATTCATTGATTCAATCCATCTTTCATTATCCCAAGCATCTTTAACTGATCTAAGCTCAAATTAAGTAAGTAAACATGTACCTTTCAATTTTTGTCTTGTCACTATTCCATATGACTTATCTCCTATGATCTAATTAGGTGTATGGTGCCTTCTGACATATCTTGAGTACTGGGATGGGTGACCTCCTGGGAAGTCCCAGTGCTTCACTCCTATCAACATCACCTAGATCCAATGAGTGCTAAGTGTTTCATTTATTCTCAAGAGAGATGGATTCATGTTAAATCACTACTCATGAAACATGGGTCAATGAGTTTTACTCAAAATCACTAGGTTAAATGTTGATAGCAATATCACAATTTAACTTGTGGAAATTATCTCTTACTTATAAATTGATGAACTTAGGGGACTTTCTAATGAATGGTACATAAGGCACAAAACTTGGCAAAGGTTTTTCAAATGGGGTTGTAAGATTTTGGTTTAAACATCGAGGAAACTTTTTAGTTAAGTGTGCTCAAGATGGAGTTGTACTATAATGGGTGACCACCCAAGAAGTCCCTATGCTTCACCCCTGTCAGCATCACCTAGATCTACTAAGTGCTAAGTGTTCAATTTATTCTCATGAGAAATGGATTCATGTTGAATCACTAAGCATGAAACATGGGTCAATGATTTTGACTCAAAATCACATAGTTAAATCTTGATAACAATATCACAATTTGACTTGCTGTGGAAATTATCTCCTACTTATCAAATGCCACCTTGTTAGAGGATTTACAAATAGCTATTAAGCCAACTCTATTAAGATATTTACATCACTACTACAATGGTTAGAGAGTAACAATGAAATAACCTAATTTTTGATGCAAGAAAATTACTAATTACAGATATCAATTCTAGCTTGTATACTTGATCCTTCCTACTCAAATGTATTTTTGGATCTCTACAAGGATATTCTTCTTATCCTTCTAATTCACTTCCTCTAAACATATTCTATTCTTCCATTCACTTGCACACTTTCAATCCTCAACTTGATATTATATTTATATTATATCCATTGTCAAGTTAGCTTGAATACAACTTGGAATAATTAATATTCATCTCCTCAATTGGATAGAACAAGAAAACAAATCCATTGAACTTAATATGCCAAAATAAGAAAATCCTTTGTTAGCCAACCCTGCTCTATAGACACTAACTTAGAAATGATGTTCCTATGTTAACCAAGTGAACTTGGTTAATACTTCATCTTCACAAAGTTCCTTAGGTAACTGAATGAGCTTAGTTAATACTAGTTCCATCCGACTTTTCCTTCATTACCTGAGTGAGCTCACTTAACACTCAACTTCTATAATCTTTTCTTCGATGCCCGAGCTAACTTGGTAGTCACTGCCTTTTGAACTTGGAAAAATTTGGAATGCTTGGTAGACACAGGAAATTGTCTTCATCACTTGATTGAGCTGAAGATACACTAACTAGAAAAGATATGACATTTTTTGTAACATCAAAAATAATATAGAATTAACCAATTGTTTTCAAAAAAATAAATGGTGATACCATCAATTCTCCATGTAATTCCTATACATCCCTAAAGCATTCTCAATCTATTGAATAGATCATTCTTTTATACTAATTAAAAGGAGTTCCATTTGTAATCAAGTTGGCCATAATACTAGAACAATTTAAATTTTCCCTCCCTAGGTGTTCTTAGAAACTATAATTTCTTTGATACCTCTTGAAATAACTACATCCAAAAGCTTTGAATCCATGTTTTCATGATGTGAAAAAACTAGACAAAAAGAGTCCAAGAAACTAGTAGACTATATTTTATTCTACTTTGAATAGCTAACTCTTGGTTATTTTGCATCTCAATGATGGATTATTTAGTGTGATCCAAAATATTGATGCTAAAAAAATACTACACACATAAACCCTTGTTACTCCCATATACAATCATGTTGCAAATTAGTGCCAATAAGAGTAAAGCATGAGCATAGTAACTGAATCACTATATTGATAAATAATAGAGGAGGAAAATTATCTTTACAATTATACCTAATCTTAGTACTTATCGAGTTTTTTCTATATGCACTAAGCATAAGACATCACTGAGAAGAGATACAACTGAGGGACAACATAAAGTTTAGAAGTATTTACAAAGTGAAATAGAGGACATATAAATTATTGAATTGACACAAAAAATAATGTGTAACAATCTTATCAACTAGAAAACGTGATTCCCACAAATTAAGACAAATATATGAAAATATTTCTTCAAGAATGTGATATGATTTTTCATTGATTTCAAGGCAAGAAAAGGTCAATGAAAAAGCAAAAAGGAAAGTATGGAACTCAATTTATTGTAAATCATTGATATTGATCTATGATTTTGAAAAATATACAATGACCTATATGGAACCATTTAAAAGTTTCTTATGAAGTGAGAAAGAGGGGAACTAGTGCTACTACTATTCAGAAAAGTTTATGAAAGAGAGAAGTGTTGATAATATTAGAGGTCAAAGATTCCAACAGTGTAAAGAGGAATTGAAGATCAATCATAGGAGGTGATAAATAGATGATTAGAAGTGAGATATGATCAAGAAAAGTAAGTTTCTATCAAATAGATCATTTGTTGGTACTTTCTAAGCATTGCAGTAGTTCAAAATTCTTGAAGGTGGACTTAATAGTTTTATGTAAAATCTCTTAACTGAGTACACATTTAGGATAATATTGTTAAATTATTGAATAGGGTAAATCTTAGGAGATATGATTGCATAATCCTAATAGATTGTATCACCACAAGTGACAAAGGCATTGTATCCCTAACAAGGAACCCTCTTACAACAATAGTGATGGATTTGTGGCTATCATCCCCACCACATATTTCCCTCTAACCAAGGGTTTCTACATGTCCAAATATAACTGTATTTCATTTACAAATTATTGTGGCTATTCCTATGAGCTTATCAATTTGTGAAAAGAATAAGGGCATCACTGAATTTGTTTAAGATCAAGAGTTTTAGAGGATATTAATTCACCCCCCTAGCATCCTACTTTTCCTAATTTTCCAATAATTTGTATTGGAAAACACTTCTCTTGATGAATGTTTTAGTACTTGAGAGTAAAGATTGAAGTCAAGGAGAAATATACACTTGATAGGACCATTAAGAATCAAAAATTTGAATTAAGGATGGCCATAGATAAAATCAATGAGATGAAAGATAAACTTAACAAATCACTGAATAAAAAGGAAGGAAATTACTCAACAAATGAATGAAAAAAATTATAAGGAAGAAGTGATTGAACAACTATCTAATGGAATTTTGTCTGATGAATATGATGTTGCTATAGTTTATCTACTAGAGAAAAATCACAACCTTATCAAGTAGATAAAAGCACTGAAAAGAGAACAAGAATTGAAATCTACTACGATATGTCAAGTAATGGGGAAAATGTGAAATAATGAGCATGAGAAGAAAATGATAGAAGAAGAAAAGAGACAAATTGCTACAAGAATGGATGCCAACGATAAAGAAATCTCAAGGTTGACTCTCAAACATTATGATATGGTAAATCATCTACTCAGTGCAAATCATGAAATTGGAAAAAAGATGGAAGAGATTATTAAATTAAGAACCGAGAAAAAAAAAGAACTAAAGAGTGAACTAAAATTTGAGAAAGAAACAAATGAGACACTAAAGAGATTAGAGGAAATTATCAAGATACTAGATGAATAAATTAGAGGATAGAGGTGATTGGGAGATACATCTAGACTAGGCTATACTAAGAGTTCTACTATCGAGAAAGTAGAATCATCAAAGCAAGATAAATAGAGAAATGTGTATGCTAATGCAAAGCCTAAAAAAACTATATGTTATCACTTTGGAAACCTTGGACATATAAAAAATGTTGGAAATACAATAGGGAAGTAAACTCTTAGAGGTGGGGGGGTGAATCAACATTAAAAAAATTCAACCTCTAAAACTATTCACCACACATCCATCTCACAATCTATTCATATAAACTAAAATACAAAATTAAGCATATACATCCATAAATGAAAGTAAAATATTCAACACATGCATGACACAACATATTTGGTTACCCAGAAACCCTCCAAGGAGAAGGTAAAACTAGGGTGGGGATGACACCCACAAATCTTCACTACTATAGTAATATAGTGTATCTAATGAAGGTTAATTGATCATGAAATATGATCTACCTTGTGAAAGGTTTTCCCTATTTAGAGCTCAAAAGATTTTTAGATCTTATCCTATTAAAGGATTTAAACACCTTGCTAAAAATGTGCCTGGTAAGAGGAATTTAACTTATAATGAAGTAAGCACCCTGTTAAAGGATTTAAAACAACCTATTAAGACTACTCTATTAAGATATTTAAATGATTCACCTATTAGAATGTCTCACAAATGATCTTTTGGTTAGCACTCTATTTCTTAATGTTAGATCTCCTCTATACTAATGTGTACTTGGTCCTTTTTGATCAGATGTATCTCTATTGTCCTCTAATTCCTTTCCTATATTCTCCTTTGATTGATTCTACAATGTAACTCAATTCATAACACATTAATCGCCATGAATATTCTATTTGTGCATGTAAACTCTCTTCAATTCTCCTTAGCATTTGTTAGAAACTTTAGGGTTTGTCTTCCTTAAGAAGACCTAGGTGACTTAGTGTTAGGTATGAATCAATAGTAGTGATTTACCCATATTTTTGCTTAAACCTTCCCTTTTTCTCATTGGATGCATGTAATGCATAGAGATTCACAATTAAGATTCATCCTTATCATCAATGAATGCAAAAAAATCCTTCAATCAGCCCAAAAATGGTTTACATAGAAGTTTGTGCTATAACTAACAACTATGTCAAAACTATATAACTCAACACTTGAAGCCCGTGATGTTTAACATCAACTACAACTTTAATGATGTAAAACAGCCTCTGAATGACTTGGTATCCACTAATCACTCAACATTTGAATAGCTTGGCACATACCATATGCGCATCACTTACTAGTTACTCGGCTCACACTAAATATATGTCACTCAACATATACTATCTGACAACTTATGCTTGGCATGTATTACTTGTTTGGCATGAATTAAGTAAATGATTTAAGCATATTGTCACTCATATGTCAAAACCAATCTAAGATTAACAATCTCCCCTTTTTAAATGAGTGGAAAAATACTTGATCATGTATGACTAACCTTTAGCCTTTCAAACATAACTTAGATAATATCCATAAACATACAAAATTTTAAAACTTCAGAATTTTGCAAAATCTTATAACTCATCAATCATACCTCAAAATTAATAACTCCCCTGAGTTGATTGTGTTGTTCTGTATCTGAACTCAAAATTATTCCTCATACTAAGTAGATTTGTATTTGTTGATTTGTGTATCTCCCTCAAAAATATTATCTCCTCCATACCTCTTATTTCTCCATACCTGATGTCTCCCACATACTTATTTCTTCCCTATTTTGACATTGATGTCAAAGGGTTATACACTTAGAGTGTTTTTTTTCAAAAAATGGTTTGTGGACCTCAAGCATGATTTTCAATGCTACATCCCAATTATCACGAGCTACCTCCAATGACTTGATCTGGATGGCCAACTTAGTAGCAAGGTGAACTAATCCTAATGAGTAGAAATATGTGGATCCTTCTTCATGAGTGTTTTAGAGAAGGCTAGTTCGTTGTGCAATATCTCCATATGTGGAGTCAAAATTGACTAGATGCTAATTAGTTTAGCCTTGATGTTTACTTCATCTATGTGTAACATTGCTAACTAACTTTGGGATTTGGGGAGATTCCTAAAATGTTTCTCACTCTAAGTTGGAGACTTTGGCAAAGTAATACCAGATGATTGTATATGACTCTCCAAACTCAGTACGCAACTCCTTATATCTTGTGTGAAGGTTGTGGGATTACACAATTTGGTGTATAAAGAGAAAAGATTCTATAGTACCTTCTTCACACTATCAATTTTGGTTTCTATCTCAACTTGTGATAGTGCAATAGCACTTGATATCTTTTCATCAACCTTATGTTGGAACTTTCTTTCAGACCATTCAAGTAGTTTTATATTTGAATCTAGGTCTATGTCATTTAGCTCCTCCACTAAGTTGGTTAACTATTATACTATTGTCTTTGTTGCTTCTAGTGCTAGAAGACTAAATACATCAATAAAAATGTCCTTCATATCTATCAAGGTTTGCTTCTGCCTATGCTCCTATCTAGCTAGTTCTTGATTCTTCTTCTTTTCTAGAGCATCCTAGAGTATGTCCATTTTCTCAATAGTTAAAGTTGCATAATAAAACTTGGGAAACTCAATTACTTCATCCAAATTCACATCAGCAAATGATGTAGCTTTAGCCTCCTTGGATGTACTTGGACTTAGCCATGATGATTGTTTTAGAAACAATAGTCCACCAAGATAACTGGGGGGGGGGGTGTGAATTAGTTATCCAACACTTAAAACATTTATCTTCTATAAAAAAACTTAACCATTCAACCAAAGTAAATAGCAATCATAATAAAATGCACATAGACAACTACACCAAATATGTTGACTAGGAAAACCCTTGATCAGAGGGAAAACCCTAGTGGAAATGATGCCCACAAGATGATGCACTGATATAAATATTCCTTGTTAGAGGATAGACCCTGTTAGTAGTCTATTACAAAATTTAGTCTAATGAGTCCCTATTAGGGGTTGTTGTACAATGTATACAAGAAGAGCTCACTACCCAAACATGCAATTTCAATTACAAGAAGAGCTCACTACTCAAACAAGTAATTTACTGTTATGTCCTCCTTCCCTTTTTTTCAACCAAACCAATCACTATTAGACCTTTTGTACTAGGTCACAAACCTTGTATCAAAATATCAAACCTCAGATCACTCAACAAAACCTAAGTAATGAAGTTTCCTTCACTTCACACTACTCCTCTCAACTTCGCATTTCGTACTCTCTGATACTTATAATCAATCATCAAAACATAACATTTTCCTATCATGATAAATGAAAATGTTATTTCTTTATAGAAAGTCCTCAAATAAATTCCCTCACTCAGATGTTAGATCTTCTCAATTAATTATTATAGGACCACATTAAAAACACATTACACTTAGCAATAACATTAATCTTCTACATTGCAACTTGAATAACTTTTCTATACACTCAATATTATAACAAGAAAGATTATCCATATCATCACCAACATGTCTTCTTCGTGTCCTCAACCTTGATTCTTAGAATAACAACTCTACTAAGAGATTTAACAAGTTTACTAGAACATGCCTCTGCAAACTCTATCTCAGAACTAATATCACTAAAACTCTCATAACTTCTCCTATACTTATCCTTTCTTCTTCCAAAGTTAACTACATATACCAAATACTCAAGAGTGTCTCTCATAACCTCAGATGGTTAGAGTGATCAACTATCCATTCGTACCAACTTGATCTTTTCACTGATCTTCTATCAAATACCATAGAAAACTACTATGTTGACATCAATGGAAAACTCAATCATGAATGTAACATATCATCATAGTAACATATCTACAATATTCCCCCATAGTAATATCATTAGTATTCATGCTTGCAACCAATACTCTAACAATCTCACCCTTTGGCATTGATGACAACATAGATGAAAAGCATCTAGTCCCAAGAATACCAACAAAAGACTATTAATCTTCTTCTTTAAATCCTCTTCTTCAATAATTCTCCCCCATTGATATATCTCAATGTGCTTTTTGTCAAACTATCATTCCATTTTTTTTCTCATGCAATACTTCTCCCTCAACATAACATTTTTCGTGCAATATTCTCCCCCATTGATATAAATGTCAAAGGTTTCTAGCAACCAACATCTCTACATCAAACTCTACAACAATTAATTCTTTCAAGCTTGAGTGTCAAAAGACACTATTCAAAAAAAAATTCAACAAGAGTCCTAGATGACTATGTCCATCATAGATACTCCCCCATATAGGAAGCATCAACATTCAATCTAGACAAATAATAGTGCTCTGTTACCATGGACAGATGCACTCTTGCATCTTCTACTCTGATGTAGGAAGGGGCATAACCCCAAGCATACCTCACAAATACTCAAAAATTTCTTTAGGAGGAGGCACAGTGAATATATCTATAATATGCTCTTTAGTGCTCACATACTCCAATTTGATTTCCTTTTATGCAACTTTCTCTCTTAGTATGTGATACTTGATAGAAATGTGCTTGGTCTTAGAATGAAACACTAGATTCTTAGACATATTTACCATGCTAGTATTGTCACAATGTATGACAATAGGTTCACTAATTTCTGTCCTTATATCTTTAAGCATCTATTTCATCCAAATAACTTGATTGCAATTATTTGTTACTGTAACATACTTTGTTTCAGTTGTACTTTGTGATGTACAATCCTACTTCTTTCTTAACCAAGAACCCAATCTTCCTCCAAGAAAGAAAGCTCCACCACTGGTTTTTTTCTGTCACCCATATTGCCTTCCCAATCTACATCAGTATAAGTACTTCAAGTAAAATCATTAGATCTGTCATACCATAATCTAAACTTAGATGTACCTTTTAGATATCTAAATATCCTTTTTACTATTGCATAGTATGCTTCTTTGGGATTAGCCTAGAATCTTGTAATAATTCCAACTACATTTTCTATATCCAACCTTGTGTGAGTTAGATAGTGCAATCCTTCGATCATATATCTTTACATTTTATGTTCAATAGTAGGTGTCTCATCCTTTGTAGATAACTTGTGTTCAATTACCATAGATTTTCCAATGGGTTTACATGCTTCCAATCCAAACCTTTTCAATAAATCCTTCAAGTACTTAGTTAGAGCAATAAATATTCCTTCTTTATTACATACACTTTGCAATCCTAGGAAATATTTCATTTCTCCTATCATACTCATCTCAAATTATTTTTTCACCCCTCCAAATATGATATCATAAAAAAATATTACCGAAATTATTAAACCACCATAAATTTCTTTCTAATATAGATTACTATTTGCTATTCCTTTGCTAAATCCAAGTTTTGTCAAATGTTTGTCCAACCTTGCATAGCAAGCTTTGGGTGCTTGCTTCAATTCATACAATCCTTTCCTTTGTCTACATATTATGTCCTTTTCATCTATCAAAGAACATCCTTTAGGCTGCTAAATGTATACCTCTTCTTCAATTTCTTCATTCAAAAATGTTGATTTGATATCTATTTGATATACTTTGAATTTCTTTTTTGTTGCATAGGCTAAGAATAATATTGTTGCTTTTATTCTAGCCACTAGAGCATAGGTCTCCTCATAATCTATTCCTTCTTATTTTGAGTAACCTTTACATACCAATCCTTCTTTGTTCTTTACAACTTCTCCTTGCTCATTCATCTTGTTTTTGAATACCCATTTAGTTCCTATCACATTCTTGTCTATTGGTCTAGGGACCAATTCCCATGTCTCATTCTTTACTATCTGATCCAATTACTCTTTCATAGCTTATTTCTAGTAATCATCTTTACATGCTTCATTTGCATTCATAGGCTCAACTTGAGATATCAAGCATAGTTCTTCACTGACTCTACTTCTTGTCGTCACTCCTTTATCTTTTCTTTCGATGATCTATTTGGATAGGTGATTCTTTATCATATTCTTTCTTGAAGTAGGAGTTGCTATCTTAACTCTTGGTTCTATTGAACGTTCTGAGCTTTGTTTCTACCTTGGCTCTCCTTCAATTTACACATCGTTATTAGTCTCAAGAAATAATTCATCATTCTTCACTTAATAATAACATCATCATTTGAATTGTAATCAACTATTCTCTCTTGCATTCTGAATTTCTCATCAATTCTGACATTTTCATTTTCCATAATAGTCTTAGTTCTCTAATTATATCATCTATAAGCCTTTCTTTTTAATGAATAACCAAGAAACATACCTTCATCACTTCTAGCATCAAACTTACCAATATCCTCATCTCTTTTGATATAACACTTACTCCCAAAAATTTTGAAATACTTAACTGTAGGTGAGTGACCAAACCACAGTTCATAAGGGGTCTTGTTTGTTTCCTTTCTGACTTGCACTCTATTCATAGTGTAGTCTGTTGTATTCATAGCTTCTATCCAAAATGTCTTGGATACATCATTCTCTACTAACATAGCTCTTGCAACTTTTGTAACTGACTTGTTCCTTTTCTCTGCAATGCCATTCTTTTTAGGGGTTCTCGAAGCTAGTAACTGTCTTTTGATTCCATTTTCTTCATAAAACATGTTAAATTCATTTGAAGTAAATTTTCCTCCTCTATCTGATCTTAAACATTTAATCTTCATACCATATTCATTTTCAACTCTATTCTTGACTATCTTAAACTTATCAAATGTCTCAAATTTCCCTTTAAGAAATGCAACGCACATCATTCTAGAAAACTCATCAACTAGAATCATAAATATCTTTCACCATAGAATCCTTTAGACTTTGTAGGACTACTGAGATCTGTGTACAATCTCCAACTTAGCTATAGTGGTAAATTTCTTGCTAGGAAAAGAAGTTCTACTATGTTTAGCCAAAACACACTCCTTGCAAATTGTGTTAGTAGGCTTTACAATCTTTGGAAAATCTTTAACCACAAACATTCTACCAGTCTTCACAATGTTGTCAAAGTTTATATGATAAAATTTCTTATGCCATAACCAACTGTCATCTTCCTTTTCAATCAAACATATCATTTGAATAGGATTCAGCTGAAATACATTACCTCTAGATCTAGTTCCTATTCCAATTACCTTTCCATTTGTGTCTTTAATAATGCATGTATTTTCTGTGAACTACAACTAATAACCTTTGTCTACTAATTACCCAAAACTCAAAAGATTGTGCTTTGGACCATCAAAAAAGTATACATCTTTAGTTTTAGTCTTACCATCATGAGTTATAGATCCAATACCTTTAACTTGACATGTCGCATTGTTTCCAACTTTGACAAGTCCTCCTTCCTAACTTTAGAAGTCAACAAGCTTGTTCATGTCACCAATGTTGAAATTTGATTAAAAAGATCATTGATTAGAAAGATTATTATAGGGGAGATTGTTATGTGTTTCAATAATTGTTTTATCACTGATGTTAAACATTCCATTTGTTGGAAAGACAATTTCTTATATGTTTCAAGTACTATCACTTAGTTGATTGATGAGGACAATTTGATCAACAAAATGTAACAAAAGCACCTAGAGGAAAGGTTGAGTTATGATTATGTAATGAAGTACAAGGATTGGTTAAGATAGTGATAACATGATGTATTGATGATCTACTTAAGGTTACAAAATGGTTGGATACACTTAGAAAGTTTAGAAGAATGAGTTAAACAAAGTTCATTTGCCAAGCCTTACTAAGTGGATAGTAGGTGTCAAGTAAAGCTAGTTCAAGTCAAGAAAAAAGTCAGTTGGAGCTGAGTGAGAGAAAATTCTAGTGGATACTAAGAAAGATAGTGGATGTCGAGTAAATTTTAGTTGATTCCAAGCACCAGTAAAATCTAGTTGATGTCAAATGAGTTTATAGTTAATGTTGAGTGATGCAGTATGTGCCGAGCATCAAAAGATTAACAGTGTTGAGCTATCGCATTATGATAAAGATCAAAGATTCTAAAAATAAAAGCTGACAAGTTTGTTTTCTTGGAACTTGTGAATCAAGAGGAAGGTAAGATTGATGAGCTAGTGGCACAAAATCTTATGTAAACCATTTTGGAGGCAAATTCAAATAGAGTCTAAGAGAAGTTTTTAGAGAAGACAAGATATGGGGTAGATACATTGTATCCTACCTAATCCATCCAAAACCCTAATTTAGATGATGGATAATGAGTGGAAAAATGTTCTAATTTCTTGTATATAGGAATGTTTGGTCATGAAGAAATTTTTTTTGGAGATTTTTATGGGAGAACCTAAGGAGGAGAAGGAGAAAGGGTTTTCCTTCATCAAGTGACCCAAGAGAAGTGTCTGCAATGTTGTACTAACCAAGAAGGCTTAAGAAGACAAATTCTTGAAGGGTGAACAAGCTGTCAGAGTTGCAAAGAATAGAAGCTAGGTAGAATTGAGGACTGAATAGAGATCTAAAATCTGTAAGTGAAGTTATAATTTATATCAAATCAAAGCTCTATTGTTACTCTCTAACAATTGTATATGTCTAGGGTAAATCCTTTGAATTAAGGTTGACTTAACAGTCATTGGAAAATCCTTTAATAGGGTGGAATTCCAAGTGAATGGCCTAAAATCCTCTAACAAGGCTCACTTTTAATAGGGTTATTAAAATTCCTTAATCGGGTAACATTTAATAGTTTGTATTGTAACCTTTAATAGGGTTGTCCTTTCACAGGGCATCACTTTAGAAGAGTGAAAAAGGAGTAGCATGTTACTAATGGTTTTTCCCAAATTGGGTTTCCATGTTAAACCATTGTGTCAAATGTGATGATGAATGTGTTGTGTTTCATTCTTTATATCTTTGCAAGTTAATTTGACAGTAACATATAAATTTTAGTTCATACACAATGAATGTGTGCATGGGTATGAATATTTTATGGGTTCACTGAATTGTGAGAAAGGTTTTATTTGTACATTTGGACCTTGAATAACTAATTCACCCCCCCTCTTAGTTATTCTAAAAATAATTCCAACAATTGGTATTAGAGCCATTTCCTTAAGAGGACTAGTTTGAAGGTACTAGAAGCACAAAGATCAAGATGTCTAAAAAAGAAGTACCAAAGCTCAACATAGATAACTTTCCTACATGGAAAATTTTGATGAAGCTACACCTTGGAGGGCTTGGAGATCATGCAAAATATTCTATTACAGTGGAACATGTTGACCCAATAGGAGCACTAACTAATGAAGACATGAAGAAAAAGAAAGAACACAATCAGACAATGTTGGAGATTGCCTCTGCCCTAAACTATGCCAAATTTGATGATATTAAAGGTCTTGATAGTGCAAATAATATGTGGGATGCCCTAGTCACCATCTATAGAGGAGATCAAAATGTTCAAAGAGCCAAATCTGAGAGTCTCAAAGGTAAGTTTGATGACATGAGAATGGAAGAAGGTGAGAACATTGCTCAATATGTTGCTAGTATAAAAGAAGTTGTTAGTGCAATAAAAGGTGCTACTGGTCAAATAGATGATGATAATGTACCAACTAAAGTCTTGAGGACATTATTGCCTATTTATGCTATTAGAGTTTCTGCAATCCAAGAGTTAAGATGTGTACAAGGAAATAATCTAACCCTTGAAGGTTTGGTAGGTAGATTCACTAATTTTGAGCTATCTAATTTTCAAAATTACAAACCAAAGAGTCTTGAATCAACTTTCAAAGAAAAAAGGAGGTAAAATTGAAGAAGAAGAAAAGAAAGATAAAATATGCATCCAATGATAGTGATACAGATGATGAAGACATTGAACAATTGGAAGCACTACTAGCAAGAAGATTTCACAGAGGAAAAGGAAAGTTCAAAGGTAAGTTACACATCATTTGTTTCAATTGCAATGAAGTTGGTCATATTGCTACAAGATGTACATAGAAGAAGAACCATAGAGAAGGAAACAAGCATTAAAAGAAAAGAGAAGATGATGGAACAGACCACAAAGATAAAGGCAAGAAGTCATGCTACATTGTTGATGAATATGACTATGATGAACATGATGTAGTGGTATATGTTGCAATGAAGGATGAATCTAATGAGGATGAGGAAGCTATACTTGTGATTTGTATGAACAAGAATGATAAATGGATCATTGACAGTGAATGTTCACATCACATGACTAGAGACAAAAGTAAGTTCATTACCTTAACTTGTTATGAAGGAAATAGTGTAAGGTTTGGTAATGATGCACCATATTTGATAAAAGGAAAAGGGTCTATCAAACTCACAAAGAAGATTTCATGTAAAAATGCTTACTATGTTGAAGGATTGAATTATAACTTGTTAAGTGTGTCACAATTGAATAATTTGGGATGCAAAGTTGAGTTTGAAAATAAAACTACCAAGATATATGATACAAATGGGAAACTTATTGTTAAATATGACCAAACTAGAAGTAATTTTTTCTATTTAGATATAGAGGATGCTACTTTTCTTATTACAAAATTTGATGATTTATGTCTTTGGCACAAGAGATTATGTCATGTTAATTTTGATAACTTGGTTAGTATTAGTAACATGGAAAGAGTTAGAGGTTTGCCTAAGTTGAAGAAACTTGATAATATAGTATGCAAACCACTATCAATTATCCTATTAGATTTCTTCTCAACCTATGATACCAAAGCTACCTTCTCTAGACTTTCTTCTTTAATTTCCACAAATTCAATTTCATCATCACTAGCACTTAATGCTTGTTCATCAAAATCATTATCTTCATTTGCATACAAACACTCTCTATCCTTTCTAGGTTTATGATTTTCCTTATAGTTTTTCTCTCTTTTAGGACACTTAGATGCATAATGACCATATTCATCACAAGTCCAACATTTAAAAATGTTCTTAACTCCTTTCTCTCTTCTTACTAGAAGGGCTACTTCTTCTTCAATCTTTTTTTCCTCCTCAGATTTGCTACTGCTAGCAAATCTCCTCTAGCACTTGTGCTTCTAGATAAATTAGGTTGAATATTCAAGGCACTAAAAGT
This sequence comes from Cupressus sempervirens, assembly GCA_028749045.1. Lineage (NCBI taxonomy): Eukaryota > Viridiplantae > Streptophyta > Pinopsida > Cupressales > Cupressaceae > Cupressus > Cupressus sempervirens. The sequence continues at coordinate 782,807,001 of CM053793.1, read as the reverse complement.
TGTCTCTATTCTGGTTAATTCTCTAGATTATCTAAGTTCATTCTCAACTACTTCAAGTATTCCAAGCAATGTCTCGTTTGTCAAATCTTTGGTACAAGATATCAACAACTATATCATCTGAACTACTAACTTAAATGGTGGTGATAGAGTCTTTATTATCTTCCATATAACCTCATCATCTTCTTTAGTTCCTCCTTGAGCTTTGATACCTATAGTAATTTATGATATCCTACCTATATATGTTCTTACAAATTCATGTTCCATCATTTTAGCATCTTGAAATGCACGAATCCAACATTCTAGCCTAAACTTCTTAGAATGTGCATCACCTTAAGAACTATTTTCCAAAGCTTTCCAAATCAAATGTGAAGTAGCAAGTGATTTTACCTTATTATAATCAATTTCAGGAAGTGCATTCAATAGTGCTTCTCTGGATGTCATGTCACACATGAAAAAATCTCTTTTTGCCTTAGTACAAGTTTCCAAGTCCTTTCTAGCAATGATTGTCTTATTTGATTTTGTCAAGATCCAATATCCCAAACCCATACAGAACAGTTGTGTCTTCATATTTTCTTTCCAACTATCACAGTTTGTTCCATCAAACTTCCAACTATCTTTCCTAAACATATTCTCCATGGATATCCCAAAGTTGTTAAACTTTACTTTATCTTGAAGGACCTAAAGCTCTGATACCAATTGTTAAAAATAATAGTCCACCAAGATAACTAGGGGGGGTCGGGGTGAATTAGTTATCCAAAAATTAAAACATTTATCTTCATTAAAAAAAATTAACCATTCAACCAAAGTAAACAACAACCATAATAAAATGTAGATAGACATTTACACCAGATATGTTGACTAGGGAAACCTTTGATCAAAGGGAAAACCCTAATGGGAATGATGCCCATAAGATGATGTACTAATATAAATATTCATTGTTAGAGGATGGGCCCTATTAGGAGTCTATTACAACATTTAATACAATGTATCCTTGTTAGGAGACTTTGAATCCCTGTTAGAAGTTGTAGTACAATGTATGCAAGAAGAGCCCACTGCCCAAACATGCAATTTGAATTACAAGAAGAGCTCACTACTCAAATAAGTAATTTACTATTATGTCCTCCTTTCCTTTGTTCTATCAACCAAACCATCATTTTTAAACCTTGTAGACTATGTCACAACCTCAGATCCAAATATCAAACCTCACATCACTCAACAAAACCTCGGCAATGAAGTTTCCTTCACTTTCACACTACTCTGGTCAACTTTACATTCTGTACTCTCTTTTGCTTATAATAAATCATAAAAACATATCATTTTCCTATCATGATAAAGGAAAATTTCCTTCCTTTATACCAAGTCCTCAAAAAAATTTCTTGAGTTGGCTACTAGACCTTCTCAATTAATTATTATAGGACCACATTAAGAACACATTACACTTAGCAATAACAGTAATCTTCTACCGTGCAACTTGAATTATTTTTTTAGACTCAATATTATGATGAGTGAGCTTAGCCATGTCATCACCAACATCTCTTTTTCTTGTCCTCAACCTCAATTCTTGGAATAACAAATCTACTAAGAGATATAGTAAGTTTACTAGAACATGCCTCTATAAACTCTATCTCATAACAGATATCACCAAAACTCTCATAACTTCTTCTATACTTATCCTTTCTTCTTCTGACATTAACTGCATATACCAAATACTTAAGAGTATTTTTCATAACCTCAAATGGTTGGAGTTTTCAACTATCCATCCATACCAATTTGATCTTTTTGTTGATCTTTTGTCAAATACGACAAAAAACTACTATGTTGACATCAATGACAAACTCAATCATGAATGTAACATATAATCATAGTAACATATCTACAATACTACCCCATAGGAATATAATTTGCATGCATGCTTGCAACCAATATTCCAATAGATTTTAGGGATATAGCTTCTATACTTAGCCTATGAAGAGCTTGACTAGAAGTAGCAATTTTTGATAAAGTTACCAATGTTTGTATTAGTAATTGCTCCTTAGGTTTGGTAGTCATACCTAGCTCTTTAGTCTTATCCTTTTCCTTCTCTATATTCATAGATGTACCTTGCTCTTGTGTTGTAGGTATAGAAGGATCTACTTGACCTATTTGAACTCATGTTCCATCAGTCTTCTCTATTTCATTTTTCTGCTCTCCAATTGTCTCACCCTTGTAATATTCACTTTTCTTTATAGTGACTAAGATTGGAGTACTGTTTGCAAATGTACTGATGGTAGAAGTAGATGTCTCCTTCCTTTGATATACCACAAGGGGTAATGTAGGTTGTATCATGGTGAATTCAAAAGGGGTTGTAGGTGTAACTTGTTTCTGTACTTCCTTCCTTACAGATACCTTGTCCACCTTCTCAATCTCATCAGTACTCACAAGTATGGGATTCTCACAAAGTTTGGCCTAGGTAGTGGATTCCACCAGTATCTTCTTGAAGTCATCCTCTGTGAGGGAATTGATGTTTTGAGTCACAGTATTAGAAACATTCTTTATCTTTATAGTATCATTTTTTGTGTTCATCTCATGTGGAGGACTGACACTTAGGACTAGTGTATCTCATACACTCTATTCTGTTTTCTTCTAATCCTCAGTTGGTTCCTGTGTATCTACATTTGTTTCAATATCTTCTTCTTGTGTAATTGGCTTAGTATCAACTGTGATTACCTTAGTTACCTATTTTTTCTCTTCTTTGTCCTCACCTACCTCAATAGGTGTATACATTATTGCCTTGGGTGTTGTCAAACCAAATTTTGACTTCAAATCAAAGTGGTCTTTTCTACAACATCTTTAGCCTTTTTCTACAATATGTTGAATGCCCTGCTGTATTTTGGTGTAAATTTTCTATTATTTTTCTTCAATGCCTTGGCCATTGCTTCCCTATCCAATTTTGGCATTACTTGTGCAAGTGTGGTCTCTCTAATTTGTCTTTCTATGTTTGGACTATACTGCCACTTCTACTCAACTCTATCTGATAATTCCTTTGGTAAAGAGTTGGCAATCTGAAATGGAATTTGTTTAGATGTTTCCATCATGGCATAAATTGACTCCTCTACTTGGTTAATTTTAACTTTTCCAAGTGTATCAAATTTAATATGTGTGAGACCAAATAAATCAACATTATTCCTTATGTTCTCACACATATTATCTAAACCTAAAGAAGGACAATGACTTACCACTTGAAATTGGCTTTTGTCATTAGATTTAATTGGAGCTATGTATTTTCTCCTCAATCTCTTCTCAAGCTCTTCTTCATTGCTACTTTGTCTAGCCCTCTTCTTTTTTAGCTTGACTACTTCTTGAGCCATCTTTGTAGTAGACCTTGTACTTGCTCTTGTATAGAGAACTGTAGGCTTAGGTTTTGTAACCTTCCTTGGTTTTCTAGAAAATAGTGTCTTATCTTTCCCCTTATTTTGCTTAGGTTCTTAATTGGCTTCTTCCCCCTCAGCACCTTCTTCAAAATAGCTTGTCATAACTGACTCAAAATTGTTTCCAAGTTGCTCAATAAGATCAACTATTTGCACTACAATAGATCTTATTTTTTCTAGGAAACTTTACCAAATGTGGGTAATGTATTTTGTACATAAAATAGCATATATACAAGAATTGAAAAAAAATTACATTGTGTACTTTGGTCTTCCTTAAAGCTCCCAAATTTTCTAACAACTATTGCATTTACAACTCAGCAAGGTCATAGGTATGATCATGCTTGAATATCTTATAGCCCATGTCAACAACAATACATGGTACACTATGGAGCCTACTAGATTGATAGATTTTATGTCCTACTATCCTCACTACAAATTAAATTAAGGGATCTAAGATAACATCAATTTCCATGCCTAATTTGTTCCACGTTGCTCCTGTATTCTTTTGAATGACCTGTTTATATTCACTTCTCATTGTTTTAGGTCTATCAAGTTTTGGATACCCTATTACTCTATGTACAATTTTCATGGTGATCTTTACTGGTCCATTATGAAACCATATAGAATTATCATGAATTCTACCAAGGACTATCTTAATCCATTCAATCTTAAAAACATTTGGAAAATCTAGGGCATAGGTCAACCCTTTCCTCTCTACTATTTTGAATTCATCCTTTAATGCTTCATTTTCACATAATTTTCCATAGGTTTCCCTAATCTCCATGTCTCCTATACTACCCACCTTTCATGATTAGCAATATCTTACATCTTGAATCATCAAAACTTGAGGTGGTATCATCGATAATGCATCAGATGGATCTTCCTTGTAAGCAATATCACAAATGGATCTAAAGTTTGATTGTCTAATCTCATTTCTTACCAATTGCACATTCAAAAATTCTTTACCCTCTTTAAAATTAGCAGCTAAATAACTTGAAGCCATAATGTAAACTATGATTACCAAAAATTCATCCTGCATAGCTTGGCATACAATAAATACCTTTGTGAATCTATTGTGATGGTGTCAAGTGACTGTTGAATTTGGCTTCCAAATACTGGTATGATCTCTTTCAATTTTTCCTTTCTCTCTTCATGCTTTCATTCAATTTTGAATGATGTCAACTGAGTAGAAATCAACCATATATACCTCAAAACCTTGCATTTAATGCTTACTACTTACACAGTTGTAAGCTTAGTTTCAATAAAGGTTTTGACTCACTCAGCTTCCATGAAGTTTCCTCTTATAAACCACTATGAGCTCGGTCAACACTAATGACTTTGATAGCTTCATATCAACTAACATTTTACTTAGCAACCATAGTGAAACTTGTCATGCTTAACAATAACAAGAAAACTGACAAAACTTAAAAGATTTCTTCTAGATTCTTAACAACACTTAGCAAATTTATTCATGCATATGTAATATTTTCATAATTAAATCCTTGGAATTAATGTATACTACATCTTTTAGATATCAATCCCACATACCTCTTGATTTCTTTATTTAAGGAAGTTTGATCACCTAACCCTTTGGTGAAGTGATCACTTCTAAACTTGATGTACTGTAATCTTCCTTTCTCTTCCATGTCTTGTTTATTGCATCTCTAACATTCTCAACATCTTCCTTTCTTTTTCCTTTGACCTTGTTGGATAATTTCTACTTATGTGACCAGTCTTCAAACAACTAAAACATGTAGTTTGACTCAACCATCTACTATAGTCACTTCTAAAATGTGTTCTTATGCAATTTTTAGCAACATGTCCATACTCTTGATAGTAGTGACAACTATACCTTGTGTTATAATGCCAATTATAAGAGATGCCATTGCGCTTTACCTTTGTCTACTTATTTGATGACCATTTAGTATTAGATCTACACTCATATGCTTTATGTACATACTTTTGATAGTTATACTAGTATCCTTCAAATCTTTGTGTGCTTGTGGTCTTGGTTTTGCATTCATGTGCCTAATGTCCTTTTTTTTGCATTTATGGCAATGACCCATGAACTTTTGCTTAGGATTTTTATTTGTAGTCTTGCTCCTGCAAACATTAGTAGAATGAACTATCATACCATAATTATGACAAGTAGGTTTGGAGTTGTTACCTTTGTTACTTCTTTCTTCACCACTTTTGGATGATTCTCCTTCTTCAATACTAGTGTATCACAATCTAGAAGTATCACTATTGGATCTAGGAGATCTCATCAATTGTTCAAAGTATTTGATGGATTCACTAGGTTTGTTGAAACTATTAGCAAACTGCTTTTCTCTTTTTCAATCATTTCTCTGTTGTTCATTTTGCAACTTCAATGTTGTGATCTCAATATCCTTTGCATTTATTTCATGATTTTCGATCATCATTTGACCCAAAGTTTCCAATTGCATATTGGCAATCCTAGTTACCAATAATGTTTTCTCTTCTAGTCTATTGGTCAAAATCCTTTTTTCATCTTCAACCATGACTTTTTCCTCTTTAGCTTTCTTTTTATACTCGATCACCTCACATAGTAATACTGATTGGACTTTTTGTTCTCTTTTGATATTTTTGACCTCTTAAGTTAGGGTTCTATTCTTTTCCATTAGATCTACAACTGCTACAACAAATTCATTGGAATTTCCATTTTCAAATAATTTATTAGTTTTAATCTCTTGGTATTGTGTGTCATTCTCTTCAATAGAAATTTGTTTCCTTCTTTTCAATGATCTCTTTAACTCATCTCTTGCTTCATTTAGCTAATGTAGGGAAAGTTGTATTTCAATCATCTAGTTCTCAATAGTCTTTCCCAAATTGTAGACTTCCATCTCCAAGATCTTTCCTCAAAGCTACAAAGCTTTACTTTCTAGAGAACTATGCTCTGATATCAATTGTTGGAAATACAATAGAAAAGTAAACTCTGAGGGGGGGGGGGTTGATGAATCAACACTTAAAAAATTCAACTTCTAAGACTATTCACCACACATCCATCACATAATCTATGCATATAAACTAAAATACCAAATTAAGCATATACATTTATAGCATGAAAGTAAAATATTCAACACATGTATGACACAAAATATTTGGTTACCCAGAAACCATCCAAAGAGAAGGTAAAACTTGGGTGGGGATGACACCCACAAATCTTCACTACTATAGTAATAAAGTGTATCCAATGAAGGTTAAAATGTTTGATCATGAAACATGATCTACCCTATTAAAATCTTACAAGATTGTTAGATCTTACCCTATTAAAGGATTTAAACACCATGCTAAAGGTATGCCTAGTAAGAGGACTTTAACTTAAAATGAAGTAAGCACACTATTAAAAGATTTACAATAGCCTATTAAGACTACTCTATTAAGATATTTAATTGATTCACCTGTTAGAATGCCTCAACAATGGTCCTTCAGTTAGCACTCTATTGTTTGATGTCAGATCACCTCTATACTAATGTATACTTGATCCTTTCTGATTTGATGTATTTCTACTATGCTTTGATTCCTTTCCTTTATTCTCCTTTAACTGATTATGTAAAGCAACTCAATTCATAACACCTTAATCACTATGAATTATTTTTTTGCACATGCAAACTCTCTTCAATTCTCCTTAGCATTTGTTTAAAATTTTAGGTTTTGTCTTCCTTAAGAAGACCCAGGTGACTTAGGGTTAGGTATGAGTCAATGGTAGTGACTCACCCATATTTCTTCTTAAACCTTCCCTTTTTTTTATTGGATTCATGTAATGCATAGGGATTTATAATTAAGATTCATCCCTATCATCAAAGATCATAAAACAAACCTTAAGTCAGTCCAAAAATGGTTTACATAGAAGTTTGTGCCATAACATACAACTATGTCAAAACTATGTAACTTGGCACTTGAAGTCCCTAATGCTTGGCATCAACTAGAAATTGAATGATGTAACTTAGCCTCTAAGTGAGTTAGCATCCATTGATCACTTGACATGTAAACCATCTTCTTGGCACTTGAGTGACTAAACACTTACTAGTTACTCAGCTCACACTAAATATATGTCACTCGGCATATACTATGTAAAAACTTATGCTCGACATGTATTACTTGTTTGGCATGAACTAAGTAAATGAATTAAGTATATTTTCACTCATATGTCAAAACCAATATAACATTAATAGAAAAATGTTTGCAAGAGAAAAATGGGTAAGTCCAATGTTAGTCCAAAGTTTGATGGTTACTGTTTTCATGCAATATGTATGGTTACCAAGCATATAAATGTGGATCTTATTGAAAAATATAATTGGAACAATTTTTATGTTTTTATTGATGTCAAAATTTATTGGTGAGACATTTTCTAACTATGTCTAGAGTGTCATATCAATCGATTAATGAAGAGGATTTGAAAAGAGAGATAACTAGATGGAATAGTGAATTGATGTGTATAGAGGATAAAGTACGATGGAATTACAATGGGCACTTGATCAATTAGCCTTTGACACGATAATGTGTTTTATAATCATTATATGAATTGATGTAGGAGCATTTAGAGGTATAAGGGCAATCCTGTGTCATCCAAAAAAATGTACTTAGACTTAGTTTCTATTTCATGTGTTTTCATTTCTGGATACTCATTTGGGGTAAATAAAGGTTCCAACTCTCACAGTTCCACTATTAGTGTTCTAGGTTAGAGTTTTTAATCATTTTGGTGAACTAGAAGGTGTAAACTGGTCAGATGATTGTTATTGTAATTTAGAGCATTCCAAAAAAAAAATCAGGTCAAAAGGCCCCATGGTTTGAATGTTATCATAGATATTTTTATTTTTGGAGACATCCTAAGAATGCTTCAAAGTTAGGTTAGGGGCATTAAATGACCTCAAATAGGGCCAAAAAAATAGGAGATGAGTGAATTTTTTCCTATAGAGTGCTTCGAGAGCTTTTAAGAAATGTAAATGGTTCATCAATCGGAGCTACGGTTCAAAAGTTATGCCTCCTAGAAGTTCGATTACCATTTCTAGATTCTTCTAATTTTGTGCTGACTTCTAATGTGAATTCTACAGCCTTCTATTTGGTCGGTGGATGCCAACTAGCACTTTCTAGATTGTATTCCTAATCCTTAACCCTCTAGGGTCTATTTAAGAACATTTCTGGCATTGTAAAAGGCAATTCAGAGAGGAATTTGAGAGGAGGTACTAGGAGAAGAATTTATCTCCAGATTTATGCTATTGTAAGCCCATAGGGCATGTTTTCAAGTTTATTTTCTCTGTACTAAATGTATTAGCATATTTTCACAGTTAATAAAATTTTCTCTTTCTTGTTGTGTCCCCATCAAGTGGTATCAGAGATGGTTTTCCTAAGTGTGTAGATAGAGCACTAACTATAAGGTAGTTTGCACCGGGACTGTGTGGTTGTGGGTTTGAGTTAAGAAGATGCCTCCACAAAGAGAGCATGGTCAAAGGGCTAGAGATATTAATCCTAAGGAGGTTAGAGCCCTCCAAAGGTAGGTACAAGCGTTGCAGGAGGAGCTCCATAGAGGAACAAATGTTGCTGCAGGTGACAAAAGTGAGGATGACAATGATGAAGAAGAAATTGGACCAGAAGGGGAATTTGACAGGGAAGCTTTGAATTAGGTAGAGGAAAGGCTTTTTAGGGCCATTACTAAGTTTGGGAAAAGACCTACAATTGATGTGGGTGTATTTTCAGGAAATCTAAAACTAGATGAGTTGATCGACTGGATCAACGAACTGGAAGAGTACTTTGAGTATGAGGATATCATGGATCCAGATAGGGTTAAGTTTGCAAAGATCAAACTGAAAGGCCATGCCAAAATTTGGTGGCGAGAGGTTCATTTGGAAAGAAATTGAAGAGGAAAGGAGAAGATCACAAGGTGGGATCATATGGTGGACAAATTGAAGAAGCAATTCATTCCTATTGATTATGAGCTCGACTTGTTTAAGAAGATGCATGGGTTAAAGAAAGTAGGAAAATCAGTCCAAGAATATATAAAGGAGTTTTACCGACTTCTAATTAGAGCAGGGCATGTAGAAGCAAATAAGGAGAAGGTTTCTTGTTATATCAATGGGTTGCAACCTAGCATCCAAGAGGAATTAAGTCTGGTAAGAATGACTAGCATTGAAGAGGCATAAAAATTTGCCCTACGAGTTGAAGACAAGTTGAATAAAAGGTTTGAAGGGAGACAAAGAGGGCATGGTCAAGGAGGAATGGGTAGCGGTAGGTCATCTAGATGCTGAAATGAAACCTAAAAGAAAAATGAAGATGTGGGCACTAGCAGGGACCAGAGGAAGAGGTAGAGGACATGGACAAGGAAGAGGAGGCTTCCATGGTACCTATTTCCATTATAATGAGGAAGGTCATCATGCCTTTGAATGCCCTCAATGACAAGGAATGATAGATAGGAGAGCTGAGGGTCAAGCTAGGGTTGCTCATGTGGATGAGGATGCACAATCATCACATTCAGAGGATGTAGAAAGAGGAGAGACTTTAGTAAATGAAAGGGTCCTACTAAGTGATGAGATTGAACCAGGACAAAGAAGGAGTCTATTTCATACCAGGTGCAAGTGTGAGGATAAATGTTGTGATGTGATCATTGATTGTGGTAGCACTAATAACTTGGTATTAGAGGAGATGGTCTCTAAGGTGAAGCTCAAGAGGGAGAAACACCCCCAGCCCTATCGGATTGCTTGGGTGAAAGATGATCATAAGGTCCTAGTAAGTGAACAATGTTTAATGAAGTTCAAAATTGGGAGTTACCATGATGAAGTTCTCGGTGATATTATTCCAATAGATGTTTGCCATCTATGATTGGGAAGACCATGGTAGTTTGATAGGCATGCAATACATGATGGTCATGCAAACACATACTCTCTAACAAAGGATGGAGTTCACCACAAACTGAAGCCCATGAAAAAGGAAGGTGAAAAGGTATGTAGTAGTGCTAGGATTTATCTTTTTGATGGAAGGAAGTTTTTAGATGGCATGAAACATCAGCGTATGTGCTATGCTTTGATTCTTAGGAAAGATAAAGAAGGTAGTAGTGAAATAACACTTGAAGTTTCAGATTTATTAGGTGAGTTTGGAGATATTATCTCTCATAATGTTCCAGAAGGATTGCCACTAGTAAGGCAAATCAGTCATCAGATAGATTTAATCCCAGGAGCTAGTTTTCCTAACAAGGCTGCTCATAGGATGACTCCTACTGAAACTAAGGAGCTAAATAGACAAGTTTAGGAGCTATTAAGGAAAGGCTTGATTCAAGAGAGCCTAAGTCTATGTGCAGTACCTGCAGTACTGGCACAAAAGAAGGATGGAGAGTGGAGGATGTGTACAGACTCTCGAGCTATAAATAGGATAACCATTAAGTATCGATTTCCTTTTCCAAGAATGGATGATCTTATGGACTGCTTGAGTGGAGCTCATTACTTCACAAAGATAGATCTCAAGAGTGACTATCATCAAATATGGATACAAGAAGAAGATGAGTGGAAAATAGCCTTCAAGACCAAGGAGGGTCTTTATGAGTGGTTAGTCATGCCCTTTGGATTGATGAATGTCGTAAGCTCCTTCATGCGGCTTATGAATGAGGTACTTAAGAAGTTCTTGAGAAAATTTGTTATTGTCTATTTGGATGATATTTTAATTTTTAGCAAAACTTTGGAAGAACATTTATTGCATATTCGTAGTTTCCTTGAAAGATTAAGGGAAGAGAAACTATTAATTAATCTAAAGAAGTGTATCTTTGCAAAAAAGGAGTTAGTTTACTTGGGGTTTGTTATATCACCTAAAGGTCTCAAAATGGATCCAGAGAAGGTAAAAGCCATCTTGGAATGGCCTACTCCAAGGTTTGCTACTGAGGTAAGATTGTTCCATGGTCTAGTTAGTTTTTACAAAAAGTTTATTAAGAATTTTAGTGGCATATGTGCACCCCTAACTGACACAATAAGAGGGGATAGAAAAGAGTTCAAATGGACTATGGCAGCTGCGAGAAGTTTTGAAATACCGAAGAAGAATGTGACACAACAACCTGTGTTGGCACTTCCAGATTTTAGAAAGGTGTTCCGAGTGGATTGTGATGCTAGTGGCAGCACTATTGGGGTTGTATTAAGCCAAGAAGGTAAGCCTATTGCATATTTTAGTGAAAAATTGAATGATGTGAAAAAGAAGTATTATGTTTATGATCAAGAGTTCTATGCAATAGTTCAGGCCTTGAAGAAATGGAGGCATTATTTATTGCCAAAGGAATTTGTTTTGTATATTGATCATCAGGCATTACAGTACTTAAATAGCCAAGATAAATTGAATCAAATGCATATGAAGTGGGTAGAGTTCTTGCAGAGCTATACATTTGTGTTGAAGCATAGAAGTGGAAAATCTAATAGGGTTGCAGATGCATTAAGTAGGAGACAGTTGTTGCTTATAGTAATGCAGGTTGAAGTAGTTGGGTTTGATGAACTCAAGAATCTGTACCTCGAGGATCCTGATTTTGCGAAAGCATGGAAAGCTTGTAAGGATCTTGTTGCTGTAGATAGGACTAAGTGGTTAGACTATCTGATTTAGGATGGTATGTTTTTCAAGGGCAATCAATTATGCATTCTAAGGAGTTCCATGAGGGAAAATTTGATTAAGTAGAAACACAGTGGAGGGATGGAAGGACATTTTGGTCAAGATAAGACCATTTCAATTCTTAGAGAACATTATTTTTGGCCTCAAATTTCACAAGATGTGAAGAAGTTTGTACAGAGTTGTCAGATTTGTCAAGTTGCTAAGGGATTTAGTCACAATATTGGACTATATCAGCCATTGCCTGTTCCATCAAAGCCATGGGAGGACATATGTATGGATTTTGTTCTTGGATTGCCGAGGACACAAAGGGGTAATGACTCAGTATTTGTGGTGGTTGATAGGTTCTCCAAAATGGCACATTTCATTCCATGCCACAAAACTCATGATGTTGTCCATATTGCAGACCTTTTTTTTAGAGAGGTGGTAAGACTACATGGCCTCCCAAGGAGTATAGTTTCTTACAGAGATACTAAATTTGTGGGGTATTTATGGAGAACATTATGGAAGAAGTTGAGAACAGACTTGAAATTCAGTTCCACACATCACCCGCAGACTGACGGCAAAACAAAAGTGGTAAACAGAAGTCTAGGCAATTTGCTGAGATGTTTAGTTGGGGATAAGCCCAAGGGGTGGGATTTGATTCTACCACAAGTAGAGTTTTCTTACAATAACTCTGTAAATAGGAGTACTAGAAAATCACCATTCCAAATTGTATATGGAAGTAGCCCAAGGACTGCACCAGAATTGAGGAAGATAGAGCAAGGGGAGAGGACAAGTGTTGAAGCTAAAGAATTTGTTGAACATATCAAGTGTCTACATGAGGAGGTTTAGACACACATTACCAAGATGAGTCAAGAGTATAAAGCTAGGGCTGATCAAAGGAGAAGACATAAGGAATTCCAAGTAGGGGATCTAGTAATGGTACACTTACAAAAAGAAAGATTTCCAGCCGGTACTTACAACAATCAAAAAATGAAGAAATTTGGTCCCTGCAAAATTCTGAAGAAACGTGACTCAGGAAATGCATATGAAGTGGAGTTGCTAGATGGAATTCACATTTCTCCTATTTTCAACATTGCAGACTTAACAAAGTATCATGACAATGGTGCAAATGAGGAGCTGATGTTAGAGCCATGTCCAGTTCCTACTTCTAAGAAGGAGGAGATAGAAGACATTCTAGATCATCATGCAGAAAAGAGTACCAAAAATAGGCAGTATGAAGAGTATCTGGTCAAGTGGAAAGGATGGCTGATAGAGGACTCAACCTGGATATCAGTAGCTGAGGTCTCCCCTTTGGGATTTCCTCTACCATTCATAAAGTGATAGGGTCACTTTTCAATCTACCTTGGGTGTCTGATGCAAGAGCATCTAGAGGTATAAGGGGAATCCTGTGTCATCCAAAAAAATGTACTTAGACTTAATTTCTATTTCATGTGTTTTCATTTTTGGATACCCGTTTGGGTCAAATTAAGGTTCCAACTCTCACAATTCCACTACTAGTGTTTTGGGTTAGAGTTTTTAATCACCTTGGGATACGTGTAAATGTTGGAAAAATAGGAGTATGTAATTGAGCCATCATTTTTGTGAAATAGAAAGTTTAAATTGGTCAGATGATTGTCATTTTAATTTAGAGCATTCCAAAAAAAGAATCAGGTCAAAAGGCCCCATGATTTGAAAGTTATCGCAGATTTTCAATTTTTGGAGACATCCTAAGAATGCTTCAAAGTCAGGTTAGGGGCATTAAATGACCTCAAATAGGGCCAAAAAATGGGGGACAAGTGAAGCTGGTCCATAGGGCTATAGAGTTCTTCAAGAGCTTTCCAAAAATGTAAACGGTTCGTCAATCGGATCTACGATTCAAAAGTTATGCCTCCTAGAAGTTTGGTTACCATTTCTGGATTCTTCTAATTTTGTGCCAACTTCTAATGTGACTTCTAGAGCCTTCTATTTGGTTGATGGATGCCAACTAGCACTTTATAGAATGTATTCCTAATCCTTAACCCTCTGAGGTCTATTTAGGAACATTTCTGACATTGTAAAAGGCAGTTTGGAGTGGAATTTGAGAGGAGGTACTGGGAGAAGAATTTATCTCTAGATTTATGCTATTGTAAGCCCATAGGGCATGTTTTTAAGTCTATTTTCTCTATACTAAATGTATTAGCATATTTTCACAGTTAATAAAATTTTCCCTTTCTTGTTGTGTCCATTTTGTGCTTGGGTTGTGTCCCCATCATGAATTGAAGAAGATAGTTGAACTGATGTGTAGATGATAAGATGAGAAGTTGAGTAAAACACTAAGCTTGACTGAGTGATGGTTTTACTAGTTCAATGAAGTAGAAGATTAAGGAACTTACGAGATAGCTAAGCAAGCAATATCAATTGAGTGTTAGTTATGGCCAAGAAAGATGAAAAAGAAAAATATAGTATTGACTAAATGTAGTGAAGATTGAGAAAGCTAGTGTAAGCCAAGAGAGATAGAACAATATAGACTGAGCTACCCAATGATGATTGAGTAGAAGAACATAGTCATGACAGAGTGTCAAGATTTTAATAGTTTGTGAAGAATAGATTTTTGAGACCAACATAGTTGAATTTTTGGATTGGCCAAAATGCATGGATGATAAGGATTGATGAATTGGTGTATTTAATGTATAAATTAAGTTTGTTAAGCAATGAAAGGAAATGATTCAAAGAGAAGATTCTAGAAGCTTCAAGAAAGGATAAGAAGGGAAATATGATAGAAAGATTAAATGAATCCAATCAAACTCTAAGATCTATGGTGATGTTTAAGAAAAAATTATAAAAGGTGCCTATTTAAGGAGACATAAGTGATGTTTATTAAGGTTAGTTCATTATTGATGAAAATTTTTGTGCAAAACCTATGAAGAATAAAGTAGTAGAGGAAAAGTGAGAAGATTAGTGAAGTTTGATTTCTTAAAGGGATGACAAGTAGATTAGAGATGGAGAGAATAATGAAGTCCAGTCAATGAACCAACAATTGAGTTGAATGGAGATCTAAATTTTCAAAGTAAGTTGTATCTTGATAGATCAAACGTAGTTGTTACTTTCTAGCCATTATGGAAGTAAAATCCTTTAATCAAGGTTGACCTAATAGTCATTTGTAAATCCTTTAATTAAGGTGACATTCTAATGGAATGATCCAAAGTCCTCTAACCAAGACAGTTCTTATGAGATGATTAAATCCTCTAAATAGGTCACACCTAATAGTGTGTTTTGTAACCTTTAACATGGTTGGCTCTTAATTGAGTTCACTTTAGAAGAGTGAAAAGTGGTAGCATGTTACTTGGTAGTTTTTTCCAAATTGGTTTTCCATGTTAAATCTTGGTGTCATATATCTATGAATTTTTTTTTTGTGATGCAATTTATTTACTAATGTTTATTTATGTTAGTTGGCATATGTTGAATAGGAAGCTAGTGATGATTGAATAAGTTAATTTAATGATAAGTTGATATATTGGCCAAGTGAATTTATGAGATTGAGTAAGTTGCTAAAAGTTTAATTGACACATATGGAATTCAAGATAACTAATTTACACAACCCCCTCTTCCCTCTCCCTCTTAATAATTTTGAATATTCTAACAATTGGTATCAGAGCTTTTGTGCTTGTAAGGAAAGTTTGGAGGGACTTAAGTGTAGGAAACTTGCAACAAAAATATAATTGTTTCCATATAACCCATAATAGATCTTAAATAAACAAGCAATTAAAATCCATATGCAAGAGAATAGACAACATACCCACAGAATTGTGACACAAGACATACTCTGGGAAACTCTCATTGAGGGAAAACCACCAACCTCAAAAAGCATCCATCACCATGTATTATTCAACAAAACACCATTGTAATACAACCATGGAAGCCTTAAAAGCCATAGCCACAACCAATCAATCCATGTGAACAAGCATGAATCCACACCTCCCATGTCATGCTTCCAAACTTCACAAATTCTCATTTTGGCTAAGTTGTCAAGCCTTGTCTTGCTTAATTTTCCTTTTTTTCTTTTTATCTTTTGTCTTGTCTCCACAACTACCCTTGTGGCTACTTATATAGTAGCAAGTCCCACAAACCACCAAGTGGTATTACATAAACCATGTGCTACCTAACCCATTGACCCCACATTTAATTTTATTTCTCCAATATTAAATAATTACCTCAAATATTAACACAATGTTACAATACAACTTATCAAGTATATCACATGGGAATATTTACATGTTGCACGTCCATCTGGAGGCTCCTAGGTGGAAAATTACATAATAAAATTAAATAATACAATATTATGCAATATGTGCAACACCCATTATCTCAATTGCTTCCCACCTATTATATACATTGCATAGGGTCAATCCATACCCACATAAATGAATAAGGAAACAATGCCTCCTAGCACATCCACCATCATGGATGAAAGTACACCAAGTGCTCCATCCTAGTACCTACAACAAAATCAAGGTATCTAGCTTCTCAAACATAAAGGATTTCACCTCTTATTATGCCACTATCACCAAACATACATAGAAGCCATCCAAAAAGAAATTAATCCAACTTGTTACATTAGAAGTTCATAAAATAATGCACCAACTAAAATTCCAAGCACAAAAACCTAATCCAAAGGTAATCATATATATCTGTATAGTTATCAAATATAGATAGCTGAAATAACACCCACAACGAGTGCCAACCCATTTAACTATACATATCTCCAAAGGTATACCAAGTGAATCTCATATCATCAACATATCCAATCTATAACCTACAATCACAAGCCTCAAGAGCAATACTTTCTACATATATACCAAGAATCTCCCAATGCAAAAGATAAAGTCAAATATGTAACCAATTCACTCACAACATCTCAAATAAGTGAACCCATGTAGTATCAAGGTCATCCAACCCATCCAACTATCTATACCTCCAAAGGCATACCAATTGAATCTCACATTATCAATATATTCAATCTATAACCTAAAATCACAAGCCTCAAGAGAAATACTTGTGATATATATACGAAGAAGCTCCCATTGCAGAAGATAATGTCAAATATGTAACCAATTCATTCAGAAAATCTCAAAGAGGTGAGTCCATGTAGTATCAAGGACATCCATAATATATAAACCAATAATATGCAAGAACAACTCTCATAAAAAGTCTCCAACACTCTCCAAAGTTCTCCACAATAATTAAAGGAAAGAGATAAAGGAATAACCATGCCATCTCTCACATGACACACATGAGCATAGACCTATGATCACAACCTCTACAATCTCAAATCCAATGTAAGTAAAACCAAACATCTAGGAAGATAACCAAGACCAAAAAGAAACCATGGAAATGATAACATGTATCATGTCCTTCTACACAGACCTCTAGATATAAAATGTGCAATTATGATCTCCTCCATATAGCCCCAACCAAGAAGCCACAATAACACCCCAAAAATACCATATAAGTGATCATGGATGTAATCCTCTCACAAGAAGTTCAAACTCATAAACCATTCCTAAACCAAGAAATAACATTCCTAAGCCAAACAATATACCCAATATAAAACCATCTCCCAAACTCAACAAAAATAATGAAAAACATATGCAAAAGGAGATAACCAATGTTAATCCATCTCAAATGAACCCTCTAGAACTAACTCATGTACCATAAATCAAGATGTTAGAATATATAGTCCACCAATATAATTGAGAGAGAAGGGGTTGTGAATCAATTATCCAACTAATATCACAATTATCAACCTTATTAAACTTTAACCATATGAAAAATATAGTCAAGAACCACAACTCATACACAATAATGCTAGATATTTTAACTAGGGATACCCTTGATTACAGGGAAAACCCCAGTGGGGATGGTACCCAAGAGATGATGCACTAATATAAATGTTCCTTGTTAGAGGATAGACCCTGTTAGGAGTCTATGAATACATTCAATACATATGAGTCCCTATTAGGAGACTTTGAATCCATATTAGGGGATTCCAACCCTATTAGGAGTTGTGGAAGATATTTGGACCCACTATCCAAACAGCTTCAAGGGCAAGACCAATGAACCCATTGTCCAAATGATATTTGTATTATTTCTTGTAGAATAATAGAAGTAGAATGTAATTCCCTCCTCTTCCTATGTCTTATCAACTAGGGCTCTACTCCTTTTGATCTTGTAACTAGATCAAAAATCTCACATCCAATAATCCCTTTGATCGTTGACATGCATTCATCAAACACTCTACTCCTTTCCACAATTCACACTTCATACAATGATCACTACACTCATTTTCTCACCACAAAAAAGGAAAAAATATTTCCTTTATACCATATCTTTAAAATAATTCCTTGAGTCAGCCTTGATGCTTTCCCAATTGATTATAATAAAATAACTAATTAATTAAAATTACAATAGCATTGTTGCCTCACAGTCTACAAAAAGATGAGCACACGTGTGATACTAGTATTTACACACTTGCAAATGTCACCAATAGACTATCCCCTATCACTACCTAACTAGGAATGTTATCGCTATATCTTAGATGTAAGATAGCAAACAAACATTAGAAACTATTTTTACAATACTCTTTCTCTGAATTGCTCTCTATAAATCACGTACAACTTTCATACATCTTCAAATTAGAATCTATGCACTAAACTGCATCATTATGAAATTGTGCCAAACATGTCCATAATTGTGCATCACCATACAATCAAACCATTGTCCATATGACTAGGATCTATGTCTTCTACTCATCTAGTCTTTATAGAAAGCATACAATGTTGACATCAATGAAAAACACAATTATGAATGTAACATGTCAATACTCTCCAATGCCTAGCATACTACCCAAAATTAGTATCATCAAAATTCATGCTAATAATATCCCCCTTTGGTATTGATGGAAACATAGATGAAAAACCATCTAAGCTCCAAGAATACCGAAACAATGTTATTTTTCTATTACTAGCCAACATTAGTTATCCACATGCTTAAAATGAAAATTTTGAACACAATAGGTGTGTATATCCTTCTTCTTCTTCATTTGGATTGACAAAAATTGTTCACTTCATACTAAACAACTCACAATACATCAAGTGAATATTCCTGCTTCCTTATGAATCTTTCTAAATCTTTCTAAAGAGATATCTCTCCCATTCATACTTGGGAGTTATTCTCCCCCATTGGCATCAATGTCAAAGGCCTCAATATTACAACATACTAATTGCTTAATATGTTTCTCTATGTCTTCAACTAGCTCAAGTGTCCTAAGACACTATTCATGATCAATTACCAAGAGTCCTTAATGAATCAACTTATCATAGATACTCCCCCATATGGGAAGCATCAGCATTCAGTCCAATCTAACAATAGTGCCATGTTCCATTGGACTAATGTACTTACTACATCTTCTACTCAAAAGTAGGCAAGGGCATAACAAGTCTGCCTCTTAAGTAATCAAATGTATCTTTAGTAAAGGGCTTCATAAAGATATCTACAATCTAATCTTTATTACTCACATACTCCAATATAATCTCCTTTTCTACTTCTTTCTCTCTCAACACATGATACTTGATAGATACATGGTTAGTCTTAGACTGCAATACATGACTCTTAGGCATACTCATTGTACCTGTGTTATCATAGTAAATGATAAAAGGTTCTTCACTATATTTGTTTCCACAACATACTCTACATCACCTATACTCAATGAAATACAATGTTGCTTCTTTCCTAGCCAAGAATCTAATATTCCTCAAAGAAAGAATACTCCACCACTGGTGCTCATTCTATCATCCATACTACCTACCCAATCTACATCAGTATATGTACATAGACTAAAATCACTTGATCTATCATACCAAATTTGATAGTCAGGAGTTCCTTTCAAATATTTGAATATTCTCTTTATTTTGGTAAAGTGATACTCCTTATGATTAGCTTGAAATTTAGCTATAACCCCAACTATGTTTTCTATATCTAGTCTGATGTGAGTCAAATATTGCAGTCCTCCAAACATGGATTTGTACTTCTTCTTCTCTACTATAGGTGTCTCATCCTTGTTGGATAACTTGTGACAAGTTACCATAGGTTTACAAATTTATAATCCAAACCTTTTCAACAAATCATTTTGGTTCTTAGCTTGTGAAATAAAAATACCATTACTATTTTGCACAATCTACAATCCTAGGAAGAACTTCATTTCTCTTATCATGCTCATTTCAAACTAATTTGTCATTTATTTAGAAAATTTATCACTTTCTTCATCATTACCTCAAAATATGATGTCATCAAAAAATATTACTATTATCAATAAATCATTTTCAATTTCTTTTCAATACAAGTTACTATCTATTGTACCTTTAGCAAATCCAAGCTTTTCCAAATAATTGTCTTTTGTCCAATTTTCAAATCATTCATTTTTTTCTTTGGGTTTGATTCAAGTAAAATATTTCAATGTTTTGAGTCTAAGTCTATAATTCACATAGGATGACCTATCTTCTCATCATCCCTTTGAGCTAACCTAATGTGGAAAATCATATGAGCAATGTACTAGTCAAAAGACTAGGTGATTAGGTTTTGGAGGGTTTGTCCATGCATTCCCCTTATGACAAGAAGGCCTGGATACTTTACTGATCCATCATTCCCTATTCTTAATCATGTTTAAGGTGAAGATTCATGTTGTGTTACAATTTCCATGGATAATATCATAGTGATCAGGCTCAGAATGTAGAGAAATTGATTTGTATTAAGCAGCTACATGGGTGAATAGAAAAGTCAACCAATAAAAAGAGAAAATGTGATTGGTTAGTTGAAAGTCAATTACCTTTAAAGGTATATCCTTGGCTATCAGATGGAGATTAGATCAAGGGTGTACACAAGGTTTCTAGCCAAGAAGTATTCAATATATTTTAAGTTACAACCTAGTGAAAATAGTAATAGTTAGTCCTAAATAGTTATCACAAGCTCACACATAGTTCAAGCTTACTTGAAGTTAAGGCATCAATAGAGTGAAAGTGTATAAATCCCATGATTGTAGGGTCATAGGAACGTTAATTTAATTATGGGTCAAGTTTGTGAAGCAATGAAAATAGAAGAATCACATGATCACTGGCAGTTAAGGATAACCTACAATTATAATAAGGAAGGTGTGAAAGCAATGAATCACTTGATTACAAGGTTGGCCAACAATTTAAGGATAAAAATTGAAAAGCCATGAAATGCCAGAGATGACTACTAGGTGCATCATCATAGGTCAATACTAATTAATGGAAATCTAAGTTGTGATGGTGCACAGAGAAAACAACATGACATGTGGAGAAAATGGACCCACATTACAAAGAAGAAAAAAGAGTTAAGATCTTCCACTCTTGGTTATTAGATCTAAAAGATCAATGCTCATCACACATTCACAAGTGATTAAGTAGAACCCATAGTTAATATAGAGAAGCAACAAAAAGTCATTAGTCACAGGAAGTTGAAGACAACCTAAGATTAATGTTGTAAAGGTGTGACCATGTTAGTATGTAGTCATCAATAAGTCATTGTGGTTAGTAGAAAAAAGATAGGTCACGGTGTGAAGTGACAAATAAGAAGAATCACAAGGTCATAGGTTAAAAATAATTGAAGTTATTTCAAGGTGTGAAGCCATGAATGCCAACGATCACATGATCACAGGGGTTAAATGAAACCTTGAGTTAACTCATTGAAACAACTAAAATTGATTGATCACATTATTGCACCAGAAGAAGATATCGAATGAATAATAAGAAGCCACCAAGAAAAATAAAGAGCATGATTATGTTTTAATCCTAATCATTAATTTGAGATTGATGGCCAAAATTCAAGCTTGTAGCAATTTTTGGAATTAAAATTATACGAATATGGAACCAACAACAAAATCTAAAGAAAATGAAGATTTTTCAGGGTTCCTAAAGAAGTATGAAAATAGAAAGTCATCATATGTTTTAGAAGTGTCATGAACTCAAGGTCATCAATGGAAAGATTCCATGTGCCCATAACATGCTAGAGATTAGATATTCTTATTTTTTATTCCTATTATTCTTTCTATTATGTGGTTGTTCCTCTGCTAGAATGGAGGGATGCCAGAAAACTATAAATGTAATCTCTTTTGATAATACAAAGGTCAGAAAACCTAATGGTCAATTGGCTTTGTAATTCCATTTACCTAATTTTATTTTAATGTTTTATTTCCCATAGATTAGTTCTACATTGAGAGTTGAAGGATTATTAAATGTGATTCTATGATTACCTCATGGATTCCATTTCACTATGGTATTTATAGTATAAGTAATTCCATTTACTTTTTCACATATGGTTCCTCTTATCCTCTTTTTTAGTTCATGGCATGTTAGAAGTAGTTTCATTGGGAATTAAAGAAAAAAATGTCATTGAATCTATTAGTAACTAGTTGGATTCCATTTCATCCAAGTCTAATAGTTAAGGAAATTCCATTTTCCCTCATGTGCATCTCTTCTTCCTTTCCTCTTTTGTATCTAGATGGTTAATTTGCATTTAGAATAGGATTAAAAATCATAAAATCTCAAGATAACATGCTATCACCATTCCAATGGGTGTGATAGGTTTTTCCAATCTATTTTGCCTCAATTGTTTATGTCTACAACCATTTTGGTTAGCCTTTACTTGTCTCAATTTAAGAGCTTATTCTATCAAAACTTTTGATCTAAGAAAGACATATCCATTGCACATCATTGTAAGTCCTAAGGGAGTTGTACCTTATAATTTAGAGGTCAATGATAGAACACATACACTAACCCATTTTTGGTAACATAATTTTGTCTCTCCAAAACATTGGGTATTAAAAGAGGCATCTTATAAAATCTAATAGGAGAAGAAACTATTAACCAACAATTTTTTGTGACTCTATTGGGGAATGATTCAAAAATGAAAGCTCTGAAGAATTTTCCTTCATATTATTTTACACTCTAATTCTATATATAATTTGAGTTGCAAGGAAGGTCTTGTGGAATTTAAGTGTTTTCTATAAGAACTTGATACCAATTCCACAATCTCAACCTAATAGAGTGAAGAAGTTAATTCAAAGCTGAAGACTAGTAAAGTTTCCTTGGTCACCAAGGTTAAGGTATACTAGGAGTTCCAAGAAAAGAGGAAGGATTGACCCAATATACAAGGAACTCAAGAAGGCCAACTTTCTTATTCTAGAAGATATTTGTAGAAGAGGAAGAACACATGCAAGGGAATTTGTGACTAAGCAACGCCAAGATACTCACTTGTTTGCATTTGTTCCTATTTCTCTTACTCTCCAAACAAACTAGAACATTGTACTAGTAGCTATGGAAGTCCCTTGGGGAAATACTATTGGTCCTTCCAACCTTGGAGCTAATAATGATTTTCCAAAGGCATTAAGGAAAAACTTCCCAAGATTTAATGGTGATTGCACTATCTTTGCAGAACAACACCTAAGTGCTTTTCATAAAGCCTATAGTTGGTGAATCCTCAACATGAAGATGTGGTTGTTAGGATGTTTGTGGATGCCCTTGTACTTTATGCTAGTGAATGGTTCTAAGTATTACCTATAGGCTACATCATATATTAAAATCACATGAAGCAAAGCTTTGAAGAACTTTATAAGAGTACAGAAGATGCACAAGTGTTATTGCTACAATTGGCACAAATAAAGAAAGAACCATAAGTTCCTATGAGAGATTTTAATGAAAACTTTAATAAACTCATCAAGAAAATACCTACTAAAATTTTACCAAAAAATGATAATAAGAATACCTTCCACATCAATTCTATGCCTCCTAATCTAGGATATCAAATTAGAAGAGAAAATGTAGTGAATTTGCAAGCTGCCCAAAAGTTAGCTTGGAGATGGAAGATGACATGATAGCCTCTGGTAACTAGAAAAGAGAACTTCAATCTAGAATCATGGGTAACATAGTTGGTACTTCAAATAACATAGATTCCGTGCTCAAAAATTTATCTAATGAATTTATTTCATTGAACAAACAAATCAATAGGCCTTCTCATTCTTTTCATCAACCTTATCAAGAAGGTTCAAGACATCCAAATGGAGCTAAGAATTTTCAAATACCACCTACTCAACAAAGGTTAGCAATTGAAGTTTCTCCAAAGAGACAAAATATGTGTGCTTTCCACTTAAGGGTAGATCACGATGAAGATACATGCAGTGCTAACATGATCAAATATAAGTAGATGGTGGACAATAAAGAACAAATAGTTGAATATTATGAAAGTGAGGATGATCATGCTCCTTGTGATACCTCTAAAAAAAATTTCTTGGAGTATGAATCAGATTTAGAGACAAGAGGTGACTATTTTGCAACTCTAGATGGACCTCAATTGATAGTTATGACTAGGTGCTAGAAGAATAAGAACCAATCCTCCAATGTAGTGCTTGCTAAAAATCACACATCATAAAATAAAGAAGACAAAGATAGTGGCATGGTACCTTCAATTTCACAAAAAAGAGCACAAAGGTAAGTCATCTAATTCCTTTAATATAATACAATATTGTGAAGAGGTGAGAATTTATATATCTCCATTAGATTATTTAAAATCTAATCTTGATCAATTACAGAGGTTAGTTGATCACTGTAATAGTATAGATGGAGGTCATGATAATATTAATACTACTATTGATGCTAGCACTAGTGGAACTTCTTTGACTAATGAAGGTCTTGTACTTTTGAAGTTGTTTCAATAAGAGGAGTCTATTGTCTTAGCCACCTCTCCAGATAAAAAACTAGACCCTTTTTACATTTCCTTGTTTATCCATGGAAATAGGTTGAGTAATTGTATCATAAATTTTGGAGCTTTTGATAATGTAATGGTTTTACATTTCCTTGTTTATCCATGGAAATAGGTTGAGTAATTGTATCATAAATTTGGGAGCTTCTGATAATGTAATGCCTTCCTTTGTAGCTAAATCTCTAGGTCTTCTACTAACTAAAACCTTTTGTCATTGTTACTCAATGGATGCAAAACAAGTACCCTTGCTTGGACAGATAAAAGATACTCAAGTTACCCTTGCTGCATACCCTTTCAAGAGACTTAAACTCACTATTCTAGTGGTAGACATCCCTACAAGTTATGGAATGCTCCTAAGTAGAATTTTTTTCAAGGACATACGGGAGAGATAAAACTAGACTGGTTGTATGCTATTATTCCAATTAGGAACAAGAAAGAAAAATTAGAACTCGAAGAAAAGGAAAAATTTGCTGTCCTAAACTAAGATGATCCTAGGTCTCAAAATTTATATCAAGAAATGCATTTTGGCAATTATATACTATTCTTTGATATCCTTGATATTCAAGAAGAACTAGAGAAAACTAATGGTGAATAGTTGTGGACTTTAGAATTTGATGGCAGTTGTGCCAATGTTGGTTGAGGTGTAGGAGTAGTGCTGACATCACCTAGTGGGAAAATGACTTTCTTGGAATACAAGTTAGATTTCAAGAATACTAAGAATGCTACATAGTATGAATCTGTTCTACTTGGCATAATTGTAGCAAAACATAAAGGAGTCAAGATACTTAAAGCTCAAGGATATCCAAAATTGGTGGTGAGGCAAGTCAAAAACCAATATGTTGTAAAGAACTCAAGATTGAGAAACTATCATAATAAGGTGTGGGATGAAATTGAGAGTTTCGATGCTTTCTCAAGTATATCAGTACCAAGGGAATTCAATTCAAGAGTTGATTCTTTGCAGTCTCTGCATCATTTCTCTTTCCACATCCTAACTTTAAAGATCAAATTTATAATGTGGAAGTTCTATTTAGGGCTAATGTTCCTAATAATGAGGATTCTTGGCAGGTGTTTGAAGATGAAAAACACATACAAACATTCATTTAATGGGTTGAACCTTTTGTAGGCTTGTATTTTGAAGGAAGCACTAATTCAAGTGGTGATCGAGTGATAGATGACAAAAAGAAAATAGAGTCTAATATGATTCAATTGAAATGTAATAAGATTCCACCTCATCTAATTTATTTGGAAATTCCTTTGATAGGCATGATGCATACATTAAGAGAGAAAGAGATAAAAAGGGAAAATTATGTGGTGAGTATGATGGAATTAATATAGGGATATAAATCAATCCAAAAATGATAAACATAGGAAAGTGTTGCACACCAAAAGAGAGGATAGAGATCAAGAAATTACTCATTGAATTTCAAGATGTGTTTTCTTGGAGCTATAAAGATATATAAAATCCAGGGATGGGAAATTCAAACATGAAATCCCTCTTAATCCAGAAGCAACACCATTCAGACATAAACAAAGGAATTATAAACCTGTAGTTGAAAGATTAATCTTCAAGAAGAATGAAAAATATTGTAGGCTAGGATCATATATCCTATTCATTACTCTACTTGGGTAGCTAACATTGTGTCACTAAGGAAGAAGAATGGGGAGATAAGGATTTTTATGGATTTTAGAAATCTAAACTAGGACTCTCTCATAGATAATTTTGCACTTCCCAACATGGATCATCTCTTGCAAACTATTGCACAATTAGAGATGATGCCTATGTTAGATGGCTTTTCAAGGTATAATTAGATTCAAGTAAATGAAGAAGATTAGTTCAAAACTACATCTACCACACCTTGGGGTAATTTTTCATATAGTATGATGCATTTTGGCTTAATTAATGGAGGTGCAATATTTTAGTGTGGTATAAATTTGGTTATTGGTTATTTGAAAGATAAATTCATTGCCATATATCTTGATGATTTGACAATATTTTCCAAGGCAAGAGAAGATCATATCAATGATCTAGAAAGAGTGTTAAAAAGGTGTAGAGATTATGGTGTCTTATTGAATCCTAAGAAATTAGTATTTTGTGTGACAAAAGGTAAACTGCTTGGTTAAATTGTCTCTCAAGAAGGAATGAAGACTGATCCAAATAGAGTTAAAGTTATTCAACAATCAATTCTTCCATGAAGAAAAACTAGAGTAAAGTCCTTCTTCAATTAGATAAACTTCTTAAGGAGGTTTGTGCTTAATTTCTCAAAAATATTTAAGTGTATATTTGATATGATTAAGGGTATTAAGACTTTCAAATGGAATGATTTTGGAAAGAGGGCTTTTGAAAACATCAAAGGTGATATTGTCAAGGCCCCTATTCTTATTCATCTAGATTATAATAAAGAATTAAACATATATTGTTGTACATCAGAGCATACCATATCATATCATTTATATTGATGCAGGAAAACAAAGAATGAATACAAGCCCCAATCAATTTCATGACAATGTCATTGAAAAATAAAGAATTTAAATACTCATGAATTGAGAAACATGCCTATGTAGTGGTGAGAGCACTCAATAATATTAGAGGAGCTTGGATAAAAAAGTTTCAAGAGTATAATATTGAGATCAAGCCAACTAAACTTGTAAGAGGAAATGCTCTTTGCAAAGCTTTAGTAGAGGATTAACAAGTTGGAGAGGAAGATATTACAAAGATTCTTATGGTAAGTCTCTAGGATCCTTGGTTTTAAAATACTGCATATTTTCTAACATATGGTGATTCCCCTAATGGATTGATAGTTAAGCAAAGAAGAGATCTAAAAAAAGGCCTTAAAGTATATAAATCATGATGATATTTTTCATAAGAAAGCTATTGATGATACATTCCTAAGATGTGTTGATGAGGAGCAATAAGAGAAAATCTGAAGGTCTTTTCATAATGAATCATGTGGAATAAACTTCTCTTCTATTATTACTACATTCAAAATCTTAATGAAATGCTATTATTGGCTTGACATTTTTAAAGTTTCATATAAGTGAGTTCCTAATTGTGAAATGTGTAAGATGTTACAAGTAAACCTCAGCTAGGTGTCATGCCTCTTAGACCTACGGTGATTGAAGCTCCTTTTCATTAATGGGGATTGGATTTTATAGGCCCAATTAATCCTCCTTCCAGTTAAGGACATTCTTATATATTAACAGCTACATATTATTTCAGTAAATGGGTAGAGGCCAAACCTATGAAGGAGACTTCATCATAGGTGGCATGTGAATTTCTTACAAAACATATATTGGTCAAATTTGGAGTTCCTATATAATTGATAATGGACAATGCATCATACTTTTCTTCTTCATAAATAATCATATGTTAATGGTATTCAAGTTGGTTATTCCTCTGATTATTTTCCTCAAGGGAATAGATAGGGTGAATCTAGCAATAAGAATCAAATTAATATCCTAAAGAAATTTGTTTTAGATAATCAAAAAAGTTGGCACAAGAAGACACATGATGATTTATGGGCTGATAGAACCACACCTAAAAGAGCCATTGGTAACTCACCTTTTGAGTTAGTTTAAGGAGTGTAAGCTAATTTTCCATTGCCTCTAGCACTTGCTGCATGTAAATTAAAGACTGTAATTGAAGAGGATGTTTTCAAAGATGGATTAGAAAAGATAAAGTTGCATCTCACCTAGTTGTAGGAAGAGAGGGAAGAAATGGTTGATAGAATCACTGAACATTAGGGAAGAGTTAAAAGGTTATTTTATAAAAGATCAACACATAGGAAACTCATGGAAGGTGATTTGGTCTTGCTATGGGATAAGAGACATGATCCAAGAAGGATGCATTCTAAGGTTTAGTCTTTGTGGAAAGGGCCATTTTAGATCATACAAGTGAACCAAAATAACTCTTTCAAGTTGGCATATCCCACTGGAGAAACCCTACCATGTTCTTATAATGAGTAGTATTTGAAGTTTTATCAAATGAAAAATTGAAAGTAGGTAACCCCTCTATAGTAGCTAGATGTATCAGATCATACAAGTGAACCAAAGATTGCTAGGATTCTTTTAAGTATTGTTATGCTTAAATCCCCAGACAAAGCCAGTTGCTTCCCAATTTTTAATTCATTAATTTTTTCTTTAGGTTTGACTCAAGTCAAATATTTTAATGTCTTGAGTTTGAGTCTATAATGCCCATATGATGACCTATCTTCTCATCATCCCTTTAAGCTAACCTAATGTGGTAAATCATGTGACCAATGAATTAGTCAAAAGGCTAGGTGATTAGATTTTGGAGGGTTTCTTCATGCATTCCCTTGATGAGAAGAAGGTTTGGATACTTTAATGATCTATTATTCTATAATCTTAATCATGTTGAAGGTGAAGATTTGCATTGTGCTACCATTTTCATGGAAGATATCATAGTGATTGAGCTCAGAATGTAGAGAAATTGATTTGTATCGACTAGCTACATGGATGACTAGAAAAGTCAATCAATAAAAAGAGGAAAATGTGCTTGGTTAGTTGAAATTCAAATACCTTTAAAGATAGATCCTTGGTCATTAGAAGAAGATTAGATCAAGGGTGTGCACAAGGTTTCTAGCCAAGGAGGATTCAATATATTTTAAGTTATGACCTAGAAAATGCAGTAATAGTTAGTCCCAAATAGTTATCACAAGGTGACACACAATTAAAGCTTACTTGAAGTTAAGGTAGAAAAAGAGTGAAAGTGTATAAATCCCACAATTGCAGGGTCACTGGTAGGTTAAATTAATCATAGGTCAATTCCACAAAGGGGAAAAATTATAAGAATCCCATGGTTGTTGGAAATTAAGGATAACCTTTAGTTAACATGGTGAAGGTGCAAAAGCAATGAATCACTTGATCACAAGGTTGGCTAGTAGTTTAAGGATCTGTAATAGCTGAAAAGCCATGAAATACTAGAGATGATTGCTAGGAATATGATCGCAAGTCAGTGTTAACCAAAGGAAAACTAAGTTGTGATGGTGCATAGAGAAAATAACATGAAAAATAGAGCAAGTGGACCCACATTGCAAAGCAGAACAAAGAGTTAAGATCTCTCATTTCTAGTCATTAGATCTAAAAGATCAATGCTCACCACATGTTCCCAAGTGAATAAGGAGAACCTATAGTTAACCTAGTGAAGTAGTGAAAAGTAATTGGTCACATGGTTTCAAAAATTTGAAAAAAACCAGAGGTTAATGTTGCAAAGGTGCAACCATGTTAGTGTGTAGTCATCGCTAAGTCATTCTAGTTAGTAGAATGGAGATAGGTCAAGCTAGAAAGTGGTGAATAAGAGGAATTGCAAGGTCATAGGTTAAAAAAGAATTAAATCTATTTCAAGTTACAAATCCATGAATGCTTAAATTTGTAACATCCTTTTGTCTCTCCAAAACAATGGGCATTAAAAGACTTAGGTTATTAAATCTAACAGAAGAAAAAAATGTTAACCAACATTGTCTAACCTTGCATACCAGGTTCTAGGTGCTTTCTTTAGACCATATAGAGCTTTCTTTAGTCTACATACCATGCCTTTTTCTTCTAATTAGGAAAACCTTCGAGTTTCTCAATATATACCTCTTCTTCATGTTCTCCATTTAGGAAGGTTGATTTAACATCCATTTGATAAACCTTGAATTCTTATTTTTTGCATAAGCCTAGAACATTCTCACTACTTCCATTTTGGCTATAGGTGCATATTTTTCCTCATAGTCTATTCCTTCTTGCTATGAATATCCTTTGCAATACAAGTCTATCCTTGTTCCTCACAACTTTGCCTCCTTCATTCATCTTGTTTTTGAATACCCATTTGTTTCTTATCACATGCATGTCTTTCAGTCTAGGAACTAATTACCATGTATCATTCTTCACAATCTGATCTAATTCTCCCTTCATTTCTTGAATCCATTATTCATCTTTACATGCTTCATTTGTGATCTTAGGTTCAACTTTATAAATCAAACATATCTCTTCATTAACTTTGTTCCTTGTCATCACACCTTTGTCTTTGCTTTCAATTATTTTCTCTACAGGGTGATTCTTTGTGATATTCCTATTTGGGGTAGGAGTTGGCATTTCAAATCTTATCTCATCCCTAGGTTTAGACCTTTTCTCTCCTCTTTTCTCAATAGCTAATACATCATTCTACAGATCACTACTAGTCAATGATAACTTCCACATTTTCATGGTTAGCCTTTGGATCAACAATAATTACCAAAGCTATCTCTTCCTCTTCCTCAACCAATTTAGGCTCATTATATTTATCATCACAATCATTCAAGGATCTTTCCATACTTTCTTTGAATTCTTCATCTTCATCAGAATGCAAACTCTTGCTACATTTTCTTACTCTCTTAGGACATCTAGATGAAAAATGACCAAACTCTTTACATGTCCACCAAAAAAAAAATTTCATACCTTATGGCTCTCTTTTCATAAGAAGATCAATACCTTCTTTGATCTTCATGTCTTCTTCAGATTTTGATCTATCTTTACTTTTGATTCTATTCTTTTGTATGCAACAAAAGGATTCAGGATCAGGAAACTCAATGTTCAATTCTACACACAATTTTGATATCTCACCAAGAAGTTATATCTTATATGTGTCAAAATTTCCTCTATCTAAATTAGGATTATCTTTTATAAAGTGACTTACCATTGATTTTCAAAAAATTTTAAGCTTTTTCTTCAAGGACCTAATGCTCTAATACCAATTGCTAGAATATATAGTTTACCAATATAACTGAGAGGGGGTGTGAATTAGTTATCCAACTAATATCACAATTATCAACCTAATTAAAATTTAAAATATGAGAAATATAATTAGAAACCACAACAAGATACTCATACACAAAAATACTAAATATATTAACTAGGGAAACCCTTGATTAGAGGGAAAACTATTAGACTGGGGTTGTCATTGCACCAAAAGATTGATCTATCAATGCTTGATACAACCACTCAACTTCTAGTACATAGGAGGTGGTTAAACCCTTCTCACAAATTCCAAGGGGAGTACTAAACAAATTTCTAACAATCTACCCCTAGCATTACCTGAGGGTCTGAGGATTCAAACCTATGACCAAGCTCTGATACCACTTGTTAGAATGGGGTTAACATTGGACCAAAAGATTGATCTATCAATGATCAATACAAAAACTCAACTTATAGTACATAGAAGGTGGTTAAGCCCTTGTCACAAATCTTAAGGGGAGTTTTGAAAAAAATTTCTAACAAAAACCCTAATGGGGATGGTACCCACAAGATGACGTACTAATATAAATGTTCCCTTTTAGAGGATGGGACCTATCAAGAGTCTATGAATACATTCAATACATCTGAGTCCTTGTTAGGAGACTTTTAACCATATTTTCCCTCTTGCCAAAATTTGAATTTTCCTATCAAACATATCCAACAATAATACATTTTCAAATATTCAAATGATTTAATGTTATATAAAGATCTATTTAAAAATTTTCCCATATCTTTTTATCCTAAGTCTCGTGACCTTATTTTCATGTTATGCCTTAAAAACATTTTATGTTGTGACCATGCAATCACCCTTTGGTTTGCATAGTCACAATAGGTTAAGCATAAACTAGAGTTCAAGTGTAAAAGGCACAATGGCATTGTGTTTGCATCATCGTAGAGTTAGTTGGGTCAACCAAGGTTAGGGTCCTGACAAGGCAATTGCATTATTTTCACTCAATTGAAAGGTCATTTTGATAGACCATGGTTTAAGTTGCAATAGTGCAATAAGGGAAAACCTTTACTATTTCAGAGATGCATTTCACATTGTTAGCGCTATCACAATGTGTTAAGAAGGAACTATGGTTGGAGCTGTGATCAATCAATTTCCTTTTTTTTTCTTGGTCACAAGGTTAGGAGGTGAACCTTGGGTTATAGTGGAGACATTGTGATGGTACTTAAGGTCTTAGACTTTGTAGGATCACAACAGTTGGTGAAGAATGTCAAGGGGAAGCTATATAGTGATGATAATAGTTCTTTTGCTCTGTCACAAGCATTTGATGTTAGTCTAAAGGAAAGGTCATGAATTCATGATCATATGAGATGGTCAAAATAGGAGGACTTCATGGAGTACTAGAATGGTAAAGGATGATTGGTCCACATGGTAAGTACTAAAGGTTGACTCTAGTTGACCAATGACACAACTAATTTGGTGAGTAGATCACAAAGGAAGCATCTCTTTGATGGTATATTTGATCTTTTCAATCTCTTGCAACCACTTTCATCATTGCTCATGTATAATAAATGAAGAGAGAAACTAAATCATTGCCTATTGGTCCAGCTAATTAGTCAAAATGTTAATGGTTTCCATTTCCATATTCTCAAGGGCTATGTTTGGTGAATAAGTGATTTTCCTATGTCTATATGCATGCCATGATCAGATCTTTCCCAGATTTATAATGACTACTCTTTGCCATTTTGGATATGTGAGTTATGCTTAAGCTATAAAATCACATTATGTAATATTTTGAAGAGTTGATTCTTTTCTATTTTCCTTGGAATGTTTTAGCATGCACACTGTAAATTTTCTTTGCCTCTGAAATATTCATGATATTATTCCTTATCCCTTTCATCCATTGATATATAGTGTATGATCTATTTTCCTATCTTCAATGTTTTGTGGCTATCTAAAATTTTCATGATTGTATATATTTTTTCCTATGAGTGATATATAGTGAAACTCTTCTTCCTTGTGTCACTCATTTGGTTGTCTAATTTGCATGTGATTGATAAGTTAAACGAGTTTTAATTTGTATATCTTTTTGTGTCATGATAATTAACTATGCAAGTATGGGTAGAGATAGGATTGAAAAATCTATTTTGGTGTATCACCTCCTAAGAATAGATTAGGTAGTTTCTTTTATGTATTTCTTCTCCCTTTTTCTCTCCAATTGTAGTTTAGGTGCATCCTAATAGCAAAAGAAGTTGGGCTTCTATAGAGACTCAACCTCATAGTTCAAATCCCATAGCTTGGAGGTTGTTCCCATGTCTCAAAAGGTTTTCCTTAGGTAAAAACTTTAGACAAGGGTGAAAGCTTTTGTGACAAAAAATACTTTGAATCCATGTTAGGAGATTCCAACCCTATTAGGAGTTGTGGAAGATAGCTATACCCATTGTCCAAATAACTTTAAGGGAAAGACCAATGCACCCATTCTCCAATTGATCTTTGTATTATTCCTTGCAAAATAATAGAAGTGAAATGTCCTTCCTTCCTCTTCCTCTATCCTATCAATCAAACCTCTGCTCCTTCTGATCTTGTAACTAGATCACAAATATCACATCCAATAGCCCTTGGATTGCTTACATGCATTCCTCAAACACTCTACTCCTTTTTGCACTTCAGACTTCATGCAATGATCTTAACACTCATTTTCTCACTACAAACAAGGAAAATATATTTCCTTTATACCATATCTTCAAAATAATTCCTTATGTCATCCTTGAGGCTTTCCCAATTAATTATAATAAGATAAATAAATA
This sequence comes from Cupressus sempervirens, assembly GCA_028749045.1. Classification (NCBI taxonomy): domain Eukaryota; kingdom Viridiplantae; phylum Streptophyta; class Pinopsida; order Cupressales; family Cupressaceae; genus Cupressus; species Cupressus sempervirens. The sequence goes on along the minus strand of CM053793.1, from coordinate 782,772,682 downwards.
ATTACAATTACAATAGCAATGCTGTTTCATAGTCTATACACAAATTCACACACTAGGGCTTGTGCACTTGCTGACATCACCAACAGATTGTCCTCTATGATTGCCTAAATGTACATCTTCTCACTACATCTCAAATGTAAGATAGCAAAAAAAATTAGGAACTACTTTCCCAATACTCTATCTCTAAATTACTCTCTATAAATTAGGTACAACTTTCATACATCTTTGATTTAGACTCTACACATTGAACCACATCATTAAGACACTGTGCCAAACATCTCCATAACTGTGCATCACCACACAATAAAAAAAAAATTTGCATGACTAAGATTATTATTTGCTACTCAATTAGTCTTTACAGAAACCATACTATGTTGACATTGATGAAAAACACATTCATGAATGCAACATGTCAATATACTCCAATTCTTAGGATATTCACCCAAAGTAGTATCATCAGCATTCATGCTAACACTAGATCCATATCTATGAAAGACAAGCATAAACATAATGTGCTTGAGAGAAACAATAGGCTATAACTCTCAAGTATCAAACCATCGAGTAGACCAAGAGTGGGGAATGAGGATTCTCATCAAGATAGCCAAGTCTCAACCAAGACTCATCTAAGAATAGTCTCCTCTCAAGACATATCAAATGAATACCCCTCAAAATTCCTACTGAAACAATCAACTGTCCCAAAAAATACATCTCTAATCCAAGAGAAATCAACATCACCACTGCCTCTAAGTATCCATGAACACCTATAACCAATAAATCCATTCCAACTCCAAATGCCACATAGAAATATCATGAAGCATCTAGAAAATAATCAATGTACTCAATACCAATAAACTAAACCAAGATCAATGTCAAAGTTCCAACCATGGACTCAAGAATATAAACATGAAAAAATGATCTAACCATCTCAAAAGAGACAACATGGTCCATATGAACATGTCATAATATGTGAAAACTCTAAACAGATATAAAGAGTATACCATGACATAGTAATGAAACCATCCTAACACCAAGGACAAGATGACAAATGAAAGCATAAGCCACATCTTTACCAAGGACCCCACTAAGTGCTAAAGATGCAATTGTCTCCATACACCATGAAGAAAACCATCTCCACATACCATGAAGAACCATATCCATACACCATAAAGATAAATAAGAACCCCATGAGTCCTCAAAATTCAACAATCTTTGCAAACCATGAATATAACAAGTACACAATTCAAACACCAAAGATGCTTTGCAATAAATTGATCTAGGATAAACCTCCAACATATATAAACACTCAAAAAATATATGAATGCCCAAAAAATTCAGACCCAACTATGGTACTAAGTCACCCATAGAATATAAAATCCATCCCCTATGTAAAGATCCTCTAGGTTGACACACACACAACCAAAGTATCACTACAAAATGAAACCAAGATCTCCAACCCAAGAAGATACAAACCAAACCAAGAACTAATCCTGCATCACTACCTCATCATTCTCACAAGCTCCCACTAAACCATGTATCCAAGTTATCCATGATATTATGATGAAAAATCATCCTCTAACCATGAGAATCAACCAAGGGATAAAACAATCAAAGAAATCAAAGTGCACATCATGAGCTCCTTAAAAGAAACCAAATAAACATGATCCTCAACCAAGAAGATATACCACCATAACCAAATTAGGAATCCAAACCAATAAACATCAAGGATATACCTATATATCTAATCATGTCTTGCCAAAATCCATGACACCATGATTCCTTCCATGAACTAAGCATCTAACTCTCAAAGTTTCCAACTTGTCAGCATAAAATATTCAACCATAATTATACACCATGATTGTACCTAGTAACAACATCTCATCCCTTCTACATGAAAAAAAAAATTAAATCATGTGACTAAGGGCATAGACAGCCCAAATCCAAGCCACCAATCTGAATATGTATCAATAATGAAAGATCAATGGGAAAAGATAACCCATATCTATGATGAAGGAGCATCTTGGGTGTGATCGACGACTACTTTGGAGTTCATGGGAGGAGGCTTGGTAGTTTCTTTGGAGGATGCTTGGACTAGAACTTGGTCAAAGGAGTGGTGCTTGGTCTCTTTTAGGTTTAATGTTGATCAAGTAGCTCAGTCTTTGAAGGGAGCTCAACATATACTATGGATCTTGACATTGTCTATGGAGCTCGGCATGGTCTTGGAGCTTGGCATGGTCGAGTAGCTCAGCATTCTTTGGGAGCTCGACATTGCTTGTGGTTTTGGCAATGCTCAGATTCATTTCTCTGGCACTCGGCTTGGTCTTGGTTCCTATTGATGTTGAGTTATCTATGAGCCAACCTTAGTATTTAATTTGTGTAGGAGTATTTAGTTTGTGTTGTAGTTGACTTATGGTTTAACATATATTTAATGTAAGGGAATTATTTTACTTACTAATTGCTAGGCTGACTTGTGGCTTTCTTAGTTATAAGTAAGGGGTCTTGTAGAGTCTTGAGGCATTCATTTGGAGGAGGAGTGAGTCTGGAGAGTAGCTGAAGAGGATTTTTTTCCCTAAGTCTATGAATAGAGTTTCAAATGTGAGGCAGTTTACAATAGGATTGTGGTGGAGTTGTGATTTTGTGAGTAGAACTAGTAGCTAAGGCTTGGGAAACTAGGAGATTTCCTAGTGGGCTTATGAGCACAAGTTTAGATCTTCCTTGGAGGTTTCTGCTAGAGTCTAGATCTAGACTAGCTAGGATTTGAGTTGGATCTTGGGGGATCTTGCAAAACTATTTTGTAATAGATTTTGTATTTGGTCCTAACTTGAAAGGCATTACAACCGAGCATATTTCTTGTAAATAATTATTTTATGAGTATATAAGTTCTTGTTGTTGGCAATATGGTCAGTTAGATGTCTTAATGGTTTTCATTTATGGCAACATGTACTCAACATTTTATTTATGCATTTAGACACAAAAAAAAAAATTCCAATTATTAGACAGCTTACAACAGTATAGTGAACAGGTCTTAATAGTATGGATGATGTGCAAAAAATTGATTATACACAATTGAAGAAATATTTGTGATAACTTCATGGTAATGTATACCAGTGTGCATGTATGTATAGTCAGTATGGTGCAAGTTACAATAACTTTAACCCTCTTGGTATTTAACAGTGTAGAATAGAGCATAGTAGAAAATAGAGTTGTATGGCTTTAGGAATTGTTTTGGTTTCAAAATTATTACTAAGTCATGTTAAGTTAACTATGTGGATAAAATTTTATATTATGTAAAGTATGTGAAGATATGGAAGTTGACTAAGCAATAATTTGTCAATGTGCAAGATATAAGTAAAGATGTTATGTTGCACTGATAAGTGGGAAAATTGAGTTACACAATGAATATATATGATGCGTAAATATTGTGGAAGTTGCATGATTAGATGTGACATGCAAACTATTTTGAAAACCATCTACTAGTCTTATGTGATGCAAAAATTGATGTTAGATCAGAACAAGTGTGAGATACAATAGCAAGCCAGTATTTTATGTATATCTATTTTGTGAAGGAAATGAATTGTATAAATTGCATGTTAGGGAAGTGGGTTCTTCTTGCATACATTGTAATTGATCTACCAACTCCTATCAAGATTGAAGAAACTCCTAATAGGTTTGAGGCTTCTAACAAGGCCTAGTCCTCTCACATGGACTCAAGACACTATATGTACTTCATAGACTCCTAATAGGGTCAATATCCTTAACTAGATCCTATCGTTTAGTGAATCATCTAGAGAGTATCATCCCCATAGAGGTTTTTTCTTGACTAAGGTTTCCCTAGTTAAAAAATTATAGTGTTATGAGTTTGCTATGTGTATGGTTATATTTACTATTCAGCATTGTTGGTTTACTTTCATATGCAAGTTATAAAGTAATTGACAATATTCAATTGTGAGAAAATTTTGTAGAATACTGATTCACACCCCCAACCCCCTATATTATCTATTTGTAACAATTGGTATAAGAGCCCAATAACTTTGAAGAGGCTTAACAACTTAAGTAATATCTCAGTGAATATGGAACAATTATAGAAGAATCTTGAAGAAGCTCTTGAATAGATTGACCTTCTTTAGAAGAGAGATAATTTGAAAGATAGATACATGGATGAAAAAGTTTACATTGGCAAACTAAAATATGAAATTGATGATCTAAAATTATGAAAGGAAGCTTTTTCATAGATTAGTGTTGATGATGATGCAAAAAATCTCAAGAAAGAGAATGAGATCTTGAACCATGAGTTGAAAATTGTTGAACTAAAGTTGATTCTCAAGACTAGTGGTAACAAGAGTGAACCTGATCTAAAATTTGAGAATACAGACCTTAGATCCTAGTTGATTCAAGTGACATCTAAATTAGATTCTATTAAGATAGATTACATCAATAATTGGAAAAATACAACATTATTGTGAAAGGAGAGTTGACAAAAGAAAAATATCAGTTAGGGAAACTTTACACAAGTTCTAAAAAAATTGATGAATAGATATTTCATCAAATAACTTCTTATGAAAAGATAGGCCCTTGATATCTTATTAGAGAGAAGTCAGCAAAGAAAGATGAAATTAGGAAAGAATCAGTTCCTATAGCATAAATCCCTTAAGAAAAGTTCAAGTGGTTTGATGAAGTTGAGAAAACTAAATTGACATAGAAATTTGATGAACCTAGAGCAACAGAGCAAGTTGAAGAACCTAAGAAAGATGATTAATCCAAAGAGGTAAGACATGAATTCAGAGGTAGATGCTACATATGTAATGAATTTGGATATATAAAGAGAGATTGTAGAGGTAAGTCTTTTAAACCTATTACTAATTTCTATTTTTATAATTATCATGGTTATGGACATTAGGTAGTAGAATTTAAGAAACCTAAATTTGTTGATGATAATAAAATAGTAGAATGTTTAGGAATACTAACCTTGCAAGTAATGGAAAAAGTAGATCCTAGAGAAAATCTAATGATGGAAAGAAACTTAATGGTGAGAAAAAGTAGTTTGTTTCTTACAAGGGTAGCAATCCTAGACATATTGCAAGGAATTGCAAAGCACCTGAATGTTAGTATGGGAAGGATCAAAGGAGAAATGTACCTGTATATTAGTTATGAAATAACTTTAGATACATAGCAAGATTCTATAGAATGGATAGAGCAAACTTTAATAGGAACCCTAATCATAGAAGAAATAATAACATGAATAATAGAAGGAATGAAAATGGAGGAAACAATACTTAGAAAGAAGTAATCAAGGAACATCTTGAGGAATTCAATAAACAATTTGTGAAGGATTGTAATCTAGAGAGTTCACATACAGTATTGAAAGAGCAATTCTTTGATGCACCTGATGGAAATTTGAAGTCACAAATTGTTTGTGGCTCAACCTATTTGAATTAAGTTATTGTAGAAGCAAGATAGCATTAGTGGTCGGAATTGATATTAGAGAGTAAGTTATAGATTGCACAATTAATAGAAGATAGAAGATATAGAGAGAAAGCTATGGTTTAGTGTGCAAGTCTTGATGTGATTGCAGTAACTGGGAATTGTAAGATCAAGGTCACTAGTAAATAGAGACAGTATTCTAAGTTTGTAGTAGATATGCATTTATTACACAATGATATTTGAAATGATTTAAGGATCACATACAATATTTGATGTACCATTTGTTAATGCAAAGTGTCTTGAGAAAATTGAAGAGTGATTTGATAGCAATTAAAGTGTGAAGCAAGTTTGTGAAGACAAAAGTTGCAAAACACCTAAAATTGCCAATTTGAGGTATTCTATGGAATATTAAATCCAGTTTCTTCAATTATTTATAGTTATTGTGAAATGGCTAGTCAAAGAGTGTATGATGTTAGTGACAGATCAAGATATGAGTTCAAGAAACATCCATCTATTTCTTTATTAGATGATCTTGTAGGTGCATTTTTGAAAATTCTAGAAAAGGTGTTACATGTAGAAGATATAAGGAGTTATATACATTAAAAAATTGAGAGTATAGGTGACAATGAACTAATCCACAAGGTCACAAGATTTAGCAATGAAGGTTGTAATCTTGTTAATGAAAAAAGTGTTAGGAAAATAGTGGAGACAAACTTGAAAATCAAGTTTGATGAAAGGAATATGAGGGTTGATCCTATTTAGTATAAATGAGTCAAGTTGTTGACAAAAATTATAAGGGTACAAGTTGAACCATGGATCAAGGCTAAACTATGTACTAGATGGATCCCTTCATACAACATATGTGATAGTTGTTGAAGGAGAAAAGTAAATTTTTGTGACATTGTCAGAATGCAACTTTTGTACAATATTGCAAAGATAAAGAAAACTAAGAGTGTAGTATTTAGATTTGAGTCCCTATTGACTCATTTGTTCTTTTATGTTACAAAGAAGTTTCCTAGAGTAATTAATTTGGATAGCAGTGAGTACACAATGAATATTTTAACTCAAACCTATAGATCTAAACTTGAGAATGTTAGAGACATTGATATTGATAGGATGATGAAAAATTTTTAGTTTGAGATGAAATTGAGGTATATGATACATCCCTCTATGGTAGAGAAGTATAAGGATGATTTGTGCTTAATGGTAGAAACTGATAACACATGCATGGAAGCAATGATACCTAGGGTAAAATTCATTGAGCCTATAGGCCATTAGATGAGTGCAGAACTGATTGAAGGGTATGTACAAATAATACTTGAGTTTGAAGAAGAAAAAATGCCCTGGATGGGGGACATATGATGAAAGATTAAGGATTATAGAGTTTAAGCTCCACAAAAAGGAGAGCAAGAATAAATTAGAGGAGATAGATTCCATACTCAAGGAATTTGGCATGTCAAGACAAGAATTCAATGAGGAAAAGATAATTGTGTTGGAGATGAAGGATAGTGGGCAGTCTGAATTGTTAGCAGTAACAACTATTGCAATAGCAAGACCTTCAAAAGGAGTAATGGTGGTACAATCATGTGCACAAGCTCCCATTGTACCATATCTAGTAGTTGCACAAGTGCAACCTATAAGAATAAACTATGAGCAACAAGAAGGAAATAAGAGGTGGAAGCACCTACTACAAAGAGGAAGTCAAGGAGATTGGTGAAGGCCAAGCAAGAACCTACACCTCATGCAAAAAAAAGAGTAAAGAAGATCAACAACAGACCTAGAAAAAGGAGGAAAACCATGCAAGTGAGTAGTTTTGAAAGCTCTGATATGATGATGAAGATAAACCTATTGAGAAAGATGTGTAGAAAGCCAAGATAGTCATAGGCAAGAAGGAATGGAAACCAAAGGTAGAGAATCTAAACATGCAAATTATAAATGATGACAATTTTGTTCAGTTGAATAAATTTTATAGCACATATAGTAGTATGGATATGAGACAATTAGAGAATGCTTGATGGGGAGGATCTTGAACAAGGTTCTAGCCTCAACTACTAGAACTCACTTTAGGCTTTCTCCTAGCCTCTTAGGGTATTTATCCTATACCCTACTCCATGGGAATCTTCTCTCTATTCCCTTATTACACTAATCCTCACCAATCAACTCAAAACTCTATTTCACCATGGGGTCTCCCTAGTGCTCTCATTGCACCGTTCTTAACAACTGGCTTCCAGGAGTGCATTCTTGGCTATATTGAATTCCAAGGCTTGTATTAGGTCTCATTAAATAGTTTTTAGGATCACTAAGTGAATTGGAGTATTGGGTTTCCAATCGATTTGAAGATTGCATAGTTAAGAGGGCTACCAAGACTAATAACAAAATTAGGCCTCCAAAACTGATTTTTGGCTTATATCTCCTCAAACCCTTAAGAAGTACTCAAAAAAATTTATTATTTGGATACCCTTTTGGCTCCCCTTGAAGATTTTTCAGGTCTGCAATACCCAGGTCATCCGTACAAGGGATTTCCAAAAATATGTCTATTTACAAGGGTTTCTTGTTTGTATGAATAGGAATATAGAGAGTTCTTCCTTCCACCACTCAAATGGACTCTAAATGACTGAACTCCTGGAATTAACTTCCTTCACTCACCACTCTTGCCTTCCATGAATTTTTATTGCACCCAACACCCCATTCTATGCCCCTTTCAAACACTTATTTGCTGATTTCATTGCCTAGCCGGGTATGCAAACTCGCCTAGGGCCTCTTGAAAAAAACAACAAACCTCTGAAAAACAAGACAAAAATACATATTTAAATTTTTTATACAGTCTATTACTTGATTCCAAAATTCCATAATGGTTCCACCATTGGAATTCAAGTTATAGAGATTTCTTTGTTGATTGTTGTGTACAGACCAGCGAACTGGCAACTTTAAAAAGATTTTTCAAACTAGTAATGAAACTGATAAAAAAAACTCCTAATCTTTACCAAAGCATCTAAATTCCATAAAATATAAAATCACATGAAAATAGCAACCCTATCAATCCATTAATGGTGTGGATGAAGGGTGAAATCAGAAAACTATCATCAAAATGCTCAGTTTGCTCTTCATTCCAATGCCAAAATTCGTACAAAAGCATATGCCAACCCTCAAACTAACTTGGGTTGGTCTTAAATACCTCTTACCCACATGAATCAACAGATCCCATAGGTTTCCAACTGATTCTTGAAGCCCTTATAAAGTTTTAGCACTTTTTGTCAATGTTGTCAAGCAACTTTGCAAAGTTGCAAAGTTGCCAAGTGCAACTTTTGCACTATTGTGCATTTAATGGCTCCATGACCTCAAACATGGTTAAATGAACCTATTTCCATGTAATTAAAAATTTTAACATATTTTCCATGTTTCCCATCCTCCTGGGGTCTTGGTCAGTGTTTGACCATTCTAGGCTCTAACAAGCAATTTAAGCAATTTTGCCAACATAGAAGCAACTTGGAAACTCAAACACAACAAAAACCTATTTACAAACACAACTCACACACTTGGGGCTTTATCACATAGCCCTTATTCATGTGGTCTAGCCAAGACCACTACAAGCCAAAAATGATTTAGGAAACTTGGCATATTTCCTAGGTGCTCCTGCACCAATGCTATAATAAGAAATATGATTATAAGGAATAAGAGATTTGATAGCATTCAAAATAAGATTCATGAAGACCTATAGAATAGGTTGATCAAAAGGAAGAGAAGAGTGGTCGAAGAATATTTGAATATGAGGATAACATCCATAAATAAGTTATGTGATGTTGGATCAAAAGAGGAATCTAATAAAATATTGAAGGGTATTGAGCCCTTTTTGAGGAACAAAAGAAGAGAAATTCTTCTGATGGGAGCAAATTATGAGGAGGTAAGGCAAGAAACAGAGGGGACTAGAATGAAATATATTTCCTCGATACCTAAGGAGAGTGCACAAGAAAAGACTTATAGTATAGTATATATACAAGTAAATACACCTTGTAGTGAAGAGGAAGAGGCAAAAGGGACACAACAAGCACTATCTCCACCTCACATTATTATGGGTACTGAATCCATGCAAGTGGATAGTATACACATAACTTTGGATAAAAAGGAGAATCCATTTGTAGTGTATGGGGAAAATATTGTTAGCAATATCATTGCCTATACCAATTCTAATATTTAAGAGGAAGAGAAAAAGAAGAAGAAAGAAGAAGGAAGAAGAAGAAAAGAAGAGAAAGGAATGTGAAGAAAATAAAAGAAATGAAGAGGAAAGAAGAACAAGAGAAGAAGCTAAAAGAAGAAGAGGAAAATAAAATGCTAGAAGAAAAAGATAAGAAGAAGAAAGAGGCTAAGGAAAAGAAGAGTGTAGAGGAATAGATGAAAAAGACTATTTTATTTTCAGTAGTATCAGCAACTAGAACATTAGTACCTATTCCATTTCATGATGAAGATCAAAAAGAGCTAATGGGAACTTTTAGAAAATTGTTTGAGAAAAAATAATATGTAAAGTCTTTGGAGAAGATCCTTGCTAAAGTCTTAGAGTGCATGTATAAGACTATTTCCATAACTATAAGTAATCCAGACTTATAAGCTAATGAAAAATAGTTGGCAAAGACCTTTGATGGGGAATTCACAACCTTAGTAGAAGTAGCAGCAACACAAGCACATAATAATCATGATGCAGCCCTATTCAACATAGTGTGCACAATGATATGAAGGTGCTTGATGGAAACATCAAGGAATCGAGATAATGTATTGGTAAAGGTAAGAATTTGTATGGATAGTGTGCAATGTCTTACACTTACTTATATGATTTTTATGCAAATATCAAAGGCCATATGAGTGAGCTTCAGGCACTCACTGGAAGATTGTAGCAACCAGAGATTAGAATTAAAGATTCTAAGAATGAGATTAAGAAGATCTAGAATGTTGTCAGAACAATCAAATGTAACAAGGAGAAGGTAATAAGAAGATTCTCTATTCTTAGAGAACATTATGCACCCAAGGTTGTAATTTCATAAAGCAAATTGGATGAATGTCTTTCAACAAAGAATTCTTATGACAAATTCACCTATATTGACTTGAGAGTAGTTGAAGTGGCATACTATGCACTTTGTGCACTCATCAGTATATCAGATACAGTCAAAGGAAATTGGAAGAATGACTTTAATAGACTAGGGATTTATTTTGTAGATTGTATATCCTGAATGATGAGCTGATAAACATTAGGCATCAAGTTTTTTTTTTTTTTTTGTGATAAATTTTTTGACACCTCCGGCATTGATGTCAAAGTGGGAGTATTGTGTTATTATGTAGATAGAAATTATATAGATGATAACATATATGTAAGGGGGAGCTTATGTATGTATCAATGTAAAGTAGTGATAAGGAATGTAATGATCCATCAAAACATGAATAAAATTGTTATGTTTTGAAGGCAATTTTTTTTGTATAGTTATTTTATTTGTTTCTATTTTGTATGACATCATTTTGGGACTTAGCCAATTTTCTTAAATGTTTCCATCAATTCTAAAAGAGGAGATGTTGGAAATATGGTCAGTTAGATATCTTTATGCTTGTCATTTATGGCACCTTATACTCAGTACTTCACTTATGCATTCAGAGACAGAAAATTGTCTAAGTATTAGATAGTTTGTAGCAGTATAGTGAATAGATCTTAATAGTATGGATGATGCACAGAGAATTAGCTTATGCATAGTTGAGAAAAGATTTTTGACACCTTCATGGTAATTTGTACCATTGTGCATGTGTGTACAATTAGTATGATGCAAGTTATAGTAAGTTTAACTATGCTGGTATTAAACAATGTAGAATAGAGCATAGTAAAAAATAAAGATGTACGATTTTAAGAATTATTTTTGTTTCAAAATACTTACTAAGTCACATTAAGCTAACTCTATCAATATTATTTTATACTATGTCAAGTGTGTGAAGACATGGAAGCCTACTAAGTAACAATTTGTGAATGTACAAGATATAAGTAATGATCTTATGTTGCACAGATAAGTTTGAAATGTGAGTTGCACGATGAATATATGAGATGCATAGATATTGTGGAAATTGCATGATTAGATGTGGCATGTGAACTATTGTGAGAATTGTTTGTGAGTCTTATATGATGCAAAATATGATGTTAGATAAAAACAAATGCAAGTTACAATAGTAGGCCAATATTGTATGTATATCTATTTTGTAAAGGAACTAAATTGTATAAATTGCATGTTAGGGAAATGACTCTACTTACATATAGTGTAATTGATCTACCAAATCCTAATAGGTTTGAAGTAACTCCTAAAAGATTTGAGGCTTGTAACAAGGCCTAGTCCTCTAACAAGGACTCAAGACTCTATATGTACTTCATAGACTCTTAACAAGGTCAATATCCTTCACTGGATCCTATTGTTTGGTGAATCATCTAGTGGGTATCATCCCCATTGGAGTTTTCCCTTGGCTAGGGTTTCCCTAGTTAACAAATAATGGTGTTATGAGTTCTCTATTTTTACGGTTATACCTATTGTTCAACATTATTGGTTTACTTTCATATGCAAGTTATAAAGTAATTAACAATATTCATTTGTGGGAAAAAGTTTATAAAATACTGATTCACCTCCCCTCTTAATATTATCTATTTCTAACAGTTGTTTGGTATTAGATCTTACAATATTATTTCTTTGCCATTTTTTTTCCATTGTGTAGTTATTTATTGGGGGCTATGACATCTCCTTTGGGGATTCTCTTTCCATGCACTACGTCAAGTGGTATCAGAGAGAAGGTTGTTCCTGAGTGTGTGAACCAATTGCAAAATTTCTATTAGTTTGCACTAGGATCTTGGGTTAGAGAAGCTGATTTGAGAAGATCTTGATTTGGTGGTGGATTGTTCTTTTTGGAGTCCTAGATATATTGGTTTTGAGGTGGTAGATTCTGGTTCTTACTTACAATTGTGGAGGACTTGCAGATGGATTGATGGATGCAAAGATGTAAGATTGATCTTATTGAGACATGATCATAGAGATTTTGTGTATTGTAGATCTTTGTTCCTAGACTTTTGATTTGGTTCTTGATTTTTCATGTGAGGTGGAAGGTTACACTCTCACTTGAAAATAACTTGGGCTGTCATAAGGAGTGTGAGAAAAAAAATGTAGAGGGTTTGTGAAAATCTTGGGAGATGGCTTCGACAGAATTGGACCCTGAGATGATTATGAATCTTCATGATATGGTGGAGAGGGGGTTTGTTGAGATGTCTTTCAGTTTGAAGCTATCTTGGTTGATTGAGTTAAGGATAATGTGAGGAAGGCATTCAATAGATGTTTGTGTAGTTGGAGTCTACCAAACCCAAAGAGTGTTGTCTGGCTAATTAGAAGACTTGTTCAAGAGAGAAGATGAAATATCAAGGTCGAGATGGAAAAGGTTGGTTTTGTTAATCCATTTGTTGAGTCTAATACAAAACCTATAGAGAAACTAGAGGTTTTTGGTGAGTATATTCCTAACCTTGTTAATATTGGGATGGAGATTGGTTTTCATGATGAGTCGATAGAGACTAACATGGAGATTGTAGAGCACTTGGTCATGAAAGATCCAATTACTATTGGCGCTGAATTGTGTTTTGTAGAGCATCTTATTATGAGCAATGATATTTGGGGTATTGTGAGTTTAGCATGTCTTGATGGAGATCTACATATTATTTTTGATGTACATGCTTTTTTTGTTGGTGTGGATTCACTAGTTGGTTTTTTGGATGAGGATTTGTTGATGAAGCATTATGGTCAATTTTTTCCTAGGAGTGAGTATGTAGATTAGATGGTTAGGATTCTGGTGTTTGATAGAATGATGTAGATGTGGATGATGTGTAGATTGGTTTTCCTATCCCTATTGTAGTGGAAGCCTTTTAGTGAAGATGAAGATGGTTATTGATCTCTCTTTGGGCATTAAAGTGTGAGACACACTTTTCTATTTACATGGAGAGTTTGATGCAAGAGCATCTTAGATTTTCTTGCTGACTACTTTGGTGTTCAAGGGAGGGGGATCAATAGTTTCTTTAGAGGGTGCTTGAACTAATACTCAATCAAAGAAGGAATAGTTCTTGATTACTTTTGGGTTTAGGGTTGGCCAAGTAGCTTGGTCTTTGAAAGGAGCTTAACATACACTATGGAGCTCAGCATGGTCTGTGGAGCTCAGCATGGTATGTGGAGCTCAACATGGTCTAGGAGCCTAGCATGGTTTGGGAGCTCAGCATTTTTTATGGTTTTACTAATGCTTGGCTTGGTTTATCTGGCACCTAGCTTGGTCTTGGTTCTTGTTGGTGTCAAGTTGTCTATGAGCTAACATTAGCATTTAATTAGTGTTGTATCTGACTTGTGGCTTAATATATATCTAATATAAGGGATTTATTTTAGTTTCTAATTGCTACACAAACTTTTGCGTTAGTTAGGTATAAGTAAGGGGTCTTGTGAAGTCTTTAGGCATGTATTCATTTGGAGGATTGAGTCTAGAGAGTAGTTGAAGAGGGATTTTTTTCCTGGGTCTATGGATAGAGTATCGAATGTGAGGTAGTTTATAGTAGGATTGTGGTGGAGTTGTGAGTTTGTGAGTAGAGCTAGTAGTTGAGGCTTGGGAAACTAAGAGATTGATTGGTGGGCTTGCGAGCACAAGTTTAGATCTTCCTTGGAGATTTCTACTACAGTGTAGATCTAAACTATCTAAGATTTAAGTTGGATCTTGAGGGATCCTACAGAACTATTTTTGTAATTATTGTTCTATTTGGCCCTAACCTAAAAGGCCTTACAACCAAGCATATTGCATGTAAATAATTATTTTATGAGTAAATAAGTTGTTTGGTATTAGATCTTGGAATATTGTTGCTTTGTTGTGTTGTTTTTGCTATGTGGTTATTTGGTGGGGGCTAGGACATCTCCATTGGGGATTCTCATACCTTGCATTGTGTCAATCTAAGCCATAAATGAAACATGTAAGTATAGACCACTTATAACACTACACAACTTGTAGATCCAACAAGTCATCATACATATTCAAATGATACACTGATAACCATATCATCATGAGACCAATCTAAAATATAAACTGAGTATACAATGATATTAAATCTCAATTCTCAAAAAGATACAATACCACAAACTCACAATTTACCTCAAAAAATACATATTAAAAAAAAAAAGATCAATATGTCACCAAATAAAGGATGTCAAACCTACACCAAAACTAAACCAATGTGTAGATCTCTCCAGGAGCTTTCTATTGACTATTGGAAGTCCAAAATCTAACTCTATATGTCCATTTTATGCTCAAAATTAACAACATCTAATATTTAGGCTCTTAAAACCTAACAAAATATCAAAATCATAGAATTAAACATATACTAAGTTATAGTCCTTTGAACTAACTTTCCAAATACTATAAGAAGTTTGAAATCCAATATCATGTGAGAAAGTTATGGTCATTTTACCAAGATAGTCATTTAAAAAATTTCCAATGGGATTTTTTTTTTGTGACAAAAATTTCGACGGGTTTAAAGTTGACAATCATCACGGGCTAAAACTAATAACCTTCATATTTTTCTATCAACATGGCCAAACTAGGGCATATTATGTATCAAAATTTTTGGAAATGTTGATCCGAATCCAATGGTGAGGTTTATTTTTTCCTAGAAGGTCATTTAGGGAAGCTACCCCCTAAAACCCGCATTTAAATGAAACATCCAAAAATCCCTTTTGACCAATAATTTCATGTGCCCAAAATCTACCAACATCCCATCATAACAACAAACCCAAAACCCTCAAATCTAAAACTAACAACCTATGAAACCCACATGTCTTCTCCTTTCTTTTATCCTCTCATTCATTCCCATGAATTCAATCTAGGGTTACAATGACAAAACCAAAGTTATAATACCACTTGTAAGGAAACTTGCAATAAAAATATAATTATCTCCACATAACCCATAGTAGATCTTAAATAAATAAGAAATTAAAATCCACATCTAAGAGAATAGACAACATACCCACAAAAATTTGACACAAGATATACCTTGGGAAACAATCATTGAGGGAAAAAAACCTAGCATCCATCACCATGTATTATTTAGCAAATACCATTGAAATAAAATCATGGAAGCATTCAAATCCATAGCCATAACCAAGCAATCTATGTGAACAAGCATGAATCCACACATCCCATGTCATGCTTCCAACCTTCACAAATGCTCTTTTTGGCTAACCTGTCAAGCCTTGTCCTGCTCAACTTTCCTTTTTGCCTTTTTGCCTTTTGTCTTGTCTCCACAACTACCCTTGTAACTACTTATATAGTAGCAATTTCCACAAAACCACCAAGTTGTATTACATAAACCATGTACTAAAACCATGTGCTACCTCACCCATTGACCTCCCATTTAATATTGGAAATTTAATATATTTTCTCCAATATTAAATAACTACATCAAATATTATCACAATGTTACAATATAACTCATCAAGTATATCACATGGGGATCTTTACATATTGCAAGTCCATCTATATACTCCTAGGTGCAACATTACATAATAAAATTAAATAATACAATATTATGCAATGTGTGCAACACCCATTATCTTGCCATTAAGTTGAATATCAAGATGTACAAGAGAGAGGTACCTAATCTAAACAAAGAGAACTTCCTAGCATGGAAACTCTTGATTAGATTGTATCTATCTGGAGCTAGAGATTTTGTACTATACTACTTGGAAAATGAACATATTAAAGTTCCTAGACCCATCACTATTGAAAAAATGAAGGAAAAGTAGGAGGACAGTAAAATTGTGATAGATTTGACATCATCCCTATGTTATATTGAATTTGATGATGTAAAGGATTGTCTAACTACAATGAAAATGTGATATAAGCTGGCACAAATCTATGGAGGAGAGAAAAATGTGTTAAGGGATAAAGTAGAAAGTTTGAGAGGCAAGATTGATGACATGAGAATGAAAGAATGCAAGACTAATGTATAGTATTGTGGTTGAATCAACAAGATTGTGAATGCAATTAGAGGAGCTAGAGGAGACGTATCTAATAAGAGTATGATAAGAAAGGTATTGAGGAATTTGCTTCATATATATGTAATTCAAGAATTGAGATGTACACCTAATAATGATCTGACCTTGGATAGTATAATAGGTAGACTTGTTGCATTTAAATTGTCAAATTTTTATAATTATATACCTTCTATAGTTGAGTGTTCATTAAAGTCTCAACTAACCCTTGATGAATCTAAAAGAAAGATAAATAATAAGCAAGTGGATAGTGATAGTGAATCAAATGATGATCTTGATGATCTTGAAGCATTATTGGCAAGAAGGTTACCAGAAGGAAAAGACAAATACAAAGGTAAACTTCCTATTATTTGTTTTACATGTAACAAAGTTGGTCATATTGTTGCAATATGTCCTGACGAAGATGAGAAGGAAGAAAGGAAAGACAAAACATATCATGGAAGGAGAGACAATAGAGACAACCAAGATCACAAATACTACAAAGAAAAAGGTAATAAATTATGTTACATTGTTGAAGAAGATGGTTTTGATAGTGATACTAAGGAAAAATGATGAATAAGATGTTTATGTTGCAATGAAAGATGAATTTGATGAGGATGAAAAATTCTTTAATTTCACATGTGAATAAGAATGAAAGATGGATAATTGATAGCAGTTTCTCACACCATATGACTACTAATACAAGTAAGTTTTAAAAGATGGAGCATTATAGTGGGATTACTATTAAGTTTGGAAGTGATGCACTATGTTATGTGAAAGGTAAAGGATTAATAATATTGAATGATAAGATCAGATGTGACAATGTATATTTGGTTGATGGTTTGAAATATAACTTTCTGAGTATGGCATAGTTAAATTGTTTAGGTTATTGAGTTTAATTCCAAAACAAGAAGGAAAATATTTATGTAACTACTAGTGAAATAATTAGAAGTGGAGAGAGAAAAGAAAAAAGTTAACTTGTTCTATCTAGACCTATCTAAAGATATATGTGTATTTTCATAATTTTAAGATATTTGATTATGGCATAACAAGTCATGTCATGTGAATTTTGATAGTTTGGTAAGAACTAGTATTATGAAAAGAGTAAGAGGGTTACTAAGATTGAGAAAACCTAATAAAGTGATGTTCAAACAATGTCATATAGAAACACTAACAAAGTTTATTTTCAAGTGAAAGACTTATTCTTCTTATGGTATTTTGGAGTTGGTTCATCCTAATTTATGTGGTCCTAGTGAAGTACAAAGCTATTATGGTGAAAAGTACTTTATTTTGTTTGTTGATGAATCATGATTTCTCTAGAATGATGACTATGATGTTTCTTAAAGAAAAATTTAATGCATTTCAATTATTTAAGTGATATTTGGCTAGAGTTGAAAAGGAAATAAGTAAGAGTCTGAAGTACTCGAGATTGGATAGAGGAGGTGAATTCATATCAGATGGGTTCAATATATTCTGAAGTGACAAAGGAATAAAGAGACAAATGAATGAACCAAGGACCTCACCATAGAATGGGATAGTTGAAAGAAGGAATAGATCAATCATGGATTATGCAAGAACACTGATGACTGAGAAGAATGTTTCACAAAAGTACTGGAGAGAAGCAATAAGTATTTTTTTTATACACTTAGTCAAGTTTAAGTTAAGAAAGGTACAAAAAAAAACCTTTTGAAATTTTTTATGGCTATGCACCTAATGTCAATTATTTTGAAGTCTTTGCAAGAAAATTTTACATATTGAAAGATGCAAGTAATAGAAAACTTGATACGAAGAGTGGTGAAGGTATATTCCTAGGATATTCCACAAAAAGCAAGGCATACAAGTGTTTCAAATTTTAACACTAAATAAATTGTGGAAATTGAAAATGTTAGAGTTGATGAATTTTCATAAAAGAATGAGGAAAAATGCAAGAAAAAACCTTAAGATTATAGAAACTTTGTCTAAATTTATTAAGGATAACCTAGTATATTACTTGAACTAGAGAATGAGACTTTTAAGCATTAGTAGCCAAGCACTCTCAAGGTTTAGTAGAAATTCTATGTTGAGCATCAACATGCTACCAAGCATCATGTTGTAGGAGCTTCATCTAACAAATAAGAAGTGAATTCCAAAGAGAGGACATTGAACATTGGATAGACAATGTCAAATCATAGCTAGAGATAGCTAAAGAAGATGAGCAAGAAGGACCAAGTGATTTACCAAAAGAAGAAAGAAGACCTAAACATGTCTTAGAAAAATATGTGAGAAGATACCATACACCAGACCAAATAAAGGAGACAAATATTTAGAAGTCATGGAAAGAAACAAGTTGAAAAAGGATACATTTTTACTATGCGAGTTTGAGCCTAGATCAACTAAAGATGCACTAGAGAATGAACATTGAATAAAAGAAATGAGTGAGGAGATTATTAAAATAGAGAAGAATAATACATGGAAATTGGTACCAAGGCCATAGGACAAGATAGTGATTGGAACAAACTGGGTATTCAAAAACAAACTAAATGAAAAAGGTGAAGTCATAAGGAATAAAGAAACACTAGTTTTTAAGGTATATGGAAAAGAGGAAAGAGTTGACTATTGAGAGACATTTTCGCAAGTAGCAAGTTAGATGGAGCAACAACATTTCTTGCATATTTTTCTTACAAAGGATTCAAACTATATCAAATGGATGTCAAATCTATATTTTTGAATAGAATATGTTGGCTCCTAATTTAACAATTTTTGAATAACCCAATGATAAGAACAAATCCATATAGAGTGTAGAAAATTCTCATTTTTAATACACCTATTTAGACATCGAGGCTAACTATAAGACTTAACTCCTTCTTTAGGCTCTGCAATACCTAGGTGGGTAGACCTTAGATTCTATTATGTGATGAATGCAAAAAAACCATAAATATGAATCTATATTAAGTAGATGAAAACCCCAAATCCTTCTATGCTCATGAAAATGAGATAGGTATGAAATAGCTATTAACATAACCTATGAAATTGACAAGCTAAGTATGGGTATCTTTTTCAACTCTATAATATGAAAGGGAAATGGATATTAATTAATTGATTTGAAATTAGCATAACCCACATTTACAACAACAAGAAATATAAAATCTCCTAACTAATCAGTCCCTTATCCATTGGGTATCATGAAATTAAGAACATACACCCATGTCCTTATGATCTATCCATTTACTTTTTAAATTAGACAACAATCTTCAAAATGAATCTCATACTTATCAAATCCTCTTAGAAACCCTACAATTATGTCAATGTCTATTAAGCATTTACTTAAGTCTTTAACTCAATAGAAAAACACACAATGGTATACAACTTCAAATCAAGTTGTAACTGGACTATATGTTATTTTTCCATACAAAACATAAAATTACAAACCCATAGAAAGGAGACAATATTCAAAATGAAAGTTTCAACAAGAATCCATTGTATTAATTTATTTGAAATAAATAAATTAGGTGCATGTAATGACCCAAAATATTACACCAAAAATGATTGTAATAACTATTTTCTCAAAGAAAACTACAATGTTGTTCAGACATAGAGAAATACTGAAGAATGGTGGAATCATAGCTAGGGCTTTGCTGAATAGACTAGAACCAACCAACCTTTTACAATGAGCAAAGAAGAGAATAAGTAGAAGAGGATAATTCCTGGATCTGATCTAAAAGTACCAAATTTCCACTTGAAATTCTTCCATCTAGTGTTGCAAAATATCTCTCATCTTTCCTTTCCAATGGAATATGAAATCGCCCTTATCTTATCTAAAAAACTAGTCAAAATATCTCTAAATGATGGATAAAACAACTGCTAAAAAAATCCAATTTGCTAACAGAATTTATATCAAAATCATCACTAAATGGCTTCCAAAAAAAAATAGCACTTCTATAATCCTCCATGCCAAAATTTGGAGACAACCCAAATAACTATTTGCCTAGAAACTGAAAAATAACCCTCCAAGGTAAAACAAGACAATCTGCTTGAGGATGCCCCAGTTTTACAAAACTGAAAATATCTTTTACCGAGTTTGACCTGCACATATTCTAATTTCAAATTCATTTTCTCCCCTATATAAAAATATATAATACTTGATATTTTGGATAAAAGTGATGCCCTAGTTGTGTGTTTGAACTTATAGGTCTTGAGGATGAAGCACTCCTTTAAATATTTAAAAATATTTCATTTTTATCAAGTTAAAAATTTATACTAAAAGAAAACTCATTAAAATTTATGCATAAGGAAATTGGAGATAATATTTTAATCATATAAATTGGAGACATATGAAATATTCACTTTACCTCCAAATCTATGGTCAAACCTAGTCAACCTCTAAGATACCACTTGTCACTATTTGATTGGCTTATGCAACTAACTTGACTACTCTATGGACCACCACCTCACCTCCAAGTGGGCCTATGTGACAATTGTCACCATTTCATGCCCTCATAGCCTCAACAATGGGAGACACTCTAAATGGTGGAGAAGTTGTGACTAAGTTGAAAACTCACCAATAACCTTAACTTGCAATTAACCCCAGAGAAGTTGCAACTAATTGCTAGTGATTAGTCATTACATTTGGGTCTCTAACTGCTAACTATAAGACAAACTAGAGATCTCATGACTAAACATCTCACCATTTCACTACATGTTTCTCTTAACCACATGTTTAGTGTTGGATACAATTGTTCAATTGAGTATTGTCTTTGATGTTACACAAATATCATATCAGTCATCAAACAGAGTCTACCGAGCTCAGTTGGTTAGCAAGGCAAAAGAGAGAGTCTACTGAGCTCAAAAGGTTAGCAAAGAAGGTTTATAGTGTCTACAGAGTGTTCTTAGGCTTTACCTTGTGTAGACAGTTGTTACTGAGCTTTCAAGGTTAGCAAAGGAAATTTAGTTGTTACCAAGCTCACTCAGTCATCAAAGGAAAATAGTGTAGGAAACAGTTCTTACCGAGCTCTCATGGGTAGTGAAGGAAATTTAGTTCTTACCAAGTTAACTCAATAGCCAAAGGATTTTGTAGATTTTGCAGTGTTTACCAAGTTAAGATGGTTAACTTAGAAATTTATTTCTAGAAGTAGTGCTTACCGAGCAGGGTCAGCCAATGTTGGATTTCATTGTTTTGTGAAATAAAGTTTATTTGTTTAATGTAATATTTGTAGCTGACTGATGTATGGTTTATTGGTAAATGTAATCTGTGAATGATCTGACTTGACAATCTGAATGGTATATATAAGAGGTCAAGTGGTGAATTCTAAGTATGTGATGGATTTGATGTGATATGAATGTGAAGGACTAATTATTGTGAAAGCGAATTTTGAAGAATGATCAGAGATTATTGAGGAGTAGTAAAGCTATATTTGTTCAAGGAGGATCTAATGGTGTAGAATAGAGATCTATAATCAAAAAATTTAGTTGCATCCTATTTAGCTCAATTCATTGTTACTTTCTAATCATTGTAGTAGTGATTTCAAATTTCTTAATAGAGTTGCTTTAACAGCCATTTTGTAAATCCTCTAACAAGGTGTTAGTTCAGTTGAATTTTTCTAAAGACCTCTAGCAAGGACACTACTAATAGGGTGATTAAATCCTCTAATATGGTCACACCTAATAGTGTATATTGTAACATTTAATAAGTTTGGCTCCTAACAGGGTTCACTTCAGAAGAGTGAAAATTGGTAGCTAGTTACTTGGTGGTTTTTCCCATATTGGGTTTCCACATTAAATCTGGTGCCTCTTGTGCTCATGTTATTTAATTTTTCATGCATGCTAATAATTATGAATGCTAAAGATCAGTAACAAGTTAATCTACCAATTTATAGCATTTTTGTGATGTGTTTATCGAGTGACAGCAGTAACTAGTTATTTAAGACATCTAAGGGATCTAGACTTGTTTTTGTGGTAATTGATTCACCCCCTCCCCCTCTTAGTTACTTCATTCATAATTCCAACAATTGGTATCATAGCTTTTGGTGCTTGCAGTAAAATATTTCATGAATCTAAGCTAAAGATAAGGATGTCTTACAAGAGGGAAATTCACAGACTTAATAGGGACAACTTCTCAGCATGGCAGGGATTGATGAGACTTCATCTGGCTTCTATTGGTGATTTAGGGCTGAAGTACCTTGATGAAAAATATGCAAAATCTGGTGGTACATTATCTATCAATGATAGTTTTGAAAAGAAGACTCACAACAACATTATGATAGATATTGCATTTGCTCTAAGTTATGAAAAATTTGATGACATCAAGGATTGCAAAAATGCTTTTGAAATGTGGAACAAACTAAAAGATATCTATGGAGGTGATGATAATGTAAGAAGAGCCAAGGTAGAAAGTTTGAGAGGACAATTTGATCAAATGAGGATGAGAGAGGATGAAAACATAGCAAAATATGTTGAAAGAGTTAAAGCAAGTATTAGTGCAATCAAAGCATCTGGAGGAGATATCAAGGAAGAGATAGTTATAAGTAAAGTTCTTATAACTCTACTTCCTATTTATCTAATTAGAGTCTCTACAATTCAAGAAAGAAGATGTGAAGAAAATCATAAGATAAATCTAGAGGTCATAGTTGGAAGATTGACTGCATTTGAGCTAGACAAATATGATAATTATGTTCCAACTACCAAGAACATTGAATCAACATTTGAAGCCAAGATTTTACTTAAGGAGAAAGGCAAGAAGATAAAGGATCCTCAATCAGATAGTGATGAAGAATCAAAATAGAGTTTAGACAGTGATCTTGAGGTAGTTGAAGCTCTACTAGCAAGGAAATATTCAAGAGGAAAAGGGAAATACAAAGGTAAGGTTCCTCTAATATATTTTTCTTGTGAAAAAATTAGACAAATTGCTGCTAGGTGCCCAAATAAGTAGAACAAGGATGAGAGGAAAAGTCACAAGTGCAATTGCAAGAAAGACTTCAAATCATTCAAGGATAAAGGTAAGAAAACATGTTTCATAGCTAAAGATTCTAATGATTCTAATAATGAAGAAGAAGATGAAATTTTTTACATTGCTATAAAGGATGAGTCTGATAATGTTGAAGAAATGGCACTCATTTCTTATGTGAGCAAAAATGATACATGGATTATAGATAGTGGTTGTTCTCATCACATCACTGGTGATAAAACTAAGTTTGAACATTTTGAAGAATATGATGGTGGTAGTGTAAGATTTGGTAATAATGAACCTTGTTGTATAAAAGGAAAAGGAAGAATCTCACTAACCATAGAACTTGTATGTGATAATAAATATTGGGTAGCAGGACTAAAGCGCAATCTACTAAGTGTGGAAAAACTACTCAATAATGGATTCAAAGTGGAATTCATGCATGGAAAAGAAAGAGTGCTAGATGGAAAAGGTAAGATGATTGGATCAACCACTCAAACAAAAGGTAACTTTTTTTATCTTGAACTTGATGAATGTTCATGTTTTATTGCTCAAGTTGAAGAAAGTTGGTTATGGCATAGCAGGTTATGTCATGTGAACTTTGAAAACTTGGTAAAAATAAGTGAATTCAAGAAAGTAAGATGCATTCTTAACATAAAGAAACCTGAGGTTGGTCTATGCAAGAATTGTCAAATTTTCAAAATGGGGAAGACTAGCTTTAAAAGCAAGAACTATTAGTCTAAAGAAATTTTAGAAATTGTGCATATTGATTTGTGTGGACTTATTAGCATTGAAAGTTATACTAGTTAAAAGTTCTTCATTCTTTTTGTTGATGATTACTCAAGAATGATGACTATCATGTACCTAAGAGAGAAATTAGAAGCATTTGAAAAGTTTAAATGGTATTTGGCCAAAGTACAAAAAGAAATAGGCAAAAGACTAAAATGTTTAAGGTTAGATAGAGGAGGTAAATTCATTTCACATGAGTTCAATAACTTTTGCATTGAAAGGGGAATCAAAAGATAGGTTTCAACACTTGGATCTATCATGGACTATGCAAGAACCTTAATGATTGAAAAAAGCATTGCTATCAAATACTAGAAGGAAGCTATCAGCACTGCAATTCATACCTTGAACCAAGTAGCTGAAAAATGACTCATTCAAAACCCCCTATGAGCTATGGTATGGCTACAAACCCAATGTAAGTTACCTAAAGGTATTTGGAAGAAAATCTTACATTTTGAAAGAATCTAGAAAAGGTAAATTTAATGTGAAGGGTGATGAAGGAATATTTTTGAGATATTCTTGCAAAAGTAAAGCATATAGATGTTTGAATTTGCCTACTCACAAAGTCGTAGAAACTGCACATGTAAAAGTTGATGAGTTTGTAGAAAGAACTAAAGAAGAAAGAAAAAAGGAACCTAAAGACTATAGGAGATTCATTTTCATTGAACTTGATATAGTGCCAGACATACCTGTAAATAAAAAATCTTCTACTCCAAAATCTTCTATAATTGAGTTATAGGAAGTTTAAACTGAGCTAATGCCTACCAAGTTGTAAGGACCCAAGTTGCAAACAAAAGCTATTGAATCAAAAACTACTAAGCCTAAGAAACCAAAACTAGAACCAGAAGTTGAAGCACAAAAGGATAAAAATACAAGACATTCAAAAGCCAAGGAGCATGTGCTAGCCAAGTATGTTAGGAAGCATCATGGACCAAATTAGATCATTGGAGATAAATCTGAAGGAACAATGACAAGAAGTAAGTTGAAAGTCACTTGTTTACTTGCTAATTTTGAACCCATAAATGTCAAAGATGCATTAGAAAATGAAAGTTTGATTGAAGCTATGAATAAAGAGATAGAATAGATAGAGAAAAACAAACATGGAGTCTTGTACCTAGGCCTAAAGACAAAAATGTGATTAGAACTAAGTGGGTATTTAGAAACAAGCTAGATGAAGATGGTAAGGTGTCAAGGAACAAAGCTAGATTGGTATGCAAAGGACACTCTCAAGAAGAAGGTGTAGACTATGGAGAGACTTTTTCGCCTATTGCAAGACTAGAAGGTGTTAGAACCTTACTCTCATATGTTGCATACAAAGTATTCAAAGTTTATCAGATGGATGTCAAGTCAACATTTCTCAATAGTATATTGGATGAAGAGGTTTACATTGAATAGCCTAAAGGTTTTGTTGATCTAGACAAGAAGCATATGGTCTGCAAATTACATAAAGCATTGTATGGTCTAAAACAAGCCTATAGAGCATGGTATGAAAGATTACATAACTATCTTATTCAGATTGGTTTTCAAAGAACTAATTATAATAGTATCTTGTACATAAAGGAAGGACTAGATAATAAGATTTTTTTGGCAGAAATATTTGTGAATGATACTTTGTTCACAGGAAATGATGATCTTTGCAAAGAATTTTTAGAACAAATAAATGAGGAATTTGAAATGTCAATATTTGGTGAGATCTTTGTTGGTCTTCAAATTCATCAGAGTAAGAATGGAATCTACATCACACAATCTAAATACATCAAGGAGATACTAAAAAAGTTTGGTATGGAAGACGACAAACCAATTGGGACTCCTATGTGTACTGGATTGAAACTTACCAAGAATGATGAATCAAAGGAAGTGGATCAGACATTGTATAGATCTATGATTGGAAAGTTGTAGTATGTAGTACATACAAGACCAGACATTGTCCTTGCAGTAGGAATTGTAGCAAGATTCTTAGCAAAATCAAAAGAAAATCACATGATGGAAATCAAAAGAATCACGAGATATTTGAAAGGAACTAAAGATTATGGATTATGGTATAAACTTGGAGGAAATCTGGATTTAAAAGTGTTCACTAATGCAGATTGGGTAGGGAACATTGATGATAGAAAGAGTACAAGTGGAGGAGCTTTCTTTCTTGGATAGAGGTTGGTTTCTTAGACAAGTGAAAAGTAGAACTATACATCCTAGTCCACAGTAGAGGCTGAATATGTTACCGCAGTAGTAAACTGTTCCAACATTATTTGGTTCTAACAATTATTGGAAGCTATGAAGCAAGAAATCAAAGAACCTATTGTTATGTTTTGTGACAATACAAGTGCAATTAAAATATCCAAGAATCTAGTGATGCATTCAAAAACCAAGCATATTGCTATAAAGTATCACTTTGTTAGAGAATTGGTGCAGGATAAGGAAATCAGATTGGAATATGTCCATACAAAGGAACAAATTGCTGACATATTCACAAAGCCTTTACCTAAGGATGAATTCTTGTATCTAAGAGGTAAGTTAGGGGTCATTCCCCTATCTGAAGCTCACTAAAATACAGTTTTAGTAATGCATCAATAGAAATAGAATTGAAGATCTATTAGTTGATGTAGCAAAGTAATGAAGATATTGCATATGAATCAGTACATAAGGTACATTTCTATTCATTTGGTTTATGTTTTCTTTGGCATGTGTTTTCAAAGAGGGAGAGTTTACTATCATATCATTCTGAAATTTGCAAGAAAAAGAGAGTTTTTGTAACAGGGAGAGATTATTATGAAAGAGGGAGATTACTATATTTGAGGAGTTTTGTATAAGAGGGAGAAGTATGCTATTAGAAAAGACTTTTTTTCAAATTTCATTTTGCTATGACATGTTGTGTTACCATCAATGACAAAGAGGATGATTGTTGGATACAATTTTTCAATTGAGTATTGTCTGTGATGTTACACAAATGTCATATCAGTCATCAGATAGAGTCTACAAAGCTTAGTTGGTTAACAAGGAAAAAGATAGAGTCTACTGAGCTTAGTAGGTTAGCAAAGAAGGTTTATAGTGTCTACCAAGTGTTCTTAGGCTGTACCTTGTGTAGACAATTGTTACTAAGCTTTCAAGGTTAGCAAAGGAAATTTAGTTGTTGCCAAGCTCACTCGGTCATCAAAGGAAAATAGTGCAGAAAATAGTTCTTACCAAGCTCTCATGGACAGTGAAAGAAATTTAGTTCTTACTGAGTTAACTTGGCAGCCAAAAGATTTTGCAAATTTTGCAATGTTAACCTAGTTAAGACGGTTAACTTAGGAAATTGTTTCTAGAAGTATTGCTTACCGAGTAGGGTCAGCCAATGTTGGATTTCATTATTTTCTAAAATAAATTTTATTTGTTTAGTTTAATATTTGTATCCAACTGATGTATGGTTTATTGGCAAATGTAATGTGTGAATGAGCCAACTTAACAATTTGAATGGTATATATAAGAGGTCAAGTTGTGAATTCTAAGTGTGTGATGGATTTGATGTGATATCAATGTGAAGGAGGACTAATTTTTATGAAAGTGAATTTTGAAGAATAATTAGAGATCATTGAGGAGTAACAAAGCTATATTTGATCGAGGAGGATCTAATGGTGTAGAATAGAGATCTGTAATCAACAAATTTAGTTGCATCCTATTTAGGTCAATTCATTGTTACTTTCAAATCATTGTAGTAGTGATTTCAAATCTCTTAATAGAGTTGGTTTAACAGCCATTTTGTAAATCCTCTAACAAGGTGATAGTTTAGTTGAATTTTTCTAAAGACCTCTAGCAACGCCACTCTGAATAGGGTGATTAAATCCTCTAATAGGGTCACACCTAACAGTGTGTATTGTAACCTTTAACAGGGTTGGCTCCTAATAGGGCTCACTTTAGAAGAGTGAAAATTGGTAGCTAGTTACTTGGTGGTTTTTTCCATATTGGATTTCAACAGTAAATCTAGTGTCTCTTGTGCTCATTTTATTTACTTTTGCATGCATGCTAATAATTATGAATGCTAAATATTAGTAACAAGTTAATCTATCGAGTTACAACATTTTTGTGATGTGTTTACCGAGTGACAACAGTAACTAGTTATTTAAGACATCTAAGGGATCTGGATTTCTTTTTGTGGTAACTGATTCACCCCCCATCTTAGTTACTTAATTCATAATTCCAACAGTTTAGTAGTGTGATCACTCACTCAACTAAAAATGTCGCTTCATGACCCTATCTTCTTAACTATATGACAACTTGGCAAAGTCATGATCAACTAGGGAAGCATACCACATCATCATTCTCAAATCGTGTGCCACATCATCAACTACTTCTCTAGCTCATTGTTCAAAATTTATCTTTTCAGCCCAAATTGGCCTTGATTCCCACATGAATTCTCCTTATCTCTAAGCATGGAGTGCTTGAGATACTTAATGAGTGAGTGGCTTGATATAAAAATATGTAAAGAGGAAATTTCTAGGTGAGTGTGGAATAATAGCCCCTACTGTTTGTCACCACAATAAATCCTTGTCACCATTGAGTTTATTTCTTTGCTTGGATAAGGAAATTTGAAAAACATCCATAGAATAAAGAAAACCTCCCTACAATCAACAACACTGATGATGACATTCACACAATGCCAAAATAGGAGCATAGGATTCTTCCATTTGTTCCTTGCAACCTTAAACATTATCTCTATAACCATGTAGAGATCTGCGAGTAGCTATATTGACACAATGAAAATTGGTGGCATCTAATACATATATAGTGTACAACATTTGAAGCATTTTTCCTATTCTCTTGCATTCATATGAATAATGGAGTATGAAAACAACAACATCCAACTTCAAAATTGCACTTTATTCAAATTCTCCACTCCTACTAATGTATGAAAAATATTTCTCAGCAACACTATTTTCCTTAGGGTCTTCTCTAGGCCACTTCACTAGCCTATTAGGTTTCTTCACTAGCCTAACTCAAGAGGGTTTCTAACTAGAACCTCTTCTCTTCAATTTATAAACATCAACATTAGACCCAACTCAACCATAAACTTTCCCTTAGATGTCTTCTTGCATCCTCTATACTGAATAACCAAATTTGATCAAAAACAATCAACCATGGAGAGAAATGCTTATTATTAAGGTTATGGGTCCATTGCAACACCAGAAAACCCTACTTTCAATGAAATCCCTATCCATTTAAAGATCTAGCACCAAACTATCCTAATTTGGGCTACCGAGAATTAGACCTACTTTCTTACTATTTGACCAATAACTCCAAATTTTATCAAATAAAGTGTCAAAAAACTTCCACTTCTTGATACCATTTATGGATCCCTTTATGTTTTAATTGTCTCCATTCCTTAAACTATCTATACAATGGAATGCTATATTATAGCCTAAAAATAAGGGTTTTAAGGACTTTGAATAGTTTGTACAAGGGTTTACTTTTTTATCTTCCAAATTTCATCACCCAAACTTATCCTTAGGAATGGATCCTTCTCACACTTATTTATTCCTCTCCAAATGCTCAAATTGAAGCATCCAATGCATTCAATCCACTGGAAGACTCTTGCAGTTCTTTGTGCTCCCTAGCCATGCCCTATTGGCTCACCTAGGGCATCACTGTGAAAATAGGTAACAAGATTTATATGGCATAACCTTCTCCATGCATATGGTATAAGGATTCATCTCACCAATTCTAAGAGCTCATATAGATGCCAATGTGGAATGGTGAGTTATGACCCCATCTACATAAACTACCTTATTCAAACTAGTGACAGTGCACAAAATTAAAGAATTTACAAAAGCAATGAAAATGAACCAAACACACTAACTAAATACACACAAAATATACTAATTAAAAGGGCTATCTCATTCATAAGTCATAGTGCTGATTTCAATTTGTTGAGACACCATTAATAAGGAAATACATTAGAATACTCAGAAAACTTGCTCATTCATAAGTTACTCTTCTTCCAAGACTACATCCAACCCTTGTTACAGGTTCGGGGAAGCCTTATATAATTATATCACCTCTAATCCGACTACTTAGAGGTGCTTACACAACCATCTAAATGATTTTTCTCTTTTTGCAAGATAAGTTGTCATGGCAATTTTTGCAATTTTGTAAAATCGTCAAGAAACTTTACAATTATTGTCCTAGTTAGGCCAATCTTGGTCCAAATCCCATGAAACTCCACCAAGTTCATATTTATGTCATTTATGACATGAGAAAATTATTTCATCCCTTAGTTCCCTAATCTATCCCTTTAGGTGCATTGTTACCATTCTTATCAACATTGACAACAATTTGACTACAGCAAGCAACTTGGATGACTAGGTAGTAATGAAGACCCAATTAGAGATTTTAATGGCTAAGTCCTACCATAGGACTCTTTATCCCTCTTTGTTCCACTAGTGGCTTGGCTAAGGTCATTATAACCCAAAACTCAACTAGGAGCCCTAGGTTTTTGCTTAGCCTTACCTAGGTGCTCCTAAACCATGTTCCCCACAAGAGAGAATCATGTCACTCATGTACACATTATGTCATCAGCTATTCCCATCTTCTTGAAAATTGCATTTGCCACCCATTTTTCCCCTAATACTAGCATATTCTTCCACTTCATGAGGTGTTCCATGTACATCTTGTTCCTAGTAACCTTCTTGACACTTGAATCTAGTACTTTCTCTACCTCTAGCTACATCTTGGGAGATAGGACATCAAATGCTACATCTTTGCTAACCTCTTGTATGTTCACATCGACTTTAGTTAAAGGTTCCTTAAACTTGGTTAGCTCTACCACATTGAAAACTGGTGAGATGTTCAAATGATTTGGTAGATCCACCTTGTATGCATTGTCTCCATATTTAGCTGGGAACTTGCAAGGTCCCACTTTCTTCATTTTTAGCTTGGTAGGTACTCCCTTCTACAACCTAGACTTGTTCAAATGTACCATGACATAATCCCCCACTATAAACTAAACATCTTTCCTCTTCTCATCCATTTTAGCCTTCAACTTTTGTGTAGTTTCTTGTATAGCCTTCTTCACCTATCCTTGAATCTCCTTCATGGTTCAAGTGAAGTCTTTAGCTTGTCCACTCCTATATTCCATAGCTCAAAGGTCCCTATGCTCACACACACCCCTTTGATGCATCCCATAAATAGTTTCAAATGGGCTCCTACTTGTTGTCTTATTCACACTGTCACTATATGCATATTCTTCCTAAGGAATAATCAAATCCCATGGCTGACCATATTCCTTAGTTAGGAACCTTAATAAGTTATCCAATTTGCTATTGACAACCTCAATTTGACCATCAGTTTGATGATGGTAATCTAGTCCAAAAGATGGGTTAGTTCCTAACCTACTCCACAAGGTTTTCCAAAAGTTACTCATAAACTTGACATCCCTATCTGACACAATTCTTAGGGGTAGTCCATGGATCTTCACAATCTCCTTGAAGAATAGATGTGCTATATGAGTAGCATCATGGGTAGTCTTACAAGGTATGAAGTGTCTCATCTTACTAGATTTTTCTACCACTATGTAGATGCTATCACATCCATATTTTGTCTTAGGCAACCTCACAATGAAGTCCATTCTAACAAAATCCCATGGCCTATTAGGAACTAGTAAATATTGGTAAAAACCTACATTTCTAGCTCCTCCTTTTGTCTTCATTCACACTACACACTGCTCAACATATCTTGTCGCATCCCTTGACAACTTTGGCCAAAAGTAGGACCTTTGAACTAGCTCTCAAGTCTTGTTCATGCAAAAATGTCCTCTTAGGCTTCCATTATGCTATTCTTGGATAAGGTTCTCCCTCATAAATCCCTTACGAAAACATAACTAGTTCCCCTTAAAAAATAGTCCACTCTACAAAGTATAATCAACCAAAGAGCTATGAAAATGATTTTGAAACTCAAAGCATACCTTGTAAGCCTCAGAAAAATATCCATTACCTTTGTAGCATACCAATGCTATTGAGTTTAAATTCTTGAATTGTTAGCATCCTCCTTCTTAGTGCATCTATGACCTTTTTCATATGCCCTTTCTTATTCTTGATGGTGAATAAGAATGATTGAAGATATTCCATCCACTTCAAATGTCTATTGCTTAACTTTTCTTGGGTATTAATGTAGCTAAGGGCTTGGTTATAAAATATTTTGACTAAAGCCTCCCCAATAGAAACACTTTTTTCAAAATATTGAGTGGGCATCTCCCATATGGGACATAAGGGATGTATGAAGAAACTCATTTTTTTGAATTTGATTGCCTTGACTTCCAACTCCAAGGTAAAATTCATGCCAATTTATCTCTTGATATACCTTGCATAACATAAGAAATAAACACAACAGCTCCCCAGAACTTACATGTCAAATTTTGCAAACATCTTAGTGGCAAATCAACAAATCAAATGAAATAATCACCAACTTATAAAGAGCTTGAACCCTCTTCAAACCATGTTTTCTAAATTGTATTGCTCGCTAGATCAATGTCGATAAGCCAAGCTTAGATTTGGTCCCCCTTTTTTGTTTGGTTTGATGACTCCAATGCATATTCCAAATTACCCATACAAACTCCATCATGACTCCCTCAATCAAAAACCCTCAAGAAAATAAAAATGTGTCCATACTAAGTGGATTTCATTCAATCCAAACTAGTGGTTAGACTTCTGTAAGTTCAATATTTTACTTGCTTATTTAGAATATCTCAATCAATAAAAAATTTCCTTCCATTATGTCAGAGTAAAGAAAAATTTTACTACAATAATTTTCCATTTAACTTGAAAAGATCAATTAAAATCTATTGCAATGTTCTAGTATCTTATGAATTATTAAGATTTGTATCTCATCAAGAATACTATGACATCTTTCTAAAGCATGCTTGGTAGCAAACCACTCATCTAAATCCTTTTCAGACTCCAATAGCCATTTCAGCTTCCCAAATATACTTCATTTCTCATTTTATCATCAAATCTTTTGATCTTTCAATGATGTATGCCCACATTAAAAAATTTAATAATTATAATTAGTGCAAAATCCTCACAAAAAATGTCAATCCTCGTTCAATCCTCGTAATGTTTTATCAGTCCAATGCAAGTAGTCAGGCCACAAAACACGTTCGACTAAAAAAAATTGCATTTCAAACACCTAAACCTCTTAGAATCCACTAACTACACTTTTCAAATTGAATGAAATCAATTTGGATCATTGGTTAAAAATTTTTAAAGCATCTTTTCCTTTAATGATGTGTTAATTATATGCTAGGAGGCCTCAAGGCTGGCTTTTTAAAAAAATTGATTGAATCAAACAATTAAGCTACAAGACTTTGTATTCATGTTCCTTGGTCCACAAACTCTCACCCTATTAGATTTCACCTCATGATGACATCTTGATCAAAAGATATTGACTACCAAAACTACCTACTTCAAACTGTCCTACAAATAACTATGTTAGAAAACATAAAAGTGCAGTCAAATTTTGGCTTTTGAAAATTGGTCATATAATTACTTGGGTGCCTAAGATCTGGGATATTTATTCATTGTTATGTGGAGAGTAAAAGTTGTTGTAAAGAGATTGTTTGAAGTTAGAACATGTCATGGAACAATAGTTATTTTGTCAATAATGTCAACCCTACTACTTGCTGGTGAAACAACTACTTTTTTTATTTGAATGCTATCATTTTTCTGATTGGTGAAGAGGATTTGAAAAGATGAGATAACAAAATTGCCTAAGGAAAGGTTGAGTTATTTGGTGTATAAAAGGAGCACTAAGACCAAGTAAGACATTGATGATATCATGTATTATTGATCTACTTAAAAGTAAATGGTTACTTAAGCTAAGTCTAGAAGAAGAGTTTTCATAAAAAAGTGTTTGCCAAGCCTAGCTAAGAAAATAGTGTAAGTCAAGAAAACCTAGTTCAACCTGAGTAGAATTTAATATGTGTCAAGCATCAAAAAGTTAGTAAGTGTCAAATGTTAGAAAACTATAGTATGTGCCAAGCATTAGGGAAATAATAGTAGTGACTAAGAAAAGAAGACTTAGTTGATGTCAACCAACCTAGTGTTGGAAAAGGATTAGAAGACTGATATTACTGAGAATAGTGTGGATGTCAAGTGATAACAAAAAGTGTTAAATCAAAGATTTGACAAATCTGTGCCAACTAAATTGGTTTCTTGAATTGTGTGAAGTGTGTGGAAGATAAGTATGATAAGATGGTAACATAGAATTCAAGATAAACCATTTTGAGGTGAATCAAAGGAAGATTGTAAGAGAAGTTTCTTGAGGGGACAAAAATGGAAAAGTGGGTAGATTCATTGAATCTTATCTAACCCTGAAATGGATTATTGTAGTTAAACAATAAAAGATCTAAATTATATATTTATAGAGATAGAATAATAGAAGCAAAGGTTATCATCTATGAGAGCCTAAGGAAGACAAGAAGTCTAGGGTGTTGCTTCATATGT
Source organism: Cupressus sempervirens (assembly GCA_028749045.1). Taxonomy (NCBI): domain Eukaryota; kingdom Viridiplantae; phylum Streptophyta; class Pinopsida; order Cupressales; family Cupressaceae; genus Cupressus; species Cupressus sempervirens. The sequence continues at coordinate 782,738,036 of CM053793.1, read as the reverse complement.
TGGCCAAATAGAAGAGTCTGCAATTGGCATGCAAAGAAAGAAGGCTTAAGAGGATGAATTCTTGAAGAATGAACAATTTGTCAAAGATGAAGAATGTGATTACAAAGAATAATGGAGGACTATACCAAAGATCTATAATCTACAAGTGAGTTGTTTTTTATTATCAGATCAACACCTATTGTTACTTTCTAACAATTGTATAAGTCTGGATAAATCCTTTGGATTAAGGTTGACTTAACGATCATTCGTAAATACTTTAATAGGGTGAAATTCTAATGAAATTTTTTTAAGTCCTCTAACAAGTCTCACTCTTAATAGGGTGATTGAAATCCTTTAACCGGGTAACATTTAATATTGTGTATTGTAACCTTCAATAGGGTTCGCCTTTAACTGGGCATCACTTTAGAAGAGTGAAAATTGGTAGCATGTTACTAGTGGTTTATCCCAAATTGGATTTCCACATAAAATTCTTTTGTGAAATTGTGTGAATGAGTTTGTGGTATTTCATGCTTACATTTTTTCAAAGTTATTTTGACCTGGGAATATAACCTACTAAATTAATGTACTTGATGTTATAATGAGTACATGCATGATATGGTTTTATGGATATGAATCTATTAAGAACTAAAAAGTTTTTTTGTACATTTGGACCTTGGATAGCTGATTCAACCCCCTCTCATTTATTCTAAAGTATTTCAATAATTAGTATAAGAGCATTGGTGTTGGTAAGGAAATAGTTTGAAGGTACTAAAAGCTAAAGATTAAAATGTATAGAAAAGAGGTACCTAAACTAAACAAGTTAAAATTTCCTCTATGGAAAAGTTTGATGAAGCTACATCTAGGAGGACTTGGAGATTATGCACAATATACCATTAAAAATCAGCATGTTGATCCTACTGGAGCCCCTACTACTAATGATTTGGAAAAGAAGAAAGAACACGATTAGACAATGTTAGAGCTTGCATCTTCCCTAAGCTACTTAGACTTAGATGACATCAAAGGATATAATTATACTAAGAATATGTGGGATGCTATAGAGATGACCTATGAAGGAGAAAATAATGTTCTAAGAGCCAAAGTTTGATGACATGAGAATGTAATAAGGTGAGACTATAGTCTAGTATTGTAGAAGAATCAAAGATGTTGTGAATTCTATCACAGGAGAAAATGGTGTTATTGAAGATTAGATTGTGATCAAAAATTTATTGAGAACCATGTTTCCTATCTATGCTATTAGAGACTCTACCATACAAGAACTAAGGTGTACTCACTTCTTTTGAACTTTCTCATTTTGATAATTTCAAAACTTAAAATGTTGAATCTTCTTTCAAAGCTAAACTAACATTGAAAGAACCTAAAGATAAGAAGAAAAAGGTCAAGCATGTTTCTAGTGACAATGATATAGATGATGATGATTTAGAAGAGCTTCAAGCATTGTTGGCTAGGAGATTTCATAGAGGGAAAGAGAAATACAAAGGTAAGTTACTAATCAAGTGTTTCAATTGTAACAAGGTTGGTTATATTGTTACAAGGTGTCCAAAGAAGAAGAATAATAGGAGTGGAGATAAATATAGAGGTAAAAGGGATGAGAACAAAAAAGACTATAAATAAAAAGGAAAGAAGGCTTGCTACATTGCTAAAGAGAAAATAAAAGATGGATCTAATGACTATGATGATTATGATAAAGATGAGGCAACTACATTAGTATCTTATGTGAACAAAAGTGATAGATGAATAATTAATAGTGGATATTCACATCATATGATTGGAGAAAAAAGTAAGTTAACCACCCTTGAGTATTACAATGGAAATAGTGTTACATTTGGTAATGATGAACCCTTCCTAATAAAAGGTAAAGGATCAATAAAACTAACAGAAAAGGTCATGTGTGATAAAGCTTACTATGTAGGACTTAACTATAACTTGTTGAGAGTGACACAATATAATATTTCAAGTTGTAAAGTTGAATTTGATAACAAGAAGGCTAAGGTCTATAACATTGAGGAAAAACTAATTGGAAATGGAAATAAGACTAGAGGTAATCTATTAGATCTTGACATGAATGATGCTACTTGTCTTGTTGTAGAATTTGATTATGTGTGGCTATGGAACAAGAGGTTATGTCATGTTAACTTTCATAACTTATCCAGTATCAGTAACATGAAGAGAGTTAGAGCTTTTCCAAAATTGAAGAAACCTGATAATGTGATTTGCAAACAATGTCAGGTAGGCAAGATGACAAAATATAGTTTTAAAAGTATGAATCACTCCTTAAAAGAAATTGTGGAATTAGTTCATACAAAGGTGGCAAGTACATTATCCTATTTTTTGATGATTATTCTAGGATGATGACAGTTATGTTTTTGAAACAAAAATATTATGCTTTTCAAACATTTAAGTGGTATTTGCAAGGAGTTGAAAAGGAGACTGGCAAAAGCTTGAAATGTCTGAGATCTGGTAGAGGTGGAGAATTTATATCAAATGAGTTTGAAGTATTCTGTAATGACAAAGGAATTAAAAGACAAACCTTTGCACCTTGGACCCCTCCACAAAATAGGATTATTGAAAGGAGAAACAGATTTGTAATGAACTATGCTAGAACAATAATGATGGAGAAGAATGTTCCTTTAAAATACTCAAGAGAAATTGTAAGCACAAGTGTCTATACCTTGAACTAAGTACAAGTCAAGAAAGGTACAAATTCCACACATTTTTAACTATGGTATGGATACTCACCCAATGTGAAATATTTTAAGGTATTTTGATGCAAGAGCATCTTGAGTGTAAGAGCAATCTTGCATCACCCAAAAATATTTTATTTTCGGTCTTTCATATTTTAATAAGGACTAGTAGACAAGCTGGTTACTATTTATGGGAACTTTCTCTTCTTATTAAGTTTGTCATATGAGCTCATAATGTTCTCATTTTCTACATGAAGGTTCATTTTAGAGTTATAAGCCTACCATAAAAATCTCATTGCTCTAGCTTAAGTATCAAAGAAGTTATTATGGATTTTCGGTGGAAATATTTTTAGAAAAAATCTTTAGGCTCACCATTAGAGGCCATAGAGTGCACAAATGAGGTCTAAAAACTCAACAGAAGGGTGCTTGCACCATTTCAAGCCTGTAGATCGTGAGCTGGAATTTCTAAAAATTGGTTATAATAGCCAATCAGACCAACGGTTCATGAGTTATGGCCTTTGAAGGTTGGGCTACCCAAATCTAAAATAATTGTCAAATATGTATTTGGCTAACTCTATATGTATTGTTAGGGTCCATTGACCCTAGGTATTAAGTTTGAATCTAGAACCTTCCCAAGCAAAATAAAATTTCCTATTTAAGAAAGGCTCAAACATCATCTAAAACAATTCTAGGTGATAGTTTGTAGCACTGTCTTGCAGATCACTATAATGAAGGCTCCTATTTGGATTAGCATATTGTAATTGAGAATTCTGTAATTGTGCATTTGTGGTGATAATAAGAAGTTTGTATTTTGTTCTCAGATTTTTTATTGTTTCTTTGTTTTCTATTATGGTTAATGGTATTAAGGGGAGCACCCTTCATCATATTTGGAAGCAAGTGTTACATTCTTAAGGAAAAAATAAATGGTAAACTTGATGCTAAACCATATAAGTGTTTAAATACTAACACTAACAAAGTTGTGGAAAGTGAAAATGTGAAATTTGATGAATATATAGAGGTATATGAAGCTAAACCTAAGAAGGAACCTAAAGAGTAGAAAATATTTATATACTACTATGAAGACATGAATGTTGATGAAGTTGTGAACCAAGTTGTAAATCAGCAACAACAAGTATCAGTGACTATCGAGTCACATACAATATGAACCAAGTTGCACTTAGGAATCAAGTTGTATTCAAGAGCTGAGTTGCAAAAAATTTGAGGTACATTCTAATACTAAGATTAGTGTACATGAAAGGAATGTTGATTTACTTGATAGAGAAGTGGAAAATGATTTTGAAGTTGACAGGCTCATTAAAGAAAGAAGGCCATAACCAAGATTGTCAAAGTATGTTAGAAGACATCACCTTCTTTGAAAAATTATTGGAGATAGAGAATAGGAACTGACTTGCACTTAGGAACTAAGTTGTATTCAAGAGTTGAGTTGCAAAAAAGCTAAGGTACATTCTGATACTAAGATTAGTGTACATTAAAGGAATGTTGGTTTACTTGATAGAGAAGTGGATAATGAATCTAAAGTTGAGATCATTAAAGAAAGAAGAGCATAACCGAGAATGTCAAAGTATGTCAAAAGACATCACCTTCCTAGAAAAATTGTTGGAGATAGAGAATCTAGACTAATGACAAGGAATAGGTTGAGAAGTGATACATTTTTGTTAAATATGCATGAGCCTAAGTCAGTGAAGGATGCATTAGATAATGAAACCCAAAGTAAAGTCATGAAAGAAGAAATTGATTAGATTGAGAAGAACAAAACATGAACTCTTGTACCCAGACTAGAGAACAAGAATGTGATTGGAACCAAGTGGGTGTACAAAAACAAACTAGATGAGAATGGTGAAGTCACAAGGAATAAGGCAAGATTAGTTTACAAGGGATATGCAAAAGAAGGGGGAATTGACTATGGAGAGACATTTGCTCTAGTTTCAAGATTGGAAGGAGTAAGAACTCTACTTGCTTACTGTGTATACAAAGGTTTCAAATTTTATCAAAAGGATGTGAAGTCAACGTTTTTGAATGGTATACTAGAAGAGTAGGTTTACATAGAAAAACTAGAAGGATTTGTTAATCCAAACAACAAGAACATGGTATGTAGATTACACAAAATTTTATATAGTTTAAAGCAAGCTCCAAGAGCATGGTATGAAAGGCTTCACAACTATCTTGTGAAGATTGGTTTTCACAAGATTGATGATGAGAACAATCTCTACTTGAAGACAAAAGGATGTAAAGGGATTTTACTAGCTGAAACATTTGTTGATGATATCATATTTGGAGGACAAAATGCATTGCGTAAGACATTTGCAAATGAAATGAAAAAAGTGTTCGAGATGTCTATGTTTTGAGAGATAAAGTTATTTGTTGGTTTGCAATTATATTAGATGAAATATGGCATTTACATCACTTTTTCTTAGTATGCAAAGGAAATACTAAAAAGTTTTAGTATGGAGGATTCAAAACCTATTAGTACTCCTATAGTGACCAAACACAAACTATCCAAGATTGATGATTCTACTAAACTAAATCAAACATTGTAAAGGTCTATGATTGGAAAATTGCAATATGTAGTTCATAGAACACCCAAAATTGCATTAGCTATTGGGATTTTTGCAAGGGTTTCTGTATATCATAAGGAGATTCATTTGATAGATGTCAAAAGGATCATAAGATACTTGAAAGGAATAGAAGACTATGGTCATTACTATAAGAAGAATGATAATTTTGAATTAAGAGCCTATATAGATGTTGATTGGGCTAGAAACATTGATGACATAAAGAGTACAAGTGGTGGAGCTTTTTTCTTAGGAAAATATTGGTCACTTAGACCTGTAAGAAATAAAATTGTATAGCACAATCTATTGTTGAAGCTGAATATGTGGTTGTTGCAGTGAATTTCACAAATGTGTTAGTGATCAAATAACTACTCAAAGGAATAAAGGGGGAAGTTATTGAACGTATGGTACTTTATTGTGACAATACAAGTGATATAAACATATCAAAGAACCATATGATGCAGACAAAGACAAAGAACATTGCAATCAATTATTATTACTTGAGAGAGTTAGTTCAAGACAAAGAAGTGAGGATGGAATATGTGAATACAAAATAATAGATAGCTAATATATTCACAAAGGCTTTACCTAAGGATGCACATGAATATATTTGAGGCAAACTAGTGGTGATACCCCTATCTAAATGTACTTAAGAAGAAAGAGTAGTTCCCTCCATCAACTGAGTTGAATGTCATATTTTACAATTTGGTGCAGTGGATTTTACTTTAGGAGCTACCTAAAGTAATGAAGGATCTAAATCAGAAGATTTACAATCACATGCAAGGTGATGGAGGGAGAACCTAAATTGATTATATCTGCATGATTAAATGAAAAGTCTTTGGCATTGTTGTCAAAAAGGGAGATATAGGAAAGAGGAATATAGTAGAGAGATATCAAATTATAGATATTGATAGAGGCAGATATTTCAAAGATATTAATTTTCTTTTTGGTGTTGTTGGTATTGGCTTGCCATCAATGCCAAAGAGGGAAATTGTTGAGAAGAGAGTGTTTGAAGTGTAGAACTTATGATTTTTTTTTCCAATGATATCAAAACTACTGCTTGGTAGTGAAACAACTACTTTTTTGGTCTGAATTCTATCATTTGTTTGATTGATAAAGAGGATTTGAAAAGATAAGATAACAAGAGTACCTAAGAAAAGGTTGAGTTATTTGGTGTATAAAAGGAGCACTAAGACCAAGTAAGACATTAATGATATCATGTATTATTAATTTACTTAAGGATATAGTAAATGGTTACTTAAGCTAAGTTTAGAAGAATATTTTTCATAAAAAGTGTCTACCAAACCTAGCCAAGAAAATAGTGTAAGCTGAGAAAACCTAGTTTAGGTTGAGTAGAATTCAATATGTGTCGAGTGTCAAAAAGTTAGTAAGTGTCAAGTATCAGAAAAATATAGTATGTGTTGAGCATCAGGGAAATAACAATAGTGACCGAGAAAAGAAGACTTAGTTGAAACCAAGCAACCCAGTTTTGGCTGACCATCAGAAGACTATTATTTTCAAGTGAAGAATGTGGATGTTGAGTGACAAAAAAAGTGTTAAATCAAAGATTTGACAAATTTGAGTTGACTTCTTGAATTGTGTGAAGCATGTGGAAAATAAGTATGATAATTTTGTGGCAAAGAATTCAAGATAAACTATTTTCAGTAAAATTCAATGATGTAGGAGCATCCAGAGGTGTAAGGGAAATCCTGTTTCACCCAAAAAAAATACTTAGACTTAGTTTCTATTTCATGTGTTTTCATTTGGATATCCATTTGGGTCAAATAAAGGTTCCAACTCTCACAGTTCCACTATTTGTGTTTGTGTAAATCTCGAAAAAATAGGAGTATGTAATTGAGCCATCATTTTGGTGAACTAGGAGGTGTAAATTGGCTAGATGAATGTAATTGTAATTTAGAGCATTCTAGAAAAAGAATCAAGTCAAAAGGCCCCACGGTTTGAAAGTTATTGTAGTTTTTTGGGTTGTGGAGACCTCCTAAGAATGCTTCAAAGTCAGGTTAGGGGCATTAAATGACCTCAAAAAGGGCCAAAAAATGGGGGACAAGTGAGGCTTGTCCATAGGGCTATAGAGCGCTTTGAGAGCTTTTCAAAAATGTAAACGGTTCATCAATCAGAGCTACGGTTCAAAAGTTATGCCTCTCAAAAGTTCGGTTACCATTTCTAGATTCTTCTAGATTTGCGTTGACTTCTAACATAGCTTCTAGAACCTTCTATTTGGTCAGTGGATGCCTACTAGCACTTTCTAGAATGTACTCCTAGTCCTTAACCCTCTGGGGTCTATTTAAGGAGATTTCTGGCATTGTAAAAGGCAGTTCAGAGTGGAGTTTGAGAGGAGGTACTGACAGGAGAAATTGTCTCCAGATTTATGCTATTGTAAGCCCTTAGGGCATGTTTTGAAGTTTATTTTCTCTGTACTGAATGTACTAGCTTATTTTTTAGTTAATACAATTTCCCTTTTCTGTTGTGTTCATTTTTTTCTTGGGTTGTGTCCCCATCAAGTGGTATCAAAGCTGGTTTCCTGAGTGTGTAGACAGAGCACCGAATGTGAGGCAGTTTGCACCAGGACTGTGTGGTTGTGGGTTTGAGTTAAGAAGATGCCTCCATGAAGAGAGCATGGTAGAAGGGCTAGAGCTATTAATCCTGAGGAGCTTAGAGCCCTCCAAAGGTAGGTACAAGCATTGCAGGAGGAGCTCCGTAGAGGAACAATTGTGGGCGCAAGTGATGAAAGTGAAGATGACAATGAAGAAGATGAAATGGGACCAAAAGGGCAATTTGATGGGGAACTTCTAAATCATGTAGAGGAAAGGCTTTTTAGGGCCATTACTAAGTTTGGAAAAAGACCTACAATTGAAGTGGGTGTATTTTCAGGAAATCTGAAACCAAATGAGTTGATGGATTCGATCAATGAACTGGAAGAATACTTTGAGTATGAGGATATCAGGGACCCAGATAGGGTTAAGTTTGCAAAGGCAAAACTGAAAGGCCATGCCAAAATTTGGTGGCAAGAGGTCCAATTGGAAAGAAATAGAAGAGGAAAGGAGAAGATCACAAGGTGGGATCGCATGGTGGACATATTGAAGAAGCAGTTCATTCCTATGGACTACGAGCTTGATTTGTTTAAGAAGATGCATGGGTTAAAGCAAGCAGGAAGATCAATCCAAGAATATATAGAGGAGTTTTACTGACTCTTGATTAGAGTAGGGCATGCAGAATCAAATAAGGAGAAGGTTGCTCATTATATCAGTGGGTTATGACCTAGCATCCAGGAGGAATTAAGTCTAGTAAGAATGACCAGCATTGAAGAGGCATACCAATTTTCCCTACGAGTTGAAGAGAAGATGAATAAAATTTTTTAAAGAAGACAAAGAGGGCATGGTCAAGGAGGAAGGGGAAGCGGTAGATCATTTAGAGGCCGCAATGAAACTCAAAAGAAAAATGAAGATGTGGGTACTAGCAAGAACTAGAGGAATGAGGGTTTCAACCCCTCCCATGATGAAGACTTTGGAAATCAGAGAGGAAGAGGTAGAGGACATGTACAAGGAAGAGGAGGCTTTCGTTGTAGCTATTTCCATTGCAATGAAGAAGGTCATCGTGCCTTTGAATGCCCTCAATGACAAGGAAGGACAGATAGGAGAGCTGAGGGTCAATCTAAGGTTGCTCATGTGGATGAAGATGCACAATCATCACATTCAGAGGATGCAGAAAGAGGAGAGACCTTGGTAAATGAAAGAGTCCTACTAAGTGGTGAGATTGAACCAAGACAACAGAGGAGTTTGTTTCGTACCAGATGCAAGTGTGTGGATAAATGTTGTGACGTGATCATTGATGGTGGTAGCATTGATAACTTGGTATCAAAAGAGATGGTCTCTAAGCTAAAGCTCAAGAGGGAGAAACATCCCTATCCCTATCGGATTGCTTGGGTAAAAGATGATCATAAGGTCCTAGTAAGTGAAAAATGTTTAGTGAAATCCAAAATTGGGAGTTACCATGATGAAGTTCTCTATGATTTTATTTTGATGGATGTTTGCCATCTATTATTGGGTAGACCATGGCAGTTTGATAGACATGCAGTACATGATGGGCATGCAAACACATACTCTCTGACAAAGGATGGAGTTTGCCACAAATTGAAGCCCATGAAAAAGGAAGGTGAAATGGTATGTAGTAGTGCTAGGATTTTTCTTGTTGATGAAAGGAAGTTTTTAGATGGCATGAAACATCAGCATATGTGCTATGCTTTGATTCCTAGGAAAGATAAAGAAGGTAGTAGTGAAATACCACTTGAAGTTTTCGATTTACTAGGGGAGTTTGGAGATATTATCTCTGATAATGTTCCAAATGGATTGCCACCAGTAAGGAAAATTAGTCATCAGATAGATTTGATTCTAGGAGCTAGTTTTCCTAAAAAGGCTGATCATAGGATGACTCCTACTGAAACAGAGGAGCTAAATAGATAGGTTCAAGAGCTGTTGAGGAAGGGCTTGATTTGAGAGAGCCTGAGTCCATGTGCAGTACCTGTAGTACTCACACCAAAGAAGGATGGAGAGTGTAGGATGTGTACTGATTCTCGAGCTATAAATAGGATAACCATCAAGTACCAGTTTCCTTTGCCAAGGATGGATGATCTTATGGACTGCTTGAGTGGAGCTCAGTACTTCACAAAGATAGATCTCAAGAGTGGCTATCATCAGATATGAATTCAAGAAGGAGATGAGTGGAAAACAGCCTTCAAGACCAAGGAGGGTCTTTATGAGTGGTTATTCATGCCCTTTGGATTTACGAATGCCCCAAGCACCTTTGTGTGGCTCATGAATGAGGTACTTAAGAAGTTCTTGGGAAAGTTTGTTATTGTTTATTTGGATGATATTTTAATTTTCAGCAAGAATTTGGAAGAACATTTATTGCATATTCATAGTGTCCTTGAAAGGCTAAGGGAAGAGAAATTGTTAATTAATCTGAAGAAGTGTATCTTTGCAAAAAGGGAGTTAGTCTATTTGGGGTTTTTTATATCACCTGAAGGTCTCAAAATGGATCCAGAAAAGGTAAAAGCCATCTTCGAATGGCCTACTCCAAGGTCTACCACTGAGGTAAGATCATTTCATGGTCTGGTTAGTTTTTACAGGAAGTTTATTAAGAATTTCAATGGCATATGTGCACCCCTAACTGATACAATAAGAGGGGATAGAAAAGAGTTCAAATGGACTGCAGTAGCTGTGAGAAGTTTTGAATTGCTGAAGAAGAATGTGATAGAACAGCCTGTGTTGGCACTTCTAGATTTTAGAAAAGTGTCCCAAGTAGATTGTGATGCTAGTGGCAGCACTATTGGAGCTTTATTAAGCCAAGAAGTAATGCAGGTTGAAGTAGTTGGGTTTGATGAACTCAAGAATTTGTACCCTGAGGATCTTGATTTTGTTGAAGCATGGAAAGCTTGTAAAGATCATGTTGCTATAGATAGAACCAAGTGGTTAGACTATCTGATTTAGGATGGCATGTTGTTCAAGGGTAGTCAATTGTGTACTCCAAGGAGTTCCATGAGGGAAAATTTGATTAAGGAGAAACATAGTGGAGGGATGGCAGGACATTTTGGTCGAGATAAGACCATTTCCATTCTTAGAGAACATTATTTTTGGCCTAAAATTTCACAGGATGTGAAGAAGTTTATATAGAGTTGCCAGGTTTGTTAAGTTGCCAAGGGGTTTAGTCACAATACTGGCCTATATCAGCCATTGCCTATTCCATCAAGGCCATGGGAGGACATAAGTATGGATTTTTTTCTTGGATTTCCAAGGACACAAAGGGGTAATGACTTAGTATTCATGGTGGTTGATAGTTTCTCCAAAATGGCACATTTCATTCCATGCCACAAAACTCATGATGATGTCCATATTGCAGACTTTTTTTTCAAAGAGGTGGTAAGACTACATGGTCTTCCAAGGAGTATAGTTTCTGACAGAGATACTAAATTTGTGGGGTATTTTTGGAGGACATTGTGGAAAAAGTTGAGAACAGACTTGAAATTTAGTTCCACGCATCACCCACAAACTAATGGCCAAACAGAAGTGGTAAACAGAAGTCTGTGCAATTTGTTGAGATGTTTAGTTGGGGATAAGCCCAAGGGATGGGATTTGATTCTACCACAAGTAGAGTTTTCTTACAATAACTCTATAAATAGGAGTACTAGAAAATCACCATTCCAAATTGTATATGGGAATAGCCCAAGGACTGCACCAGAATTGAGGAAGAGAGAGCAAGGGGAGAGGACAAGTGTTGAAGCAAAAGAATTTGCTGAACATATCAAGCGTCTACATGAGGAGGTTCAGGTACACATTACCAAGATGAATCAAGAGTATAAAGCTAGGGCTAATCAAAGGAGAAGACATAAGGAATTCCAAGTAGGGGATCTAGTCATGGTGCACTTACGAAAAGAAATATTTCTAGCCAGTACTTACAACAAGCTGAAAATGAAGAAATTTGGCCCCTGCAAAATTTTGAAGAAACATGACTCAGGAAATGCATACGAGGTGGAGCTGCCAGATGGTGTTCACATTTCTCCTATTTTCAACATTGCAGACTTCACAGAGTATCATGATGATGGTGTAGATGAGGAGCTGGTGTTAGAGCAATGTCCAATTCCTACTTCTAAGAAGGAGGAGATGGAAGAAATTCTAGATCATCGCATGGGTAGGAGTACCAGAAACAGGCAGTATGAAGAGTATTTGGTCAAATGGAAAGGACAACCGATTGAGGACTCAACTTGGATTTCAGTAGCTAAGGTTTCCCATTTGGGATTTCCTCTACCATTCATAAAGTGATAGGGTCACTTTTCAATCTACCTTGGGTGTCTGATGCAAGAGCATCCAGAGGTATAAGGGCAATCTTTTATCACCCAAAAAAAATATACTTAGACTTAGTTTCTGTTTTATGTGTTTTCATTTTTGGATACCCATTTGGGTCAAATAAAGGTTCCAACTCTCACAGTTCCACTATCAGTGTTCGTGTAAATCCCAAAAAAAATAGGAGTATGTAATTGAGCCACCATTTTGGTGAACTAGGAGGTGTAAATTGGCTAGATGAATGTAATTGTAATTTAGAGCATTCCAGAAAAAAGAATCAAGTCAAAAGGCCCCACGGTTTGAAAGTTATTGCAGTTTTTTAGGTTGTGGAGACCTCCTAAGAATGCTTCAAAGTTAGGCATTAAATGACCTCAAAAAGGGCCAAAAAATGGGGAACAAGAAAATCTTGTCCATGGGGCTATAGAGCATTTTGAGAGCTTTCTAAAAATGTAAACGGTTCATCAATCGGAGCTACGGTTAAAAAGTTATACCTTGCAGAAGTTCGATTACCATTTCTAGATTCTTCTAGATTTGCGTCAACTTCTAACGCAGATTTTGGAACCTTCTATTTGGTCAGTAGATTCCTACTAGCACTTTCTAGAATGTACTCCTAGTCCTTAACCCTCCAGGGTCTATTTAAGGAGATTTCTGGCATTGTAAAAGGTAGTTCAGAGTGGAGTTTGAGAGGAGGTACTGACAAGAGAAATTATCTCTAGATTTATGCTATTGTAAGCCCTTAGGGCATGTTTTGAAGTTTATTTTCTCTGTACTGAATGTACTAGCTTATTTTTTAGTTAATACAATTTCATTTTTCTATTGTGTCCATTCTGTTCTTGGGTTGTGTCCCCATCATTCAAGGAAGATTGTAAGAGAAGTTTCTAGAAGGGACTAAAATGGAAAAGTAGGTATATTCATTGAATTTTACCTAACCCTAAAATGGATGATTTTGGTTATATGAAAAAAGACAAATTCTCTATTTATAGAGATAGCAAGCTAGAATTAAAGTTTTTAATGTATGAAAACCTAAGGAAGACAAGAAGTCTAGGGTGTTTCTACATATGGTGGCCAAATAGAAATATTTGTAATTGGCATGCAAATCAAGAAGGCTTAAGAGGATGAATGCTTGAAGGGCGAACAAGCTACCAGAGATGAAGAATATGAATGCTAAGAAGAATTGAGGACTAAACTAGAGATCTATAATCTACAAGAGAGTTATGTTTTATTATCAGATCAAGTCATGTTGTTACTTTCTATTAATTGTATTAGTCTAGATAAATCCTTTGGATTAAGGTTGACCTAACAGTCATTTATAAATCCTTTAATTAGGTGACATTCTAATGGAATATTCTAAAGTCATCTAACAAGGCTCACTTCTAATAGGGTGATTGAAATCCTTTAACCAAGTCACATTTAATAGTGTGTATTATGATCTTTAATAGGGTTGGCCTTTAGCAGGGCATCACTTCAAAAGAGTGAAAATTGATAGCATGTTACTAGTGGTTTTTCCCAAATTGGGTTTCCACATAAAATCCTTGTGTGAAATTGTGTGAATGAGTTTGTGGTATTTCATGCTTACATTTCTGCAAAGTTATTTTGACCTAGGAAAGTAACCTACTAAGTTAAGGTATTGGATGTTTTAATGGATGCATGCATGGTATGGTTTTATGGTTATGAATTTGTTAAGTACTGAAAAGTTTTATTTGTACATTTGGACCTTGGATAATTGTTTCAACCCACTCTCTATTATTCTAAAGTATTCCAACATAAGTTTTTAATTCGGTCTCATGATGAATAATATGGAAGATTTGGCAAGTGCATGAAGTTGGGTACTTGGAGTTGTAGAACTAAGTAACATGATCAAACAATGATTTTTTCAAATAGAGTAGGCCTCAGAAGGTATGCATACGAATTCATCAAGGTTTGAGAATTGGCATACTAGAAGTTGTTTTCTAGGAATTTTTTGCAAATGTACTAACATGACCATTGTAATTAATGTGCTTCAAATGCATATTTGTATCTCATATAAGTATGAGAAAGGATACATGTCTATTGAAAAGACATGTCTCCAAGGTTTAAACATCATTAGTTAGTATAACTAACCGTATATGAAATATATATGTATATATAAATAATATAATATATGTAATACATATTATATATATAATATATATAATGGAATATTTATATTATCACCAATAATGAAACTCATGACCATATCAATCTGATTGTAACTACAAACTTAACACTCTCTCTTAGTTAGGAAGGATTGATATATGACACATAATGCTTTTGATTATATGAAGAGATATTCCTAGAATGACATATTAAGGATATCAACATGGATCCATCAACATACATATATATTAACATATTTAACCTATGGAATTTAATTCAATTTAAGTGTGACGCTAAATTCTTCAACCCTCTCTCTTTAGCAAAGAGGGAATTGAAGAAAATATAATACAATATTAAACACCACCTTAAGTGTGGTCTATGATATATTTAAGTTATGGTGTCCAGCAAGATCTGACCTAAAAAACCATAACAAATGACTTTCATGGTGTTCAAAAAAATCTATCCTAATAACCATGATGGATATTAATGTGTCCAGCAAAATTTGACTTAATAACAATGACGTCAATAACTTTCATGATAAAATCAATCTGATAGAAGCTACAACTTTAACAAAAATTCATTTGCCCATAGAGACATGAGTCTACTTGGCCAAAGGCTACATAGGGTCATGTCCCTATTTGATCACCATCAGTGTATAAGAAAATACAATTATTTTGCTTCTCAATCGACAATCATGTGGTGGTAAAACAACTACATTTAGGAACTTCATAACATAATAGTCTCTTCTAATTATAAGAACCCAATTAGTTAAGTAAATTCATTTATAAATAAATAAACACATACACACACACACACACACACACACACACACACACACACACACACACACACACACACACACATACACACACAATTCTTATCAATAATAAGAAAACAAAAAACAATGTTTATATAAATCATAAATATAAATACTCAATGCAATGAGTATATCACTTCAACTGATGCTATACTTCAACACTCCTCTTAGCAAGGGAGAAGTGACAAAAACATTTTATGAGATATCGGTATCAAGGATATCTATACACAACATATTATCTTACTTTAACACTCTATAATACTGAATTTCCAAATAACTGCAATCAGAATATTATGAACAATATCATTACATATATTATGATCTCTAATTATGCAAAAAAAAATATAGAGAAATCATAATGCTTTTTTTATGAATGACTTTTGGCATATTTAGAACAAAAACTATTATAATAATAGGCCTATCATTTGCAATATCATCATCTTATAAAGATTTCCTTTTTTTGTTCGTTATCATGGTGTCCAAAAAAAATTGGCCCAAAGAACCATGATAATAAGTCTACCATTTATAAGATCATCATCTTAAAATGGTTGCCTTATGTTTGTATATGTCAATGAAAGATCATCACTTTTTAGAATCATATGTGAAATAGTAACCACCATGAACAAAGTTAGAGGGTGGTGCAAAGGCTTTCACCTCAATTCTCTCTCATAGAGAAGATATCACTCACAAAGGATTTTGCCTATAAAAAAAATATCCTTCTGAATAAAGATCATGGGAAGTCAGGTCTAGTAGTTACTCCCTTAGAGGCTTTCTTCCCCTAAGGATTCTTGTTAGACTCACCCTAAATCTAATATCAATTTTCTAATTTTCCAGTGATAATTCATCACTTCCTCATGATATAAATAGAAGTAGACCCATCAAAATCATGTAGTCACACATGTGTATTTCTACACTCCTTTTGAGTATCGATCTTCTAATCTCATGTGTTGCCTTTGAAGAAGTATCATACTACCTCTTAATGTAGAAGAATCTCATAATTTTAATCATCAAGAATGTTTGCTTCAAGAGCCTTACTTTATCCATTTTGATCATTAGGGTTTTTGGGGCTTGTCCCTTTGGTGAAATGGTGGGGTTTTTTTCCTATAGGGCCTACAACCAAGGTTCAAGTCCCCACAAGGCCATTCTCTACTATGAATCTTAATTGAGAATTTTTTTCCATTGACCCTCAGTGAAATAGTGAGGCTTCTTTCCTGCAGTGCTTACAACCAAGGGTTAATAAAATTTAGGGCTTGTCCCTTTGGTGAAATGTTGGGGCTTATTGCCAGTAGGGCCTACAACCAAGGTTCAAGTCCCCATTGGGCCAATCTCTACTGTGGATCTTAATTGAGAATGTTTTTCCATTGACCCTTGGTGAAATAGTGGGGCTTCTTGCCTGTAGTGCTTAAAATCAAGGGTTAATAATAAAAATTGGGCTTGTCCCTTTGGTGAAATGGTGGGGATTCTTTCCTATGGGGCCTATAACCAAGGTTCAAGTCCCCACAAGGCCATTCTCTACTATGGATCTTAATTGAGAATTCTTTTCCATTGACCCTTGGTGAAATAGTGGGTCGTCTTGCCTATAGTGCTTACTATTGGATACAATTGTCTAATTGTTTGTTTCCTTTAATGTTACACAAATGTTATATTAGTAGTCACTCAGTGCTTACTAAGCTCACTTGGTTAGCAAGATAGTTTTCCTTGTCTACCGAGCATTCCTAAAAGATTACCCTACAAAGATAGTGTCTACTAAGCTCACTTAGGTGTCGAATGAATTTTGGCAGGAATTAGTGTTAACCAAGTTCTCATGGTTAGCAAAGGAAAATTGGACAGAGTTAGTGTTCATCGAGTTCACTTGGTTGCCAAAGGATTTTCCAAGTTTGCAATGTTAACAAGCTTCTGTTGGTTAACACAGGAAATCATCTTAGAACTAGTGTTTACCGAGCAAGGTCAGCCAATGAAGGATTTTGTTATTTTGACATAAGAAGCTTAATTATTTTAAGTATTGTTTCTAGCCAACTATGCTAATGATTATTGTCTATTGTAATTTGTAATTGATCTGACTTGACAATCTAGAGGGTATAAATGAAAGGTCAAGTTGACATTTTAGTGTGTGAGTGTATGTGCAAGTACATTGATTGAAATAAGAAAGTAAGAGTGATAGTGAACTTAAAGGATAAGATGGTATCCTTGTGGATAAGAAAAGCCTTATTCGATCAAGAAGGATCTAATATGAAGTAGAATAGAGATATGTAATCAAAAAATTTAGTTGCATCACAATCAAGTCATTTCATTGCTACTTTCTTACCATTGTAGCAGTGATCTAAAATCTCTTATCAAAGTTGGTTTAACAACTAGTTGTAAATCCTCTAACAAGGTGACAGTTCCATTGAATTATTTTAAGACCTCTTGCAAGGCCACTCCTTACAAGGGGATCAAATCCTCTAAAAAGGTCACACCTAATAGTGTGTTTTGTAACCTTTAACTAGGTTGGCTCCTAACAGGGCTCACTTCAGGAGAGTGAAAACAATAACTAATTACATTGGTGGTTTTTTCCATATTGGGTTTCCATGTTAAATTTTGGTGTCTTGTGTGTTCATTTTATTTCTCTTATGGTTGCAAATTAATCACTGTTAATGTTTTAAGATCAGTTAAAAGTAAATCACACTCTGCATTTATTGAGTTACAACATTTTTTGTGTGTTTACTGAATAATAGCAGCAATCAATTTTATTGTTAAACACAAAGGGATCTACAATATTTTAATGCCAACTAATTCAGCCCCCTCTTAGTTACTTCTTCTATATTTCCAACAATTGGTATCATAGCTTTTGGTGTTTGTAGGAAATGTTTCATGGACCTAAAATAAAGATCAGGATGTCTTGCAAGAGATAAGATCCAAAGCTTAATAGAGACAACTTTTCAGCATGGCAGGGACTTATGAGACTTCATCTAGCTTCCATTAGTGATTCAAGCTTGAAATACCTTGATGAAAAATACACAACTCCTTCTGGTACATTATCTATTGGAGATATTGCTAAGAAAAAGAACCATAACACCATGAAAATTAACATTGCATCTACTCTTAGCTATGATGAATTTGATGAGATCAAGAACTACAAAACTACTTTTGATATAAGGAACAAGTTAAAGGACATCTATGGTGGTGATGAAAATGTGAGGAGAGCCAAAAAAAAAAACCTTCGAGGATAGTTTGATCAAATGAGAATGAGAGAAGATGAAAATATTGCCAAGTATGTGGAAAGAATCAAAGCAAGTGTCAATGCAATCAAAGCTTTTGGAGGAGAAAACAAGAATTAAATTGTTGTAAATAAAGTTCTCATAACATTGCTTCATATCTATGAAATTAGAGTATCTATTATTCAAGAAAAGAGGTGTGAGCCAAATCACAAGATAACTTTGGATACTTAGTAGGAAGATTGACAACTTTTGAGCTAGACAACTATGACAATTATGTTCTAGCTTCCAAGAATATTGAATCTGCATTTGAGGCCAAACTTTCACTTAACGAGAAAGGCAAGAAAAAAAAGGACATTTAGTTAGAAAGTGAAGAAGAATCATAATAAAGTTTTGATAGTGATCTTGAAGTTGTTGAAGCTTTATTTGCAAGGAAATATTCTAGAGGCAGAGGAAAATACAAATGTAAAATTCCCCTAATCTATTTTTCATGTAAAGAAATGGGTCATATTGATGCTTAGTGCCCAAACAAAGGAAGTAAGGATGAGAAGAAAAGTCACAAGTGCAATGGCAAGAATGACTTCAAAAATCACAAATCATTCACTGATAGAGGTAAGAAGACTTGTTTTATGGCTAAATATTCTGATAACGGTGAAGATGAAATAGTATACATTGTTGTGAAATATGAATCTAATGAAGAAGAAGATAGCATGGCACTTATCTCTCATGTTAGTAAGAATGACACATGGATCACAGACAGTGGATGTTCACATCATATGATTGGATACAAAACAAAGTTTCTTTGAAGACTATGATGGTGGTAGTGTAAGGTTTGGAAACAATGAACCTTGTTGCATAAAAGGGAAAGCCCGAATCTCATTAACCAAAGAATTTGTATTTGAAAATGTCTATTGGGTTGAAGGACTAAAACATAATCTGCTAAGTGTGCCACAACTAATCAACATTGGATTCAAGGTAGAATTCATGCATGGCAAGGAAAGACTATTGGATGACAAAGGCAATCTGATTGGATTAGGCAAACAAACAAGAGATAACCTATTTTATCCTGATCTTGGTGGTTGTTCATGTTTTATTGCTCAAATGGAAGAAAGTTAGTTATGGTAGAAAAGATTATGTCATGTAAATTTTGATAATATAGTCAAGATAAGAAAATTTAGAAAAGTAAGAGGTATTCCAAGTTTGAAGAAACCAGATATTGGTTTATGCCAAAATTGTTAGATTGAAAAAATGGGAAAGACTAGTTTTAAAAGCAAAAACTATTAGTCTAAAGATGTCTTTGAAATTGTGCATACTCACCTATGTGGACCCATTGAAAGCTATGGTGGAAAAAAAAAATTTGTTATTTTTTTTTTATGACTATTCAAGAATGATGACTGTTATGTATCTTAGAGACAAGTTGGAAGAATTTGAAAAATTCAAATGGTATCTAGCAAGAATAGAGAAGGAAATATGGAAAAGATTGAAATTCTTAAGATCAAGTAGAGGCGGTGAATTCATCTCCAATGAATTTAATAAATTTTGCATTGAAAGAGGAATTAAAAAATAGGTATCAGCCCCTAGTACTCCTGAGAAGAATGGAATAGCTAAAAGAAGAAATAGATCTATCATGAATTGTGCAAGGACTCTAATGATTGAAAAGAACATTTCTATCAAACACTAGAAGGAAGTGATCAACATTGTAGTTCATACTTTGAACTGAGTATAGTTGAAGAAGGACTCATATAAAACTCCCTATGAATTATGGTATGGCTAAAAACCCAATGTAAGTTACCTAAAAGTATTTGGAAGTAAATGTTATATCTTGAAACAATCTAGAAAATGCAAGTTTGATGTGAAAGGTGATGAAATCATAGAAAGTGCACATGTGAGAATTGATGAATTAATAGAAAAGACTAAAGAAGAAAGCAAAAAGGAACTAGAAGATTATAGAAAATTTATTTACATCGAACCTGATACATTGCCAAACACATCTATCAATAAGGAGACTTCTAGTCCTGAGTCTTCCTTAGTTACTGATTTGCAAGAAGTTCAAACTGAGTCACAAGGACCCAAGTCACATTCTGAAGCTATTGAGCCAATGCCTACTAAGTCTGAGCAACTAGAACCAGAAGTTGAAATTCAAAATGAAGATAGTACAATTCATTCAAAAGGAAAAGAACCTATATTGGGCAAGTATGTCAAAAGGCATCATGCACCTGATCGGATTATCGGAGATAAATCACAAGGTACTATGAAAAGAGGTAAGTTAAAAGGTACATGTTTACTTACTAATTTTGAACCAAGAAATGTTAAAGATGCATTGGAAAATGAAAGTTGGATTGAGGCTATGAATGAAGAAATAGAACAAATAGAGAAGAACAAAACTTAGACTCTTGTTCCTAGGCCTAAAGATAAAAATGTGATTGGAACAAAATGGGTATTCAGAAATAAGCTAAATGAGGATGGACAAGTATCAAGAAACAAATCAAGACTAGTGTGTAGAGGATATTCTCAAGAAGAAGGAATTGATTATGGTGAGACTTTTTCTCCTATTACAAGATTAGAAGGTGTTAGGAATCGACTTGCATATGCTGCTCATAGAGGATTCAAAGTATATTAGATGGATGTTAAATCTGCATTTCTCAATGGTATTCTTAATGAATAAGTCTACATTGAGCAACTAGAAAGTTTTTTTGATCCAAACAGAAGGGACATGGTCTATAAATTACACAAAGCATTGAATTGTCTAAAACAAGCTCCTAGAACATGGTATGAGAGGTTGCACAACTACCTTATACAAATTGGTTTTCAGATAACTAATGATAACTATAGTTTGTACATCAAGGAAGGACCAGATAACAAGATTGTATTGGTAGAAATATTTGTGGATGACACTATATTTATAGGAAATGATGATCTATGCAAAGAATTTTTAGAACAAATGAACAAAGAGTTTGAAATGTCCATGTTTGGTGAGATAAAATTCTTTGTTGAACTTCAAATACAACAGAGCAAGAATGGTATCTACATTACTCAATCTAAGTATATCAAAGAGATACTCAAGAAATTTTGAATGAAAGATTCTAAACTAGTTGGAACCCCCATGTGTACTGGATTAAAGCTTACCAAAGATGATGATTCAAAAGAGGTATATTAGACCTTATATAGATCAATGATTGGAAAATTATAGTATGTAGTTCATACAAGGCTTGATATTGCTTTAGTAGTTGGGATAGTGGCAAGATTCTCAACTAAACCCAGAGAAAATCATATGATGGCAATCAAAAGAATTTTGAGATATCTAAAAGGTACTGAAGACTATGGTTGATGGTACAAGCTTGAAGGAAACTTAGACCTAAAGGTATTCACTAAAGCTAATTGGGTAGGAAATCTTGATGACAGAAAGAATACAAGTGGTGGATCATTCTTTCTTGGTAAAAGGTTGGTATCTTGGACAAGCAAAAAGAAAAACTGCACATCCCAATCTATAGTAGAAGTAGAATATGTTGTAGTAGTAGTGAACTATTGTAATATTGTTTGGTTTAAAGAGTTGTTGTTAGGCATGTAAATTGAGATCAAAGAACTAGTTGTCATGTATTGTGATAACACCATCATAATTAACATATCAAAGAACCCAGCGATGCATTCCAAAACTAAGCATATTGCTATAAAATATTATTTTGTTAGAGAATTGGTGTAGGATAAAGAAATTAGATTAGAATATGTTCCCACAAAAGAATAGATTGTAGACATATTCACCAATCCATTACCTAAGGATGCATTCCTATATCTAAGAGGTAAGTTAGGGGTGATTCCCCTATCTAAAGCTGACTAAATAAAGTTTTAGTGATGCATCAATAAGAACCAATTTGAAGATCAATCAGTTGATGCACCATAAGAAAATATTGCATATGAATCAATACTCAAGGTATATTGGTACTAATTTGATATATGTTATCTTTGGCATGTGTTGTCAAAGACGGAGAAGTTTACTGTCATATCTTTTCTAGATTTGTTTTAAGAGATAAGTATAGTATCAAAGAATTTTTTGGTATAAATCTAAGAGGGAGAAACTTTCTATTAGAGAGAGTATTGTTCTCAAATTTTATTTTGCTATGACATGTTGTGTTTCCATCAATGCCAAAGAGGGAGATTGTTGGGTACAATTATCTAATTGTGTGTTGTCTTTGATGTTACACAAATGTCATATTAGTTGTATGTCAGTGCTTACCGAGCTCACTTGGTCAAAAAGACAATTTTCCTTGTCTACTGAGTGTTCCTAAAAGATTACTCTATAAAGATAGTGTCTACTGAGCTCACTCGAGTGTTGAATGAATTCTAGTAGGAATTAGTGTTAACCAAGTTCTCATGGTTAGCAAAGGAAAGTTGAATAGAGTTAGTGTTCACCAAGTTCACTTGGTTACCAAAGGATTTTGCAAGTTCACAGTGTTAACCAAGCTTCTCTTGGTTAACACAGTAAATCATCTCAGAACTAGTGTTTACCAAGCAAGGTTGGCCAATGAAGGATTTTGTTGTTTTGACATAAGAAGCTTAATTATTTTAAATATTGTTCTAGCCAACTCTGGTGATAATTATTGGCTATTATATTTTGTAATTAAATTGACTTGACAATCTAGAGGGCATAAATGAAAGGTCAAGTTGACATTTGTGTGTGTGTGTGTGTGTGTGTGTGTGTGTGTGCAAGTATGCTGATTGAATTAAGAAAGTAAGTGAGAGTGAACTTGAATAATAAGTAGGTATCCTTGTGGAGAAGAAAAGCTTTATTCGATCAAGAAGGATCTAGTATGAAGAAGAATAGAGATCTATAATCAGAAAATTCAGTTGCATCACAATCAAGTCATTTCATTGTTACTTTCTTACCATTGTAGTAGTTATCTAAAATCTCTTAATAGAATTGGTTTAACAGCTAGTTGTAAATCCTCTAACAAGGTGACAGTTCCATTGACTTGTTTTAAGATCTCTTGCAAGGCCACTCCTTATAAGATGATCAAATTGTCTAACAAGGTCACACCTAACAATGTGTTTTGTAACCTTTAACTAGGTTGGCTCCTAATAGAGCTCACTTTAGAAGAGTGAAAATAATAACTAGTCAAGAAACCTGAATTCTTTGAAGTCAAGGAGGTGGATTCCCCAGCCAAGATGGCTATTTTGGCTTCATCTCAAGTGGAGAGGAAGGAAAATAGGATAGAGAATGATATTCTATCTCAAGAAAATATTTTTCAGCTACCCAAATGGAGTGAAAGGGGAAGCAAGCTTTGAATAATGAAGGGGAGTTAGAGAGGGATAAACAAGGGGAAGCCTTGGGTGTTTTTCTTCTAGGAAGGACCAAATTGTTTCATGTAATTTGGAAGAGAGATTTGAGATGTACAATTCCTTATCTCCAATTAAGATGGAAAGGGTTGATGACTGTTTCAAGGAAAATAAAGGAAAGCCAAAAATGAAAAATAGTCAGGAGCCCTCCCCAGTTTCTCCAGTATAGACCAGGAGTCATGGAAGATTGGATGTAGGAGGGAGGTCAAGGTCAGTAGGAAGGAGGCCTATTAGTCAAGTCATACAAGATGAGGCTAGAAGAATTTTGACGAATGGGAGCCAAAGAACTATTTTGGAGTGTACTTCTAATTTGAAATGAAAATAATTTTTTGGAATATTGGGGGACTTAATGAAGCCCATAAGCAGGAAATTGTTAGGAATATGATTAGAGATCAGAGACCTGATATTTTGATGATTCAAGAGACAAAAATGAAGAATGAGATTCTGGGTAAGATCTCCTTAAGCAATAATATGGTTGGTGAGGCATTGGACTCTGAAGGTGCATCAAGAGGTTTTCTTACTCTTTTTAATAATAAATAGTTTAGATTTACTTCCTTGTACAATAATGGCAATATTCTCTTTTGTAAAGTGTTTCATTTGCATTCCAATGATTATTGGTTCCTTTTGAATGTCTATGCCCTTAATTCTAAAAGGGAAAGGAGGAATTATTGGACTAAGATTTCTGATATGGTTCAAACCAGTAATTTGAATAAAGCTATCATTATGGGGGACTGCAATACTCCTCTAATGGATCAGGAGAAATTGGAAGGTTTGGGTCCAGATTGGGAAAGCAAGATGGGCCTCTCCAATTTTATTAATAGTTTGGCTATGTTGGATGTGGATCTTTTGGGTGGAACTTACACTTGGCCCAATAAAATAATCAGAAGTGATTGTATTCAGGTTTGGTTGGATAGAGCTCTTATTTCTTCAGACTGGCTGAATTCCTTTTCTTGCAAGTTGTCCCTGCTCCCAAGAGTTGGCTCAAATCACTCCCCAATATCCCTCTCAATTATCTCTCTTGAACTTAGGAGGAACTTTCCTTTTCAGTTTGAAAAGATGTGGACTTTCCATCCTAATTTATTGAATAGGATTTGCTATTGGTGGGGTATGGAAGTGGAAGGAATAGCTATATTTAGAGTTACTAAGAAGTTAAGCAATGTGAAATGGATGATTAAATTTTGGAACAAGATAGATTTTTGGCCATATTTTTCAGGACAAAGAGGAGCTTTCTGTCAAGCTCACTTTAATTCAAGACACTATTCAACATGATAGGTCTAATGATTTGAATAGCAATCTTGAGATGTCAATTTTGACTGACTTGCACAATATTATAAGCAAAGAAGAGAAGTTTTGGAAGAAAAGATCAAGAATTAATTGGCTTAAAGAGGGGGATTAGAGCACCAAGTTTTTTCATATTTCCACTCTTAAGCATAGAGAAAATAATAGAATATTAGGTTTAAAAAAGGGTTGAGAATTTTTTACTAAAGAGAATGATATTTCTTTTGAGGTTGTTTATTATTTCTCTTCTCTTCTATCCTGGGATCCCTTGTTATTAGATGTGGATTATAATGAAATTATCTCTTGTCTCCCATCGATTATTCAACCTCACCATAACAAAATGTTGAGGGTGATCCCAAAAGCGTAGGAAGTTAAAGAAGCTTTTTTTTCTTTGACTACTAACAAATCCCTTAGACTGGATGGTTTTCCAACTTTATTTTTCCAAACTTATTGGGAGGTGGTCATGGAAGATGTGGTGAAGGTTATTCAGGAATTTTTTGGAGCAAGAAGCATTCTAAAAGAGATCAATTCTACTTTATTGGTCCTCATCCCAAAAGTTCTTGGGGCTAATGCTTTGGATAAATTTAGACCTATTAATCTTTTTAACTCTTTCTACAAGATTTTCTCAAAGGTGTTAACTACTAGAATTATTAAAATTCTCCTTTTGATTATATCTCAGCAACAAACGGGTTTTGTCCCTAGAAGATAGATATTGGATTCTATCATGATGTATCATGAAGTGATTCATTCCATGGAAGTAGAAAAAAGAGAAGGTATACTTCTTAAGCTAGACCTTTCTAAAGCCTACGATTGGGTGGACTAGAATTTTGTTGGTTTTGCTTCAGGCTTTTGGTTTTGAACAAAAAGTTTTCAAGCTTATATCTCATCTTATTTCTACTTCTTCTCTTGCAATCCTTGTAAATGGGGCTCCCTTAGATTTTTTCAAACCTTCAAGAGGTTTAAGATAGGGGGACCCTCTCCCTCCTATTTTGTTCATTATCATGGCTAAATGTATTGGAAGGTTGATTGAGAAGAATAAACAAGAAGGGAGACATAGAGGGATCAAATTGTCTTCGAGGAGTGCTTCTTTTTCTCATCAACAGTTTGTAGATGATACTATTATGGGAGGGGAGGCATCTGTTAAGGAGGCAAAAGTGATGAAGGATATTCTAGATATGTATATCAGAGGATCAGGATAGCTTATTAATTGGGAGAAAAGCTCTATTTTCTTTATTAATACTCCAGAGGATAGACAAAGAAAAATTGCAAAGATTCTTGAGTTTGGAGTGGGGAAGTTGGCTTCTAGTTATCTTGGTCTCCTTATGGTTACTAAGCCTCCTGATTCTTTCTAGAATGGGATTCATGATAGGTTCAACAAGAAGCTGGTGGGGTGGAAAGGGGCTTCTCTTAGTCAAGTATGCAAATGTCTTTTAGTCAATTCCACTCTTCAGAATCTCCCAATGTATGCCTGAGTCTATTCAGGATACCAATTACATTTGTTGACAAAATGGAAAAGATCTAGAGAGATTTTCTTTGGTTTGGCCTTGAGGGTCAAAAAAGATACCCCCTTGTGGCTTGGGATAATGTCTATCTTCCTAAGAGCCATTGGGGCCTAGGCATTAGGAAACTAAAGCATCTTAAATAAGGCTCTACTAGAGAAATAGATTTGGCAAATCTTTAATAGTACAGGGGAATGGAGAGACATTTTTGTTAATAAATATATCAAAAGACCTACTATTTAGTTCTTGCTCAATAATGAAGACATCTCGAATGGGTCTGTCATTTGGAATGGTATCCTTAAGGTAGGGGTCCTGGCCAAAGCTAAGATTAAGTGGATAGTGGGTAATGGTAAAGACATTATCTTCTGGCATGATAATTGGTTGATTCAAGGCCCCCTGATAAATAATCCTATCTTTGAAAACCATTCAAATATTTGTATTAGGCAATTTGGTTTGAAAGTTGGTGATTATAGAATAGACCATGGTTGGAGAGACCTGTCTTTCATTTCAGATGACCTCAAGCCAGTTATGATAATGTTGAACTTCTTCATAACAAGAGGGATGAATTAATCTGGGGAGAAAACCCTAATGGTTGTTAATTGCATTGGGATATAACTCTCTTTGGAGCTTGAATGATAAGCCCCCTTTGGTTAAAGCCTGGTTACCTGGTCTTACCCCAAAGATTAGTATTTTTTTTTGGTTGGCTTCACAAGACAAAATTATTACCCAAGATAATCTAATCAAAAGAGGAAATTATATGCCTAATAGATGTATACTATGTAAATTATCAAATGGAAATGGCTAATCATATGTTTATCCATTGTCTTTATTTGGGGGAGGTTTGGGATAGTTTAATCAAGAACCTTGGGGTAAGTTGGTGCAAGCCAAGTAATGTACTGGATTTCTTTTCTCAAATTTGCAAGATTTAAGTACTTGTTCTTTGCCTCATTTCTATTGGGGAGTTTGGAAGGAAAGAAACAATAGAATCTTTAGAGATAGAGAGGAACCTACTTTTGTTCTGGTGGAAAAAATATATAGAAACACAAAGGAAAATTACCAAATTAGAAAGAGGGGAGACATTGAAAATGGTGGTAATAAGAAGGAGAAAGATAAGGATAGGAGGACCAAAAGATAGGAGGTGAAATGGTTGCTCCTTCCTGAGGGATCGCATAAAGCAAATTTTGATGGAGCAACTAAAGGAAACCATGGACCTTCGAGTTGTGGAGGTATCATTAGACATAGCTATGGTGGAGGGTTGGTAGCTTTTTCCCACCCTTTGGGTTATTAGAAAAACCATTATGCAAAAGCCAATGCTACATGCCACATGGTGAAATTAGCTTTGGACATGGGAGTTAAAAAATTATGGTTGGAGGGGGATTCAACTAACATCATAAGGTGTATTAAAGGGGTCACCCATCATGGTCCATAGATAATATCATTGAAGGCTCTTGCTCCTTTCTTGGCAATTTCAAAAGTTTCCACATCACCCATGAATTCAAGGAGGCAAATTCTATGGTAGACCAGTTTGCCAACAAAACAGTTAAGCAAGATAAGGTAATGATTGAAATTCAGGCAAGAATATCTCGAAAGAAGTGAAAAGCCTAATTGAGCTAGATAAAATCTAGGGAGGTATGGTGGATATCTAATAGTAATTATGGTTATTAATGAGAGTTTGGGTTTGAGTATTTTTAATTATGGCATTTATAAGAAATGCAGTCACATGAGGTTATCAATGTCAAATTGACACATTTCCTAGGTCAATTTTTTCTCTCCCTTTACCATTTTTGGGGTAAAGAAAGAAAAATCAGTGATTATCAAAGGGGTGGTTAGAAAAGAGATATCAAAGGTTGAAGTATATGAGAATACTTAGTATTGAAAATATAGAAATGGTTGGGGAAAGAAGTAGGAAGGAACCTATTGGTGAAGCAAATAAATGGAAACAAAGGACTAAAGTCTGGAAAAACTTGGAGAAGGGTGGTATAGCCAACTATATTGCTAAGCTTCATGGTTTCACCCTTGCAATCACTAACAGTATGGTTAAAAATGGAAGAATGGGAGGGTTAAAGTGAATGGGGCTTCATTTCAGGTCACTAAGGAAGTCATTACTCTTGTAACTAATATTTTTGCATAGGGCTTGAAGTTGTATAGAGATAAGAAGGTGTCAACGAATGCTATGAAGGGTTTTGTAAAGAATACTAAGGAGAGAAATGAACTGGTAAAGTGTAAAACTTACTATGAAAGGGATTCAATCAAGAAGCTATGGAGGTATGTTTTATGGGCTATTATAGAGTATATTTCTTTGGACCCTAGATTTGATAGAGTAAGAACACACCATTTTGTTTTACTCAATCACTTTCGCTATCCTGTCAATATTTCGTTCCCTTTT
Source organism: Cupressus sempervirens (assembly GCA_028749045.1). Taxonomy (NCBI): domain Eukaryota; kingdom Viridiplantae; phylum Streptophyta; class Pinopsida; order Cupressales; family Cupressaceae; genus Cupressus; species Cupressus sempervirens. Next base: position 782,709,308 of record CM053793.1, on the reverse strand, counting down.
TATTTATATACTTCATTGTGTAAGGGTATTTCTTGGCACAAGATGAAACCCTCTGTGAATTTGGCCCTACATGAGGGGTTATTAATTCTAATTTATGAGCATTTCAAGGCTCAGACCATAAAAAAAAACCCCTGTAGGGTGTGGATGCATCTATGGAAATGAGAAGTTCTGGCTTCTCATCTAATATGGAGGATGTCCAAAGTATTAGTTTGGAGGGTGAAGAAAACATTTCACCTGGTAAGAAGGCCAAGGATTTAGAGAAGAAATTACCCTCATCAATTAAAACCCCAAGCAGCAAGAGCCCTAGAGGACACAAGTCTAAAGCTTCAAGCCAAGGAGATGAAGAGTACAATGAGGAAGGGGAGGATATCAAAACTAATGAAGAGGATGATGAGGAGGTAGAAACTAAGAAAGAGGAGCTAGTAGCTAAAAACTAGAGGAGGTTTGAAGAAGGACATAGAGGGGATTTTGGATTCTAGGTTAGAGATCTTTGTCATTACTCTTTCCCCTAATCATCCTCAAGAAAAGGACAAGGAGAAGAAAGATGGTGAGGGAGGAGGGGTGGTAATTAAGGAAAGGTGCATGTCCTTGAGAAATTTTAATGTAAGAACTTCCAAAATGGGTATTGTTAGAGAGGCTATGAACCCCCAAATTCTAGAAGAAAAACAAGGTTAGCTCTAGTTGGAGGATCTCCTTGATCCAAAAATGGTGGCTATTATGGATAATGCAAAGGAAACTGGAATGAATTTGCTTAATAGTGCTATAAATAGTATGATTGACAATTTTAGGTCCATCAAATGGCTTTACCATGAATTGGAGGAGTTTAAAGAAAAAATAGGCTAGCAAGAAAACAAAAGGAAGATACCAGATTGTGAAAATTTGAATGAACAAGGGGATTGACTCAATTTGGCTAAGAAGAGAATCCAAAATTTGGAAAACTACAATCATAATCTAGCAAATCAAATGATATCCATTCTGACTTCTATCAATGATAATATCTTGTCCCTTACTGGAATGTTGAAAGCCAGGGGTCTTCTAGATGAAAATGAGGAAAAGGATAGAGAAAGAGCCAGAATGGAAGAGGATGTGAAGACTAACATTACCTTCAGTAGCATGGATTAGGATGGTCAAAAGAAGTAGGAGCAGATGGCTGAGGAGATTAACAAAGTCCATGAAGCAGTAGAAATGATGCAGGAGCTCGAGAGAAAGATAGAAGATTAACTTTGGTTTTTCTTCTCCTATATTTTGGACTATTAGACTGTTGTAACTTTTTGGTTAGTTGACTTTTTGTCTATCTATTATACTTTCCCTTTGGTTGGCTTTCATTCTTTGGTTGGGCTTTAACTGCTTATTATCAGCCTTTTGATATGATTTAACTTTTGAGTTTTAGGATCCCTATAAAACTTTTTTTTCTTATCAAAAACATTGGAAACATTGAATATTTTAGTCTCTCTATTGAAAAAATGTTTGCTCAACTAAATTATGCTATCAACACTAGAGAATCCATCTCAACATTGGTTTCTCTCTTAATCAATAAAACCAAGTTCACTGAAGGTTTACTAAATAACATCCTCAGTCTTCTCCCTCTCTTTCAAGGTTGCCTCTAATAACATGTTAGGCTCCCTTTGAATCTAATATTTTTTATCATTGTCCTATAAGAATATTCTTAGAGAAAAGATCAAGGCACATGTCTCTTATAGTATGTAATGAATTACAAAAAATAAGAGAGGCTTAATATAATATTCAAGAATAATTCTAGAAATGATATAAGATTATTCCAACATAATATAGATAAAGACCTAATTTATATATACATTAAACATATATGCATATATTCAATCTTCTATATATGATTTAATCTATATTTTCAAAATATTATTATCAATGGAAATAAACAATAGTTTAATAGCTAAGAATTATTATTATATATTTAACTATAATGATACATCCCCTCATTACATTAATTTATTTCTAATCTTATCCTAATGCTATTTATATCCCATAACATTAGAATCATTAAAATACAAATTATATTTTCCTATAGTAAAACAATGTTATTAATTTTATGTAAGTACTACCTAATATACCCGCATACCTCTCAAATGTAATGTTTGATGTCACTATACATAATTGAGAGTTTAATTTAAAAATGTACGATCAAAGAAATTACTTAGCTCGATTATGTGAGCCCACTGAGTCATTTTATCTTGACCATCACCTTTTCAAATGCATGATGTCCTTGTGTGGTGTAGTGACTTAGCTCTGGCTTGGTTTGAGGGCATAATTTTATAATGTACGAGTGACATATCTATTCTGTGCATGAGTCTTATCACCCTTTAACCTCTTTTCTTTCTTTATTTTAATTTTTAATTTTTTTTAAAAAATTATTTTATTTTAATACTATTGCACGTTATTGCAATGTTTGACTATTCATTATTTTCCTTAGGTTCTTTCACCCAATGCTATGTCCACAGCCATAAGTATTTGTTGTTCAGTGCAGCCTATGTTTCCCATAAAGGAACAAGGTTGAGACTGGTTTACTTGAGTGGAGATAATGGCTGATGCTCCCAAGTCACATATATGCACTTCCATGTATTCATCAAGAAGAATGTTACAGGGCTTGAGATCACAATGAAAAGATTCATGTTCTTCACATTGCCCAAAATATGCAATTCAATTTTGAAGCTATCAAAAGTAGGGAAATATAAGAGAGATTTTTTTTTATGCACAACTTCATTGGAATTTAATATCAATTTGATTGTGCATTGAGGAATTTACAATGTGTTCTTTGTTTTTCTACATATGAATGTCAAATGATATATGCCCTGGTCAACTTCCCAATGAATTTCCACAACCACTAACTGAGGCAAGAGATACAAATTGCAATAAATATATATGTTGACAGCGATAATATAATTATCTAGGTTCATGGTGCAAGATAATTCTATCAAGAATGAAAATAGGTCATTTGTCTTGCTTTCAACTTCAAAAATGAAGCCACAAATAATCACATATGACAATGCATAGATAGAAATACACCTCCTATGATTTTAACACTCTTCTAGTAAAAGTTAGGTCCTCAATAGTAGACCAACAACTTCTTCATAATTCTTGATAAACTTCTACCCACCTTATTTTCATAGTCTCACGTTGATGACCAATGGAGTATATCAATATTTTCCAATCACTAGTGGTGATAATTAAGTGGGGTTGTCTACTATTGGCACAAATCTTAAGAATCCTTCCTAATATAAATATGAGCAGCCTTAAATTTATTATCACCATTGAAGCTTATATTGTTGTCAATTATTGTTGCTCTAACTAGGGCTTTAGAAAATTTAATTCCTTCTCTCTAGTGGCTTGACTTGTAAGGAAAATATCATTGTACGGAGTGCTTCTCACAAAATATTTGATAGATTGGAGAAGAATTAATCATGGATCATATTTTCCTTAGATCATTCATATCATGCATCTCTGCTTCCAGGATTGGAGACATTTCCTTCTTATGTATTTCATCATTTGGTCGTGTACTCTCTTATTCATTTGCAAATCTAGCTTTGATACAATGTTGTTTTCTAGGATCATTTTTTCCAAATGTATTAAAATGGTCATTGTAATTGATGTGTTTCAAATGCAGACTTGGATCTCATATAAGTATGAGAGAAGGAGACATGTCTCTTGAAGAGACATGTTTCCAAGGTTTAAACGTCATTAGTTAGTATAACTAACCATATTTGAAATATATATATTGTGTATATATAATATAATATATGTAATATATATAATATATATATAAAAGAATATTTATATTATCATCAATAATGAAACTCATGATCATATTAATCTAAGTCCCATTAGTGGCTATGTCTGGGGATGCATGCCCCTTCTAGGCATGGAAAGGATTCAGATCTTTAGAAGAAGCATACCACTCCAATAAACTCTCTTGGACAGCTTTATTGAAAGTAAGAAAACTAACTCTAATTGTATAAATGATGGCCCCAGGCCATCAAAACTTCAAGTAAACTTCTTACCTTTTTCATAGACCCAATTTTCATTTCTCTCTTCTTTAGGCAAGCTGAAAGTATCATTTTTATCAGTTTTACCAACAATATTAGAAAACTCAATTAACTCACTTGGCAAAAAAAAATATTTTCTTCACTTTCATAGTACAAATACCAATCAAAAATGACTTCAACATAATGCTCACTAAAAAGGAATAGATTAGTGTGCTCATAAGAATCAAAACTAGACTGAAAATGTTCTCTATTATAGGGCTCATGCGTGCCACCCAATTGAAAATTGAAGGGCTTGTACTCAACTTGATGAAATAATTCATATGTACCTTGAGCTTATATTCCTTCTTAAATAGCTGGTTGACACTCAAACAAGAAATCGGACTTGTAATCCTAAATATCATCAACATAAAGATCAAAAAAAAACTTCAAGGCTCTCCAATTTTTCTTCACAATCAAACACTTGATTAGTAGTCACATCAGAATGTTCATCATCAAACTTATCACAAAGTACTGACTGATCTTCAACAATAGTTTCATCAAACACTTCATTACCAAATTCACAAAATACAATGTCTTCATCACTATCATTGTCATATCTAGAAGAGAAGCAATCTAATTTCCTACAGCAGTATGATAATGTATCATCATCGAAATTAGGACTAACCAAATTTGAAAATTTGATGTCCTCTTTAAAAAGCAAGTTGATAATCCCATGTAATGCTCCTTTATAAACATTGTGACAAGTAATGGGTTGATCAACATCAAACTCTTCATCATAGATTGGGTTAGTAAATATTGTTGGCTATTTTTTCCTCCATTTAGCCCATCACTAATATCTAATCAAAGAAACTTTCAATGTGCTAGATTCTTTGTAGATGAGATCCGATGGCTCTCATGTTTTTACAAACTATCTACTCATCTTCTCGAAAGGGTGAGATGCTTCCATGTGTCAACATTATGGCATTTCTTCATGGTGAAGTGCTTCCTCAAGGATCTAGAACCCAGAATTCCACAATGGAATGAAGAGCTCACCTCTAGGGTTTAGGCGAGCCCAACATGTGCATGTACAGATCAATGGTGGAGATCTAATAGAAGATTAAAAGGTTGCCATTCATTTTATCAAATGATAAGGTGCAAGATGCAACCACACATCACATGGCCTCATTGCTGGGACCCATTATGCATTTATCTTAGTTTTGTGAGCTTAAGGCATTTCCCTAAGTTGCACGTAAGGGGGGGTGTTAGAGTAAATAATTAATTATTTATTAATTATTTATTCTATTACTGTAGCTTTCTTAGGTAAATGCATTTATTTAATATTTTGTATTTAATGCATGTAGTGGTTAGTTGTTGACAACATGGGAGTTTGTTCCCTTCTAGCATGTTCCACCTTTTGTGGATATGTGTTGAGTTGTCAAGCTTATCTTCTACCACCTTCCAGCTTGTTCTACAAGCTTCCATGAGCTCTTTATAAGTGGGCTATCTCATTGTATTATCATATCATGACATTTTCATTGTAAATACATTTCTCATTGTGTTTGCACATATTGTCTCTCATGTCCATTTAGGGTTTTTCCCTTGCTCCACACTCTTCCTCTTCTTGGGTTCTCTTTGACGGGTTCTTGCATGTAGGTGATCTTGGGCATCTTTAGAGTTGGCTTTCATCAACTCCAACATGGTATCAGAGCCTTCCTACTGTTGCTTCATTAAAGAATTTTTTAAGCCATGATTTGAAGTCACAAACCCTAGTTTATTTGTGCATTTTTTCTTCAAATCAGGGGATCAATGATTTTTTGGAGCACATTGGGGCCAAACAGACATCACCATTGGATCCAAAAGGTCGTTTGCAGTTAGGATTCATATAAAACTTATCATTTTTGGAGACAAAGCTCCGAGAGGCAAAAAAAATTTATCCCTATAGGCTGCCATATGGATGTACGGATGATCTGTGATTTAAAAAAATAAAAAAAAGGGCACCACTGCTGAGCAGACACCGTCGCACCACCGCAGCCTTGCTAGCAATGGCTGCGCCACCACAGCAGAGCTGCCATCGACGGGCCACCCACCAACCGCCATGGCTGGGCGGCGCCTCCCTTTGCACCAGCAGCTCAACCCTCCTCTTTCGTTTGCTCCACCTTTGTTGGTCTCCAGTGTTACTCAGTCCATGTCAACAGTCTACAAGCCCTACTCTGTCAGCAACACATTGCATTTTTTTGCTGCATCACAATGTGACATGTGGCAGGGCTACCACGTGGCGCTTTGCCACATGGCCCCTACCACCTCATCTTTCTACCATGTGGCATCCATGTGGCACTACCACATGGCTTTTTTTTAATTATGATGGCTGATGGGCTATCAAATTTTTTCCCATCAACTGCTGATGTCAGCACTACATCATCCTTCGTTGCACATCTCTTAGGGTCATTTTGGACCTACCTTCAATTTTTTGGCCATAACTTGAGCATACGGAGGTATTTTTTCGATTCAAAAGAAGCACCAGAAAGCTGGTTTCGAGACGGAGACATTGGTACAGGTATTTTTAAGTTTTGATTCTTTTTTATTACCTATTGTTTTAGTTGTAGTTTGAAGTTCTATTTTTGACTCTGGCATGCATATCTTTTGCGTCCCATGCCTATTTTTTGAAAACTTTATATTTTTGGAAAGTTGTTTCTGTCACCTTTTCAGAAATGTGATCCTTTTTCTTAGTTTTTTTCCAATGCTCTTTCTATCATAGTTTTGGCATTTTTTCTATATGGTGGATATATCGAGTATTTTAGGCTCAAGGATCATTTTCATGGCATGGTTTCTCTTGTTTTTAGCTGTAATTTGTTTTGTTGCAACTTGTTTTTAGTTTTGATCATTGTAGCTATCATTTTGAAGAACTTTTTTGTATTGCACTAGGATAAAGTGCCACTTTTGCATTCCAGGGATCATGAACATTGTTTTGAGTCAGTTGTACATGCACTATTTTTCATAAAGCACCATGGGGGGGATAGTTGTTTGTTGTTTTAGGCCTTCTCCCTTTGTCAAGTGAGTGTCCCTTCCATGACATTAGCCCCATGTAGAGTCAGTTTGATCGTGTCTTTATAGGTGTCTATACCTCTTTTCCTCTCTTGTCATTCTTGGTTCATCTGCAGGAGACTTTGATCCACCTTCTCAGTTGCCTGTCATCACACCCTATCTGCATTAAGGGGGGGTTATGTTGTTGTTCTAATGCATCTGTGGTTCGATGGTTCGATAGTGTGAACTATGTATTCAGTGGTTGATCCTATATACAAGGCGATTGCAATGGCTGGCTACCTATGCATTTCAGTGAGATGGATCATCTACCATATAGACATGTTCAGTTCGTACCTTCTTCTTCCATGGAAGTTCCTCAGATTAGAAATTTGACATATTTGCGACTTCTTCATGATCAATCCCTATTCCTATTTTAGGGGACATTTCTCTAGTTGGAGGCTTCTTCAGTTCTTCACTAGGTTTCCTCTTTTTGGGGGATCCCACATGGTTTTCTCTCTTTCCCCGTTTACAAAGGTTGCATTTCTTTTGCATTGTACTTGGGTACCTAACATGGCCTCGTTGTTGAGACCCATTTTGCATTCATCTTAGTTTTGTGAGCTTAAGGCATTTCCCTAAGTTGCACTTAAGGGGGGTGTTAGAGTAAATAATTAATTAGTTATTAATTATTTATTCTATTACTTAAGCTTACTTAGTTAAATGCATTTATTTAATATTTTGTATTTAATGCATGTAGTGGTTAGTTGTTGACAACACGGTAGTTTGTTCTCTTCTAGCATGTTCCACCTTTTATGGGTATGTGCTGAGTTGTCAAGCTTATCTTCTACCACCTTCCAACTTGTTCTACAAGCTTCCATGAGCTCTTTATAAGCAGGCTCTCTCATTGTATTATCATATCATGACATTTTCATTGTAAATACATTTCTCATTGTGTTTACACATATTGTCTCTCATGTCCATTTAGGGTTTTTCCCTTGCTCCATGCTCTTCCTCTTCTTGGCTTCTCTTTGACAGGTTCTCATGATCTTGGGCATCTTCAGAGTTTGCTTTCATCAACTCAAACATTTGTCACTACCTTTCAAGCCAATTGTGTAGATGATTCAGCTAGTGATGCCTGGCAGTATGGATTTCACTAAGAAAATACTATTTGGAAGATTAGAATTAGTAGAAGAAGATCTTAGATAGTCTAGTGAACTTTCAAGAGTCAAAATAGCCTTTAGTACCCAAACATTTGACCTAACGTGACAAGGAGTGCAAGAACCTATGGATATTTTGTTGGTAGAAAAAGAGTTGATGAGCAAAAGAAGATTGAGGAAGGAATAGCCCTTCTGGTGAGAAGAGAAAAATATGGTAAGAAAATCTTCAAATATTGGACTTGTAATGAATTTGGTCATTATGCATCTAAATGTCCTAAAAGATAAAAGTATAAGGGAAGGTTTAAACCTAGAATAGATAGAGATACAATTTTTTTGTATGAAAATGAAGATGAAGAATTTTATGAGAAAGGTCAATGTGAAAGTGATGATGAATTAGGATTTGTGGCTATCAAGGAAGACGATCTTGATAGAAAAATTAGAGAAGAAAGATCTCTTGTTATCCAAGTAGAAAATAAATATGATTGGATAATTGACAATGGTTTACATCACATGACTGGACTTGTAATGAATTTTTTCATTATGCATCTAAATGTCCTAAAAGAGAAAAGAAGTATAAGCGAAGGTTTAACCCTAGAAGAGATAGAGATACAAATTTTTTGTAGGAAATGAAGATGAAGAATCTAATGAGAAAGTTCAATGTGAAAGTGATGATGAATTAGGATTTGTGGCTATCAAGGAAGATAGTCTTGATAGATAAATTAGAGAAGAAAGAGCTCTAGTTACCCAAGTGGAAAAGAAATATGATTGGATAATTGACAATGGTAATTCAAATAACATAATTGGTTGTGCATATCAAGATGCTAAGATGATGGAAGAAGGATTTCACTAAGGAAATACTATTTGAAAGATTAGAATTAGTAGAAGAAGATCTTAGATAGTCTAGTGAACTTGCAAGAGTGAAAATAGCCTTTAGTGCCCAAACATTCAACCTAATGTGACAAGGAGTGCAAGAACCTATAGATATTTTGTTGGTAGCAGAAGAGTTGATGAGCAAAATAAGATTGAGGAAGGAATAGCCCTTTTGGTGAGAAGAGAAAAATATGGTAAGAAAATCTTCAAATATTGGACTTGTAATGAATTTGGTCATTATGCATCTAAATGTCCTAAAAAAGAAAAGTATAAGGGAAGGTTTAACCTGAGAAGAGATGGAGATACAAATCTTTTGTATGAAAATGAAGATGAAGAATTTTATGAGAAAGGTCAATGTGAAAGTGATAATGAATTAGGATTTGTGGCTATCAAGGAAGACATTTTTGATAGAAAAATTAGAGAATAAAAATCTCTAGTTACCCAAGTAGAAAAGAAATATGATTAGATAATTGAATATGGTTTACATCACATGACTAGACTTGTAATGAATTTATGCATCTAAAATTCCTAAAAGAGAAAAGAAGTATAAGTGAAGGTTTAACCCTAGAAGAGATAAAGATAGAAATTGTTTGTATAGAAATGAAGATGAAGAATTTGATGAGAAAGTTCAATGTGAAAGTGATGATGAATTAGGATTTGTGGCTATCAAGGAAGACAATCTTGATAGACAAATTAGAGAAGAAAGAGCTCTAGTTACCCAAGTAGAAAAGAAATATGATTGTTTGATTGAAAATGGTTGTTCACATCACATAATTGGTTGTGCATATCAAGTTGCTAAGATGATGGAAGATGAATCTGTAAGAAGTTATATTAGTAGAATATTAAAAATGGTTGCAGGTATTTGGTCTCATGGTAGAGCCAAAGATGATGATGAAGTCATATGGAAGATCTTGAAAAGTTTATCACCACCTTTCAAGCCAATTGTGCAGATGATTCAACTAGTGATGCCTTGCACAAAGGATTTCACTGAGGAAACGATACTTGGAAGATTAGAATTAGTAGAAGAAGATCTTAGATAGTCTAGTGAACTTGCAAGAGTCAAAATAGCCTTTAGTGCCCTAAATAGTTGACCTAATGTGACAAGGAGTGTAAGCATCCATGGATATTTTGTTCACAGCAATAGAGCTGATGAAAACAAGAACATTGAGGAAGGAATAGCCCTTCTGGTGAGAAGATAAAAAGATGGTAAGAAAATCTTTAAATATTGGACTTGTAATGAATTTGGTCATTATGCATCTAAATGTCCTAAAAGAGAAAATAAGTATAAGGGAAGGTTTAACCCTAGAAGATATAGAGATAGAATTTTTTTGTATGCAAATGAAGATGAAAATTCTAATGAGAAAGGTCAACATGAAAGTGATGATGAATTAGGATTTGTGGCTATCAAGGAAGATGATCTTGACAGAGAAATCAAAGAAGAAAGACCTCTAATTACCATAGTATAAAATAAATATGATTGGATAATTAATAGTGGTTGTTCACATCACATGACAAGTGATATGAATAAGTTGGTTAAGTTCAAGAATCATGATGGACGAATTGTTAGAGTTGGTAACAATGCAGCTTGTCATATAACAAGAATTGGATCCATTACTCTTGATGGTAAAACTAACATTGATGATGTCTACTTTGTTGATGGATTGAAGCATGACTTGTTGAGTTTTGGATAGTTAGTGGACAAAGGTTATTAGTTGTAGTTTACTTAGAAGAATTTCACTATCAAAGATAGAGATGGTAAGATGATTGCAACTGGCACTAGATCTAGAGGTAATGTATTTCAATTAAATCCTACTCAGATGACATGTTTGGTAGAAAAATTTAATAACAGTTGGTTGTAGAATAGAATATTTTTCCAGATAAACTTTGACAATATTATGAAGGTTAGTAGTACATTTAAAGTAAGAGACTATCTAAGATTGTTAAGACTATTAATGTTGTATGCAAGGAATGTATTTTGTCTAAGCAAAGGAAAGTGTCTTTTCCTAGTGAGAATTTATCTACTATAGAAAAATTGGAGATTGTTCACACATATCTAAGATCATCCTACAAGAACCAAAGGATTTTATGGTGAAAGGTATTTTATGATTTTTTTTGATGATTTCATTAGAATGATGTGAATAGCATTTCTTAAAGAGAAATCTGAAGCTTTTGATAAATTCAAGATATTTAATAATATAGTTGAAAATGAATTTGGTGTTAAGATTAAGTGTTTGAGATCTGATAGAGGAGGAGAATTTACCTCAAGAGAATTTAGTATATTATGTGAAGAAAATGGAATCAAAAAACAACTATCTACACCTAGAACACCTGAGAAAAATGGGATTACTAAGAGAATAAATAAACCTATAGTAGAATCAGTTGGAGCAATTTTATTTGAGAATGATGTTTCTAAGACATTTTGGAGAGAAGTAGTAAACATAATAGTATATACTCTGAACAGAGTATAGATTAGAAAAGGTATTGACAAGACACCTTATGAGCTATGGTTTGGACATTCACCATTACTAAGATATTTCAAAATATTTGGGAGAAAATGTTATATTAAGAGAGATGATGACATTGGTGATCAGTTTGATCCAAGAAGTGATGAAGGTGTGTTCCTTGGATACTCTTTGAAAATTAAGGCTTATAAATGTTTCAACTATAGAACTAAGAAAGTGGTTGAATGTGTAAATGTAAGTATTGATGAGAATTTTGGAACCAAAGAAAAGATGGTAAATTATAGTTTAGATGAAGACAAGGATAACTTTGGAATTGTTAGACAAAATGCTAATTTTTTGTTTATGACTAACAATTACTTATAGAATGATGTGCTAACTTTTGAGCATAGAGGAGAATAGATCTTTGAACCTAGAGAAGAGATAAGAGTTGAAATGTCAACTCCTACTCCTAATAGAAATTGACAAGAAATCACCCACCTGAGTAGATAATATAAAGTAAAGAAAAAGGTGTTATGACAAGAAATAGAGTAAATGAGGAGATATGCTTGATATCTCAAGTTGACCCCAAGTGCATAGGTGAAGCAGCCAAAGATAATCATTGGATCCAAGCAATGAAGGAAGAATTAGATTAGATAATAAAAAATGATACATGGGAATTGGTTCCTAGACCAAAAGACAAGAATGTGATTGGAACTAAATGGGTTTTTAGGAATAAGATGAATGAGCAAGGAGAAGTTGTGAGAAACAAGCTTAGACTTTTTTGTAAAGGTTATTCATAACAAGAAGGCATTGATTATGAGGAGACATATGCACCTGTAGAAAGAATGGAAGTAGTAAGGATGTTCTTAGCATATATAGCAAATAAGAAATTTAAGGCTTATCAGATGGATGTTAAATCAACATTTCTAAATGGAGAATTAGAAGAGGAAGTATTTATTGAATAGCCCAAAGGATTTCCCTAATATAAAGATAAAGACATGGTATGTAGATTAAAGAAAGCTCTTTATGGTCTAAAGCAAGCACCAAGAACCTAGTATACAAGGTTGGACAATTACCTGGCAAGGATTGAATTTTCTAAAGGTACGATAAATAGTAACTTGTATCTAAAAGAAATTGAAGTTGGTTTATCAATCATTGTAATATTTGTTGATGACATCATTTTTGGAGGCAATGATGAAGCTAGTGGTAAATTTGCTAAAGAAATGAAGAATGAATTTCAAATGAGCATGAAAGGAGAAATGATTTTTTTCATAGGATTGCAGATTCTGCAGAATAATGATGGTATATTCATTTTGCAAATTAAGTACCTAAAGATTTTTTGAAAAGTTTTGGTTTGGAAATTTGTAAACCTATTCAAACACCTATGAAAAATGGTCACAAGTTATCTATCAAAGATGAAACACCTATAGTAGAGTAGAAGAAGTATAGATCAATTATTGAAGGTTTGCAGTATTTGGCTCACACTAGACCACATATAGAAAATGTAGTTGTCATAGTGGCTAGATTTCAAGTTGATCCTAAGGAATATCATTTTGTAGTAGTAAAGAGAGTATTTAGATATCTAAAAGGGACATCTGACTATTGAATTTGGTATGACAAATCCTATGACTTCATTTTGTGCATATATAATAATGTTCATTGGGCAGGCAGTATGGATGGCAAAAAAAGAACAAGTGGTGGAGCATTCTTTCTTTCAGGAAGATCAGTTTCTTGGTTAAGCAAGAAGCAAGATTATTTTTTGCAAAGCACTGCTAAGGCAATGTATGTTGTAGCAGAAAAAAACTATAATCATGTTATGTGGATGAAGCAGATGTTGGAGGACATCAGAATTGAAATTAAAAAATATGTTATCATTTACTGTGATAACACAAGTACAGTGAATATGTCTAAGAGTCTTGTATTGATTTATAAATAAAGCATATATCTATTATCATGTGCTAAGAGAGAAATTAGTAGGAAGGAGATCATATTGGAGTATGTAAGTACTAAGGATTAGATTGCATATATCTTTACAAAACCCTTGCCTAAAGATACTTTTGAATACTTGAGAGGTATGCTTAGGGTGATGCCCTTGCCTACACCTAAATAGTTGATGCAGAGAGTGCATCATTCCAATTGTGCAAAGCACTATTATTTGACTAGAATGTATGATGATGTTTCTTGTATGGGGGAGTATCCAGTATGTACTAATTCATTAAGGGCTCTTGGTATTTTACTTTTGGTAATAAGCAGTGTCTTTGGACACTAAGCTTGTTAATGACTTGGACTAGTAGGTTAGCAATTGGTGTTTAGTTTGACACCTTTGACATTGATGTCAATGGGGGAGGAAATGTACATGAAAAACATATCCTACATTATAGGGAGAGAAGAGCATGTGTGTAAGTGTGTAGAAGCAAGTGTAAGTGTGTAATAAGATATCTTTATGAGGGAGACATTGTTGCAGATATAAAAGGAGAACTAAGAAGTGAGGGGTGAATCATTCACTACAAAAATAAATCCCAAATCCCTTAGATTTCAATACAAATCAAAACTCCAATTTTTCTATAGCTTGGCAAACACACATGCACTCGGTTTACACTAGCAAATGTTGTAACTTAGAAAATATTGAGAATATATTTTAACTAGCCAATAACTAAATATACTGATCTTAATGTGGTTAACCTTTAGTTTAACTTAGTTACATACACATAAAATAAATAGCACGAACACAAGTGATACCAAGATTTAACGTGGAAACCCAATTTGGGAAAAGCCACCAACAGCAACTAATTATTGATTTTTATTGTTCTAAAGTGAGCCCTATTAGGAGACAACCTTATTAAAGGCTAAAAAATATGTTGTTAGGTGTGACCCTATTAGAGGATTTAATCATCCTATTAGGAGTGGCCTTGTTAGAGGTCTTTAGACACTTCAATCTAGAAATGTCACCTTGTTAGAGGATTTACATATAGTTGTTAAGCCAACTCTATTAAGAGAATTATATCACTACTACAATGGTTAGAAAGTAACAATGAGATGACCTAATTTCTGATGCAACTAAATTGTTGATTACAGATCTCAATTATGGCTTGTATACTTAACCCTTCCTGATCGAATGTATCTTTGCAGCTCAATAAGCATATTATGTGTATCCTTCTAATTCACTTACTTTAAGCATCTTCAAATCTTCTATTATATTCCACACATTCAATTGTCAACTTGACCTTATATTTATATCTTACACATTGTAAATTCAACTTGAAAAATTAGAATACTTAATATTCATCTCCTTAGTCAACTAGAACCAACAATAAAATCAATTGAACTCAATATGCCAAAACAAGAAAATACTTTATTAGCCAACTTTTCTTGGTAGACACTAACTCAAAAATAATTTTCTTGTGTTAACCAAGTGAACTTGGTTAACATTGTATATTCACAAAGTTCCTTTGGTAACTTATTGGCATCAATTAACACTGGTTCCATCCAACATTTTCTTCATTAACCAAGTGAGCTCAGTTAACACTCAACTTCTGCAAACTTTAATTTGATGAACACTATCTTCTAAACTTGGAAAACTTTGGAATACTCTGTAGACATAGGAAATTGTCTTCATTGCTTAAGTGATCTTGGCATACACTATCTAGTAATGATATGACATTTTGAGTAACATAAAAGACAATACACAATTAATCAATTGTTTTCAACAATCTCACTCTTTGGCATTGATGGCAACACAGCATTCATAGTACAATGAAATTTCTAGAGAAAGAATAAAGTAAGGAACATATCCTTAGTTTCATTCTAATTATCATCCATGAGAAATCCCACTATCAATGTGAATTCCCTCTACCTTTAGTTTCTCCCTTTGTCTTCAACATCTTCTTCTAATAGAAAACTTTCCTTCTTTGATATCAGACCAAGTTCTCCTTCTTCAACATCTCTTACTCTTTTTCTTTATTAAAATTTTGTGAGATATGATAGCAAACTTCTCCCTCTTTGACATCTCATGCCAAAGAAAAAATTCAATGAATATCAATGTACCCCATGTACTGATTCATTTGCAATGTGCCTTATCAATACTACATCAAATGTTTGATCTTCAACATGCTCTAGTTGATGCATCATTAAACTACACTTAGTGAACTTTAAATAGGGGAATGACCCCTAACTTACCTCTTCGATACAAAAATGCATCTTAGGTAATGTCTTACTGAATATGTCTGCAATTTGTTCTTTACTATTCACATATTCCTATCTTTCATCTTTATCTTGTACCAATTCTCTCAAAAAATGATATTTTATAGCAATGTGCTTGCTTTTGGTATGCCTCATAGGATTCTTTCATATATTAATTGCACTAGTGTTATCATAGAAGATAACCACTAGATCCTTGGTCTCTATCTTCATACCTATCAATAGTTGCTTGAACCAAACAATATTGTAACAATTAATTGTTGCTACCAAATATTCTTCTTCTATTTTCAAGTAGGAAATACAATTCAACTTCTTACAAGACACCAGTCTTTTACCAAGAAAGAATACTCCAGAACTTGTTCTCTTTCTATCATCAACACTTCTTGCATAATGAGCATATGTGAATACTTTCAAATCCAAATTTCCTTCTTTTTTGTACCATAAACTGTAGTCTTCAGTGCCTTTCAGATGCCTCATGATTATTTTTATTGTCATCATGTGATTTTCTTTGGGATTTGCTAAGAATATTGCCACCATACCAACTATTAATGCAATATCAAGCCTTGTCTATACTACATAATACGGTTTTTAAATCATTGATCTAAATGTGGTTTGATCTACCTCTTTGGAATCATCATTTTTGGAAATCTTATGTCCAGTAGACATAGGTGTTCCAACTATTTTTTAATCTTCCATTCCAAAACTCTTTAGTATCTCCTTGATATATTTGGATTGAGTAATATAGATGTTGTCTTTCTTCTGATGAATCTATAATCCAACAAAGAACTTTATCTCTCCAAACATGGATATCTAAAATTAGAAATTCCTTTCATAAATCATCATTTCTTGTAAATAAAGTGTGATCCACAAAGATTTATGCCAACAAAATCTTCTTGTCTAGTCCTTCTTTGATATATAGGTTGTTGCTATCATTTTTTCTTAGAAAACCAATCTTTATCAAGTAGTTATTAATTCTTTCATACCAAGCTTTGGGAGCTTTCTTGAGACCATACAATCCTTTGTGTAATTTGCAGACCATATCTCTTTTGCTAGGATCCACAAAATCTTCAGGTTGTTCTATGTAGACTTCCTCATCAAGAATTCCATTCAAGAATGTAGATTTGGCATCCATTTGATAGACTTTAAATCCTTTGTATGTTGCATATGCTAGTAAAGTTCTAACACCTTCTAATCTTATTGCAAGAGAAAAAATTTCACCATAATCAATACCTTCTTTTTGAGAATAACTTTTACAAACTAACCTTGCTTTGTTTCTTGAAACTTTTCCATCTTCATTTAGCTTGTTTTTGAATTCTCACTTTGTGATAATTACATTTTTATCCTTGGGTCTAGGAACAAGAATCCAAGCCTTATTCTTCTCTATTTTTTCTATTTCTTCATTCATAGCCTCAATCCAACTTTCATTATCCAAAGCATCTTTAACATTTCTAGGTTCAAATTCAGCAAGCAAACATGTACCTTTCAATTTGTTTCTTATCATTGTTCTATCTAACTTGTCTCCAATGATCTGATCAAGTGCATGGTTCCTTTTGACATATCTTACTAACATAGGTATTTTGGATTTGGAATTTGTTCCACTTACCTATCCATGACCTTGTGTATCAAGCTTAGGTCCCACTATCTATGACTCAGGGCCATTAGACTTGGTTTTCTCTAATAATGGCTCGATAGCTTTTGACTATGACTCAGGTCCTTCATACTATTACTTAGGTTGTACTGTTTGCAACTCGATAGATTTTGGAGATTTTGGGAACTTAGGAGGTGAAGCCTCTTGACTTACAATTATATTAGGCAATGTATTAGGTTCATAATACATTAATCTTTTGTAATCCTTAGGTTCTTTGTTGCTTTCTTCTTCACTCTTTTCTATAAATTCATCAATTCTCACATGTGCACTTGCTTTGATTTTTTGACTCAAGCACATGTATTCTTTACTTCTACAAGAGTATTTTAGGAATATGACTTCATCACCTTCGACATCAAATTTACCTTTCCTAGATTACTTCAAGATATAACATTTGCTACCAAATACTTTCAAGTAACTTACATTAGGTTTATAGTCATACCATAGTTCATAAGGAGTTTGATTTGAGTCTTTCTTCAAATGTACTTTGTTCAAGATATGCATTGTAGTACTGATTGCTTCCTTCTAGTATATAGTTGCAACACTTTTTTCTATCATTAAGGTTCTTACACAATTCATGATGGATTTGTTCCTTCTTTTTATTATACCATTATGTTGAGGTGTACCAAAGTCTAATATGTGTCTTTTAATTCCTCTTTCAATGTAGAATTTATTGAACTCATTGGAAAGGAATTCGCCACCTCTATCTGATCTAAAAAACTTCAGCTTCTTTCTAGTTTCTTTCTCTACTCTTGCCAGATACCACCTAAACTTTTGAAAAGCTTCAATTTTTTCTTTTCAATACATTACAATCATCATTCTAGAATAGTCATCAAAAAATAGAATAAAAAACTTATCTCCATTGTAGCTCTCTATTCCAATAGGTCCGCATAATTTTGTATGAACTAGCTCCAAGACTTCTTTTGAATAATAGTCTTTTCTTTTGAAGCTTGTCTTTCCCATCTTACCAATTTGACAATTTTTTCATACGTCCATATCAGATTTCCTCAGACTAGGAATACATCTTACTCTTCTATTTTTTCTTGTCTTGACTAGATTATCAAACTTCGCATGACACAATTTGTCATGCCATAACCAGCCTTCTTCTACTTGACCAATAAAACATGAACTTTAACTAAGATCTAAGTAGAATACGTTACCTTTTGTTTGTTTGCCAGACCCAACCAAATTACCTTTTCAATCCAGTAGCTTGACCTTCCCATTCATGAATTCTAACTTGAATCCAATTTTATTCAAGTATCCCACACTCAATAGATTATTCTTTAGTCCTTCAACCCAATAATAATTATCACGTCTAAGTTCATATGTTAGTGAGATACAACCTTTCCCCTTTATGAAACAAGGTTCATTATTTCCAAATCTCACACTGCCACCATCATAATGTTCCATGTGTTCAAATTTTGTTTTGTCACCAGTCATATGATGTGAGTAACCATTATCAATAATTCATGTATCATTTTTGCTAACATGAGAGATAAGTACCATTTTATCTCCTTCATCATCAAATTTATATTTTATAGCAATATAAACCATTTCATCATCTTTACCACTATCTAAATCTTTAGCCATTAAAATAAGATTTCTTGCCTTTGTCCTTGTAGTCCTTGAAGTTGTTAAAATCCTTCTTGCCTTTGTACTTTTTGTGCTTATTTTCATCTTTGTCTTCTCTATTTGGGCACCTTGCAGCAATGTGTTCAACTTCTTCACAAGAGAAATAGATTAGAGGAATCTTACCTTTATAATTTCCTTTGTCTTTGGGATAACTTCCTACAAGAAATGCTTCAATGGCTTCAAGATCACTGTAAGAACTTTCTTCCTTTTCACTTTTAGATTGTTTTCTTTTAGACCTTTTAGCTTTCTTCTTGAGTGATACCTTAACTTCAAATGTAGACTCAAGATTTCTAGAACTAGGAGTATAATTATCATAGTTATCTAGTTCAAATGTAGTCAATCTTCCAACTAGAGCATCCAAAGTTATATTGTTATTTGGATCACATCTTATCTCTTGAATAGTAGATACTTTGATTACATAGATAGGAAGAAGAGTTATGAGCACCTTTCTTACCATTGTTACATCTTCAATTGTTCCTCTAGAGGCTTTGATAGCATTGACACTAGCTTTCATTCTTTCAACATATTTTACAATGTTTTCATCCACTCTCATTTTCATCTAATCAAACTATCCTCTAAGACCTTTTTCTTTGGCTCCCCTTACATTTTCATCTCCTCCATAGATGGTTTTTATCTTGATCCACATTTCATAAGTAGTTACAAAATCTTTGACCTCATCAAATTCGACATAGTTGAGAGACAAAACAATATCAATCATCATGATATTATGACTCTTCTTCTCTGCAATTTCTTCAATAGTCATAGTTCAAGTAGAAGCCTTGTATTTGGAATCTAGATATTTTAGCCCTAAATCTCCAATGGTTGCCAAGTGTAGCTTCATGAGTTCTTGTCATGCCTTGAAGTTATCTCTATTCAATTTTGGGATTTCCCTTCTATAAGACATTCTAGTCTTTAGGTTAGGTCCTTGAAACCTTCTCTAAAAGCACCAAAAGCTATGATACCAATTATTAGAAATGTAAGAGTAATTAAGAGGGGAGGGGTGAATTAAGTACTACAAAAATAAATCCCAAATCCCATAGATGTCAATACAAATAAAAACTTTGCTTCTATTGTAACTTGGCAAACACACATGCACTCAGTTTATACTAGAAAATGTTGTAACTCAAAAAATACTAAGAATCAACTTTAACTAGGCCATAAATAAATATAATGGTATTAATGTGATTAACCTTAAGTTTAACTTATTTGCATACACATAAAACAAATAGCATGAACACAAGTGACACCAAGATTTAATGTAGTGCCTCTCATATTTGAATTTTATACGTTGTCTATTTTTTATTTGAGAGATACTTGATACTCTTATTTTATATACATTGAGATGACTAGAGGGTCAAATGTCATACTTTCATTTAGTACCATAGATGCTTACTACTATCTTGTTCATTTCATCATATTTTCATGTTGATTCCATTTTGAAATGACAGTAGATCTATGATGATATCTAATTTCCTGGTATTTGGACTTATTCTCTGATTATGTTGTGTGATGGATTTTTATACTATGCTTATTTACTTCATTCTTTTATCCTTATGCTTTATTTGAACGTGAGTGATGTAAAAGGATTAATTAGGTATTTAATGAATTTTTCTTTGTCTATGATATTATATGCAATTGCATTCGATCGTGTGTTTTAGTGTGTAGGAATTATATCCCTAGCAGTGGCACATGGAGTTAGTGATTCAATTATTCATTTTTTACCAATGTTGTCCCTATATGGTTGACGTATACTTATTTAATTTTTTAAATTAAACCTTTCAGAGATTATTAAATCCGAACTCATTTGCATTATGTGATTAGACCAGTGAGCATGTTTGTACATTTAGAGGTTTACATTGTCGTGAAAGTTGTTAAGTGATTTTCTATGATTTTTGGTTTTTGGGATTTATATCTTATTAAATTTAATTAATGGTAGCTTTACCTTAGGTGAATTTGTGTTGCAAGGAGTAACTTTTTTCATTTGGGTCAATTCAGAGTTTAGCTAGTCTAACTGGCTAATTGCCCTAATCAACTATTCACTCGAAAAGTGAATAAGTTTAGAAAGAGGAATTTAATTCCTCACTTTTTCTATTTTTTGGAATTTATAAATTTGGAGAGCTTTTCTAACATCCTCTTTTGAAGGATTTGATTTTTGTTTTTTCTGGGAGCTATGAGCATGGGATTTTTGTGAGATCAATCTCATTGGATCCAGCTCAGGGAGACCTTGCTTTGTCTTCACTTTTGGCAATTTTGACAGATTATTTATTTTATCAACTTAATTTTAGTTTCTGCCCCTTTTTTGTTAGGTAGGGCTTTCCAATTTTCTTATTTCTGCTTCATTTCAACTTTTGTTTCTTGTAGTAGTTTTTTAGGAGGTTGAGAACTAGTGTTTCCCTTTGCTTATATATGTTGGTTCTACCTAGTTGGTTGGGTATGAACATATTCCCTATTTTTGGGATGGGGGTTTGGGGTTTTGCACCATTATGTTGGTCATTTTTTCATATAGTGTCTGAAATCAAATATTATTAGATTTTGGGGTTTTTGTACCCAAAGGCCAAATGGGTTTTAATTTTGAAGTTTTCCTATTTTTGAAATTTTTACCTCATTTTGTGTCTTGCCTTATTTTCTCAGGTTTTCTTGGCATGAGTTTGGTCATGGACTTGGATTATCCATTTAGATGTCAATTGGACCTTTATTCCACTTTTATGTGGCATTGGGTTACATATCGCATCCATCCTCCCAAGTCTATTTTTGATTGAGTGACTTTCTACTTTGTGTTCTCATCCAGTCCTTATGTCATGATCTTTGTGATGGTGGTGCACCACACACAAGTACATGTTCATACATTTGTTGGGTGACTTGTGAGTCCCTATCTTTTGTGGTACTTCTAGAAGTTTATGATCATTGGGGTTAGGTTAGGAATTTGCATGCCTATGGGAACTCATCATTGGATGAGCATGGTTAGGATCAGGTAGTATATGGAGGGGGGTTCTTTTCAACTTGATGCCTATTTCCTAAGGGTTGGCATGCAGAAGTTTTAATTAAGTGATAACTAAAGAAATCACTAGGTGGTAATAAAACTTAAGATAATAAAATGTGTTTGTGGGGCCCTTTATTGAGGAGTTGAAATGCATGATTCGAGCTTGGGCTTATCGATGCCAAGCAAATCTCCATGATGTCAGCCCCTACTTAGTATCTCATTGATTGTTTGACTAGGACCTCTAGTTTATGCATTGTCTATGTCTTGGTTTCATTCATCATACTGCTTGGTGTGGGTGTTAGCCTTAGATGTTTTCTTGTGTGTGTTTGTGGGTGGATCATTATCTCCATCAGCACAATGAGAGTAGGCCTACAGGTTCCACATGGTTGGGAGGCATAGCAAACTATACCACTGCTAGGGATCGATGTATAGAGGTGATGTATTGTCCTAGTGTGACCACTGTTGGATGTTTTCACTTAGTGTTTGGGTTCTGGAGTATGATTTCTTGCGATTTATGCTTTCATTGAGATGCTTGTATATCATGTTTAGATGATGTTATTTATTGATTCATTTCCTTATTTCAATGATTAGAATATGATAGATGATCTTATCTATATTTGTAGGATTATCTTATGCTTTAATTTTAGCATGCTAGATTTCCTTATGCTTTCATTGTAGCATGTTTTAGTAGTGACATCCTTATCTAATAGTATCGATGATCTGGTCAATAGCTTGGGATATTATGCATGGGGATGGCTAGGGTCCATGATGGTCTTATGATACTATAATGGTTGCGAGGAACCACATACTTAGTTTTGTTGTACTCTTCAATGCAATGTTATTTATGTTTATTACAATGTTGTTTCAATACACTATGATGTTTCCTTCTATATCCCTTTATTGCTTGCTAGATAGTTAGATGCTATTTTTTTCTTTCAATATTGTGTTTGAGTGTTTATACCTCGAATTTTGGATCTAATACTCCCTAGTGTAGAGGTTTTAAACTTTGTTTTACCCTTTTGTTTTTCCTTAAGAGTTTTCTTATTTTCTTGGGTGATAATGTATCAGCATAGGGCAATACAATAATGTGTCGCATGCCCATTAGAGTTTTGTCATGCAATACTAGAAAGTATCACACCCGTTAGAAAAAAATGTTGTATGATACTGGAAAGTATCACACCCCCATTGAAGAAGTGTCATACAATATCGGTAAAGTATCGCACACCCTTTTGAGGAATGTCACCCAAACCCTGAAAGTGTCACACCCTATTGAGAAAGGTCACACAATACTGGAAAGTGAAATGTCCCTTTTCTAATTTTTCATGGTATTTCAAGCCTCCAATCAGATCTATAAAATCAAACAACTAATATCCCAAAGATCCACCAAATTCCTCAAGAAACCCCAAATCGGGTATGCTAAAAATAGTGCTAAAAGCTTCACAACTTCACAAATTATTAATAAATCTGAAAATGAAAATTTTTACAGAAATTTCAGCAGCATAACAGCCTACAAATTGACATTTCTAGATCTGTATAGCCTTTACACAACAGCTTGAAAATGTAGGACCAAAACTATGCTCATCGGGCTCCCGAAATAGCACAAAATATGCTCGAAAACACCACAAAAACACTAATAATCTATCTCAGAAGTTTAATCACGTCCCAATATATATATTCAGCTCTATTTTAACATTTAAAATTCTAATATACAGCAGCAACCCAAACTGATATGAAATACTCAACTGTAAACACCAAACTCATCCAAAAACACACCCGAAAACTCACAAATCTGCACTGTTCAGCACAAAGGCAAACTCTGTATGAGCATGCACATGGAATGGCTTCAAACTCCCATCCTTAGCCTTCCTGGAAACCTGCAAACTCTCATTCTTGGGTCTCCCTGGAAACCTGCAAACTCCAGTTCTTGGGTCTCCTTCTCCACAAGTTTGGCAGCCTCTGAAGAATAACAAAGAATGAGCAAAAATCAAGTTCTGGAATGTGCCCAAAATGCCTCCAAACCCCCTTAAAAGAGGGCATAAATGTAACTCACATCCAAAAGAGGTTAATGAAACATATTTTAATAATAATTTTCATTTATTAGTCCAACGGTTTCCAAAGATTAACTCCCTTTTTCTGAAACTTCACTTTCTTGGGCCTCGCCTGCCTTAGCAAAGATTATTATTTTTTTAATTATTTGAAAAGGGGACATGACAAGTCCTCCCCTCCCAAAAATTTCTTGTCCTCAAGCAATGGCTGAATAATAAACCAATCAATCCACCTGGATCCCAAATGTAGTCAATAACTATACTACTACCAATTAACACAGGCTCCTGCAATATCCTCTGCAACATGACCAAGAGGAATCCATAATCAAACTGACAATTATAGCTCAACCAAACTCCAAAATCACAACTTCCACAGTTAGAAACCCACGAGACACAAACTCTTAGAACATCAAAACCCAGGTAAAGTGGACTACCAACACAGTAAATACCATCAACGCATTCCACTGGCCTATACGGAATGTACAATCCAACTCTGCAACAATGGTGAATGCTCTCAAATGAAACTATACCAAGTATGGAGAATCCACACACTGTACAACTCCTGCAGTCAACACAACTCTGTAGATCATCAACCACTGTCTCATAACCATAACTCCCATGCACCCCTAATGGTGAAAAGCCATCACAAGATAAAAAACAAGAAATGGAACCCAAACCAAATTTTCCCGCCATCAACTCCTCAACACAAGGATCAATTGCTAACTAATGTACATACCCTGCAATACAATGTTGATTAAAAAAACCAACCTCATTCAACAACTCACCATGAACAAATGATATAACCCACTATGACTGATCACTAGCTAAGTCAGGAGATGTCATAGCCAAAGGAGTAGAATCAATAACAACACCTGTTGAAGCATCACTCCAAAACTCCTGCTCTAAGTCATGTATTATCAAGCTATCAACTGCAGGACCTATCGCCATGTCATGACAATCACAACTCTCATCCCGAGGCATCAAACTATTCCATGACTGATGATAAGCACTAGGAACCAAAGTACATCTCTGTATCATAATCTCATCAACATGGTCATCAAAGGTAAATTAATGAGCATACCTCATAGTGCAATGCCGATAGAATGCACCAATCTCAGTCAGTGGCTCAGACTATAATCCAGATGAAACTAACTGCAATTGATCATTAACCATGTTGGAACTGACTACTACCTCCAAAGATATCACCAAGGGAGTAGTATTACTAGCAAGAACCATGCCAACTATCGACTCACCAACATCACACACAATCTTTGATACATCTCTAGTCTCTGTGCCATCAGTACTAGAGGCCACCACCATGTCAGGCATACAACAATCTGCTACAACACCCAACTCAACTGAACCTAACTCTAGTGGGAATGAACCTGATATTCCAATGTTAGTATCAAGGATGGATGCATCCCCATCTCCACTATCTCTAACAATCTCGACCATGGTCATCCTCGGATCACCAAACACCACAGCTTGTGACTGTATAGAATCAGGTAAAGACTATAGTCGCTCTAACTCCATGGTCACCTTAGCCAAATGAAACTGTGACTCCTTGAAATCCAACCATGTACTCTCAAGAATCTCAGAAGTCGCCTCAAGCTGCTCAGTAAGCTCACTCACCTCATCTTCCTTGGCCAACAATGCATCATATGCTGTACTACCCCACTCCATAAGATAATCTCTATCAGCTACCAACTGCATATAATTCTGTCTCAAAATTTGAATAGCCTCCCATAAAGAGTGGATCTCTGTCAAGGAAAGATAACTGCCTTCCTGCTCATCACTAGTAGGAGAACCCCATCCATAAACTGCTAACAACTGACGAGCAGCATCAAAATGCTGGCAAGTGATAGCAATGTCTTGGTCACTAACTCTCAACTGATTAGACACATGATGGCACTGGCTTGACTGTCTCCTACAAATCTCCTCTGATGCACTGTCTAAAGGAGTATCCTCAAAGTTACTAGTCTCTAGAGTATTACCATCCATATCTTGTGAATCAAATCTAAAGCTCATATCAACATACGGAGTATCAAAAACATTAGCATTGATGTCCAACTCCTCTATACCCAAGGAAACTAAGTCTTCAAAACTGCCCACTACATCCTCCTGGATGTCATCAATGCCAATATGATCCTGGGACTCATCTGTACACACTGCCAAATATGAAATATCATCAACACATTCCAGCAAGTATGGTCGACTGGATATATGAACAAAGCCCAACACCGGTGTATAAAAACTAATACCAACATTGGATAAGCTCCTGGCACAAGAAAAGACAACACAGTGCAATTTGTTAATCAAATCCATGGTAGCACCCAAACCATTGCTACCAAAAAGTGTTAATGATTTACAGTCAACTGAACCCCAAATGCCAATATAACAATCTCGAGTCCATATTTGTAAACTAGAATTAGCTGGTAACTCAAGCAAAATCCTGACTTGAGTAATATGACCAATACCAACTAACTCCACATACCTGTCATGATGAGATAATGTAGTGACAATACTGTCTTCACTCACCTTCAGATGGAGGGATAAATCATGTGAAGTACTACTAGCCTCAACCTCATGTGATGAAGCATCTAACTGTGCCTGGTACTGTCTCTCAAAAAAGTCATGAATGCTCAATGTCTGCTCATCTATACCAGGTATCTCACCATCATGCAGAACAACATCCTCATAATCCTCATCTAAACCCACTACACTGTAGTCACTGCCTGTTGTAACTATACAATCCTTAATACCTGTGGCATCACCCTTTAACGACCTATAAAAAATTGTCTCAATTTGAGTATCAAGTTGACCATTACTATCAATCTGTGTAATATCCTTTCCCACCACCTCCTGTGGAAGAGTAGAATCTGAGACCTCTACCTGGCTATCAACTAGTTTCTCAAACTCCTCATGCAAGTTCTTGGGAATTGTGTCATCTGTCCTGTGAGAAAATTTGCGAAATAGAAATCCAGTCAACTTATCCACCTTAGCTGGGTCAGATAACATGTCATTCATTATACGGTGGTGCTCAACCAACTGTTTAGACATGTCATGGCTTATTTTCATAAGTTTATCTCGAATTTCTAAATAACCATCCTTTCTATTGTTTTGACTCTGGCTATCAATTGTCCAAGATCGTTTCCTCTGAGACTCTGTACTATACCTGTCCATTCTGGATAAAGTAGAGTGTAACCCCAATAGGATATAACTTCTTCAAACACCAAGAACTAACATGAAAATGATTAGAAGTAGCATGAAACCATAGATTTTGACATGAAACTAATTAGAAGCAACATGCAACCACCAAATTATGACATGCAAGATCTGGGTAGTTGTCAAAACTGACATGCAAGATCTGGGTACTTGTCAAAACTGAAATGCAAACTTCTACAACCACCAAATTCACCAAGAACTAACATGAAAATGATTAGAAGTAGCATGCAACCATAAATTTTGACATGCATCTGATTAGAAGCAACATGCAATCATAAATTATGACATGCAAGATCTGGGTAGTTGTCAAAACTGACATGCAAGATCTGGGTAGTTGTCAAAACTGACATGCAAGCTTCTAAAACCCTCAAGCTGGCAAGATCATGGCTCTGATACCACTGAAATTTCCCTTTTCTAATTTTTTATGGTATTTCAAGCCTCAAATCAGATTTGTAAAATCAAACAACTAATATCCCAAAGATCCACCAAATTCCTCAAGAAACCCCAAATCGGGTATGCTGAAAATAGTGCTAAAAGCTTCACAACTTCACAAATTATTAATAAATCTGAAAATGAAAATTTTTACAAAAATTTCAGCAGCATAACAGCATACAAATTGAAATTTCCAGATCCGTATAGCCTTTACACAACAGCTCGAAAATGTAGGACCAAAACTATGCTCATCGGGCTCCCGAAATAGCACAATATATGCCCGAAAACACCACAAAAACACTAATAATCTATCTCAGAAGTTTAATCACATCCCAATATATATATTCAGCTCTATTTTAACATTTAAAACTCTGATATACAGAAGCAACCCAAACTGATATGAAATACTCAACTGTAAACACCAAACTCATCCAAAAACACACCCGAAAACTCACAAATCTGCACTATTTAGCACAAAGGCAAACTCTGTATGAGCATGCACATGGAATGGCTTCAAAATCCCATCCTTAGCCTTCTTGGAAAACTGCAAACTCCCATTCTTGGGTCTCCCTGGAAACCTGCAAACTCCCGTTCTTGGGTCTCCTTCTCCACAGGTTTGGCAGCCTTTGAAGAATAACAAAGAATGAGCAAAAATCAAGTTCTGGAATGTGCCCAAAATGCCTCCAAACCCCCTTAAAAGAGGGCATAAATGTAACTCACATCCAAGAGAGGTTAATGAAACATATTTTAATAATAATTTTCATTTATTAGTCCAACGGTTTCCAAAGATTAACTCCCTTTTTCCGAAACTTCACTTTCTTGGGCCTGGCCTGCCTTAGCAAAGATTATTATTTTTTTAATTATTTGAAAAGGGGACATGATAGAAAGTATCACCTAATTCTAATTTAAGTATCACTTGGTATTTGTAAAAACCTATCTAGGCAGACAATGAACACTTTTAGGCAAGACCCAAAATTTTCAGGAAATGTTTAAGGTACCCTCTAATGTGTTCTTCAATCCTTTGGTGTCACATTTTGAATTTAGAATGTTTTAATTTGAACTCAATTTTGTGTCCTTTGTTGTTAGTCATTTTGGTCAGTAGTGGAATTTAGAAATATTTTGGTGTCAGGATGTTTGGTTAATCTTTTGTTGTGCTATTTGTGATCCTCGAATGTTGTATGTCATGTGCATTCATACTTTTTCAAGAAAAATTATCTTGGCTTATATTTATCCTTGTTCCAAGAATCTCCAAGTGGGGCATTACATTTAATGTGGAAACCTAATTTGTGAAAAACTAGCAATTGCAACTAGTTACTAATTTTCACTCTTCTAAAGTGAGCCCTGTGAGGAGCCAATCTTGTTAAAGGTTACAAAACACACTATTAGGTGTGACCCTATTAGTGGATTTAATCACCCTTTTAGGAGTAGTCTTGTTAGAGGTCTTTAGACACTTCAATCTAGAAATTCCACCTTGTTAAGGGATTTACAAATAGCTATTAAGCCAACTCTGTTAAGAGATTTAGATCACTGCTACAATGGTTAGAAAGCAACAATGAGATGACTTGATTTCTAATGCAACTGAATATCTGATTATATATCTCAATTTTGGCTTGTATACTTGATCCTTCTTGATCGAATGTATCTTTGTAGCTCAATAAGGATATTTTTCTTATCCTTCTAATTTGCTTCTTGTAAGCATCTTCAAATCTTCTTTTATATTCCACACATTCAATTCTCAACTTGACCTTATATTTATATCTTATACATTGTAAATTCAGCTTGAATACAACTTAGAGTATGTAATATTCATCTCCTTGGTTGGCTAGAACCAACAAGTCAATCAATTGAACTCAATATTCCAAAACAAATCCTTCATTAGCTGACCATGCTCGATAGACACTAACTCAAAAATGATTTTCCTATGCTAACCAGGTGAACTTGGTTAATGCTACATATTAAAAAATTTCCTTTGGTAACTAAGTGAGCTCAGTTAATACTAGTTCCATCCAACATTTTCTTCATTAACCGAGGGAGCTCAGTTAACACTCAACTTCTACAAACTTTCCTTTGACAATCAAGTGAACTCAGTAGACATTTTCTTCTTAACTTTGCAAACTCTAGAATGTTCAACAGACACAGGAAACTATCTTCATTGCTCAAGTGAGCTCGACATATACTAACTAGTAATGATATGACATTTTGTGTAACATCAAAGAAAATAGACCATTAATCAATTGTTTCAATAGATATAAAGTTTGGTATTCTTGGAATTGAAATATTTTTCATCTATGTTGCCATCAGTGTTAAAGGGGGAGATTGTTAGCATGAATTCTAATGATACTAGTTTTGGAGAGTATCTTGAGCTTTGGAGAACATTGACATGTTGCATTCATGACTATATTTGTCATTGATGAAAACATAGTATAGTTTTTGTAGAGATTGGAAGAAAAGTAGTCAAAGATTTTATGTTGCATAGTAACTAAGTAAGCTTTAAGTGATGTATAGTTAATGACATGTTCTTGAGAGTGTCCCAATGACATAGTTAAGAGGAAAAAGTATGAGTCAAAGATGTATAGAACTTATGTTTGATTTACTATGAGCAGCATAGAAATAAAGCATATGTTTGGTAGTTTCTCATGTTTGCATTATATCTTTCAGCCAAGATATAATGAGATGATGTGTAGTCAACCAATGAAAAATGATAATTAGTCGATGACACTAGTGAGTGCATAAGACCTAGAGATGTACTTGTAAAGGTTTGTAATAGACTATGAGTTGATAGTGCTATTGCAATTGTAATTAATTATATATCTTATTTTAATTAATTAGAAAAGCCTCAAGATCGACTCAAGGAATTATTATGAAGATATGGTATAAAGGAAACATATTTTTCTTATTTGTAAAGTGTGTTC
This sequence comes from Cupressus sempervirens, assembly GCA_028749045.1. Taxonomy (NCBI): domain Eukaryota; kingdom Viridiplantae; phylum Streptophyta; class Pinopsida; order Cupressales; family Cupressaceae; genus Cupressus; species Cupressus sempervirens. The sequence goes on along the minus strand of CM053793.1, from coordinate 782,678,759 downwards.
AAGTACTGTGATCATTGTTCAAGTGTGAATCATGAAAATGAGTAGAGTTCTTATTGCATGCGTGTAAGTGATCCAAGAGATTATTAGATGTGCAGTTCATGATCTAGTTACAAGATCAGGAGGAGAAGAAGTTTGGTTAACAGGATAAAGATAGAGGAAGGAAGTAAAATTTAGTTATATTATTCTATAAGGAATGATACAGAGATCATTTGGATAGTGGGTTCATTGGTCTTATCCTTGAAGTGGTTTGGGTAGTGCGTCTAGTTGTCTTCCACAACTCCCAACAGGGTTGGAATCTCCTAACAGGGATTCAAAGTCTCCAAACAAGGACTCATGTGTACTTAATGTTGTAACAGACTCCTAATAGGGTCTATCCTCTAATAAGAAATATTTTTACTAGTACATCATCTTGTAGGTATCATCCCCATAGGGGTTTTCCCTCTGATCAAGGGTTTTTTTAGAAGTAGGGATTACTAAGAGGGGTGGTGAATTAGTAATGTACAAACTTTAGTTGCCAACTAGATATTATTACTTAATTTAAACCATACACAAAAAAAAAAAAAATTAATCTAAAATAGTAACAATAAAAATGAAAAAAGATAACTCATAACACCATTTTTTTTAACTAGAGAAATCTTGGCCAAGGGAAAACCCTGGTGGGGATGATACCCACTAGATAATATACTGATATATAAGTTCCTTGTTAGAGGATGGACCCTGTTAGGAGTCAATGAGAAAATTCAGTATAAGCAATCCTTGTTAGTAGACTTTGAATCCCTATTAGGAGATTCCAACCCTGTTAGGAGCTATGCTAACCCTATTAGGAGTTGTGATATAATGTATGCAAGAAGAACCCATTGCCTAAACATGCAACTTCAACTACAAGAAGAGCTCACTACTCAAACAAGTAATTTATTGTTATCTTCTTCCTTGATTGATCTCTGATCTTCAGCTCAATCTCATATCACCAAATAGCTCATATAAGACTTTGCATATATCTCTTTCACAAAAGTTTGCATATAGTCCAATATTCGCACAACTTAGATTTCAAATCAAGATATCACACTTCACACTTCTCTATCGCAAAATGTCCTTTTCATAAATACCATGCCTTTACACAAATTACTACTAGGTCAGCTAAGACAACAATTTACTTTTCCAAGTTAGAGTAAACATCTAGGATGTCAGTCCTAATTGGACAAGTAATTATTTTGTAAACAAAACAATTATTTCCTTCAATTTTGTTGTCTTGCTTCATCAAAACACAAATATCTATGTCTCGCATAGTCTGTGCTAACTTCTAAGGTTATACACATCATCAAAAACATGTATACAATCTCCATGTAACTTTGCTAGTCATAATGTGGTGTTGGCAACATGTTATGAACAAAACAATACACTGTTGTAAACCAAATTCTATACTTCAACAATTTTTTGATTACCAAACACTAAGTATCTTTATTTCTAAGGTTTCATGTGAACACATACAACATGTGTTGCCATAAATGACAACAATTACATATCACTATTAGCCAATTGTTAACAATCTCCCCCTTTGGCATTGATGGCAACAAAATAGGGAAAATTTGCTAAGTGATAAAATAAACATAAACATCATATAAACATTACATCTATTACAAATTGTTCAACTTTACATATGCTCCCCCTTACAATATACTTTACAATATTATATTTTTTCCAACTACTACTCCCAATTCTATCTCTCCCCTTTACTATCCAAGTTTCTAGTGCACTACTACTTCCTCTTTTGATAATTCAATTTTCACATTGTATCTCTCCCCCATTGACATCAATGACAAAGGTCAAAATGTTAGGATTTTGTCCAAAACTATCAAAAATTTTGTTCTTCCTTATGCTTATATGATCTACAATCATCAAAATTAGCCTTTAGAATATCCATACCTTTGGTCCATGTTTCCTTGGTAGACTCAGCTTAAGTGAGAATTGCACATAAAGCATATGATACAATCTCAACTGCATTTAGATCTAAATACAAAAAGTTGGAATATGTGTCCTTAGCCTTGACGCATTCTTCTAACTGTTTCTCAACAAAAGATCATTTTAAAGCAATAGATTCTCTAAAATCTGATGTCCTCTTCAAAATATATTCTTTCTAAAGTTCTAGTTTCTTGATGTTAGTATGAATACTAGCAACTTGTCCTTCAAAGTCATCTACTTTGCAAGATGGATGCTAGATCTAGCTGGAAAAAGCCTCTAGCTTACTCATCTTTATCTCTATCTAACTATCCATGTCTTTAGTCAACTTTTCTGATAGGGTACATGTAATATACAAAGTTTTTCCTTTCTACTAGCATTCTGAAGTTCTTTTATTCAATTATCAAGATTAATTAACTCATTCTTGATATTCTAACAGATGGTGCTAAACAAGTTAGCATCATGAGAAATTTGTGTCTTTGCCTCAACAACATTCAACAAATTTGTAAACTCTTCATCAAATTATTTTAGCACTACTTGTGGAATTTGTTTAGGATCTAATTCTATGTGTTGAACTACCATTGTACTATGTATTCTATCTTTCACTTCCATTAATGTTCTCTATAAACTTTTCATTTTCTCATTTTTCTCAATTAGCTTGTTCAAGGATAAGATCAGACCTGTTTGATCATCATCATCAATAGATAAACTAGCAAGAGAGAGTAGAGTGGATGAACTAGATGGTTTAGTATCATCTTCCCTCTATTTTTTTGTTGTTTCTTTTGTTTTTCTCTCTTCTTCTTCTTTCTTTTCATTTTCCTCTCTTTCACTCTTCTCTTCCAGTATTTTCTTTTCATCTTCCTTAGTTTTCTTTCTCTTCTCTTTTTCTTCCTTTCCCTTTCTTTTCTTATCTTCCTCAAGTAGTTTCTACTTGGCTTCCTCTATTTTCTTCTTTTCTTCTTCCAATAGCCTCTTTTCTTCCTCAATCTATCTCAATTTATCCTCAATATCCTCAGTATCTAGTTCATTTGTTTTGGAACCACCAAATGGATTGGTATCATCAATGTTAATGGTAACATTGGTTTGATCAACTCTATTAGGAGATTTAGATCACTGCTATAATGGTTAGAGAGTAACAATGAGATGACTTGATTTTTGATGCAACTAAATTGTTGATTATAGATCTCAATTTTGGCATGTACACTTGATCCTTTTTTATCAAATGTATCTTTGCAACTCCACAACGATATTATTCTTATCCTTCTAATTCACTTCCTCTAAGAATCTTCAAATATTCTATTCATTTATACACATTCAATCGTCAACTTAACCTTCTATTTATATCTTACACATTGTCAAGTTGGCTTGAATACAAATTAGAATAATTAATATTCATCTCCTCAGTCGGCTAGAACCAACAACCAAATCTATTACATTCAATATGAAAAAATAAGGAAATCCTTGGTTAGCCAACCCTACTTGGTAGACATTAACTCAAAAACAATTTTCCTACATTAACCAATTGAACTCAGTTAACACTACATATTCACAATGTTCCTTTGGTAACCAAGTGAGCTCAGTTAATACTAGTTCCATCCAACTTTCCTTCATTAATGGAGTGGGCTTGGTTAATACTCAATCTTCTGTGTACTTCTCTTTATCGCCCAAGTGAATTCTATAGACACTATCTTTTGAACTAGGCAAACTATGGAATTCTCAGTAGACACAGGAAATTCTCTTCATTGCTCGAGTGAGCTTGGCATACACTAACTGGCAATGATATGAAATTTTGTGTAACATCAAAGACAATACACAATTAACCAATTGTTTTCAACATACACATGGTAGCAATTTATTATATCAAGAGGGCACAAAAGACTGTACTCTTGGATCATTCATGCCATTTGATTTGTGTTAGAGTGCCTTATGTTAGGATGCATGCATGTCACAAGACCTGATATACCTACTAAATATTTTAGATTTTTAGATACCATTGTAGTGATTATTAATCTGAAACTTTGAATGCCATTTTAGATCCTTCTTCGGGGAATTTATAAGATTAATGTAATCCTATCTATTTATCTAGGAGGAAACACCAATTTTTAACCCTGTCCTTGTCATGGTTCTCTAATTTGATATGCCACAAGGTTCATTATAGTTCATAACATCATTCTCCCTTGTGTAAGATAAGTTAGTCTCCAAAATCAAGCATAGTAGTTTTATTCTGCCTATTGTTGTGAGTGGGGGCTATCTGATTCCATGTCAGATCAATTGTTATTGGTTATGTTCTTCACTTGTTAGTTGTGGGACATGATTCTCTTCTCCATCAAATTGTAACATTCTTATCAATGTTGCTCAAGCAACTTTTCAAAGTTGCAAAGTTGCACAATGCAACTTTTACATCTTTTTAGCAACATTTTCCAACTTTAGCCAAATGACCTCCATTGCTTCCCAAACTCAACCAAGAATCTCAACTAAAGTAAAAACAACATCCCAAACCATCTTAGACTCTACATACCTCATAATGATGTCATCATCATGCTTAGAGGGATTAACAATTTTTTTCTTTCAAAACCATATGTGTAGATATAAACATTAAGTAGAACATGTCCAATATTTTTGGAAATATACACATTAATTATACCAATTTTTCTTTCAAAATCATAAGTGTAGATATAAACATTAAGTACAATATGTCCAATTTTTTGCAGATATACACATTAAGTACACCAATTATTTTCTTTCAAAACCATATTAGTAGATATAAACATTAAGAACACCGTGCCCAATCTTTTTTCAAGGCTTTCTCTCTAATGTCAATGTGTATGTCAAAATGGTTATCAATGATAGATCTAGCAAGTAAACCAACTCAATAAGGGTACGAGAATAAGTTATTCCAATGAAGAAGGATCATGTCAGATAATACAAGGGAATTTGATCAAAATAGGCAGACAATCACTAGATTGTTGTCCAACTTTCAAAGAGAAGGTGATGACAAATGTTATGTAATGTCCCCAGTTATAGATTCTAATAAGAGTTAAAAATAATAATATGACATTAATATAGATAGATAAATATATGATATAAAATTATTTGATACATATATTTTGATATATTTAAATATAATATATAATAATCTATGAGATATATAATAATTATAACAAATAAATATTTTTATTATAAATAATATCAAATACCAATAATAATTTTATAATGTACCTATATGGGTTATATTATGAAATGGACATATTCAAGGATATTATTATAATATAATTGAGAATTAAATATTATTATAAATAATATATAAAGAAAATATACTATGTGATAGTATTAAGAATAATGATATTACTAATTTTATTATTAATATAATATATGTTATGTTATAATGTTGTTTTTAATATAATTACATAATCAAAATAACATAATTATTATATTACGAAAAGACATGGCTCTATATAATATCATATATATATTAGATATGAATTGCTAAGAAGGGATATCATAGGGATTATTATGAAAATAGATTGGAAAGAAGAAGATAAGGAAGGAATTACAGAGCTACGCACACCTAGTAAAAAGGTGGAAGAGTTTTTATATGAAACCCTAAACTGTAAGTAGGGGAAGGATTTAGTATTATGATATTATTGTATCAAAGATTAAGAAACTATAAAAGAATGATACTCCATCATATTAATTAATGGCAAAACCCTAATGGAAGGAATACATAAATATTACACAAGCCAATTAATATCATTATATAGATTCTTAGGATATGAAAGAATAAACCTAAATATATATACATATATACACAAGTATAGATGTGAATATATGAAATATGAAAAATTAGATAAATATTGAATTAAGGATACATGTATAATATATATACATACATACATACATACATAAGGATCATAATGACATTAGGAAGATATTCTCATTATAGTACATAAGGGTCTATTTCTTGTCCACATTATGATATCTTAAGGTAGGGAATTTGTGGAGGGAGAGGTGGAGTAATTTTGGGCACATGATGGATATCCTCCAGGGAACCACTTGTAGTCTATTTCATGCACCCTTTGGCACTATAAGTCTTCCATCTTATGATGATTGTAATAAGGAGAGAGAAATATTCCTATGCCCTATATGAAGAAATCTTCCAAATGATTATGTTCATTAGATTAACACTCATCTCTTCAACACCTTAATAATAATGATGGTCATATGTTGCTAAATATTGGATGATTCCCTAACTTATGCCTAAAATTTGGATTTTAGGTCAAGGGGTTAAAAAGGGATCATCACAACTGGTATTAGAGCTATGATCTTGCCATCCTATATAGTAAACATCAATAAATAAATCATTCTAAGTGATAAAAAGAAAAATTAACAATGTATATATTACTTGAGTACTTTGTGTATGATTGCATCCCCACATTAACACACACACACACACACTCACACACATATATATATCCCCAAGTATGTACTCTTGGTTGGATTCTGACAAATTCAATTGGCCACAAGATGACCTACGATGATGAGAAAACATGTAACTGCTGGAGGAAGGGCAATTTAGTTTTCTCAGTTAAGCATGCACATAAGATGGAGGGCATGATTATATGAAGAGTAATTCCATAGTGATATTGATACTATGAACATGGATACAGTCATGATATCAATTACAGAAAGCTATGGTATTGAAATCAAGATGGTTAGGACTTAATGGGGAAGAACCATAGATGGGTATAAAGTGAAATAATGATTTAGTATTGATGAATATGAGAAACCACAATCTAAACAGTTGAGCTCCGAGCACAATTAATCTGGTTGCTAATCACCAAACAGAGAAAAAAAACTTTTCAAACAATAATATTTCCAAAGGTCAATACATTCAGACATGCAGCTCCATAGGACCGATTTATATAAGGTTACCATGTGAGAAATAAAACAATAGTCATCAAGTGTTAGATGCTAAGGTTTATGAATGGAAAATCAATAAAAGTCTTTAGGTATTATACTAATCAAATAGTTAGTTATCCAAAAGAAACAATTGTAAGCAATAATGCGGCAACAATTGAAGAGTTGTTAGTACAATCAATGAGAATATATATATTACACTAATATTGGTTAAGTTGTTAACAGCTAGCATAAACTAATCAACAATTACTTTTGAATGGGTGCATTGATTATCTAATGAAAGGATATGATGGGATTAACATCAAGATAAGGAAATGGTGCATGGTACATGTCTCTTACCAAAGGATTTTTCATTCCATACAAAAATTATAAGGAGGTAGTCTCCATGTTTCATTCAGTCATCGGATAGCAGGAGGTGAATGGAAAAATATCACAATTATCAGAGAACAATAACCTACGTAAATAATCACACCCTACTCATCTCATGGCAGCCACTAATTAGAATATAGCTAGCAGTGTATAGGATGATAAGAAATGGAGACTCCAAATAGTGTATGTATATAACAAATACTGAACATTAAACTATGTCAACAAACCTAGCCACTTAGTGATAAACTCAAGTCACCAATCAACTATCTCAAGGCATGAATGACATAGCAACTACTTCTAGCCTCATTCATTAGATGTGCACAATCACACCAACAATGCATCATTCAAATTCTTATGTCTATAAATAGTCATAGAAACTCCATCATGATATAGAATTTGTCCATTAACATGATTTTATTTTCCCCAATTATAGATATGGGTATGTGTAGTTAAATATAATTTATGATCTTTATATGTAAATTTATTAAAATAGTGATATTCACTATTGCCAATAAACAAATGTTTATATACTTGACAATTTGTAGAAAAGAAAAGACTCATAAATTCATCAGTGATATGTCTCTGTGGCAATAGACTCCATACTAAATGTAGAATTTCTCCATAGAATAATTATAAATTTAGGCATAAGCATAACTAGCATGGTCTAGAAGTCATAGGAAATCAAAATATAAGATTTGAAGAAATCCAGAATCAAAATTTTTGACATAGCATGCCTCATACTTGATCTCCACCCATTGTCACACCCTCTTACATAGAAAACTATTTACCCAACAAACAAAAAGAATTAAAGGTTGGATTACACATCCAATTGTAAAAATCATTTTCCTCGTCTTCAAATATCAAAGGGCTAAGAAATAAATTCTCCTACAATTGAAAGTAAAATTCAATGCTTTTTTCCCAGACACTTTATTGTATCCACTTCTGTACCATAAATCAATTCTATTGGTGCCACCTCATCCCCAGTCTAGTTCCCTCTAGCTAATAATAAGGGTAATGGCATTTTTTATCATTCTAACTCAATATTTGTAGCTTACACAAAAAAATGGTCTTCCACATTACCCAGATTATTTTTCCACTCTTGCAAATAATCTTTCTTTTGATTGAACCTTGAGGAAGACTATATGCATAATAAGTGAGCTTAGACATGTATATTTTATACTCCTAACACAACATAGTTAGATCAAGCCAATGTGAAATTTTTGAAAATAGATACCAAAATGCACAGAAACATCCATGCACCCAATTGTTTGCTAGTTAATAAGCTTTTCAAGGATGCCATCGGAACTAGAGCACATGAAAGTATTGTTGCACAGTGAGCTCAAGTTCAATATGTTTTATCATACTCGTATGGTATACAATTTTAACTAGAATAAAACTGATTATACTTTTACTGCTAGTCTAGAATATGGTCCATCAAAAATGCAAAGATATTGCCATTGTATTCTGAAATCATGCAGCTCATATTTACTTGATATAATGCAATACCCTCATAGTCTATCTCCACAAGCAATAACATGAAAATCTAATCAGATTACATATTACATTTTTCTTAAAACCATCAAGTTTCAAAATAAATGTTTGCCATAAACATTTCAAAAAAAATTCTCATCCAGAGAAATCATTGGACTTTTTTTTTTTTGGAGTGAAAAACTAAAAAGATTTTGTAATGAAGAGATGTGGGGATTACAAAATGAGAAGCTTATGCAATAATATTGCACTGTCATGGTCCATTTTTCTTTTTCAAATACTCCACCTTCAAGCCTATCTCCTAAATTTATTTCTTCTTCAGATTTGAATTAGAAAAAAAACATAAAACCAACTGGGAACCACTTGATCCAACTATCAGTCCATATCATGACATATGAATCACTAAATTCATTTTGAGGGTGTTACATATGTGACATAGAGATCAAACAATGATCTGCAAATGAGAGCCAATCATTGAGGGAATCATCAAAAGTAAACAGTGGAAAGAAATGTATAATAAGTATTCTGGTTGCACAAAATTCTTAATTTAAAATTAGGAGTTCAAGTAATTATATAGCTCTATCAGCTATTTCCATGTCAGTATACATGGAAAAAAAAAGCGTCATATTGGCATAAGCGATATTATATATACATATTTGCATTTTCATCACCATGAGAAATATTTGGAAAGATAGTTGCATATGTTTAAGGACCAAGATCAGACACAATAATAGAATCGATATTAACACTGGAAAGTATATATCACAGATCGAGAATAGCTTTACATCATTATAAGTGATATTAATTAAAATGATAATAGGAAAAAAAATTGTAGCTTACTTAAAGTATCATAGCAGAGATAGCTATGAGTCTCATTGGTTGTTGAATTTAGAAGTACAAGAGTATCCTTGCATAATTGTCATCAATCATATTAGAGACAATAGAGATAATGTTGTTTGCATTGCATTAAGCACAAATAAATAGACAAAAACCATCTTGCATATATCTACCTATTGAATCAGAGATATCAGTCACATTGTTCTCATCCTATCAATTGTAGAGCAAAGGAAAAATCTTTTAGAAGTGGTATCATTCCCTTTACTCTACTTCATTGAAAATTAAATTATAGAGAATCAACAAAGAATGTATGATGTGTTTGCATTGTGTATACTTTGTGTCTTCATGCATCATCTGTCTTCATCATGTATGCTTTGTGTTTTCATACATTCATGTGTCCATTTTGTGCTTGCTTCGTGTATTTATGTATCAATATTTACATTCAATATATGCTAACATTACATGTAGATAGTCTTATAAGTTTTCTTTGCTTGAGGACAAGCAAATTTTGAGAAGGGAGGACTGTGATGTCCCTAGTTATAGATTCTAATAAGAGTTAAAAATAATAATATGAGATTAATATAGATAGATAAATATATGACATAAAATCATTTAGTACATATATTTTGATATATTAAATATAATATATAAGAATCTATGAGATATATAATAATTATAAAAAATAAATATTTTGATTATAAATAATATCAAATACCAATAATAATTTTATAATGTACCTATATGGGTTATATTATGAAATGGACATATTCAAGGATATTATTATAATATAGTTGAGAATTAAATATTATTATAAATAATATATAAAGAAAATATACTATGTGATAGTATTAAGAATAATGATATTACTAATATTATTATTAATATAATATATGATATGTTATAATGTTGTTATTAATATAATTACATAATCAAAATAATATAATTATTATATTACAAAAAGACATGTCTCTATATAATATCATATATATATTAGATATGAACTGCTGAGAAGGGATATCATAGGGATTATTATGAAAGTAGATTGGAAAGAAGAAGATAAGGAAGGAATTACACAACCACTTATGCCCAATAAAAAGGTGGAAGAGTTTTTATATGAAACACTAAATTGTAAGTAGGGGAAGGATTTAGTATTATGATATTATTATATCAAAGATTAAGAAACTATAACTATAAAAGAATGATACTCCATCATATTAATTAATGGCAAAACCCTTATGGAAAGAATACATAAATATTACACAAGCTAATTAATATCATTGGATATAGATTCTTAGGATATGAAAGAATAGAACTAAATATATGTATATATATACACAAGTATAGATGTGAATATATGAAATATGAAAAATTAGATAAATATTGAATTAAGGATACATGTATTTTATATATATATATAAAGATACATTCATAAGGATCATGATGACATTAGGAAGATATTCTCATTATAGTACATAAGGGTCTATTTCTCGTCCACATTATGATATCTTAAGGTAGGGAGTTTGTGGAGGGAGAGGTGAAGTAATTTCAGGCACATGACAAATATCCTCTAGGGAATTGCTTGTAGTCTGTTTCATGCACCCTTTGGTACTGTAAGTCTTCCATCTTATGATGATCATAATAAGGAGAGAGATATTCCTATGTCCTATATGAAGAAATATTCAAAATGATTATGTTCATTAGATTAGCACTCATCTCCTCAACACCTTAATAATAATGATGGTCATATGTTTCTAAATATTGGAGGATTCCCTACCTTATGCCTAAAATTTGGATTTTAGGTCAAGGGATTAAAAAGGGATCATCACATGTTATTGTCCTTGCAAGAGTTATAAAGGCTTAAACATAATAAAAATCAAAATCAAAATAGCTAAGAGACATTGTAGGGAGAATGGTCACATTGAAGAGGTTCGTTGGTAAGTTATTTGTTATATTGTTTTCACAATTAATATACATATGAACCACGAAATGGGTATTTGATTATCACATTGAAGTGGTGTTATCATTTTTATATAGGTCAATCTCCCTAGGGTAGTACATGATATGAACCACCACATCTTAGAGGAACATGGAGGTGTGAGTATTGAAGGAGAAGATCATGATCCCATGGAAGATGACAATCACGTGCTAGAAAACATATTTGAAGATGATGGTATGAATGCATTGATCCATGTCATATTTGGTATTGGTGTTGCTACTATTGATAATGATGATGATGATTATGATAAGGATGACATTAAGGTCATCCATGATATACCTCTACTTGAGAAGGAAAACATGACCCTTTATAAAGGATCCTAATCAACTCTTTTCTCTATTGTATAGTTGTTGGTGGATTTGAAGGTTATGAATGGTTTATCCAACATAACACTAACACGTATGCTAAGGTTTGTCATATATGTCACTATAGTCTATAAAAGGTGAAACATGTACCATTAAGATTTTTTATACCATTGATAGGTGAAATTTCATTACCACCAACAAATGTTCTCCCTCACTCGTACTGAGAATTACATGCCAATATGAAACATATTAGAATGGAGTATCAAGCAATAGATGCTTGTCCTAAAGATCATGTTATTTATCATAGAGAACACAAAAATGCAATAGAATGCCCCAAATTCCCTTTGAGTAGATATCGAGATGATCAAGTGATGAAAAAGGTTTCTTGGAAGGTTCTTCATTACATCCCCATTATTCCACGTCTTAAATGATTATTTAGGTGTAGTAGCTTGGCACATTTTATGGATTACCATGAACACAATAGAAGTTGAGATGACATTATTTGAATGCCTATGGATGGTTCATCATTTATGGACATAGAGGAAAAGTGGACACACTTTAAAGAAGAACCTCAAAATCTTAGGCTTTCTCTAGCAACTGATGATGTCAATCCATTTTGAGAGATCAGATCTATTTACTCAGTGTGGCCTATTTTTTTTTATCAACAATAACCTTTCTCCTTGGATATCAATAAAGAGGGAGTTATTTTGGAAATGATTGTTCCAGATATTTTATTATTTTATTTTTATCTACATGTAAATATAAATCTTGGAGTAAAATGACCAGAATAATTATATGATGTTGTTCATTCAACTAGGTAAGTACCAAGTGAAAGACATAAATGTATATATTGTGCCACTTATCGATGAGATGTTGGTGTTATGGAATTGTTTCACTATGTATGATATCTCTAGACCAATTGCACAAAAAAAAAATTTCAATTCCATGCAATACTTCTGTGGACAATTCATGATGCCCCACAGTTGAAAAATTTATGTTGTATGTTATGCTAAAATCTAGTTGTATGTGATAATACTAATTCTAAATATTAACATATTTAATCTAGTTGTATTATTCTCTTGTAGGTCTTCAAACAAAGGGAAAATGTGCATGTCCAATGTGTGGTCTATTGGCACTCAAAATTGAAGCACTGATTTTGAGTACCATTCTGAAAAACCAAGTCAAATTGAGCCCCTATAAGAGATTTTCATGCATGTGTGTATGTTCAAAGCCTATGATGTATTTTAGTTGTTCTACACCTTTCATTCAACATATTCTTGCATCTCATGATTATAACTTTCTTTTGGCCTCTTTGCCCCCCATTTAGCCCATTACTAATTATTGATTTGAGAGACCTTCAATGGGTTGTATTCTATATTTTGGGATAACAAAAATTTTTAATAGTGGCTAACATGTGTGTCATCCCATTTCGCCATTTTGGAAAGCCACTTTCATGCCTATTCTGAAATACCAAAATTTACTATTTCGAAAGGTCTCTTTTCTTGCATTTGTGAAATAGCAAAATTGGTTTGTAACAAATGGGTTTGTGCCATGTAGTACTACACAAATTTGTGTGTTATCCCATTTTGAAATTCTAGCAAAGTACTTTTTGACAGTTCATAAAATAGTAAAATTCTATATTTTTCTTCCACCATGCATTGAAAATTATGACAGACGTCAGATTTGAGTGATTCCTTCATCAACGGTTGTGTTTTAACTTTTCATTCAAAGGTTTTTTTCAGCACTTGAGTCATCCATTTCAAATGGATGATTTATTCAACGTTTCATCTCTGGGTGCAAATCAGATTTTCCCTATGTAGGTCAATTCTACAAGTGTACGTAGATGGGTTAATGTGCATGTTATCTCACCCCACATTTTTTGGTAGGGATCTTTTTTATCCCACCTGGAGATGAGGTGGAAATCTGAACCAATCATAGTTTGCCATGTTTTTCTTAGACAGAGTGAACTAGAGGTTTGACCAAGGTAGAGTTGAAGGTAAATGAAAAGTTTGAAGTATTAAAACATTGAAGTACTCTCAACATGTACATGCATTATCGGGTGTTTAATTTTTTAATAAATAAATTTGGGATATATTGAATAGTTCAAACTATATAAAAAAGGGTTAAATATTTTGACATTTAAGTACTCTATTCATGGTCAAGGGCTAGAACTTTTAAATGCACACTAGGGGCACCATTTTTATCAGAAATATGAAGTATTATATATTGTTGGAATCAGGACAAGCTGAATTTTCCATTTTTGTAATCAGAGTTTACATAGGTCTTTAATGACAGGAGCTTTAGGAAATTTTATATTTTTGGGGCATCCTCAATATTTATGAATATTTGTTGTTTCAGATGAAATAGAATTAGATTGTAATCAAAATTTGATAGGATCAAATGCACTAATAGCCATAAAGGATGAAATGAGTTTTTTGAAAGCAATTGATGAGAATGAATGTTTTGTTAGTAGAGGCAAGGGCAGGTGGATTTTCACAGTAAGAGAAGATGAGGACAAGTAGGATTAGATTGAAAGATGTGCACATTCAGGATGTGTATCTAATATTCCTTTAAAGGGGGTTTTCTTATGTACTTTAAGGGGATATTTCTACAAGTTAGTTCACAGTATTAATCAGGTTTTGATTTCTAATAAAGGAGAAAGGAGATGAATTCAATAACAACATAAAGAAGAGTGTTAGTAGGACATTTGGTAGCATCAAATTTTGATCTAGGACTCTTCTTCTTGTTGTCTATATATCTTTCTTCTTCTTTCATTATAAGGGTCCTTTTTCTATTTTCTGTGACTTTGATACCACAAGGATGGTTCTAGTTCTAGTCTTGTTACTGTGAGACCATCATTCTCAGCACTTTCTCTATTATCAACAATAGTTGTAGTATCTTTTAAGCATTTAGTTATATAGTCATCTATTGTACATTCTCTAAGTCTCTACATACATCTGATGTATTAATTTCAAGGAAATTAATAGAAATGTTTATTGAGAGTATCATTCTTAAATTTGTCTCCTTTTTATGGGTTTGTAGTTTTTTGTTGATATATGCACAAGGTGCATAATTTGGGTCAAGGACTTGAGTAAATTTCTTGATATGTATTAAAAAATTTGCAAGGATCATAGGAGGATCTAATAAGTATGAGTTTCATTTTGAAGAAAGATATTTGTTTACAAGGTGAATGGATAGATCTGATATCTAAGTATATGCATATATTTTGGGTATCCATTTGTATGTTTCTAACTTAGTTTATGCCCAATGGATAAGGGATTGATCAACTTGGAGATTACATGTTTTTGTTTTTCATACCTTGGTCTTGCTAATAATCAACATCATTAATCAAATGTCTTTCCCTTTCATGTTGAAGAGTTGAAAAGAGTTACCCTCACTAAACTTGTCAAGTTCATAGGTCATGCTATTAGCTATTTCATGTCTATGTTGTTTGCATAAGCATAGAAGATTCAAGGGTTTTTATCTATTATATAGATTCAAGTATATGCTTTGATACTGGTACCATATAAAGAATCTAAGGTCCACCTAGGTCTTGCTGAGCCTAAAGAAGAAGAAAGAGAGTAAATATCCTTATAGTTGGCCCTGGTGTCTGAATAGGTACATTGAACATGGGAATTAGTTTCCCCTAGGTGTATGTGTTCTTATCACTAGGTTATTAAAAAATTGTTAATTTAGGAACCAATAAAATGGTGACTTTATTGGGGATAAGGTTGCAATAGGTCTTGTTAAAAGGAAAAGAATCTTTGGTATAAATTGAATATCTTAGTCCTTACCTTATCAAGGACAGTAGTATCTTGGAAGGTTTAATGTAAACTATAGTGTAACTAGTGATTCATCATCAATCAGTTTAGCTAAGAATTGTTTTCAAAGTGTTGTAGTGTTCAGAGTCAAGAATGAACAATAGGGTTTGTTCTCTTTTTCAAGTTTTTAAATCTCCAAAGGTGGTTTCATGATTTACATTTTTCAGATTTGTGAAGCGACAAATTATGTTTTATTCTTACATGTGTGAGTGGTGACTCTATATCTTTGTACTAGTATTCCTAGTTGATTTCATATTGTAAATTTTTGAAGAACTTTTAGTTTGTATGGGAAGATCTGAAGCTTTTGATAGTAGTTCTTGGAAAAGAAGATTTTTGTTCTTGAGTTTAAGTGTTGTATGTATTATGTTGTTCTAAGAATTTGAATGTTAAAAGTGAATCATAGTTGTGATTTCATTGTCCTCTTCAAGGAGGTGGTGGCTCTACATGGTTTTGATCAATGGTGTGAAGAAGTTAGTTTACACCTGTGCTCGATCAGTAGATGAAGTTTCATGCATCAACACTTAAGGTATTTTGATTTCCATGTGTTTCCATTTCATGAAAGTCAAGTGTTAGAAATCAGTGCCTCTATTCAATGATTTTTAGCACTAGGAGAAAGAGGCAAAAAAATTATTTTAAAGTGGAGTCAGATCTAAAATTTGAGTTTAGTCTACCAAGTTTTGAAAGTTATGAAACAATGGTTAATAATATTGCTATGTTGAATAAGAAAATCCACAATATGATTGTCAGTGATAGTGTATATGAAGTTAAAGAAGTGTATAACCATGGTGAAAATGAATGTAGTGAAGCTTTTGATTTTTCAGGTTTTACTGCTAATGTTTTTGTTGTTATAAGTTCTTCATGTCATCTAGAAAATAATCACAACCAAGAGGAGAAGATTTGTGAGGAAGCCTTCTTGAACCCTAATGCAATTTCATCTTTTTTAGCTCATGATTTTGAAAATTATGTAAGTATTTCTAAGGATGCTCATATTTTCCGTTATGATGTTTCTTCATTTAAAAAAGTCACTTATAACCATCTTTTCCAAACTTTGGAGGTGTATATGATAGTACCTCAAATATTTGTGCACATGATGATTTGTTAGATGTGGGGGATGTTATTGAAGGGAAACTTGGTACTATTTCAGATTCTTCTCATGTTGGTATTGCTGCAATTATTTTAGATGTTTCATATGATGCAGAGGAGAATAGTGGAAATTGTGAATCTAATTTTGGATTTTCTTTGTATGTTGATAAATCTTGTAATGATAATTTCAAGGTTCCCTCTAATAGTTTATTAGATGAAGAATATGATTATGATCAACATATTTTGTGTCTACATTCAAAGAACAGTTTTTCAAGCTTGGTAACTAACCAATTTTTTTAGTGTGAAGAGGTTTTAGCACATGATAAATCTGATTGGGTGAGTAATGGGACAACAAATAATGAGGGATCATATTTCACATACTCTTCACATCTAGGTACACAAGGTGAGTTACAAAATTTTGATAAATATGACTTTTTGAATGAAGAAGAGAATGAGCACTTTATGTTTCTAGTTAGTAGCATGCATGAGTTTTTTGATATTGAAGACTCTCAATTTAATTTTGGTATTCAAGAGCATGTTGATATGCATTTTCATAGTGAGAAAGATGAAGAAAGTGATTCAAGTTATTATATGCATTATGAGAATGATTTTGTTTCACCTAATGTGCTAATGAGAAATTCTAATGTGTGTGGTGAAACTGATGGAAGTGATACTTACAACTTACCTTAGCGAGATGTAAATTAAAATCATGTTTTTGATAGTAAGAAGTTTTGAGAAGTTTTGGTGGCTCAGGGCCATCATCTTATATAGTTTAGAGTAGGTTTCTTGTTTTCAGTAAGTTGTTCAGAGGAGTTTTTGTTGGAGTGGTCTTCATCCTCTAGAGATCTGAATCCTTGTCATGCCCATAATGAGCATGCATCCCTATACAGAGTCACTGTTGGACTCAAAATTGAAGCTCTGATTTTGAGTACCATTCTAAAAAACCAAATCAAATTGAGCCCCTATAAGAGATTATCATGCATGTGTGCTCGACTGTCATTTTGAAGCCTATGATGTGTTTCAGTTGTTCCACACCTTCCATTCAACATATGCTTGCATCTCATGATGATAAGTTTCTTTTGGCTTATTTTCCCCCCATTCAGCCCATTACTAATAACCAATCTGAGAGACCTTTAATGGGTTGTATTCTTTACTATGGCTTAACATGCATTTTTTATAGTGGTTAACATTTGCGTTATCCCATTTTTCCATTTCGAAAAGGCACTTTCATGCTCGTTCTGAAATAGTGAAATTTGCTATTTCGAAAGGTCTCTTTTCTTGCCTTTGTGAAATATAAAAATTAGTTTATGATAAATGGGTTTATGCCACATGGAAGTGGGAAAATTTGTGTGTTATCCCATTTGATGATTTTAGAAAAGAACTTTTTGGCAATCTGCAAAATAGTGAAATTATATGTTGTTCTTCCACCATGCATTAAAAATTGTGCCAACCATTAGATTTCAAAGATTCCTTCATCAATAATTGTCTTTTAACTATTCATTGGGAGGTTTTTTGTAGGACCTAGGTCATCCATTTCAAATGGATGATTTATTCATCAATTCATTTTTGGGAAAAAATTAGATATTTCCTATGCAAGTCAATTATATAGGTGTACATAGGTGGGTTAATGTGCATATCATCTCACCCCGCATTTTAGCTAGGGATCTTTTTTAACCCATGTGGAGATGAGGTGAAAAATTTGAACCAATCATTATTTTCCACGTGGTACCTAGATGGAGTCAATTGGAGGTTTGACCAAGGTAGAGTTGAAGGTAAATGAAAATTTTGAAGTATTAAAACATTGAAGTATCCTCAACATGTACATGCAATCTTAGGTTTGAAAATTTTTTAATTTGGGTTATATTTTATAGTTTAGACTATATAAAAAAGGGTTAAATATTTCAACATTTAAGTACTATGTTCATGGCCAAGGGCTATAATTTTCAAATGCATGCTAGGGGCACCATTTTTATCAGAAGTATAAAGTATTATATACTACTAAAACTAGAAGAAGCTGAATTTGGCATTTTTGCGATCATATTTTACATAGGTCTTGTAGTGCCTCTCCCATTTGACTTATGTAAGTCATCCCAATGGATGCAACTTTGTTGATCTCTCTTTGAGATGGGATTGTGTTTGGGACCATGAGTGGTCCACACCCTGGAGGTGATTGGATTTATGTTACTATATTAGTTACTTTGATTATGCTTATGACTAATTTATGAGATTATGATGTAATTTATGGTTCACTGAGGTTTGTGCCAGTGGTTACCAAGATCGATGTGGTATCATGATGTTGTTCTGTGATTACCCTAAGATGTGTGTAGAGATTGCACTGTGCACTATTACAATGCTACACTGGACTAGGTTCCTATAGCAGTGGTTAGTCATGTTTATGATTGTGTTCACTTATGTGTTTTAAGTGCCTTTTCATGTTGATTAAACAACCATTATTAAATGCAAATAATTAGAAATAAATTATCCATGTTGGATTCATTGGTTTTGTGTTGCGGATATTTACCTTGTTATATTTTGATGCAAGAGATATTTGTTACTTTATGTTATGTTTTACTTTTGAGATGACCTAAGGGTCAGATGTCATACCTTGATTCAACATCATAGATACTATACTACTATATTGTCCAATTTATCATATTTACATGATGATGCCATTTTGAGATGGTAGCATATTTTGTGATGATATCTTATTATCCAATATTTGGACATATCTCTGATTATGTTATGTGGTAGATTTAATGTTATGGGTATTTACTTCATTCCTATGTTGTTATGCTTTATGTGAACATGAGTGATGTAAATGAATTATTTCAGTATAATTGAATAAATTGTTAAATTAGGTGGTTTAATGCATTTATTTCTTTGGCAATGTTATTATATGAAATTGCACTTGATCATGTATTTTAGTATGCAAGATTTATATCCCTAGCAGTGGCACATGGAGTTATTGATTCAACTTTTCATATTTTACCAATGTCATCCTTGTATGGTCTACATATCCTTATTTAAATGTTTAAATTCATCATTTCAATAATTATTAAATCCCAACTCATTTTCATTGTGTGATTAGACTAGTGAGCATATCTGTGCATTGAGAGGTTTGCATTATTGCAAAAGTTTTTAAGGAAATTTTTTTGTTTTTGAGTTTTTAGGCTTTAATTTTTATTGAATTTAATTTCTGGCAGCTTTTCCATAGACAAATTCCTATTACTAGGAATAGCCTATTTTCATTTGGATCAATTCAAGGTCTAACTAGGTTGGTTGGCTATTTTCCTAATTGATTATTCACTCAAAAAGTGAATAAGTATCCAAAAAGGATTTTAATTCCTCACTGCTCACTTTTGAATTAGAAAATTTGAGAGTAAAACCCAAAATCCTCTTCATGAAGATTTACTATTTTGTTTGTTGTGGGAGCTATAAGCATGGAATCATCATGAGGTTCATCTCATTGGATCCAACTCAAGGAGACCTTGGATTGTCACAATTTCTGGCTACTTCTGTGGGGTTTTTATTTTATGGTTCAAATTCCCATTTTGCCTTTTTGGCTATGAGGTAGGGCTCTCCCATTTTAATGTTTCTACTTCATTTCAAGCTCTTTTTTTTGTAGCCATTTTTTAGGAGGTTGAGAACTAGTGTTCCCCTCTATTTTTATATGCTGGATCTACCCAATTGGGTAGTTACAAGCATTTCCCTATTTTTTGGGATGAGGGTTTGGGGTTTTTCACTATTATGCTAGTCATTTCTACATATAGACTCCAAACCCATATTTTATTTTATTTTGGTGGCTTTTATGCCTTAAGACCAAATGGGTTTTAATTTCAATTTTTTTGAGTTTTGAGGTCTTTCACCTCAATTTGTGTGCCACCTAGCTTTCTTAGTTTTACTTGACATGATGTTGATCGTGGACTTGGATTATCAGTAGGATGTTAGTTAGACCATTATTAAACTTTTATGTTTGCATTGGGATACATGTTGCATTCATACTCCCAACTTTGTGTTTAGTTGAGTGATTTTATACCTAGTTTTATTGTTTTGTGGACACTAGGATTCATGTAGAATCCATACTCCTAGATTAAGATCAATTGAGTGAGTTTATGATGGTTGGTCTTGTTGCATCACTAGGATTTGTGTAGAATCCATACTCCTAGATTGAGGCTGATTAAGTGAGTTCATGATGGTTTTTCTTGTTGCATCATTGGGATTCATGTAGAATCCATACTCCCAAATTGAGGTTGGTTAAGTGAGCTCATGATGTATGGTTTTATTATTTCTTGGGATTTTTGTAGAATCTATCATCCTGAGTCTAATTTTGGTTGAGTGATATTTTTTTGTTTTCTCATCCAATCCTTTTTTTATGATCTTCATGATGGTGGGTCACCACACATGAGTATATGCACATACACTTGTCAGGTGACTTGTGAAGCCTAATCTTCTATGGTACTTTCGAAAGTTATGATCATTGGGGTTGGGTTAGGAATATGCATGTCTACAAGCACTTATCACTAGATGAGGATGGGTAGGGTAGGGTAGCATATGGAGGGGGATTCTATCTCACACCCTAGCAATCATGGCACTATAGATTGGAAAAGGAAGTTTTAAGTAAGTAATAACTAAATAAAACGTGTGAGTGGTAATAGAACTTAAGATAAGAAAAAGGTTTATGATGTGCTCCTTCCATTGGGAAGTCTAAGATGCTAATACTAGCTTGGTCTTGTCGATTTCAAGTGACTCTCCATGATGCTAACCCCTACATAGTAGCCCTTTGAGTATCTAACTAGGATCTATATTTTATGCATTGTTTATGTTCTTGGTTTCAATCATCATATTGTCTAGCATAAATGTTAGCCATGGATGTTTTCTTTATGTGTTTTTGTGGTTGGATCATTATCTCCATCATCATGGCTAGAGTGGACCTATGGTTTTTCCATGTGGTTGGGAGGCATAGCTACCTATACCACTGCTAGGGACTAGTGTACAGAGATGGTCTATTGTCCTAGTGCAACCGTTGATGGATGTTTTCACTTGGTACTTCAACTTTCAAAGTATGCTTTCTTGTGATTTATGCTTTCATTGGAATGCTTGGATATTATGTTTAGATGATGCAATTTTATTTGATGCATTCCTATATTATGATGTTTAGCATATGATTAGATGATGTGAATTACTTCATTGGTGTATCTATTGCTTATTGGTTTAGAATGTTAGATTTGCTATTCATATGATGTTTAGCATATGATAGATGATGAGCGTGATTTGTAGGATTATCTTATGCTTTACTTCTAGCATGTTAGATTTCCTTATTCTTATGTTGTAGCACATTTTATTAGTGACATCCTTGTAAGATAGCTCCAATGATCTGGTTGGTGATTTGGGATGTTATGCATGAGGGATAGTTAGGACCCATAATGGTCTTATGATGCTATTCATCATTGGGAGGAATTGCGTACTTAGTTTGGTTTTTTAGTTATTGCAATGTTATTTATGTACATTGTGATGTTGCTTCTATACACTGCAATATTGCTTCTAGTATGTTCTTTTACTACTATGTTTAGATGGATAGATGTTCCTCTTTCTTGTTTCATGGAATCTTGTTGTTTATGCACTCAAGTGTTTGTTCCTTGATCTATGTGGATTTGGTACTCCTTGGTGTGGAGGAAATTTATTTCCTATCTTTTTACCTTTATGTTTTTTGGCTTATTGATTTGTATCCTTACACAAAATTGTACTTTCTCATGTAAGAATGAAAATATTCACATGGTGTGTTGGGTTTCTTCACAAGGCTTGTAGTGAATCTTCGCGTGAAACCCCACACTAGTGCAGTGCTTTTGACTATTGATCCTAGCATGTCCTCATGAGATGGTGTTTCCTCATGTGGCTCAATGTACTTTCTCACATGAAGAGGTGCTTCCTTGTGTGAGACTGTCAGTTGTTATTCTCTCCCATGAAAATAGGGGGCATCTCCACTTTAATTTAGAGAATGCAATTCTGAATTTTGAGTACCCTTTAGAATTCCTTATAGTTCCATGATTTGACAAATTGAATATTTTTTGTTTTGATGTTGTCTTTGGTTTTTATTCTTGAGTTGTGTGTGTTAGTTTGGTAGTGGCATTTGAAAATTCATTGGTTGATGGGATTGTTGGTGAAGTCTTGAGTTGCAATCTTTATGACCTTTGTATGATGTTATGTGCATTCATACCTATAAAAATAAAAATATCTTGGCTTGCATTGAATCCTTGTTCCAAGGATCTCCAGACGGGGTAAAACATCTAGTATCAAAGCCCATGTTCAAACATTGGGATCTCTGTGTATATTTTGCCCATATGGTTGTTGTGTGAGTGTGAGTGTCTTGGAGAGAGCTCATGAGTTTTGTTGCTATGGTATCTACTTGGGATGGACTTTCTTCTCCAGTAGATGTGACTACAACATTGTGAGGAGAAGTGAGTCTTCCTTGTTTTGTAGATAGAATCAATGTGCCTTAGTTGGTTGGTTGCATGTGTGTGACCCTTTTGGATAGAACCACTGATTGGTGTCCATGTGCTAGCTTTGAGTGCCTCTTTTATTTCTCCTTCTGGAGTTAGGTACATTTTTTTCTCTATTTTATTCTATTACAAGTAAATAAATGAATCTTATTTGTGATTATGTGTTATGTCGTTATATTAATGAAATGGTTCCTTTCATTGATAAATGACTTTCTATTGTGAATCATTGCAAAGAATTAGGTTTTTCATTTTATCCTTTGGGTTAATGAGTTAAGTTCCCAATCCGATTGCTTCATAAGCTTATGGAGATTTGTATTAAATTGATGGATATCTAAATGTTGCATTGCATGGAAAAATAATTAAGAAAATTATTGTAGTCAACATAAGCATGAGATTATTGATGGTATACTACTTGATGTGTGTAAGTGTGCTCTCTAACACTACTAGGATGATGTATTCCTTAGCATTGTGTGGTGATTTATCCCTCTTGTGTGACTATCCTCAGTCATCACATGTAACATGATTTGATTGATACCTTATTTTATTTGGTTGGAGGTGCTTTCCTCATGTTGTTGGGCTAGCATTGGTTTTCAGTATTTTCCTCTCTTGGAATAGTCATCAAATTTTATCTATATCACTCTCTTTGTGGTTGTTTTCACACTTGAATTATTCTTCAAATGAGCTATTTTGTGATTTATTGTTGGAGTTGACAATTCCCCAGTTGGGCCTTTTGTTTTGGTTAATGATGACTATTCTGAATGTGTTTTACTATTGCCCAGTTGTGTGTTGTGACTCTATCACGTTCATCTCAAACCTCTAGTAGTACGTACATGGGATAATATCAATGAGAACATACTAGTGTGGTTGTCATAGATGTAATTTGTTAATTTAATTAGAAGGTTTAAATGGTGATTAAACTTAATACATTTCTAGAAAGAGATTTGAAAAGATGTGTGTTTGTTGTATGGAAAGTGACTCTTGAACCCTTGCTTTGGAAACCCTTTTAGTTTCATTGTGCATTAGTGCTTATGTCATGTTTAATTAATGAAATTATGAAAGAGAAGTAATGATAGTTTTAGTGTGTGAATTACCTTTAATTTCATGCATTATTTCATTTTGGGCATGTGTTCTCTTTGGTTGTTGGACATTTTGTCCATTGCTTATCTTGATGAGCGAGACGGATTGATTTTTCCTATGGTGTTTTATATCGAGTGTTGAGTCAAACTCTTGGGTCTTAGGACTCTATAAGCTCCATCATATTTTATGCCTTGTTGATATCTTTCTAGGGCTTTTTGAATAGAGTCAATCAGAGTTCAAACGTGAAAGTTATGGCCTCTAGAGTGAAGGAAATTTTTTGTGCTGATTTGAAATTTTGTGTGAGAACCAAGTGGTCATTCACTTTCTTGCCTAGTTCATTGCATTTTCTCACTTGGTTTGATGAGAAACTTCATGTGAGACTATACTAATGCAAAATTTCACCTGGGGAACAACAAGAAACTCCTTTGCACTTTTGAAGGTGCAAATCAATGTTCTGAGTACCCTTTGGTGAGTAGATGACAATTCAATCATGACATATCACATTTATGGCGATGACATATCACATTTATGGCTGTTAAAAATTTTAACTCTTCATGTTTTCTTAGGGAGGTGATAACAAATCTTCATAATCTACTAGTTACTTGTTGGGATTCATTCTTGGATTTGTGTGTTTCCTATAGCACTAACCCACCCTTGTGAGGTGAAGTATGGTTTGTGAGAATTCCTTGTTTGAGGTGGATGTTGCCTTGTCATTTGAGAGTGATTCAATCTTTTGATGAGTCTAGATCCACATTTTGGATGTTAACTTTGGTGCATCTCTTTATTATTTTCTCTCTTGAGAAAGAAGGCTAGCGTGGTCATGCCACTAGCTTAGTCAGTGTTGGAAGAGTATTCTATTGGTTGATGGAATTGTGAGATTCCCTAATGCATCTTGGGCTGATTTAGTGTAGAGGTTGAGAGAGACTACCTCTAAGCCCTAATGCTATGTAGTTTTGATCTCTCTACCCTTGTATCCTTTAGAGGAATGTCTCAATCAAGTTGCTCATTAATAGTTGGCTTCAGGTTGGAGATTGAGCTTAGTGGTAGCTTGGGTGTAGTATACATAGCATGGTGTTGGGGGGACATGGTATTGTTGGACATATGTTACCATCTTATGAGTTGGTATGAAGATACTAAATAATTTTGTCCACTAATGATATTCTTTGCAACCTTATGGAAAGGTGATATTTTGTCTAGTTGGGTTAAGTAACCCTAGCTCCCAATGTTAGATGAGCTTTTTGTATAACAGAGACTAAGTACTCCTATGCTTGGTGGTTAGTGGTGGTGAGAATCTTTTGGAGTGAGTAATTTTATTGGTAAATTGTCATTCTTTATGTTCTAAAGGATGGGTTTTTGTGGATTCAAGGATACTCATGTGTGGCACGATAGTATTCTTGGAAATTTTGGGATGGTTATTCCCCATGAATCCCAACTCTTGTTGTTAGTGCATAGCATTTGGACCTTGTTTTTTCATCACTTGGTATGTGCATGTTTAGTTAGGCACATATGGATGAGGTAGAGTTGCTTTTTCCTTACCTTGCATTATTGATTTTATGGCTATATGGATTTTTCCTAGTGCTTGGGAAGTTCCTTGTTGGAGGATCTTTATTCAATGTGACACCTATTCTCTTATGGTTGACCTATTTGGGGTTGATGTGATGGTTTGAGAATGTGGGAGTGATTTGGTTGGACTCATGAAGAAGTCAGTGAGTCCTCCCTATTGCTCAGTTTTGATTTTGTTCTTGGTGTGTTTGGTTTATATTCTTGGATTGTAGGCTTCGAGGAGTACACCTAGTA
Source organism: Cupressus sempervirens (assembly GCA_028749045.1). NCBI lineage: Eukaryota > Viridiplantae > Streptophyta > Pinopsida > Cupressales > Cupressaceae > Cupressus > Cupressus sempervirens. The sequence goes on along the minus strand of CM053793.1, from coordinate 782,652,616 downwards.
TTTGGGGGGGATGATGTAGTACCTCTCCCATTTGACTTTTGTAAGTCATCCCAATGGATGCAATGTTGTTGATCTCTCCTTGAGATGGGATCATGTTTGGAACCATGAGTGGTCTACACCGTGGAGGTGATTGAATTTATGTTAGTGTATTAGTTGTTTTGATTATGGTTAAGGCTGATTTATGATATTATGATGTAATTTATGGTTCACTAATATTTGTACCAGTGGTTACCATGATCAATGTGGTATCATGATTTTTTTTTTATTACCCTAAGATGTGTGCAAAGATTGCACTGTGTACTATTATTGTGCTACACTGGACTAGGTTTCTATAGTAGTGGTTAGTCATGTTTATGATTGTGTTTGCTTATGTGTTTTAAGTGCATTTTCATGTTGATTAAACAAACATTATTAAATGCTTAAATAATTAGAAATTAATTGTCCATGTTGTTGGAATTAAAGATAGAGTAACTAAGAGGGGGGTGAATCAATTACTCACAAAAATTAATCCACAAATCCCTTAGATGTCTTAATGATCTAGTTACTACTTTTATTTAGTAAACAACTGTTGTAACTCAGAAAATTAAAATATTACTTTCTTTTCAAGAATTCATGCATGTAACTAAAACTAAAGTGAAACAAGAGACACCAAATTTAACGTGGAAACCCAATATGGGAAAAACCACCAAGTAACTAGTCACCAATTTTTCACTCTTCTGAAGTGAGCCCTGTTAGGAGCCAACCCTGTTAAAGGTTACAATACACACTGTTAGGTGTGACCCTGTTAGAATATTTAATCACCCTGCTAGGAGTGGCCTTGCTAGAGGTCTTTAGAACAATTCAACTGAACTGTCACCTTGTTAGAGGATTTACAAAATGCATGTTAAACAAACTATGTTAAGAGATTTTAAATCACTTCTACAATGGTTAGAAAGCAACAATGAATTGACCTAAACAAGATGCAACTAAATTTGCTTGATACAGGTCTTTGTTTAGCATCATTAGATCCTCCTTGATCAAATATGACTCTGTTGCTCCTCAATGATCTCTGATCATCCTTCAAATTCACTTCCACAATAATCAATCTTCATATCATATTAACTTCTCATATCTCCACATCATGCTACTTTGAATTCGCAACTTGACTTCTTACTTATACCATTCAAGTTGTCAAGTCAGCCCATTTACATGTTACATTTATCAATAATCCATTTATTAGTTAGCTACAAATATTACTCTTAATCAAATAAACGTTAATTCATAAGACAATGAAATCCTTTACTCGCCAACCCTGCTCGGTAAGTATTGCTTCCAAGAATTTCCAGAGTTAACCTTCTTGCCTCGGTTAACATTACAATATCCTTAAAATCCTTTGGCTGCCAAGTTAGCTTGGTAAGAACTGAATCTTCCAAATTTTCTTTGATGACCGAGTGAACTTGGTAAGAACTGTTATTGTCATATTTTCTTTGATTATCGAGTGATCTCGGTAAGAACTAAAATTCTTTGATTACCTTGAAAGCTCGATAAACATTGTCCTTTGCCTTGTTGACCTTCTGAGCTCAGTAGACACTATCCTTTGCCTTGCTGACCTTCTGAGCTTGGTAGACACTATCATTTGCCTTGCTGACCTTCTGAGCTTGATAGACACTATCCTTTGTCTTGCTGACCTTCTGAGCTTGGTAGACACTATCCTTTGCCTTGCTAACCTTCTGAGCTCAGTAGACACTATCTGATGACTAATGTGACATTTGTGTGACATCAAAGACAACACACAATTGAACAATTGTATACAAAAATCTCCCTCTTTTGCATTGATGGCAACACAACATGTCATAGAATGAAATTTGAAAACAAGTCTTTTAATGTTAGAATACAAAACTCCCTCTTTCATAATAATCTCTCCCTCTTACACAAATTCTTATTATTTACAAATTTTAGGAAGATTTGATAGTATATTCCCTCTTTGACAACACATGCCAAAGACAACTCAAAACAACTGTACTGATTCATATGCAATCTCTTCATTGATTTGTTGCATCAACTGATAGATCTTCAATTCTGTTCCTATTGATGCATCACTAAAATTGTATTTTAGTGAGCTTCAAATAGTGGAATGACCCTTAACTTACCTCTTAGATACAAGAATGCATCCTTAGGTAAAGGCTTTTTGAATATGTCAGCAATTTGTTCCTTTGTATGCACATATTCCAATCTTATTTCCTTTTCTTGCACCAATTCTCTAACAAAGTGATACTTTATGGCAATATGTTTGGTTTTTGAATGCATCATTGGATTCTTGGAGATATTAATTGCACTTGTGTTATCACAAAACATAACAACTAGTTCTATGATTTCTTGCTTCATACCTTTCAATAATTGTTTAAACCACACAATGTTTGAGCAATTTACTACTGCTGCAACATATTTAGCTTCTACTGTGGATTGAGATGTACAATTCTACTTTTTTCCTGTCCAAGAAACCAACCTTTTTCCAAGAAAGAAAGCTCCTCCACTTGTGCTCTTTCTGTCGTCAATATTTCCTACCCAATCTGCATTAGTGTACACATTTAAATCTAGTTTTCCTCTGAGTTTATACCATAATCCATATTCTTCAGTTCCTTTTAAGTATCTCATTATCCTTTTGATTGCCATCATGTGATTTTATTTTGGTTTTGCTGAGAATCTTGCTACAATCCCTACTACAAAGGCAATGTCTAGTCTTGTGTGCACTACATATTGCAACTTTCCAATTATAGATCTATACAATGTTTGATCCACTTCCTTTGATTCATCATCCTTGGTGAGTTTTAATCCAGTACACATAGGAGTCCCAACTGGTTCGCAATCTTCCATACCAAAAATTTTCAGTATCTCCTTGATGTATTTAGATTGAGTGATGTAGATTCCATTTTTATTCTATTGAATTTTAAGACCAACAAAGAATTTGATCTCACCAAACATTGACATTTCAAATTCCTTGTTCATTTGTTCTGAAATTTTTTTGCAAAGATCATCATTTCCTATGAACAAAGTATCATCTACAAATATTTTTGCCAAAACAATCTTATTATCTAGTCCTTCCTTTATGTACAAATTATTGTTGTCATTAGTTCTTTGAAAACCAATCTGAATAAGATAGTTATGGAATCTTTCATACCATGCTCTAATAGCTTGCTTCAGACCATATAATGCTTTATGCAATTTGCAGACCATGTCTTTCTTGTCTAGATCAACAAAACCTTTAGGCTACTCAATGTAAACCTCTTCCTCCAATATGCCATTGAGAAATGTTGACTTGACATCCATCTGATAAACTTTGTATCCTTTGTATGCAGCATATGCAAGTAGGGTTCTGACACCTTCCAATCTTGCAATAGAAGAGAAAATTTTCTCCATAATCTACACCTTCTTCTTGAGAGTATCCTTCGCATACTAGTCTAGCTTTTTTCCTTGATACCTTACCATCTTCATTTAGTTTGTTTTTGAATACCCACTTTGTTCCAATCACATTCTTGTCTTTGGGTCTAGGTATAAGAGTCCATGTTTTTTTTTTTCTCTATCTGTTCTATCTCTTCATTCATAGCTTCAATCCAACTTTCATTTTCTAGTGCATCTTTGACATTTCTAGGTTCAAAATCAGCAAGTAAACAAGTGCCTTTCAACTTACTTCTTGTCATTGTTCCTTCTAATTTATCACCAATGATCTGATCTAGTGCATGATGCTTTCTAACATACTTGGCTAACATGGGCTCCTTTCCTTTTGAATGACTTGCATTTTTACCCTTCTATATCTCAACTTTTGGTTTTGATTCTCATTGCTTAGGCTCGGTAGATGCTAACTTGGTAACTTCTATTTGTAGCTCAGTAGATATTGACTCAGGTTGAACTTCTTGCAACTCAGTTAATGAAGACTCTAGAGTTGAGGATTCCTGATTGATTGGTATACTTGGTATTGTATCAGGTTCAATGTAAACAAATCTTCTGTAGTCTTTAGGTTCCTTCTTTCTTTCTTCTTCTATTATTTTTGCAAACTCGTCAACTTTCACATTTGCACTTTCTATGACTTTGTGAGTAGATAAGTTCAAACATCTATATGCTTTGCTTTTGCAAGAGTATCCCAAAAATATTCCTTCATCACTTTTTACATCAAATTTACCTTTTCTAGATTCTTTCAAAATGTAACATTTGGTTCCAATTACCTTTAGATAACTTACATTGGGTTTGTAGCCATACTACAATTCATAAGGTGTTTTGAATGAGTCCTTTTTCAGCTGTACTCGGTTCAACGTATGAACTATAGTGTTGATAGCTTCCTTCTAGTATTTGATAGCAATGCCTTTCTCAACATTAAGGTTCTTGCAAAATCCATTATAGATCTATTCCTTCTTTCTGCTATTCCATTTTGTTCTAGAGTTCTAGGTGCTAAAACCTGTCTTTTGATTCCTCTTTCAATGAAAAAGTTATTGAACTCATGTGAAATGAATCCACCACCTCTGTCAGACCTTAAGCATTTCAGTCTTTTGCCTGTTTCCTTTTCTACTTTAGCCAAATACCATTTGAACTTTTCAAATGCTTCTAATTTCTCTCTAAGGTACATGACAGTCATCATTCTTGAATAATCATCAACAAATAGAATAAAGAATTTTTCACCAGTATAACTTTCAATGCCAATAAGTCCACACAAATTAGTATGCACAATTTCTAGAACTTCTATAGTCTGATAGTTCTTTCTTTTAAAACTAGCCTTTCCCATTTTACATATTTGACAATTCTCGCATAGACCAACCTCAGGTTTCTTTATGTCAGAAATACCTCTTACTTCCCTGAATTTACTAATCTTTATTAAGTTGTCAAAGTTTACATGACACAACCTCCTATGCCATAACCAAGTTTCTTCAATTTGAGCAATGAAACATGAACATTCACCAAGTTCAAGATAAAATAAGTTACCTTTTATTTGAGTGCCAGATACAATCAGCTTTCCTTTGCCATCTAGCAATCTTGCTTTTCCATGCATGAATTCTACTTTGAATCCATTATTGAGTAGTTGTGCCACACTCAACAAATTTTGCTTTAGTCATTCTACCCAATATGCATTATCACATACAAGTTCCTTGGTTAGAGAGATTCTTCCTTTTCCTTTTATACAACAAGGTTCATTGTTACCAAATCTTACACTGCCACCATCATAGTCTTCAAAGTATTCAAACTTAGTCTTATCACCGCTCATGTGATGAGAACAACCACTATCTATGATCCATGTATCATTTTTTTTCATATGAGAAATTAGTGTCATTTCCTCATCATTATCAGATTCATCTTTTACAGCAATGTAGACAATTTCATCTTCTTCTTCATTATTAGAATCATTAGAATCTTTTTCCATAAAACATGTTTTCTTACCTTTATCCTTGAATGATTTGAAGTCTTTCTTGCCATTGTAATTGTGACCTTTCTTCTCATCTTTGTTCTACTTATTTGGGCACCTAGCAGCAATATGTCCAATTTCTTCACAAGAGAAATAGATTAGAGGAACTTTACCTTTGTATTTTCCTATGCCTCTTTAATATTTTCTTGCTAGTAGAGCTTCAACCACTTCAAGATCACTATCTGAACTTTGTTCTGATTCTTCATCACTTTCTGATTGTGGCTTCTTTGTCTTTTTCCCTTTTTCTTTGAGTGAAAGCTTGGCTTCAAATGTTGATTCAACATTCTTCGTAGCTGAAACATAGTTGTCATAGTTGTCTAGCTCAAATGTAGTCAATCTTCCAACTATAGCTTCTAAATTTATTTTATGATTTGCCTCACATCTCCTTTCTTGAATTGCAGAGACTCTGATTGCATAAATAGGAAGTAGAGTTCTAAGAACTTTACTTATAACTATCTCCTCACCGATATCTCGTCCAGATGCTTTGATTACCCTAACACATGCTTTAACTCTTTCAACATACTTTGCAATTTTTTCATCCTCTCTCATCCTCATTTGATCAAATTGTCCTCTCAAACTTTTTGCTTTGGCTCTTCTTAAATTATCATCTCCTCCATAGATTTCTTTCAGCTTGTTCCACATTTCAAAGGCAGTTTTGCAATCTTTGATGTCATCAAATTCTTCATAACTCAGAGCAGATGCTATATCTATCATCATGTTATTGTGAGTCTTCTTTTCACCACTATCATTGACAGATAATGTGCCAAAAGGTTCTTCATATTTTTCATCAAGGTATTGCAGCCCTGTATCACTAATGGAAGCCAGATGAAGCCTCATGAATCCTTTCCATGCTAACAAGTTGTCCCTATTAAGTCTTGGAATTTTCCTTTTGTAAGACATCCTGATCTTTAGCTTAGATCCTTGAAATATTTTCTTGTAAGCACCAAAAGCTTTGATACCAATTGTTGGAATTAAAGATAGAGTAATTGAGAAGGGGGTGAATCAATTACTCACAAAAATTAATCCACAAATCCCTTAGATGTCTTAATGATCTAGTTACTACTTTTACTCAGTAACTAATTGTTATAACTTGGTAAATTAAACTATTACTTTCTTTTCAACCATTCATGTATGTAACTAAAAATAAAGTGAACACAAGAGACACCAGATTTAACGTGGAAACCCAATATGAGAAAAACCACCAAGTAACTAGTCACCAATTTTTCACTCTTCTAAAGTGAGCCCTGTTACAAGTCAACTCTGTTAAAGGTTACAATACACACTATTAGGTGTGACCCTGGTAGAGGATTTAATCACCCTACTAGGAGTGGCCTTGCTAGAGGTCTTTAGAACAATTCAACTAAACTATCACCTTGTTAGAGGATTTACAAAATGGCTATTAAACCAACTATGTTAAGAGATTTTAAATCACTGCTACAATGGTTAGAAAGCAACAATGAATTGACCTAAACAAGATGCAACTGAATTTGTTGGATATAGGTCTCTATTCAGCATCATTAGATCCTCCTTGATCAAATATGAGTCTACTGATCCTCAATGATCTCTGATCATCCTTCAAATTTGCTTCCACAATAATCAGTCTTCATATCATATTAACTTCTCATATCTCCACATCATGCTACTTTAAATTTGCAACTTGACTTCTTACTTATACCATTTAGGTTGTCAAGTCAGCCCATTTACATGTTACATTTATCAATAATCCATTTATCAATCAACTACAGATATTACTCTTAATCAAATAAACGTTATTTCATAAGACAATGAAATCCTTTACTGGCCGACCCTGCTCGATAAGTACTACTTCCAAGAATTTCCAGAGTTAACCTTCTTGCCTCAGTTAAAATTACAATATCCTTAAAATCCTTTGGCTACCGAGTTAGCTTAGTAAGAGCTAAATCTTCCAAATTTCCTTTGATGACCGAGTGAGCTTGGTAAGAACTATTACTGTCATATTTTCTTTGATTACTGAGTGATCTCGGTAAGAACTAAAATTCTTTGATTACCTTGAAAGCTCGGTAAACACCTTCCTTTGCCTTGCTGACCTTCTGAGCTTGGTAGACACTATCCTTTGCCTTGCTGACCTTCCAAGCTTGGTAGACACTATCATTTGCCTTGCTGACCTTCTAAGCTCGATAGACACTATCCTTTGCCTTGTTGACCTTCTGAGCTCAGTAGACACTATCCTTTTCCTTGCTAACCTTTTGAGCTTGGTAGACACTATCTGATGACTGATGTGACATTTGTGTGACATCAAAGACAACACACAATTGAACAATTGTATCCAACACATGTTGGATTCATTAGTTTTTTGTTGCAAATATTTACCTTTTTTTTTTTTATCTGAGAGATATTTTTTACTTATGTTATGTTTTACTTTTGACATGACCTAAGGGTCAGTTGTCATACCTTGATTTAGTATCATAGATACTATACTACTATATTATTTATTTTACAATATTGCATGATGATGCCATTTTAAGATGGTAGTATCTTTTGTGATGATATATGGTTATTAAGTATTTGGACATATCTCTGATTATGTTATGTGGTGGATTTAATGTTATAGGTATTTACTTCATTCATGTGTTGTTATGCTTTATGTGAATGAGAGTGATGTAAATGAATTATTTTGATATAATTGAATAAATGGTTAAATTGAGTGATTTAATGCATTATTTCTTTGGCTATGTTATTATATGCAATTGCACTTGATCTTGTGTTTTAGTGTGCAGGATTTATATCCCTGGCAGCGGCACATAGAGTTAGTGATTCAACTATTCATATTTTACCAATGTCATCCCTGTACGGTCAATGTATCCTTATTTGAATGTTTACAATAATCCTTTTGGTGATTATTAAATCCTAACTCATTTACATTATGTGATTAAACCAATGAGTGTGTCTGTGCATTGAGAGGTTCATATTGTCACGAAAGTTGTTAAAGAAATTTATGTGTTTTTGGGTTTTTAGGCTTTAATTTTTATTGAATTTAATTTATGGAAACTTTTCCATAGATGAATTCCTATTACCAGGAGTAGTCTATTTTCATTTGTGTTGATTCAGGGTTTAACTAGGTTTTCTGCCTATTTTTCCTAATCGATTATTCACTTGAAAAGTGAATAACTATCCAAAAAGGAATTTAATTCCTCACTACTTACTTTTAAATTAGAAAGTTTGAGAGTAAAACCCAAAAGCCTCTTCATGAGGATTTACTATTTTGTTTGTTGTGGGAACTATGGGCATGGGATCATCGCAAGGTTGATCTCATTGGATCCAGCTTGGGGAGACCTTGGATTGCCATGATTTTTGCTACTTCTGTGGGGTTTTAATTTTATGGGTCATATTCTCATTTTTCCCTTTTGGCTGTGAGGTAGGGCTCTCCCGTTTTAATGTTTATGCTTTGCTTCAACTTATATTTTTGGTAGCCATTTGTTAGGAGGCTGATAAATAGTGTTCCCCTCCATTTATGTATGCAAGATCTTCTTGGTTAGGTGTTTATGAGCATTTCCCTATTTTTTGGGATGAGGGTTTGAGGTTTTGTACCATTATGCTGGCCATTTTTGCATATGGACTCCAAACCTAGATTTTATTTGATTTTTGTGGCTTTTGTGCACTAAGACCAAATGGTTTTTAATTTCAAAGCTTTTGAGTTTTGAGGTCTTGAGGATTTTCACCTCAATTTGTGTGCCACCTAATTTTCTTGGGTTTTCTTGGCATGATGTTGGTCATGGGCTTGGATTATCCATAGAATGCTAGTCAGACCATTGTTACACTTTTATGTTTACATTGGGATGCATGTTACATCCATAGTCCTAACTTTGTGTTTGATTGAGTGATTTTATACCAGGTGTTATTGTATCTTTTGGATCCTTGTTATTGTTTTGTGGACACTAGGATATGTGTAGAATCCATACTCCTGGATTGAGGTTGATTGAGTGAGTTCATGATGGTTGGTCTTATTGCATCACTAGGATTCGTGTAGAATCCATACTCCTAGATTGAGGCCAATTGAGTGAGTTCATGATGGTTGGTTTTGTTGCATCATTGGGATTCATGTAGAATCCATATTCTTGGATTGAGGCTAGTTGAGTGAGTTCATGATGTATGGTATTATTGTTTCTTGGGATTCATGTAGAATCCGTCCTCATGAATCTATTTTTGGTTGATTGATATTTCGTTTGTGTTCACATCTAGTCCTTTTTTATCATCTTCATGACGATGGTGTGCCACACATGAGTATGTGTGCACACACTTGTCGGGTGACTTATGAGGCTCAATCTTCCATGTTACTTTTGGAAGTTATGATCATTGGGGTTGGGTTAGGAATATGCATGCCTATAGGCACTTATCATTGGATGAGCATGGGTAGGGTAGGGTAGCATATGGAGGGGGCTTCTATCTAGCAGCCTAGCAATCATGGAGCCATAGGTTGGTAGAGGAAGTTTTAAGTGAGTGATAACTAAATAAAATGTGTGAGTGGTAATAGAACTTAAGATAATAAAAAGGTTTAGGATGTGCTCCTTTTGTTGGGAATTTTTGAGTTGCTAATACTAGCTTGGTCTTGTTGATGCCAAGCGACTCTTCATGATGTCAGCCCCTACATAGTAGCCCCTTGAGTATCTGACCAGGACCTATAGTTTATGCATTGTCTATGTTCTTGATTTCAGTCATCATACTGTCTTCCATGAGTGTTAGCCATGGATGTTTTCTTTATGTGTGTTTGTGGTTGGATCATTATCTCCATCAGCACAACATGAGTGGAGCTATGATTTTTCCATGTGGTTGACAGGCATAGCTACCTATACCACTGCTAGGGACTGGTGTATAGAGATGGTCTATTGTCCTAGTGCAACCATTCCAAATGTTTTCACTTGATACTTCATCTTTTGGAGTATGCTTTCTTGTGATTTATGCTTTCATTAGAGTGCTTGGATATCATGTTTAGATAATGCTAGTTTATTTGATGCATTCCTATATTATGATTTTTAGCACATGATTAGATGATGTGAATTGCTTCATTAGTGTATCTATTGCTTATTGGTTTAGCATGTTAGATTTCCTTTCCATATGATGTTTAGCATATGATAGATGATGAGTTTGATTTGTAGGATTATCTTATGGTTTACTTCTAGCGAGTTATATTTCCTTATTCTTATGTTGTAGCATGTTTTAATAGTGACGTCCTCATAAGACAGCTTCAACAATCTAGTCAATAATTTGGGATGTTACACATGGGGGATGGCTAGGTCCCACGATGATCTTATGATGTTATTAACCATTGGGAGGAACCACTTACTTAGTTTGGTTGTTTAGTTATTGTGATGTTATTTTTGTACATTGCAATGTTGCTTCGATACACTATGATGTTGCTTCTAGTACGTTCATTTAATTCCATGATTTAGATGGATAGATGTTCCTCTTTATTTTTTCATGGAATCTTGTTGTTTATGCACTCGAGTGTTCATTCCTTGATCTACATGGATCCAGTACTCCCCGATGTGTAGGAAATTTATTTCCTATCTTTTTACATTTATGTTTGCTAGCTTACTAATTTGTATCCTCATGCAAAATTTTACTTTCTCATGCAAGAATGCAAATGCTCACGTAGTGTGTTGGGTTTCCTTGCATGGCTTGTGGTGAATCCTCATGCAAAACCCCACACTAGTGTAGTGCTTTTGACTACTAATCCTAGCATTTCCTTGCATGAGATGGTGTTTCATTGCGTGACTCAGTGTGCTTTCTCATGCAAGACTGTTAATTGCTATTATCTCATGCAAAAAATAGAGGCATCTCTATTGTTTTTCAAAGAATGCAATTTGGACTTTTGAGTACTCTTTAGGATTTCTTGTGGTTCCATGATTTGATAGCAGAGATTTTGTGTTCTAATGTCATCTTTGGTTTTCATTCTTGAGTTGTGTGTGTCAGTTTGGTAGTGTTGTTTGGAGATTCATTGGTTGTCAAGATTATTGGTGAAGTCTACCATTGTGATCTTTATGATCCCTATATGATTGTCATGTGCATTGATACTTATTACAAATATATATATCTTGGCTTGTATTGAATCCTTGTTCCAAGGATCTTTGGGTGGGGCATTACAAGTCTTCAATGGTAGGAGCTATAGGCAATTTTATATTTTTGGGGCATCCTTTGTATTTATGATTATTTGTTGTTTTAGATGAAATAGAATCAGATTATAATCGAATTTTGATAGGATCAGATGCATTGATAGCCATAAAGGATGAAATGAGTGTTTTGAAAGCAATTGATGAGAATGAATGTTCTATCAGTTGAGGTAGTTGGATTTTCATGGCAAGAGCAGATGAGGACAAGCAGGATTAGATTGAAAGATCTACACATTCACAATGTGTATCTAATATTCCTTCAAATGAGGTTTTCTTATTTACTTTAAGGGGATATTTCTACAAGTTAGTCGACATCATTAATCAAGTTTTGATTGTCAGTAGAGGAGAAAGGAAATGAGTTCAACAAAAATAGAAAGAAGAGTTTCAACAAGACAATTGGCAATATCAGATTTTGATTTGGGAGTCTTCTTCTTCTTGTCAATATATCTCTCTTCTTCTTTCATTGTAAGGGTCTTGGTTCCATTTTCTGTGATTATGATATCACAAGGATGGTTCCAGTTCTAGACTAGTTACTGTGAGACCATATTCTTCATCATTTTCTCTATTATGAATAGTAGTTGTAATTTCTTTTGAAGCATTTAGATTATATAGTCGTCCATTGTGTCTTATTTGAGTTTTACATACATTTGATGTATTGGTTTCAAGGAAATTAATAAAAAGCTTTGTTGAAAGTTCCATTCTGAGATTTATCTCCTTTACAACTTGGCTTTGAAGTTGTGTGTCATTGTGTATCTTTTTGTTGGGTCAAAGACTTGAGTAAATTGCTCGATGTGCATTTCCAAAATTGTAGAAATCTTAGGAGGATTCGATAAGTATGACTTTCATTTTGAAGATAAATGTTTTTTTGCAAGGTGAATGGATAGATTAGATATCTGAGTATATGAGTATATTTTGGGTATCCATGTGTATGTTCTGACTTAGTTTATGCCCAATGGATAAGGGACTGGTCAACTTGGAGATGACATGTTCTTTCTATTGCATACCTAGGTTATGTTGATATTCAACACATTAATCAAAGTCTTTTCTCTTTCATGTTGAAGAGCTAAAAAGAGTTACCCTCGCTTAGCTTATCAAGTTCATAGGTCATACTATTAGTTATTTCATGTCTATGTTGTTTGCATAAGCATAGAAGATTTAGAGGGTTTTATCTATTATATAGATTTAGTTATATGATTTGACACTGGTACCACCTAGGTCTTGCAGAGCCTAAAGAAGAAGAAAGAGAGTAAATAGCCTTATATTTTGCCCTGGTATCTAAATAGGTACATTGAACATGGTAATTTTCTTCCCCTAGATGTATGAGTTCCTATCACTAGGTTATTAAAGAAATTGTTAATTCAGAAGCCAACATGGTCCAAAGATGAAATCTCATCATTCCAAAAGTTTAAGAAAGCAGGTGTTTGATGAGTATAGGGAATTCTTCCACAAAAATCATAAGTATCAAAGTGCCAAAAAACATCTTTTCAATGGGAAAGAAGAGACTACGTCAAAGCCATGAAGAATGACACCTCACCTAAGGTAGTTGGAATATAATAGAATTCAAGGTAGTATCACTCCACCTAATGGTTTATGTTAGGAAATTATATATTTTGATTGTGTTTTGTTGGCTAATTATGTAATTGATGATCATAACGGTCTTCAAGGCATCACTGAACACCTTCTAAAGGGACTAAAATGTTATCCCAGAGAATTTAGTATGTTGCCCTACTACAAGCAACTACAAATTGTGTATTTTTTTGATACTATTCATATTGGAAAGAATGTAACAGATGCACTGTGGAAAATATTGGATGGAAGTTGTGAGAAAGAAAAACTTGCCAAAATTTGTAGTGACATTCATGATTCCAATCATACAATGAAAAATATCATTGAGTCAAATAGAAATGGAGACCAGATTAATACAAGTGTCTTTCCTTGGTTATTAATGGAGCAACAAAGAAATTTCTTGAAATAATTCATACAAAATATTCCATTTCCTACATGATTTGCTAAGAATATAAGAAATCTCATATCAAAGAAAAGTGAATTTGGGCCAAGGCTAAAAATGCATGATTGGCATACCTTCATCAAGGTAAGTCATGGTCTTTTCTATTTATAATATGTTTTTGAAGCTGGATTCAATTTTCATTGTATTACATTAGAAAAGAATGAAATGATCAGTTGAAAATTATTGCAGAGTGTGGTACCCCTATTACTCCCATACAACTTTGACAATAATATCAAACAAGTGATATATGATCTTGGAAAATACATGAGCTAAGCAGTGATGTTTGTTAAAAATATCAAACAATAATATAAATTAAATAATATTTGTAAAGTCTCATATTTATATATTTTTTTGTCTTGAATCCCTTATGGTGGTTGTCATCTAAAGGAATCCATAAAGAAGATATAAAATATTGGAAGAAAAGAATTCATCAACTAATTTGTGAAATGAAAAAGTGTTTATCTTCAACTTTTTTTAGTGCACAAGAACACTACCTCATACACCAAGTTGAGGAGATTGAATTGTGTGGACCTGTACAACCTAGGTAAATGTGGATGTTAAGAGACACTTGAAATTTTTGAAGGGTTTGGTTCAACAAAGAGAACATCCTAAGGGTTATATGGTTGAAGTATATATGGTATACCATATGATGATGTATTTTATTCAATATCTTCCTAATCTTGCAGTAAAGACCCATATAGATTGTATTTGGGATCTCAACTCCATCAAAAAAATTGAAGGGGAGTACTTGGTGGGGAACAATAAATTTAGGAAAGTGAAAGGTAATAAATTATGAGATGTTATTGTAGTCAATTAATTCTTAATCTTCAAAATAAATCTATTGTAATTCATCTATTTACTTTTTTATAGTAGCTAAAGAGTGGGATGCAATACATTTGTTTATTGCAAACAATCAAGTTTGGATGACGGTATGGATTGAATGATGTCAACATTTTGGTTATAGATTAAAATGGGAAACTATGTATTCATTGGTCATACAAGCTCACTGTAATGGAGATCCCAATGTTACACAAAAGGAAATAAATTTATCATATGGTTTAAGATATCTCCAAGTACTTATAAATTTGTTAATCAACTATATGTTTTAAACTCGTGATGCAATAATTTATATATGTTTGACATTATTGTAGGTGAAACACCACAAGGTTGTGTTATACAATTGTTATAAATTTCACATCAAAATTTTTGATGACACAAAGAGAACTTATGATTCTAGGATAAGTGTAGTCTTCCAAGTGACCAATATTTCATCTAGAAATGGCTTACATCCTTGAGAGTCTCAAAATCAATACTATGGCATTTTGGTTGATATAATTGACTATGACATTAATTCCTTCAAATTAGTTCTCTTTGTCATCAAATGATACATACTATGACTCAACCAAAATGATTCTAATAGAACTATTATTGAGCTTGAGAGTGGATTCCCAATGATTAATATAAGGTTGTTTGAGCCAGTTGGGAATGAGCCCTATGTTCTTCCAAACCAATGTGAGCAAGTATTTTACTCAAAGGTTACACGTAAATTTGGTTGGTCATTTTTTGTTATAAATGACCCAAGAGGAAGGTTGATAAACTATAATGCGATGGAAGAAGAAGATACCAAGGAAGAGGAAGAAGTGAATCACGATCAAGAGCTAGTTGATGATACTTCTAATGCAAATTGTGTTGCTACTAATCATGATGAGTATGCTTCTACTGATCACAATGATGATGATGATGATGATGATGATGACGACGATGACGATGACGTTGACAATGATGATGATGACGACCATGATAGTGGTCATGATGTTGTTGATGATGACGATGATCCTAATGATGAAATGGATGAAGAATAATATCAATTATGGGGGGATGTTAGTTATCTAACATTGAAGGGGGGTTTGATTATCAATGAAAACAATGAAGTGTACAGTTATGTGATCAATGTCTATGCTATTCAATAATGAGTTCTTGATAGATCAATGATTAATTTGATTAACTTGTCATGTACCTTTTAATATTTTTAATTCATATGTGATGCTAATATTCGATGTAATTTTGAGTATAAGTATCATGAATTTTTTAGCTAACATAAGATAATTGATTTACATATGCAGAAACTCTATGCCCTTTCACGAGCATCCCACACAATCTCATGGATCATCAAATATAAGTTAGTACACCCCATGGAGATTAATGTTTTTTACCATTTGTAAAATATCTCTCTCATTTTCACCTATCTCTCTTATTTTGTGGAGTGCAGGTACCAGTGAATAGGTATTTGTTAGATTTTTCTTCCTTGAGTGAGGAAAATTTGGGAATGGAAGAAGAAAGTGAGACATTTAGTATGTCTAAATCAAGGAGATCGACTCGAGGTCAAAATATCAAAAAGAAATTTAATAAGCGCATGAAATTTTTTCTTGCTCAAGGGGGGTCATGTTCTTATGATTATGAGAGTGAAGGTGACTCTGATGTGCCCTTTAGGTACAAATGTCTACAGAAACAATGGATCTTTGATGAACTTTCTCCAATAAACACTAATTTTTGTGTTGGAGAGATGATATATCGCATAACACCATCCTCATTACATGGTTTGGGCCTATTTTGCATGGATTTCATAAAGGTCTCTTACAACAAGGTTGTTGAATTGATGGAGTATGTCAGACCTTTCTATGATTACAATAGCTGGATGCAAATTGTTAGATATAAAAGAAGTATGTGTAAGTATGCACTCATGAAAAATTATATACAACAAAAAGTTAGTGAAAAATGTAAAGTAGTAGATATATACATTGTTGAAAGCCAAAAGCATCAGGGAATATTGCAAGTTTTATAAACAGTACATGACCTGCATCAACAAAGAAGTGACCTAATTGCATATTTGAGGCATTTGAGGGAAATTGTGTATTTGTATGTGTGATAAAATCAACACATGGAGATGAAGAGCTTGTTATTTATTAAAATTTGAATAACGTAGATACAAAAAATCCACTATCATGGGTGAGGTGGTATTTACTATGCACATTTAAAATCATCTCCAATCAATGAATCCAACACACCATTTTTTAAAAAAAAATTGCTAACTTAGACTAATAACACATGTGTTTTAACATGTCTCAATGATTGTGTTTTGAAATACAGCGCTATAGTTGTTGATTGATGGAGGAAGAAAAAAGATAAACTAGATACTGAGAGAGGGGTGAATCAGAATCTATAACACTTTTTAACTTTTCACCAATTTATTCACACCTATCAATAACTTGTGCATGTAAAACTTATAATGTAAAACAGATGTAACATATAAATATGATCAATCACATGCATGAAAGTAAAACACATAACATAATATTTGTTACCCAGAAACCCTCCAAGGTGAAGGTAAAACTAGTGTGGGGATGACACCCACAAATCTTCATTACTGTAGTAATAAAGTTTACTAGTTAAGGTTATAATGTTTGACCATAAAATATGATCTACTCTATGAGGAGTCTACCATGTTAAAGGTTTAAGAGACTTCTAGGTCTCACCCTATTAGAGGATTTAAAACTTACAATAAAGTAAGGAATCTATTAGGAGATTTACAAAGATTTATGAAGATCACACTATTAAGAGATTTACCCTAATACAAGTTGACTAAAATTGGTTCAATACCTGACTCTCAGTTTTCTTTACAAGCTAATTTTGAGTCTTCTCCTCACTAACTAATCCTCTCCTCTGATCCAATATACTTGTCTGTCCATTTCACTTCACTACCATGATTAGGTTAGTTTCTCTATTAGATGATAACATAACCCTTCACTGACTTCTGATCTATTCTCAATCCTTCTCTTGCATAACACTTGTATTTTGCATGCATACTCCTCTCTTTCCTTTCTCTTACTTCACATGATTGTGATCTAGGTTAATATAATCACTATTTAAAGAATTTTATAAAGAATTTTATAAAGAATTTTCTAGATAATTCCACAATAGCCTTTTTATCTTGATCATTGAACACACAACATAGGGATCTGTGATCCACATCATGTAAATATTTTGTAACAACCTCTATAGGTATTAAATTTTCTATAAAAACCTCAAAAAATTTTAAATATTCCTTCCAAGTCAGCCTGGTAATCATTTTTCCTCAAACTCTATTACAATCCTGGCTTTTATGTAAACTCTATGTTGCTTGGTCTTTACTATTTCCTAATGCTCGACATTGTTGTTGCTTAGTCTATATTACCCTTCTGATGCTTGGCATTGTTGTTTCTCAGTCTATATTACCCTTCCAATGCTCGGCAAGTGTTGTGCTCAGCACACACTATATAACTAAGTACTTGTATAATTGGAATTTGCACGGTCATTGATGAACTCAGTTCATATAGAAAATACTTTGTGACCAAAAATTTACTTGGCTCCTATAGAGCTTGGTACATACTCACTTATGTACATGACTTGGCCTATATAAAGTAGCTCGGTCATAGTGATGACCATCTAACTTAGCCTTTTAAATGACTAAGTGGTTGACACTATAAGACAACAATGGTTATAGATACCAAAAATAGTATGGATCAACAACCACATGATATACAAAATGGTGATGGTTCTAACAGGACTTCTTCTTCTCGACAAGTAAAACTCATTGTTGTTGTACAAATTAGATACAAGGAATGTGTTATTGCGTATTTTTTATTATTTTTTATTCTTCACTACTATTTTGGATTGATTTTAAATATAGCACTAATAATATTATTCTCATAAATGAGTGCTAATTAAGAAAAGGGAAAGGAATAAGTAGTCCACGAGAAACCGTAGGATGAGCAAGATCTATTCATTGTTGGTTTTGCATCAGCTACTAATCCTATGGTTGCACTACAAAAATTCATTTGTGCACTATCAAGAGTGTTAACTCAATTGGCACCAATTTGATCACCTCAAAATCCTCAAATATAAATGAGAGAGGATGACCCAATGCACCTAGTTCAAACGTATACAATAAGTATTAATTTAGTTTTTAATTATAAGAAAAGTTCAAGAATGGTTTTTATAGTATACTCTTTTATTTATGTCATTAAATAAAATGCATGTGTTATTTCTACAAAGGATGTTGAATAGTTTAAAGGGTCATGCCCCAAATATAGATACTTTAGGTGATTAAAATACATCGCAAGTTCTATCCTACAATTATGTTTTTCTTGAACAATTTTTTGTTTTAATACCTCTAACAATCTTGTTTCTTTATGCTCTAAAAATATTATTTTTAGCACCTAGCATTGATCCTATGTTCACTATGCCACCTTCTATAAGGAACAAAATCATAGAGGTAATGTCGACTGTAATGTTGGCAACACATAGCAAGGCCATAGATGAGATGACAATGCCTATTGGTAAGTATATCCCTCTTTTTCTCTCTCATTTTTCATGTGTTTATTTCACTTGAACTATTATGTCTTAGGGGGAATTTTGTAATATTGGATTCATTTTATATAGGAGGTGATGTGGACATTCCTAGATGTACCCATGTTAGATGTACATGAACACTAAAGAATTGTGATCAATTGTTTGTGAGCAATGAAGATGGACTTCCCCTGAGAGTAGCCCAACTTCTAGGTACTTTAAAGATTGATCCTCTCTTTTACTATAAAATCTTATACTCATAATCAAATGCACTAACCTCCCATGCAACCCCATGCAATAACTATTAATCCAATTATTAGTTTTCAGGGAATAATCTATTTTATGAAAAACTTAATGATAAATGTTTGTGCATATATGGGTTGACCATACACATAGGATATCATATTTTGATTTCATTGCTTTAATTGATATCATATTAGCTTTAATTCATTTATGAATCTAACCATTTTTTCCATTTCTTAAAAGGTGGAATTTACAAACTAAAAAGTTAAAGGATAAACTCATTGATGCCATGACAAAACTTTTTGGACCCAACATCTTTCAAAAACATAGGCTCTTTGAGAAAGCAGGCCAATATTTGAAGTATATTAGGTACAACTACAAGACCCAAATGGAATGCAACCCTTATTATGAGTGCCCCCCCATATTCCTAATATTGAGTGGTAGAATCTTAAAAAGGATACCACTAAGAAAAGCGCAAAACATGGTGGAGAGATAGTACCACGCAAGGAAAGAAGGTATGCCATAATATTAAGAATGAAATTATGTACTAATTACTCTTAATACGTATGTGATCTAATATATCTCAAACTTCACATAGGTTTCCTGCCATATCAAAGGCAACAAAGCAAGAAAATAGAAGTACAAGTAGCACAACCTCGACTTGGGTGGATATTCAAAACTTGCTACGTGAATTGTAAGAATACATAAATGAAAAATTATATGCAAATACTTATAAATTATAAAGAATTTTTTCTTTAATGATACTTATTACAAAAATAATTCATGATACCAAGAAAAAATGTAGGCCTTGGAGTTTAAAACAATTTCTGAAGAGAACAAGAAAATAGCCTAAAGACAAGGCTATATAGTCATGGCTGAATGACTCCGAGCAATGAGTGTGCAAGGTTCTTCTGCTAGATCTATCAATGAGTTAAATAAGTCAATTTATTTTTATTTCAAATTGAATACTTTAGAAATTATTGTATTTGATATTAAGTTCCAAAAATATAAGTCATTATATTTATTTTAAGGAACAATGATTATATATTTGTTTAAAAATTTAAAGTGAATATATTCATATGTATCAAAATGAATGATTAATGTTTCTCAATATTTGTCTTGTATTTATATGTATATATTTTTGATAAATGCGCTAATCATTTACATAGGATTGGAGCCTGCCAATCGTGATACACCATCCGAGTACCATGGCGGCATTGATTCAAATGTGCATTGTAGTACTAAAGGTATATGTTTTCTATTCAAATTTGTATTTCTAAATTATTAATACAAGTAAAAATTTTAAATTGAATTTGGTATGGTAATACAAATTTAACTATAATATGTGTTGGGATTAAGAAAAAATCTTGTAATGTAGTTGCAGGGGATGTAGAGGTTGTTCCTAATGATCATGTTGAGGTTCAAGCCGTCGGGCAAGATGATGTGGTCGAAAAAGGTAAAGAGCATTGCACTTACGTTCTTTAAAGTCTTTAAAGTCTCAATTTTTTAAAATTTAATCCTTTTCTTTGTTATTGCAGAGGACCCACCTTTGCAAAGGACAAGGAGATCACATCCACGAGTGAGAAGAAATGTCGACGACAACATGGATATACCTCTGCAACAATATAGGGAAGGACAAAAAAAGAAAACTACAAAAAAGTAATGATTCTCATTTATGTACCTTATTTGTTAATGATTGATGTTTATGTCTCGATGTTTTAATTATGTTCTAATGAATCTTATGTCTTAATGTTCATGTGAATGTTCTAATGAAACTTGTGTGTTAATAAATGTTATCATGTGATAATTCATGAATGTTATATTTTATTAATAGAATGAATAAATTTTAGATGTTAACAAGGAATTTAGATGTTGGGAGGCAAATGAGCTTCCAACTTCATGTGGTTGGCCCTAATTAGTAGATAATATTAAACTATTCTTGAAACCAAGTGAAGCTTAACATTAAGCTATTATCACATGACAACTAACTATGCCAATCTCTTGGTTTCAGGAAATACAGAATGAGGCCATAGTTTAATATGCAATCTCAATTCATATGCATAAGACATCAGGTGGAGCTAAAAAATGCAACAGGTTTACATTTTTGTTAGAGGTCTTTAATTAGGTATTTTAAGTTATAGACCATCACAAACATTGTAATTTTGACTCTTATAGGCAAGGGTAATGTCCTCAACATGCAAGCAAATCAAGACTTTCTATGTGTTGGCTTGCTAAGGACATTCTCTCGACCATAGTAGCTAGAGTTTTAACATTCATGATGGTCTATAATTTTTAAAACTTAATAGACCTATTGAATAAATGTAAATTTGGTGCTTTTTTCAGCTCCACCTATTGTCCATGCATTTAGAATGTGTTTGCACATACACTCTCAATTCAGAGTGACAAAATCTTATTTTGGATGCGAAAAAAAAATTGCATGCACTAGAAGATGGGAAAATGATGTCACTTTTGCAGGTCTGAAACCTTTTTGTTGTTATATTTTGTCACACATATCCACATGAATATGAATAGTTTGTCACACATATCATTTAAGAACATTATTTTCTTCATATTTCAGGTTGAAATAGGTGTATTTTTTCCATTGATAACCTTGCAGTCCCTAGATAGTTGAGATAGCCCACTTCACCAAAGGACATGTGTTACAAGGTACATGTTCTAGAGTTTTTTTTTCATGGATGATGTAGAAGTTATTAGAGATGTATGCTCTAGAAGAACCAACTTATCAATGTTGTACTATTTGGTTTCTTTATTCATGTATAATTTCATCATCTGATGTGATATAGATACACATCGTTTATTTTTATAATTTTAAAATAATTAAGTGGAGAAGTGGATCCATGGGTGTGTTTGATTTCTATCTTTCTTTTTTTTATAAGATCTTAAAATATATTCTTGAAATGTAATGCAACTATTACTATGATGATAGGAACAAAAATACTTAGCCTTGTGTGGTGTAAGCTTAGTGTGATCCATTGATTTGACAAGAGATTAGGGAACACTATCAATTTCTTAGAAATACTACCTTTCAAATGTAATCATTCAAAACTTGATATTTCTTCTTTAAATCGTGGATATGGGTCTTGTCCTAATCTATATATTTTAATAATTATTTCAAACCCAAAATAGCCAATGCCTTCACACCTTCTCTTGTGGGTTCTCTCGAATCAACCTCCTCCATGACATAATCATCAAGAGTAATGTTCAATATATTCACCCTAAGAAGTGGAATAGAAATCCATGTTTTCCATCTACTAATGTCATCTTTTGTGACATATGACTTCCTTTGTCCAACTCGGCTTAATTCTCCCTTATGGAAAGACTATCATAAAACCAACATATCCACATACTCCTCTTTTATATAAGATCTCTTTCTTGGTTTCACTTCTTTAGCCAGCCAAATTTGTATGAAAGAATATGTTTCCTTCAAATAAACCTCTCCTCCCTAGCTTGATAAAAGAGCTCTTTGATATCCATCTTTCTATTCAATATCACTGAGAAAGATGAAATGAAAAAACACACAAGCCAATAGATAAAAGTCAATTTAGATATAGAAACATCTTCAGAACTTATAAGTAACATTTATAATTATCAAAATGATCTCATCAAGTGTAGTGATAATGCAATTTACATAGAAAGTAGAAACTATAAGCCACATAATTCGCAGATCAGCTGGTCATGCAAGAGGCCTCAGTTCTATCTTGTAGGAAATAATTCTCAGGGAAAATATGACAAATAATGATAGTGTGCAAAACCTCCAATACATATTGAATCTACCTACCAATGTCAAGAGTCAAGGCCATATTTAGATAATCAAATGAACAAAAATCTATAGACAAACTTAATTGGCCAAAGCTATGTATTTGAAATATTTGATGCATTGGAAAACATGTACTTTGAAGTGTAGGGTATGATAGTAGAAAAGAAGGAAACAAGTAGGTCAAGGAATAGTAGAAAACTTGAGGTGGGCTTGGAAATGATTTTCATCTCTCATGAAATTTCCTCTTGCAACAATCTTGGATATATCTCATCCTCTACATCATTGAGTAATTCTTTCCATCTAAAATATATCTAGTCATCTTCATCTCTCAAGACAATTCTCCAAATTTGCATTTTCCTCCTCTGTATGTAAATGCTATCTCTTAAACAAACAAAAATACCATTTTATGGCCTTCAATATAACTACACCAAGAATCCTTTTAATTGTTCTATCTTTCATAAATCTACTTATCATATGAACCTCAATCTCCTTATCATTGGAACCTCACCCCACCTCCCTGATTTTTGTATTGACGTTTGATAGAATAACATAAGCAACAACATTTTTAAGATGTTAAAAAAAATGTTAATACATAAATACTCTTAAGCCTCTATTCATATGTGACATGCAAGCTCAACAAAAACACATCAGTTAATTATAAGTTTTAGTGCTTCCTCAAGATAGTTGGCATGGACAAGAAGGTTAACCATTCACATTGTAAAAACTCAATTTATTCATATGCTCCAATCATTGTATTAGCATTTTGTTGAGCAGTTTATGTGCCTTTTATGCATTGTATTGACATTATCCTATATCTTCAATTATTTCAAAATTACTTAATCCATAAGAAAAAAACAAAGTATTATCCTTAGGAACTTGGCATCATTGTTTCTTAAGTGATATACACTTGAATCAAAACACTCTACTATCCCCAAATTGGATGACATTGAAAATAGGAGATACATCCAATGAGTGTAAGATAGCCATATTTTAACAGTATAAGTGAGCCAATTTTCAAAGTGAGCATTCACTCAAAGACAATTTGAGTGCAAGCATCTCATTATTTATAACTTGACTAAAGGATTATGTAGGCTAATTTAGGATATTAATTTTCTTCTTCCAGATCTTATAGCATAAATCATCAAAGTATCCCTATGAGCACTTGACCAAGTTATTCTCATACTTCAACAATACTATTTGATGTAGTAGTATCAACATGAGTTACTACTTTAATTAGTATAATAATTACCAATCTTATCATATATATTATTTGTACATTATAACTATAGAAATAATTACATATTCATTCCAATATCCTAGACTCGAACTAAAACATTTCAATGATGAAGCTATTTCATTGTTGTTAACATTATAGCTTAACCCATTAACCTTCCATTAAAACATTATTTATTTTAAATAAAATGCCTTATTAACTAAAATAATCCTTCAAATTTAAATCACTAGTGAGTATTGGTGAAAGAAAGTGCACCCATCTTTTTAAGGTATGTAGCTTCACATTCCTAGTTTTCAAACCTACGAAAGCTCTTAGTTTCAACAATTAGGATATTTTATTCTTCTTTGATTTTGTATATGCACTTTAATGAGTCATTCTTAATTGATCTTCTATTTATTCCTTTGGAACTCGGTGACTCAAGTTCTTATATGGAAAATTCCACTCAACTATTGGTGAGAGAAAGTGCACATATCTCTAAGGTATGTAGATTTCAATCCCTAGTTTCCAATTATCCTAGTTTCCTTCTCTCACAAAGCTCCTATTTTCCAATTAGGATGTTTTCTATTATGTATTTCTATTTTTCTTCACAAATAAATTAAGACATGTACAACTATTGTTCCTTATATAATTATTTTTCAATATTATGTGAGACGGTGCAAAAAGTAGTATCTATAAAATTTGTTACTTTTCTTCCCCCATTGATGTTGTACAAAGCTCCTATTTTCCAATTAGGATGTTTTCTATTATGAATTTCTATTTTTCTTCACACATTAAATAAGATGTGTACAACAATTGTTCCTTATATAATTAATTTTCAGTTTTATGTGAGATAGTGCAAAAAGTAGTACCTATGAAATTTGTTACTTTTCTTCCCCCATTGGCGTTGTGCTTGTTGTACAGGATATGATTATATGGAGGATAGTCGATTGTGTTTTCCCTTTACATTTCATTTATTAAGTACATATCAGATTTTATGTTGAGTCAATGGTGATGGGAGAAAAGAGTTAACAATGGAAGAGAAATTATGATTAATTCCAACACTCCCTTCTAATTGTAACCATGTATTAAGTTAAACTGATTTTACATCATATTTACTCTTATATTTTTTCGATGGATTTTGAACAACTCCTCCCTTGCCAAGGGTTTTATAGCTATATCTACAAATTGATCTTCTCATAAGTAAGAATATATGCTAATATTATTTTTATTTTCCAATTTTTGATTGACTATGTGCTTACTTTTCTTATGAGAAAAAATGACTCTTTGCTAATACAATGCTATATTTGTTGTCATCCTTGATACAATAGTCAATTCATTAATCTCTATGGTACAAATGTAACTTCAAATTTTCATGAGAAACATCAACAAAATCTCTCAATCTCTCATAGCCTCTATTTTATCTAAGAGGTCACTCCATATTGTCTCAAACAATTCACAATACTCATCACTATAGTTTAAAATCATCCAGAATCTCACTGTCTTTTTCATTTTTCAGATTCTCAAAATCTTTCAAGTTCTACAACTTAGACATACTTTAACATGGCTAAATTGTGGTAGCAAGTTTCAAGTGTGTCCTATGTGTCTTCTTTGAAGATTTTGCACTAAAACCCTTGGGAATATGGTTTCATTTAAGCCTCTTTGAATAAGGCCGCGATATTTGTTATCCTTCGTATAATTCTCCTCCAATAGTTTTTGGTCAACATTTTTTGTTCTTTAATAGATTTTAGTCAGCATTTATTAGGGCCAACTCTATAGCTTGGTCATGAGGCTCTAGATATCTCTGTGCTCTAATACAAGTTTGTAGGTGGCAGGGGAATATACACTTTAAAAATAGAGTATTGAAAAGAAAAACAAAGGATAGAAAAGGAAAATAGAGCATAAAAAGAAACAAAACATGTCATTTCAAACTTGTATACTACGTTATTTCTTTGAAACAATAATTCTCAATATCTTCAGTACAGTCATGGTAAGGGTGATATATTTTTTTTTGTGGTTCAATCCCATTTGAGGAATGCATAACACATTAGATCATGAGAAAAGCTTTGGTCTATAGTTTCTAGTGAAGGGTCAGTTGTTGATAGGAATCTCATGCATGTGGCTTTGGGATTCAATTCAATTCAATCCCTTCCATAATTTTTTTTGTATGGACACAAGTGGTTGTAGAAATAAATCCATTCAAATTGGCAAATGAATGTAACCATATTCATCTTTTATATTTTCTTTTCCATACTTCAATGCATTTGTGAGAAGGAAACACAACATCTCCCCATGAATAAACAAATGTTCATGCATTACCAAATGTAACAAAAGGCTAAATGGAAATGGTAGATCACTTGGGAAAAAATGACCTACATCATTAATGAAATTAATGCCTCACCACTAGCTACTTGACCTCCCCAACTGGGAAAATGGATTTATGAGGGATGGCCTTCCTTTTTAGCCCTCTAGTCGATAACCCCTATGCTTTGACACCTATATATGCTAGTGGAATTTTTTTTTTTAATAATTCAACTATTCATTGCAATTGTGACAATTAGTTCTAAGAAATATATGTCCATTGCACAACACAACTATCGCAACAACATCATAACTACAATGGAAAAATCTGATAAATAACCGTCGCTTGTACAACATAGCTGTCACAACAACATCGTAACTATAATGATAAGATCCAATGGATAATCATCACTTGTACAACACAATTGTTGCATAAACATTGAAATTGTGATGGTGGACTGAAAATTAAACTATCATAATTGCAGCAATGTACTGTCACAATTGAGACATAATGAACATGAATTCATGTCCCTCCCTTCTTCAAAGTTACGACAGTTTTTTTTGTTGTAAGTATGATGGTTTTGGAAATAATCAAGACTAGTTAGGTTACTGAGAGGGGAGGGGTGAATCAGTAACCTTAAAAACTTTAAATCAATTCAGCACTTAACCATATAAATCATTCACCCTTCATTCTTCTAACCTACTACATGCATGGGAAAAGATAAACATTCATAACACATGAACACAGTATTTTGGTGACCTAGAAACCTTCCAAATAGAAAGTAAAACTAGGGTGGGGATGATACTCACAAAACTTCACTACTATAGTATAAAGTTGGCCTGTTAGGGCTTACATTGACCACTTCTGATGATCTGACCTGTTAAGAGCAATTTGGACTGCTAGGTCCACCTTGTTAGAGGTTTTACAAACATACAATGAAGTATGCACTCTATTAAGAGATTTATACAAAGACTATTAAGTCTACCCTATTAAAGGATTTAGAAAACTGATTCACCTATTAGGATGAAATAGTAGATCTAACTTACAACTTGATTTTTGAATAGATCATGAAGTATAGATCACCTCTTGTGACTGATATATCTTTGTTGCTCCTTAATGACCTTGTTGAATACTCTACTCTGCTGTTGATTCACATTCACTCTTCTCAAAAATTACATATCTATATTCATTAACATACTCATCATTTTTGCAATTGATACTATACATTACATGTATACTATTCCAATAATTATAATTGTAAGGTCAGATAAGACACAAGTAAACAAAATATTACTGAGTCAACCAAACAGTAGAAAACTTGGGCTCTTCAAGCTGACTTGGTGACCTTCTGATACTTGGTATCATCATGCACTCAGTAGAAGTAGAAGCATGGTCCATACTAATCACACAATGTAGCTTGGAACTCGGTAACCATTGGAGACTCGATAGATATAATGTTACTTGGTAGATACTAAATCCTTCAATTACCTTGCTGTCACTTGGTAAACACTACATATCCATCACTTGGTAGAAACTAACTTCATATTATGCAAACTGATAACTCAGTAGATAGTGTGAAGCTTGGTGACCACTACCTATCCAATGAACACTGTAAGCTCAGTATACACTGCTGAACTACATATTTACTCAGTAACTTTAGGAATACTTAGTGTGAACTACTTAATTGTTGAACTTACAAGGTAACCACTGAATGTTTGGTATAAACTATAGACTGAGCAATGAGCTCAGTAAAAATTTAGAATCAAATAAGTGTTGTCACTAATGACAAATACAATATAATGCCAACAATCTCCCCCTTTGGCATTAGTGACAAAAACACTTATGAGCCAAAACTTATGTACACTGACATTCTAATTTTTGATTTTTCAAAATTGATCTTTGTAAAGTTGTTGTATATACATATCTTACATATCTCCCCCAATACATATGGCATAATGTATACATAGCTTTTATCTATACATATATCAATTTATTTTCTCCCTTGATTTCTCCACAAGTCTCTTACTATCTCTTTACTCCCATTGTTCTTATTATCTCATACTCCCCCTTTTTGACAATAATGCCAAAGAGATATGCAAAATATTAAAATATAAACATCAAAATGTGAGAGAAATTTGGAGTGTACCTTGAGAATAAGAGCCAATGTCTTATCCCAATTATCTTGCAAAATTTTATAGGTAGAGAGGGCCACTTGAACTTCTGCAGAAAGTTTAATCATATGATCTGCTACTGAAAAATTGTTATCTTGGACCATGTTTTTGAATATGCAATATGTTTCTGCATTGGGTCCATAACTAGAAGGATCATATTTTGGATATCAATCAGTGTAGACCTAATCCTAGCTTCCTCTCTAAGTAACTCTACCTACATTTTAGACAAAAATTTCACCTTCATGTGATGTGATGAGCTTGAACTCGGGTCAAGTCGTAACCTTCGGGCACTAGCCTTCATGTCCACTTCAATCTTATTCAATTTCTCCTTAATATCCTTGGTGTACTCAGTAACATCACAAAGCTTACCAAAAAGTGATGTTACATTTGTGAAGGATTGATCAAGGTTGCTCAAAATTGTAGATAATTCTACCTGATTTACTGCAATGTGCTCAAGCATCTTATTGTCAAATTTTTTCTCTATCTTTTCAATGAGCTTCTCTTGGCTAGAAGTTTCCTCATTGAACTTATTCATAACCTCTTCTAATTGTAACAAAATGCATTGAGATGAGTCAACATCAACACCTATGGCCTTAGTAATTATGTTTTTGGCATTTTCAATTATTGTGATGTAGTGCCCGCCCCTAGTTCGCATTTCTGTTATCATTGTCAATTTGCTTTAGGTTAATTTTATGCATTGATTAGTTTTAGAGATACTAGATTTGTAATATTATGATATTATTTCATGACTTTGATCATAAATGTATCAGTTATTATTGCTTAGTTGATTTCATTCATGTGTTGTTAATGATATTTTAATGATTCCTAGTTAGTAAATGTGGTTTCTTTCATAAAAATGTTAACATGATGTCTTTAATGATGATTATGTTGTATTGATAGAGATGCATTATTATATGTACGCATTTGATCTTAGATTTGTGATTTTTATACTTACCCCATACTTGCATGTGTATGGTGTGCGTGTTTATTTTATCTTTATGTCTGACGTGTTTGATGTGGTTAGGGGAGGGAGTCGTAGTCACCTCCTAGTCGGGATCTACACGATGAACCACTCCCCACCATTGTCTATTTAGTTTAGATATATTATATACATGTACATGCTCGTCTTTTATGTAGGATGTAGGTACCAGGCATTGACTTCCCTAAATTGCCAGGATGAGCGTGCCCTATTACAAATACTCAAATGGTGAGAATGGGAAGATAATGATTAGGTCCAATCCTAGCCATAAGCCTATAATACTTGTCCTGCAAGGAGGACTCGTAACAGACTGTCTACCCTTTTTAAACCTGTTAGTATTTTTGTGCGTATGTTGTTTTGTGAGTCTTTGATAAATTTTCTGTTAATTAAGTCTAATTAAAAGATTAAATTAATGATTTAATTTAATGGAAAATTATTATGACATTTTAATATTTAATTATATTTAATTAATTGAGAAATTAATTAAATATAAAGAATTGGATTCGAAGATAAAAGCTATAAGATTAAATTTAGAACGAGATAATATTTATTTAATTTAATAATAATATATTTAGAGTTCATTTTTAAATAAATGCTAAATATTATTGTTATTTAAGTTAATAAATATTTATCAAATTAAAACGTTCAAAAATAAATTAAGAAGTTGAAAGATATTAAATTATGAAAAAGATCTAAGTTCGCATGAATGAGTTTAAAATATAAGAAATTAATTAAAAGATAAAATATGTGCACATGATTAAGATATTTTAATATAGTGCGCATGAGATTTTAAAAGTTAATAAATTAATTTAAAGTGAAGTAAAGTGGAAAGTTAAATAAAGTAATTTAATCATTCAATTAAAGTGCATGAAGGAATAATAAAAGAATAATTTAATTTAAAAAGAAAATTAATTGTGCGTGAATGAATTAATTAAATAAAATAGTTATAATTTTAGACTGGTGGTGATAGAAACCCTAAAAGGTAATTAGATTCTATATTAGAGGGTTTTCGGGTCATTATTGGACACACAGGTTTTCAGGGCACACACAGGTTTATGGAGAGCAATTCGAAGGGTTTGAAAAGAAAAGAATTTTATGTGGCTTGAAAGATTTTTCTTGCGGTAGGAATTTTGCATCTAGTTGTCAGAGGTTAGCATCAGATCTAGGTAGGATCTCGTGGCTTGATTGTATAGTGGTTTTTACTCTTCAAGTTTTCTGTATGCTCAGTGTCTTTTGCATGTGTTGTTTTTCGGGTATGCAATATTGTTCTTGTTTGAGAAATATCTCTACATGGCTTAGATGGATACTTCATTGGGTTTATTTTAGAGAATTGTATTTGAATAAGAAATCAATTAAATATGAGAATCTATTGGACATTGAATTCAAACTTGAGATTTAAAAGATAAACGTCCTCTTTCAATAGATTTTAAGAACGAAAATTAATTTGAAAAAAAAAGTTTGAAAAAAAAAAGAAAATCGTAATTAAATTTGGGGAGGGATGGAGATTTGAAAGGAAATTTTAAATTATGAAATTCGATTGGTTGAAAGTAATTTTTCTATCAGATTACATTTACAAATGATATAAAAATAAATAAATAAATAAAAATATATAATAATAATAATAATAATAATAATAATAATATATTTGAATTTAAATTCCATTAATTTTTAATAAAATTTAAATTTAATATATATATAAAAATAAATTTATAATTTAATTTTCAATGTTCATTAAATTAAATTTAATATATATATATATATATATATATATATATATATATATATATATATATATATATATATATATATATATATATATATATATATATATATATTTAGGGGGGGAGGCAGGGCCACCACATCCCCACCTCCCACACCCTAGCCATAGCCTCTAAGGCTGGTGCGGCAGGCATGACTGCTGCGCAGCAGCAGCAGTCGTACCTACAATTGCAGGGGATAGGCCGGCGGGCCTCTAAATACGCTTCCTAAAGTTTTGTTTTTTAAAAAAATTTTTTTTTTAATAATTATTAATTTTGTTAATAATTGTTAGATAAGTTTATATATATATATATATAATTTAATAAATATTTTATATTATCTAATATATAGGAAATACTCAATTATAATCTATTAAATATTATTGAGTTATTAATGATAGTAATTTAAATTATATTGTAATAAATTGTTATTATTAATTAATTAATTTAAATTTTGATAGTATTTAATTTAAATCTTAATTAAATTATTATCAAAGTGATTTATGATCATGAGATTTAAAATCTGATATGGATATTTATTAACCTAATAAATATAATTTAATTAGAATTAGTTAATAACGAAAGTTGTTTAACTAAGTTATAAGTTTCACTTAATTATTGTAATATTAATTTGTAATAAAATCGTAGTATTATTAATAATTTAATTATTACCTTTGGGTTGTTTTGGGAACTTAACTTGAAATCAATTATGGGTAATTGTGTGTTTCATTTGGATATAGGAACAAGATATTTTTGCAAGGGTAAACTATGGGTTTTATTTGATTAAAACATATGTTACCTCAAAAGTATATTATCAATCAATTGAACTATGAGACTAGTTACGTGAACACAAACATTGAAAAAACTAAAACTTTACTTATTGTGTCCTTTCAAATCAAACCCAAACTATGAAATTGTACTGTTTGCTTGTACTATCTATGCTTTTGGATTTTGGGGTTGTTTGGATCTTGACCAGTCTAGGACGTACACCAGAGGTTTTGTGGGATTTCTGTTATACCAATTATGTGGCTAGTTGTCATGATGTGTTATGTGATTCAAATTGAGATTATATTTATGAGGTTTACTTTATGGAGCATTTATGTGTACTTGGATGGGAGAACAATCTTGTTATCAGGTTGCCTGTTAAGGAACCGAGTTTGATCTTTATGGGTGTTGTGGTATGGGACACAACTGTGTTTTTATGTGCTTAGGAGAGGTTGTCTAGGTACGTGACTTGGGAGTGGCTTGCATAGGGGTCCGGGACCCAAAGTGGTCAGTACCAGGGTAACCTAATGCAAGTTATGTGATAAGTGATAATCTAGTAATTAAAACTTTTGGGGGGAAAACACACTAAAAAGATAAGTTAGAGATTTTTGATCTACCCATGCCTTGAGTGCTTGTATAGACTAAGGATGGGAATGAGATGAGTGCCTCGTCTTCTTGAGAGGGCTTTCTAGTTTCCATATGTGTGATGTTGAGGGTCCGGGGTTCAGAGTAACCAGTCCAGGGTAACTCAACGCTTGAGGGTCCGAGGTCTATTAAGAGATCAGTCCAGGGTAGCTCAAGCAACCATGTGATGACACTCTCTAGTATGTAGCTTGAGTCTCCTCTATAGATTTGTGTACCTTTGGTGGTGTATCTATTGTCGGATGTGTTTATTATGGTTATTTACTTTCATTGTACTCTTGATATGTGGTTTTTGACTTGAGGTGGATATCTTTCATTGACTTTATCTTATGATCTTGGTATTTGGTTTATACTTGTTTTGTGTATGATGCTTGGTTATGTGGTGTCAGTATTGGATTGAGTGTTCTTACTTCTAGATTATTTTATCTTCTTGAGTAGCATGTGTTACCTTTGAGATAGTTTTGGCTAGTAGGTATTCCATTCCTAGGAATGTTTTATGTTTGATAGCCGTATGTGGATCATTCATTATCTTCCCTGCACAGTGGGAGTGGAAGCTTGACTAGGTAACCACACGGTCGGGAGGTAGTGCCTTCTTACCATTTGGGTTCCCCTCACATTGCCAGCTGTTGAATGTTCTTTGCAGAAGATGTACCTTTATCATTCTTATTTCTTATCTCAAAGACTTCTTTTCAGATGATGTATATCCGTTATCATGTATCCTGATGTATTGTATCTATTCTCACATACCCTACGACATGTGCAGTAGATGTTATTAGTGGATGTACTTTCATTGTATTAGTTATACTTATGCATTTTCTTATGCGATCTTGTATCTGTCATATCTTTATGATCTTGAGACATTGTACTTGTAACTTAAACTAATTAATTTAAAATTATTAAATGTGACTCAACGTAAAGGAACCCTTGAGGAATTGAAACTATATCTGTAATTGCATATGTGTATTTGATGTGTATGTTCATATTGCTTCCGCATTAATGTTATCTTGATGTTTTTTAAACTTTAAAAAAAAAATAGTTCAGTAAACATTGTAACATGTTAGGTTTATTTGTTTTGGGTTCCCGAGCGGGGCGTTACATATGGTATCAGAGCCCGAGTTTCAACATTGGGAACTCTGGGCATTATGTGCACCATCACTTGAGCAATTAGTAAACTTGCAACGTATTTAAATGAAAAACATATATTGACATCAAACTTGAAACCAAACTATTGAACAACAAACTTTGAATGATACAAATTCTGAACATGGAACTAGAAAACTTATAAAACTTTTTGGAGTATTGCTTTATGTCAGTAAGTTATGACCCTATGGTTATGATGGATTCTTAGATGTCGTTGTTGTGTTTGGGTGTTGTAGGAGAGATGACTTTTGATTCTAGATCCATTGCTAGGGGTCGTAGCTCAGGATGTGGTAGAAGTCATGGGAGTTTTAGTCCCCATATTCCTTCGTTGGTCCATTCAGGAGACCCTATCCAAGAAGAGGCTAGAGAGGATGATAGTGTTAAGCATCATGCTAAGACAGAAGGACTGATCTCTAGAGACTTGGTCAAGGAGATCCTAGCACGACTACCCTTGCAAGATAGAGCTCATCATTCAGAGCATGGAGATAGAGATAGGTCCATGAGTCCTAGAGGGAGGATCCTAGAGAGCAACAGGCGGTCTAGTCAATCCATCCAGATGAAGGACCTATTACGGGTCAAGATCAAACCTTTCAATGGAGAAGGTACTAGATATGATGCTGAGAATTGGTTGATTGCTCTAGATAGATGTTTTTCAATGCAAGACTTTGACTCCAATGTCAAAGCAAGATATGCCATCACCCACTTAGAGCTCTTTGCAGCGAATTGGTGGAATATAGAGGAGAAGAAACATGGGATAAATATGAAAACTGTCACATGGGAGTTGTTCCACGAACACTTCTATGAGCGATTTCTATCAGAGCAGTGGCAACTTCAGAGGGAAGATGAGTTTCATGACTTGAGACAGGGTACTAAGACTGTGGTGGAGTATGAGCGTAAGTTCTTCGAGCTTATGTATTATGTAGGAGTTAGTGATAGCTCACCATTGATGGTCCAACATTTCATTAGAGGACTTAATGCTAACATCATTGGGGGTGTTAAGGTTTTCCAACCTAAAACCCTTAAGGATGCTATATTGCGAGCTACCTTGGTTGAGACGAGTGTGACTTCAGGTCAAGGTGGCCTACCAGGTGTTTAGGCTAGAGGGGCACTTTATTCAGGAGCATTGACGGATAACCAGTCTCAAGGGGCTGGAAGTTCTAAAAATTCTCCTAACTTATCTAAGGGTAATCAGGAGAAGCCGGGAAGGAAGTTCTTCCATGGTAACAGTGGTGGTTCACAGTTAGGGAACTATCGCAACTGGAAGCGTAGTATGCACAACAGGTTGGATCGAGTTCCTTGGGCTCTCAGCGAGGATGCTAATGTTGGTAGTTTTGATCAGTCGCGTGCACCTGAAACTCAGGAAGGCTTTAGTGGAGATTGCTACTTTTGTGGATAATATGGTCATAGAGCGACCAATTGCCCCGATCGTGGACCTTAGTTTTGAGTTGATTCATGTTTCTTGTAATGGGCTTCCAGGAGTAAGCCTAATTCTAGGGTGGGAGGATGTAGTGCCTGCCCCTAGTTCGCATTTTTGTTATCATTGTCAATTTTCTTTAGGTTGATTTTATGCATTGATTAGTTTTAGGGATACTAGATTTGTAATATTATGATATTATTTCATGACTTTGATCACAAATGTATCTGTTATTGTTGCTTAGTTGATTTCATTCATGTGTTGTTAATGATATTTTAATGATTCCTAGTTAGTAAATGTGGTTTCTTTCATAAAAATGTTAACATGATGTCTTTAATGATGATTATGTTGTATTGATAGAGATGCATTATTATATGTACGCATTTGATCTTAGATTTGTGATTTTTATACTTACCCCATACTTGCATGTGTATGGTGTGTGTGTTTATTTTATCTTTCTGTCTGACGTGTTTGATGTGGTTAGGGGAGGGAGTCGTAGTCACCTGCTAGTCGGGATCTACACGATGAACCACTCCCCGCCATTGTCTATTTAGTTTAGATATATTATATACATGTACATGCTCATCTTTTATGCAGGATGCAGGTACTGGGCATCGACTTCCCTGAATTGCCAGGATGAGCGTGCCCTATTAAAAATACTCAAATGGTGAGAATGGGAAGATAATGATCAGGTCCAATCCTAGCCATAAGCCTATAATACTTGTCCTGCAAGGAGGACTCGTAACAGATTGTCTACCCGTTTTAAACCCGTCAGTATTTTTGTGCGTATGTTGTTTTGTGAGTCTTTGATGAATTTTCTGTTAATTAAGTCTAATTAAAAGATTAAAATAATGATTTAATTTAATGGAAAATTATTATGACATTTTAATATTTAATTATATTTAATTATATTTAATTAATTGAGAAATTAATTAAATATAAAGAATTGGATTCGAAGATAAAAGCTATAAGATTAAATTTAGAACGAGATAATATTTATTTAATTTAATAATAATATATTTAGAGTTCATTTTTAAATAAATGCTAAATATTATTGTTATTTAAGTTAATAAATATTTATCAAATTAAAACGTTCAAAAATAAATTAAGAAGTTGAAAGATATTAAATTATGAAAAAGATCTAAGTTCGCATGAATGAGTTTAAAATATAAGAAATTAATTAAAAGATAAAATATTTGCACATGATTAAGATATTTTAATATAGTGTGCATGAGATTTTAAAAGTTAGTAAATTAATTTAAAGTGAAGTAAAGTGGAAAGTTAAATAAAGTAATTCAATGATTCACTTAAAGTGCATGAAGGAATAATAAAAGAATATTTTAATTTAAAAAGAAAATTAATTGTGCATGAATGAATTAGTTAAATAAAATAATTATAATTTTAGACTGGTGGTGATAGAAACCCTAAAAGGTAATTAGATTCTATATTAGAGGGTTTCCGGGTCATTATTGGACACACAGGTTTTCAGGGCACACACAGGTTTATGGAGAGCAATTCGAAGGGTTTGAAAAGAAAAGAATTTTATGTGGCTTGAAAGATTTTTCTTGCGGTAGGAATTTTGCATCTAGTTGTCAGAGGTTAGCATCAGATCTAGGTAGGATCTCGTGGCTTGATTGTATAGTGGTTTTTACTCTTCAAGTTTTATGTCTACTCCGTGTCTTTTGCATGTGTTGTTTTTCGGGTATGCAGTATTGTTCTTGTTTGAGAAATATCTCTACATGGCTTAGATGGATACTTCATTGGGTTTATTTTAGAGAATTGTATTTGAATAAGAAATCAATTAAATACGAGAATCTATTGGACATTGAATTCAAACTTGAGATTTAAAAGATAAACGTCCTCTTTCAATAGATTTTAAGAACGAAAATTAATTTGAAAAAAAAAGTTTGAAATAAAAAGAAAATCGTAATTAAATTTGGGGAGGGATGGAGATTTGAAAGGAAATTTTAAATTATGAAATTCGATTGGTTGAAAGTAATTTTTCTATCAGATTACATTTACAAATGATATAAAAATAAAAATAATAAAAATAAAAAAAATATATATATATATATATATATTATGATAATAATAATAATATATTTGAATTTAAATTCCATTAATTTTTAATAAAATTTAAATTTAATATATATATATATATATAAATAAATTTATGATTTAATTTTCAATGTTCATTAAATTAAATTTTTAAATATATATATATATATATATATATATATATATATATATATATATATATATATATATATATATATATATATATATATATATATATATATATATATATATATATATATATATATATATATATATATATATATATATATATATATATATATATATATATATATATATATAGGGGGGGGGAGGCAGGGCCACCACATCCCCACCTCCCATACCCTAGCCATAGCCTCTAAGGCTGGCGCGGCAGGCATGACTACTGCACAGCAGCAGTACATAGTACTGCTGCCTGCGGCAGCAGTTGTACCTGCAATCGCAGGGGATAGGCCGGCAGGCCTCTAAATACGCTTCCTAAAGTTTTCTTTTTTAAAAATGTTTTTTTTTAATAATTATTAATTTTGTTAATAATTGTTAGATAAGTTTATATATATATAATTTAATAAATATTTTATATTATCTTATATATAGGAAATACTCAATTATAATCTATAAAATATTATTGAGTTATTAATAATAGTAATTTAAATTATATTGTAATAAATTGTTATTATTAACTAATTGATTTAAATTTTGATAGTATTTAATTTAAATCTTAATTAAATTATTATCAAAGTGATTTATGATCATGAGATTTAAAATCTGATATGGATATTTATTAACCTAATTAAATATAATTTAATTAGAATTAGTTAATAACAAAAGTTGTTTAACTAAGTTATAAGTTTTACTTAATTATTGTAATATTAATTTGTAATAAAATCATAGTATTATTAATAATTTAATTATTACCTTTGGGTTGTTTTGGGAACTTAACTTGAAATCAATTATGGGTAATTGTGTGTTTCATTTGGATATAGGAACAAGATATTTTTGCAAGGGTAAACTATGGGTTTTATCTGATTAAAACATATGTTACCTCAAAAGTATATTATCAATCAATTGAACTATGAGACTAGTTACGTGAACACAAACATTGAAAAAACTAAAACTTTACTTATTGTGTCCTTTCAAATCAAACCCAAACTATGAAATTGTACTGTTTGCTTGTACTATCTATGCTTTTGGATTTTGGGGTTGTTTGGATCTTGACCAGTCTAGGACGTACACCAGAGGTTTTGTGGGATTTCTGTTATACCAATTATGTGGCTAGTTGTCAAGATGTGTTATGTGATTCAAATTGAGATTATATTTATGAGGTTTACTTTATGGAGCATTTATGTGTACTTGGATGGGAGAACCATCTTGTTATCAGGTTTCCTGTTAAGGAACCGAGTTTGATCTTTATGGGTGTTGTGGTATGGGACACAATTGTGTTTTTATGTGCTTAGGAGAGGTTGTCTAGGTACGTGACTTGGGAGTGTCTTGCATAGGGGTCCGGGACCTAAAGTGGTCAGTACCAAGGTAACCTAATGCAAGTTATGTGATAAGTGATAATCTAGTAATTAAAACTTTTGGGGGGAAAACACACTAAAAAGATAAGTTAGAGATTTTTGATCTACCCATGCCTTGAGTGCTTGTATAGACTAAGGATGGGAATGAGATGAGTGCCTCATCTTCTTGAGAGGGCTTTCTAGTTTCCATATGTGTGATGTTGAGGGTCCAGGGTTTAGAGTAACCAGTCCAGGGTAACTCAACGCATGAGGGTCTGGGGTCTATTAAGAGATCAGTCCAGGGTAACTCAAGCAACCATGTGATGAAACTCCCTAGTATGTAGCCTGAGTCTCCTCTATAGATTTGTGTACCTTTGGTGGTGTATCTATTGTCGGATGTGTTTATTATGGTTATTTACTTTCATTAATGATGATTGGTGATTCATGAATGATGTACTCTTGATATGTGGTTTTTGACTTGAGGTGGATATCTTTAGTTGACTTTATCTTATGATCTTGGTATTTGGTTTATACTTGGTTTGTGTATGATGCTTGGTTATGTGGTGTCGGTATTGGATTGAGTGTTCTTACTTCTGGATTATTCTATCTTCTTGAGTAGCATGTGTTACCTTTGAGATAGTTTTGGCTAGTAGGTATTCCATGCCTAGGAATGTTTTATGTTTGATAGTCATATGTGGATCATTCATTATCTTCCCTGCACGGTGGGAGTGGAAGCTTGACTAGGTAACCACACGGTCAAGAGGTAGTGCCTTCTTACCATTTGGGTTCCCCTCACATTGCGAGCTGTTGAATGTTCTTTTCAGAAGATGTACCTTTATCATTCTTATTTCTTGTCTTAGAGACTTCTTTTCAGATGATGTATATCCGTTATCATGTATCCTGACGTATTGTATCTATTCTCACATACCTTGCGACATGTGCAGTGGATGTTATTAGTGGATGTACTTTCATTGTATTATTTATACTTATGCATTTGCTTATGCAATCTTGTATCTGTCATATCTTTATGATCTTGAGACATTGTACTTGTAACTTAAACTAATTAATTTAAAATTATTAAATGTGACTCAACATAAAGGAACCCTTGAGGAATTGAAACTATATCTGTAATTGCATATGTGTATTTGATGTGTATGTTCATATTGCTTCCGCATTAATGTTATCTTGATCTTGTTTAAACTTTTTTTAAAAAAATAGTTCAGTAAACATTGTAACATGTTAGGTTTATTTCTTTTGGGTTCTCGAGCGGGGCGTTAAATTCAAATTCTCTGTCTCTCTCATCTCCAAGCTATTTCTGCCTTGGATTTTTCTCTAAAAGATGACTAACCATTATCATTTCATTTGCAGTGGCATTATCTAGATCTATCTTAGGAATGACAATTTCTTTATCCAAGTCTATGTCTTCATCAATTGCTTTCCCAGTAAACAAAAGTTTTAGAGGAGTCTTTGGTTTTACTTCTATGCTTACTTCCTTGGACTTAGAAGTGGAAACAATAGTAGAAGTAGTTGGACTAGCAGAAAAGACTTGAATGGGTCCAACTAAAGGAAAACTAAGAGAAGTGCCAACTGTATCGAAAATTGATGTGCTTCCCAAAAATGAAGTAAAGAGGTAACTAGAACAAAAACTGGTGTTGTTAAAGCTGTAGTAGACAAAATTGTAGAACAAATTGACAAACTTACTAAACAAGGAGCAGAAGAAGTTGACACAATTTGAGAACTAGCAACTGTGCATACTGCTGAAGTAGATTGTTCGAGTGTTGATGAAGATGGTTGTAGTCTGGTAGATGAAGTGGTAGACGCTTCCATTGTAGATACCTGGAGCTATGAGGTAGCAGGTGTAGATGATATTTCTGAGGTGGTTGTAGTCATTATTTCTGAAGCTAACTCCAACCTCGATGATGTTGTTGGCTTCGACAGAGAGTGAGGAAGGGAAGCAATGACTTCTGCTACAATTTTCATTGGATCATCTTCATCATTTTCTTCCTTGTCTTCCTCATCAGCTTCTTCATCTTTCTCTCTTCATCATTAGCCCTTAGTGCCTGATAGTCTTCATCACTATCACCATCATCATCCTTGATTTCTACTAGATCATCACTAGGCTTATGTAGATGATAGATGGTCTTCCACATTTTTGTTGCATCTATTACAACATGCTCAATATCTTTGATTAAAATCAAACATGTGTGGAATCTGATCATCATTTTACCTTCATTGTTTTTCATGGCTGCCTTTACTTCTACATTAGTAAGATTTGTCAATAATTTCCTCAAATATTGTTCATAAATATCTTTGGCTATCTATGCAGTTGATTCCCACCTTGGCTACAATCTCACTAACAATTCTTTTGAGATTTAGGGAGCAATCTGGTCTGGGGAATACTTCCACTTTCCTATTTTGGAGAGTACCAGCTCCTCAATCTACATCTTCTTAGCATCAGTCCTTGTTTCAAACTTTAGGGCCTTGAAGTTTGTGATGTCGGCTACTTCTTCCATCTATTTCAGCCTTTCCTAGAAGGTAAGTAGGGGCTTGCTAAGCACAACTTCACCTTTACCTTTTCCTTTACCTCTCCTAGTGAAAAAAATTATGGAGGCCTTTGGAGGTTTTGTAATGATTACCCTCCCTTTCTTCTTGGCTGGCTTTGCCTCCTTCTCTGATTCTTGCTCTTCTCCTTCTTCTTATTCTTCTTCATCCTCTCCTTTTCCCTCGATAAGCATTAGAGGGCCAGTGGCAGTTTTCATCTTTTCTATTTTCCTCTTGCCTTTTCTAATTTCTTGAGGTAGCTTGATTTCCAGTTCAATTCTGGCTTTTGCCTCATCATAAGTGCCAAAAACTAGTTGCTTAGGGTCTACAAGCTCATTTACCAATGCTTCAATGATGTCCTTGGTTTCATCAATATTGACCTCATAAGGGAGAGCTTTTATCCATACAACTCGGGGCTTGACTGCCTGAATGTATACTCTATCACAGTCAACCATGAAACACACATCATCTTTATAATCCTCAACAAATTTAGGAGGAATCCTGAACCTATTGTTCATCCTTTCTTTGAAATCTTCAAAATAATTGTCCATTATGCTATCAAAGTTTACACCCATTTCTGCAATAAACTCATTTATCTGATATAAAATGGGAACATCCTTTCTCCACACAATATAACCTTTAGATGGAAAGAATTTTTGCACATAGAAGAAAAGACATGTCAACAAAGAACAAAATCTACACAGGTTGTTCTTTGATGTTTGGATGCTATCCATATTTTTATTTAATTGTTTAAGTAGTAACTCTAACAGGTCAAATTCCATGTTTTTCTTCACAACTTTAAATGCTAATTCCACTACCTCACATGGCACAATATTCAAATGACTAGAGCTATAAATATTGTGGGCAATTACATGAATACCAAACCTCAACTCCACATCAGAAATGGTGCTAATTTTTAAACCTCTACCATCCCACTTAGCTAGGGTTTTCTTTTGGAGTTCATCCCAACCTGAGGTTTTGGTAGATTTTTCTTTGTTTAGCATGGGAAGACTGGTAATCTTGTGAATTATCTTTTTGGTTATCAACATGGGCTATTCTAACCATAATTGACCATTGTGCATGTGACTAAGAATATACCTAATCCATTTTATCTGAAAACTCCTTGACAGGTCTGAGATATGGGTCAACCCTTTTGTTTCTAAGTGCTTGTGTTTGGGTTTCAATGAGCCATCAACATGCATTTCCTCTAAAGCACTATCCATTTCTAGGATTCCTATCTCCTAAATAGAACACTTAAAATGAGTGTGGATGTCACTAATTAGAAGTACCTTTGGTGGAATTTGAGATTGTGCACCATTAGGGTCAAGTTCCTTCACAACTGTTGGAACTATCTTGAAATTCGGCGCTTCCACTCAACACCCTTAACCAACATCTCTGAACCCCTCTATTCCTTGCTACTGTTAGTGCTTCTAGATGCCATCGCTGCTCAGTAAGTGAA
Organism: Cupressus sempervirens; assembly: GCA_028749045.1. NCBI lineage: Eukaryota > Viridiplantae > Streptophyta > Pinopsida > Cupressales > Cupressaceae > Cupressus > Cupressus sempervirens. The sequence goes on along the minus strand of CM053793.1, from coordinate 782,609,676 downwards.
AGAAATTTTTGAACAAATTCTTTGTTGGAAATTCACTCAAAATCGCTTGGAATCGCTTAAGTGTACTTGGAAATCTCTTAGCTCTATGAATACTAAAGACGCAGTGAAAAATGGAGTCAAATTCTGCCATTTTTGATGGAAATTTATCATTAATGCTAGGTACCATAGTGATGTAGTGCATGACAGACTGTCATCCACTCACTAGTTCGATTAAAACTTGTGACTCGGTGATAAAAAAAACCTTTGCTTCTCCCGACCTAGCTTGGCTATGGCTAACCTTACTTGGTATGAACTGAACTCATGTGATCCTTTTGTATTTGATATACTTAATTGTATCTTCTACTTTCTTCCATTTGGAACTACTCAAGATTTAGCTTGAAGATGCAGTTCCTATCCCTTCTTTGAAGAATCTAATTGGAAATGGTGGAGACACCCACTTCTTGAGTGACATTGCGATCATTTGAATTGTTCTACTTAGTAGATTTAGGAATCCACTGCTGTCTCATCTACTTTATGATATTATTAGCTTTAGCTTTCTTTTCATCTTCAACTCTTCCTATGTTCATGCAGTTTTTAGCTATATGACCAATTTGAGTACATGTATAACATCTTACTATTGAATCTCTCTTTCTCAAGTGATGCCTTGTGCAATCTATTCCAATGTGTCCATATTCTCCACAATAGTGACATATGTACCAAGTATTTTATTCCCAACCAAATATTGCTATGACAATTTGTTCAGCTAGATTGAATGGTTTGGATCTGCATTCAGATGCCTTGTGACCTTGTTTCTTGCATTTGTGACATTTACCTTCAAATTTTGGTTTCTCCTTGCACTCATTAGCTTTATGGCCATGTTTACTACAATTGTAGCATTTTCCATTGAATTTTTCTTTTTCATTGCTCCAAAATTTGATTGATGTATGACCTAACTTACCACAGTTATTGCAAGTAAGTCTTTGATTCCTTTGGGCACCTTGTTTGGAAGATTCACCTTCTTCTTTGTAACCAAGTCCTACTTTACCTTTTTTCCTATGAAGATTCCACTCACTTTTTTGAGTCAATTGATCCATATCTACTTGGGATTCCATCATCCTTTCATTGAGTTTCTTTTTAGAGATTAGATCAACTTTCAATCTTTCATTGATCTGTATTTCAATGATTAGATCATTTCTTGAGCTTTCATTTTTAGATCTCAGATTAATGATTTCCTCATTTGCATTGGAGAGTTGATTGATAAGACTTTCTTGCTGAAGGGATTGGTTTTGATTTGCATTGTTCTTTTCCTCCAAGTCTTCACTTGCCTTATTCTTTTGTTCCAAGATTTCACACATTCTTATTAACTGAACTTCTTATTCTCTTTTCAATTTTCTTACCTCTTCTTGCAGAGAGCCATTCTTTGCTAGGATTTCTTTGATTGCCTCATTAGCTTCATTTGAATTGCTTGATGGGAACAAGTCTTCAATCTTTTCTTCAACATACTGATGATCATTCATTTGTCTTGCAAGTTCCTTCCTTCTTTTCAGGGATTGGGAAAGATGCTCTTTTGCTTCCTTGAGTTGAGCTATGGCCATTTCCAGATCTAGCTTCTCATTCTCAATAGCTTTGTCAAGTCTGAATATCTCCATTGTCCTTGATCTTTGCTCAAGCTGTCAAACTTTATCCTAAGAACCACAATGCTCTGATACCAATTGTTGGAAATAATCAAGACTAGCTAGGTTACTGAGAGGGGAGGGGTGAATCAGTAACCTTAAAAACTTTAAATCAATTCAACACTTAACCATATAAATCATTCATCACTCATTCTTCTAGCCTACTACATGCATGAGAACAGATAAACATTCATAACACATGAACACAGTATTTTGGTGACCAAGAAACCTTCCAAATAGAAAGTAAAACTAGGGTGGGGATGATAACCACAAAACTTCACTACTATAGTATAAAGTTGGCCCGTTAGGGCTTACATTGACCACTTCTAATGATCTACCCTATTAAGAGCAATTTGGACTGCTAGGTCCACCTTGTTAGAGGTTTTACAAACATACAATGAAGTATGCACTCTATGAAGAGATGTATACAACGACTATTAAGTCTACCCTATTCAAGGATTTAGAAAATTGATTCACCTACTAGGATGAAATAGTAGATCTAACTTACAACTTGATTGTTGAATAGATCTTGAAGTATAGATCACCTCTTGTGACTAATATATCTTTGTTACTCCTTAATGACCTTGCTTAATGCTTTGCTCTGCTGCTGATTCACATTCACTCTTCTCAAACATTACATATCTATATTCATTAACATACTCATCATTTTTGCAAATGATACTATACATTACATATATACCATTCCAATAATTACAATTGCAAGGTTAGCTAAGACATAAGTAAACAAAATATTACTGAGTCGGCCAAATAGCAGAAAACTTGGGCTCTTCAAGTTGACTTGGTGAGCTTCTGATACTCACCACTACATTACTCGACATCATCATGCACTTGGTAGAAGTAGAAGCACGGTTCATACTAATCACACAATGTAGCTTGAAACTCGGTAACCATTGGAGACTCGATAGATATAGTGTTACTCGGTAGATATTGAATCCTTCATTTACCTTTCTATCACTTGGTAAACACTAGATATCCATCACTCTATAGAAACTAACTTCATATTACACAAACTAATAACTCGATAGATACGGTGAAGCTCGGTGACCACTGCCTATTTGGTGAACACTATAAGCTTGGTATACACTGCTGAACTACATATTCACTCGGTAGCTTCAGGAATACTCAATGTGAACTACTTAATTATTGAACTTACAAGGTAACCACTGAATATTTGGTATAAAATATAGACTGAGTGATGAGCTTGGTAAGCATTCAAAATCAAATAAGTGTTATCACTAATGAAAAATACAATATAATGCCAATGGATGGATTCCCTTGTCGTTGCAATTTGCAATAGAAAAAGTTTGATGAGAGCCAACAAGAGAGTTTGTCACTAGGGTAATTGTTAAACTTCATAATTGTGATAGTTTGTTTTTGCAAAATGACTCCAAATGTTGTATTGTAAGAAAAATAAAGGACTACACAATGTGAAGAACATATTTCTAGATGTCGTGCTAGATATTGTATTGAATGAGAAGACACCAATCTTAGGGAAATGAGTGCAAATTGTGTGACCAACTTAATGCAATAGAAGTTGACACCTAATCAAAACTTATGGAAAGAGAAGAGAATAAATTTGAGCAAAGAGTTTTGGAGAAAATTTCTAGTGAAATTTCCATACAGCAAGTGACATTATCTACATAGATTAGCAAGTTGGAGAATATTCTGAAGAATCTCTTAATACTATTTTAGAAATTATGTGATAATCCCCTACTTATGGTACAAGTTAAGTGAAGAACAAATTATGAGAGGTAAATTTTGATATGAAGGTGAGTGTAGATGAATTGAAAACAAATCCAAGTACCTCATCCTTGCACTATTCCTGAGTGAGATTTCTCTCGAGTTTTCAACATGAATTGTTACAAGAAAAGAGTGATATGAGAGCTAAGATCAATGAAATATAAGCATTTCCATTACCTCATCTTGAGATTATGCAGGATCATATCAAGAATTACAAGGATCTCATTGTAGCTCAAAACCTATCAATTGTTCATCACATGACAAATATTGTGACCATGGTGATGATAGAAAAGTATACTACTGAATTGATCAAATCTAGCTAGGACAATACACTAGAAATTATGTGGAAGAATCATAAATATTTTCTCAATCACTTTTAATTGCATCCAAAGTAAGTATTTTTCATGTTTGAAGTAGCTTTAACATTAGTGTCAAAAAAAGGGGGAAAGTATGTGTTTGTATGTATTATGTTTGTTTATGGAGTTATAAGGAGTTGATATAATACTACAAACAAAAGAATTTTGAAACAAATTTTGAAAAAAAATTATACTGAGGAAATATATGTATAGGGGGAATCTATATATATTTCTATACATAATGTTTTTGGCACTGATGTCAAAGGGGGAGAGTGTTACTCCCATATACAATCATGTTGCCAATTAGTGTAAAAGAGAGTAAAGTGTGAGCATAGTAATTGAATCCCTATATTGATTAAGCAATTAAGGAGGAGAATAATGAGTTTATAGTTATTATTTAACTTAGTACTTATCAAGAGTTTTATATATACACCAAGATCACCAAGCCATCCAGAGATCACCGAGAAGAGATACAACCTACTGACAACATAAATTTAAGAAGTATCTACTGAATGCCAATCAAAAAGCAGAAAGGAAAGTATGTAATGTGGTTTATTCTAGATCATTGATTTTGATCAATGATACATTCCAAAGAGTTCCTAAATGTTGATTGGGTCAAAAATCAAAGAGGCAAAGAAAACCATAAAAGGACCTATATGGAACCATTTTAAAGTTTTTGATGAAATGAGAAAGAGGAGTACTCTTGCTACTTCTATTGGGAAAATTTTATGATAGAGGGAAGTTTTGAGAATATCATAGGTCAAAGATTCAAACAGTCCAAAGAGGAATTGAAGATCAATCATAGGAGGTGATAAACACATGAGAAGAAGTGAGATCTAATCGAGCAAAGTAAGTTTCTATCATATAGATCATTTACTCCTACTTTCTAATCATTATATAATAGTTAAAAATCCTTGAAGAAGTTAGACTTAATAGTCTTATGTAAAATATCTTAACCAAGTACACACTTAGGACAGTGTTGTTAAATACTTGAAGAAGGTAGATCTTAGAATATTTGATTGTATACTCCTAATAGAGTAAGTCATTAGCAGTGACAAAGATATTATATCCCTAACAAGGAACTGTCTTAATGCAGTGGTGATGGACTTGTGTTTTTGATCCCCACCATATTTTTCTTTCTAGCCAAGGCTTTCTACATGACCAAATATTTGGGTCATGCATTATGATTTCATGCTATGGTTTATATGGTTTATGAAAAATATATTAGATAAAGATATTTCATTTACAAAGTATTTTGGTTGTTGGTATGAGCTTACCAAGTAGTAAAAAGATAAGGGTATCACTGAATTTGTTTAAGATAAAAAGTTTTAGAGGATATTGATTTTCCCCACTCTCAACATCCTACCTTTCCTAAAATTACACCAACCCCAAAAAAGATTGACAACTATATTGATTGTGGAAATTTGGTATCTTTGATTCAACTCACTCTTCATTTAACTAAAATGTTTAAGAAATTCTTCACCTAATTCTTAAAAAAGATGTTTATAAAAGCTAAAAAAATTTAAATTAGATCTTTAAAAGACTGGCCAAAATTTTGAATTCATTAGTCAATAGGATACTTCCCATGGGATCCTCCACAAGAAAGTGTCTTGTTAAAGCTAGCAAGTGGTTTTCACCATGGAGATTTAGGTCAAAAAAATAAAACTCCATTTGATTAGCAATGCTTGTCTAGTGGAAATAGAGAGAAACCATCATCTAAGGATGCCTAGCCATACTACTTCTTATAGAGGTATTCCTAACATGCAAAGGACTGAAACCATAGGCTTCCACTAACAATAGTACACACATAATGACTATCATAAATACGTGCCCTATATCATTAAGCAATTGGGATAAATTCTTGAGATATCTTTGTACAAGAGAAAAACCAATGAGGTTTTTGGAAAAGAAATTATTGTGCTTCTTGTAATAGAACTTTCATTGGCCCAACCCATTCTTTGATGTCCTATTCAAGATAGGAAAATTGTTGACCAAACACTTGGAGGTGTTTTTGCTACAAGATCCCAGTCTCAATTTTGCCCACAATGTCTATTGTTTGAAACTAGGTATCTCTTCTTGATTTCCATTCCATTCAATAATAATTTCAAATTCTAGACTATTGTAAGGGCATATCATGGAGATATAAATAAATGTAAGTATGAGGTAACTAAACCTAGATAAAAGATAGAAATTGACACCTAGGAACATTAAATTAAGAAAGAAATGGTAGATGGTTTATTTTATCATTGGGTTTTTGTGATTAGCTTGATTAATATTTGTATCATATCATGTTGTTCTTTCCACAAGGATTCAATCTAGCATTTATTTTGTTTATGTATATATATTTTTGGAATGGGTTGTGAATTTTATGTATTCTATGGATTACAAATTATAGTTTGTTTGTTTTCTTTCATTTTGTTTATTTTATTTCATTTAGGTTTCACAAAAGTGGATAAAGTAAATCTGACCCAACTAAAACCATGTTGTTCATTGCGTAGAAAAATGCAGTTGCTAAACATATACGGGTATGTGTTGTGAAATATTTGAAAGAATTCCTCAAAGAGGTGAGCCTTGATGACTTCACAACTTTAGGGCATGCACAAGACTACTTCCTTGAAATGATCAAACCATTTTCACATTATGCTACCAATAAGGTAGTAGATCATGTTGGGAATTTAATTGGAAAACTAAGATACTAAGAGAGTGGGGAGTGAATAAGGATCTATAAAAATTTATCCTTCAAAACAACTTTATTGCATTCACCTTATTGACCTTCTCATAAATAGTTTATGCATAACAAAGATTGTAAAATCAAATGCTAAAATAAATAGACCTAACCATCAATCACATTCATGAAATGTAAACACTTGATACAAAATACATGGTTACCTAGAAACCCTCCAAGTTGAAGGTAAAACTAGGGTGGGGATGATAGCCACAAATCTTTACTAATGCAGTAACAAAGTTAACCTATTAGAATTACAAATTTTTATCACTTCTAATGATCTACCTTAGGAGGGATCTTCCTAGCTAAAGGTGTTTAAGACTATTAGGTCTTACTCTACTAAAGGATTTTTAACTTACAATAAAGTAAGGACTATTTTAGGATATTTACAAAGGTTTGTTAAAACCACTATGTTGTGAGATTTGTCCCAATTCAATTTCTCAGAATTGACTCAGTACATGATCCTTTCCTCTGCATTGTAATTTTTGATTACAGATCTCTTCCTTCCAATCTCTAATCTTATCTCCAATCAAATATAGCTTTTCTCAGTCCTTCACTGCTTTATAAGGTCACTAGCATATGTTCTTTCACAACTCTCTCTTATATGTAGCATCCAAAACTTAACTTCTTCACTTCCTTTACACACTTCACAATATCGTTTGTGATAGCTCACTCTTCTATAGTAAAATAGGGTTTAGATTTTCCTTTTTAAAGACTTATGTGGAGTCTTCTAGATGCTTCCCTTTTCTTGCCTCTTTATCTAATTAGTTGTTCATTCCTTATAGGGATCAGTGATCCACATCAAAATGTGTAACAAACTCTATAAAAAAATCTATAATCATTAAATGTCTTTTCCATGTCAGCTTGAAATGGTTCACTAAAAGTTTGTAACATTCTAGACTTTTGTGTTCTCTCTATGTTACTCAACACTCACTATTTTGTATGCTCAGTCATAACTATTATCTCTATTGTTGCTTGGCCTTAACTATACTCGGCTCATTCTATATAACTCAAAATATATGTACTTTTTTTGCTCAACATTCACTAGGCTTAGCCTGTACTGAAAATAATCAGTGGCCAAATACTTGCTCGAATCCTATAGAGCTCGACATATACATGATTGTTTACAAGTCTTTACATGACTCAACCTATGTAGAGTAGCTCGATCACACTGATGACCATCTAACTATGTCTTATATATGACTAAGTGTTTGACACTAATAGACAACAAGACTTAGAGATATCAACAAAACCATTTCAGCAAAGAGCATAGATGCTTTATGGTTTCTTATGTAGAAATAATTTTTAGGCTTCAAGTATTCAATGGTGACAAAATTATTAGGAATTTTCACAAAATTTCAATTTGACTTTTTGAATTTGCTAAGGATCCAATATCATTTAAACTATTTATCAAGTTAAGATCTAGCTTGTATGATATGGTCCTATGGAGTTAATCTCAAGAAGAGCACCACATGTATCCATCCTAGCCTTATCTAGGGATTAATATACAAATTTTCAAAGATAAAGCAGTAAAATTTTCTACCAAAATTCTTCTAATACACTTTTTGAATATCATTGTTCATTGTTTGTAATTGAATCCTATTTGAAAATTTCTTCAATAGGAATTGAAAAGAAGACAATTCAATTAAAGGCAGAAGTATACTGCATCAAGGGACTTTGGATATTTTAAGGAGGTGTTGAAGATTTAAACACCATTAGATTACTATCATTATCTAGAAGACTACTTTAGGTAGCCAATAGTCGTGTATTGGCAAGGAGGGATGCAAATGAAGCCTCTTGGTTAATACCATACGTATATGCATCTAACTTTATTAAACCCACTATATGGTACTCCTCAACAACAAAGAGCCTATTAAATTATTGCATAACCAAGTCATTTACTACAACATCATAGACCCTCCATCCTATGGACAAGTAGGTTCCTATGGAGCATAATGAAAATTAATCACTTAATAGTTTGGAGTGTTTTCTTTGTTTTGGGCAAACTAAGATGGGGGAGAAGGCTCATGTTGTAGTGCTAGGTACTAGCTTGGCTAGTTTTCATTTGATGAAATGACTAAATACTAAATTGTATGACATTTGCATCTCACCAAGAAATCACATGGTTTTTACTCCACTATTAGATTCAACCTATGTTGGGACCTTAGAATTTTGATAAGTGGGAAATTGAGTGAGCAGAATCCAACTTGCTTTGTCTAGGTCCCCAAACTCCTATTTTTTGCTTGCAAAGTACCTAAGTGTGGACATAAACTATCATGAGGTAAGTTAGCTTTTATATTTTCATGGAAAATCTCTTTATTTAAAGACTCGCTATTTTTATAGGTGTTTAAATTATAAATCATCTCTTTGTATACTTAGAAAGTTCTTTTGAAGTTTAAATCATCTATCTTAAAGTCTAAATTAGAATGTTAACTTCTAAAGCACTCATAATTATTCTTTACACTGTTTCTTATGTATTCTAAATTTGAAAGAATTATCTTTTAAATTTGAAATGTGCTTTTCATAATTTCACATTGTGGATTGGTTTGGGAAGTCCTTTACTTAAATATAGGAGACAAGAATATAGTAAATGTGGGCAAATTGATATCATTGATTTAAGATTTCAAGGGAAAAATGCTAAAATTATTTTTAATAATTTTTGCATTTTTCATAGATAGGAAAGCACATCCTTTAAATACTTCCAAATTTGATTTAATAATTCCCCATGGGGTTTAAAATATAAATTTATTTCATTCTAATGAGATATTGGGTTCACATGAACTTCATGAAATATGGGTTAATGAAAACTACAGTTGAATCTTGGTATTAAAATTTAACACTACAAAAAATCCCTCCTATTTATCCACAAGTTGGAAAGATGAAATGGATGTGAGAGAGAGCTTATAAAAGTCTAGCTTGGAAATCATTTAGCTAAGTTAGTTGACACCTGGGAACAATTCATCAAACTTGCACAATTGGAGAGCATGGAACTAATCAAGTGAGTTGATTGTAATTTACATATATAATAATATACTCAATTTTTTCTTCATCTGGCATGGAGATGGTTGAGACTAAACTTAATCTGTGTGTATATGGTAATGGCTCAAAATTTGATTTTTTTAGATTAAAAGGGGCCAATAAGGATCAACATTTGATGCTTGAAGAATATTTGATATTTTGAGTTGCATAGTGATTTGTCACTCTTATGAAAAGGAAATAATAATCATGAGGTTTTTTTCTAATGATGAGGACAGTGAGGTAATTGTTGGAATGATTTAAATAATAAACTCATTTTATGGTAAATTAGTTAAAGGAAAAATTTCTAGATCATGCAATGCATATATTATGGCTTCTCATGTATTTGTCAGGTTATATAGGAACTTGTGAGTGAAAAGGAGGTGGGTGACATAGCCTTGCATTATATCTATCTAACTTGGTAAGAAAAAATATTTGTGTCTAGGGAAATGTATTACAATCTAAGAGGTTTGCATTACACAAACCAATGAACTCTTCTCAAGCCAAAGACCATGATATTATGGTCCTATCCCTTCTTTTTCCTTATGTCAATTCACTTTCCCTAGATTATTATCCTAAATTTACACTAACATGTTACTATATCAATCACATCTACACCTTCATAGTATTCAATATATTGTTTAGGCATGTCTTCTTGTATCACAATTCTTTGGATGATGCAAAGCATCAATATCACTAATGACTACTCTATTTATTTATTTGAGTCTATCAGTTGCTATTAAAATTTGGACCAATTGAGTCTTTATATATTAGTTCTATAATGTTGTAATAATTCAACATATTTTTTAATATTTCCATAAGCTTTTAAAATTTATGGTGATGA